>JARWAU010000024.1:0-1200000 GCA_029958995.1 Bombus sonorus | reverse complement strand
CGCGGAATAACTGTTTGGACGACAATGCTTCTATGTTCCTACGTACCGGTCAGGAGATTGACGAAGTTTCAGCTTTGCGGTCATGTCGGTCCGGTGGCAGCCATTTTATCAAAAAGTAAAATGATTTCGTTGCATTCGGTTACAATTCATCGAACCATTACGATTTCTATAAAAACATCCATAATTCGTAACTCTTGTTATCGAAATAACGCGGAATAACTGTTTGGCCGACAATGCTTCTATGTACCTACGTACCGGTCAGGAGATTGACAAAGTTTCAGCTTTGCGGTCATCGTCGGTCCGGCGGGAGCCATTTTATCAAAAAGTAAAATGATTTCGCTGCATTCGGTTACAATTCATCGACCCATTACGATTTCTATAAAACCATCCATAATTCGTAACTCTTTTTGTCGAAATAACGCGGAAAAACTGTTTGGCCGACAATACCTCTATGTGCCCACGTGCCGGTCCGGAGATTGTCAAAGTGTCTGCTTTGCGGTCATGTCGGCCCGGCGGGAGCCATTTTACCAAAAAGTAAAATGATATTCCAGCATTCGATTACAATTCGTCGAACCATTACGATTTCTATAAAAATATCCATAATTCGTAACTCTTGTTATCGAAATAACGCGGAAAAATTGTTTGGCCGGCAATTCTCCTATGTCCCCTCGTGCCGGTCAGGAAATTGACAAAGTTTGATCTTTGCCGTCATGTCGGTCCGGCGGCAGCCATTTTATCAAAATTACAATGATATCGTTGCATTCGGTTACAATTCATCGAACCATTACGATTTCTATAAAAGCATCCATAATTCGTAACTCTTGTTATCGAAATAACGCGGAATAACTGTTTGGCCGACAATGCTTCTATGTCCCTACGTACCGGTCAGGAGATTGACGAAGTTTCAGATTTGCGGTCATGTCGGTCCGACCGCAGCCATTTTATCAAAAAGTAAAATGATATCGTTGCATTCGGTTACAATTCATCGAACCATTACGATTTCTATAAAAACATACATAATTCGTAACTCTTGTTATCGAAATAACGCGGAATAACTGTTTGGCCGACAATGCTTCTATGTACCTACGTACCGGTCAGGAGATTGACAAAGTTTCAGCTTTGCGGTCATCGTCGGTCCGGCGGGATCCATTTTACCAAAAAGTAAAATGATATTCCAGCATTCGATTACATTTCGTCGAACCATTACGATTTCTATAAAAATATCCATAATTCGTAATTCTTGTTATCGAAATAACGCGGAAAAATTGTTTGGCCGACAATTCTCCTATGTCCCCTCGTGCCGCTCAGGAAATTGACAAAGTTTGATCTTTGCCGTCATGTCGGTCCGGCGGCAGCCATTTTATCAAAATTAAAATGATATCGTTGCATTCGGTTACAATTCATCGAACCATTACGATTTCTATAAAAGCATCCATAATTCGTAACTCTTGTTATCGAAATAACGCGGAATAACTGTTTGGCCGACAATGCTTCTATGTCCCTACGTACCGGTCAGGAGATTGACGAAGTTTCAGCTTTGCGGTCATGTCGGTCCGGCGGGAGCCATTTTATCAAAAAGTAAAATGATATCGCTGCATTCGGTTACAATCCATCGAACCATTACGATTTCTATAAAAACATCCATAATTCGTAACTCTTGTTATCGAAATAACGTGGAATAACTGTTTGGCCGACAATGCTTCTATGTCCCTACGTACCGGTCAGGAGTTTGACGAAGTTTCAGATTTGCGGTCATGTCGGTCCGGCCGCAGCCATTTTATCAAAAAGTAAAATGATATCGTTGCATTCGGTTACAATTCATCGAACCATTACGATTTCTATAAAAACATACATAATTCGTAACTCTTGTTATCGAAATAACGCGGAATAACTGTTTGTCCGACAATGGTTCTATGTACCTACGTACCGGTCAGGAGATTGACAAAGTTTCAGCTTTGCGGTCATCGTCGGTCCGGCGGGAGCCATTTTACCAAAAAGTAAAATGATATTCCAGCATTCGATTACAATTCGTCGAACCATTACGATTTCTATAAAAATATCCATAATTCGTAATTCTTGTTATCGAAATAACGCGGAAAAATTGTTTGGCCGACAATTCTCCTATGTCCCCTCGTGCCGGTCAGGAAATTGACAATGTTTGATCGTTGCCATCATGTCGGTCCGGCGGCAGCCATTTTATCAAAAAGTAAAATGATATCGTTGCATTCGGTTACAATTCATCGAACCATTACGATTTCTATAAAAATATCCATAATTCGTAACTCCTGTTATCGAAATAACGCGGAAAAATTGTTTGGCCGACAATTCTCCTATGTCCCCTCGTGCCGGTCGGGAAATTGACAATGTTTGATCTTTGCCGTCATGTCGGTCCGGCGGCAGCCATTTTATCGAAAAGTAAAATGATATCGTTGCATTCGGTTACAATTCATCGAACCATTACGATTTCTATAAAAACATCCATAATTCGTAACTCTTGTTATCGAAATAACGCGGAATAACTGTTTGGACGACAATGCTTCTATGTTCCTACGTACCGGTCAGGAGATTGACGAAGTTTCAGCTTTGCGGTCATGTCGGTCCGGTGGCAGCCATTTTATCAAAAAGTAAAATGATTTCGTTGCATTCGGTTACAATTCATCGAACCATTACGATTTCTATAAAAACATCCATAATTCGTAACTCTTGTTATCGAAATAACGCGGAATAACTGTTTGGCCGACAATGCTTCTATGTACCTACGTACCGGTCAGGAGATTGACAAAGTTTCAGCTTTGCGGTCATCGTCGGTCCGGCGGGAGCCATTTTACCAAAAAGTAAAATGATATTCCAGCATTCGATTACATTTCGTCGAACCATTACGATTTCTATAAAAATATCCATAATTCGTAATTCTTGTTATCGAAATAACGCGGAAAAATTGTTTGGCCGACAATTCTCCTATGTCCCCTCGTGCCGCTCAGGAAATTGACAAAGTTTGATCTTTGCCGTCATGTCGGTCCGGCGGCAGCCATTTTATCAAAATTAAAATGATATCGTTGCATTCGGTTACAATTCATCGAACCATTACGATTTCTATAAAAGCATCCATAATTCGTAACTCTTGTTATCGAAATAACGCGGAATAACTGTTTGGCCGACAATGCTTCTATGTCCCTACGTACCGGTCAGGAGATTGACGAAGTTTCAGCTTTGCGGTCATGTCGGTCCGGCGGGAGCCATTTTATCAAAAAGTAAAATGATATCGCTGCATTCGGTTACAATCCATCGAACCATTACGATTTCTATAAAAACATCCATAATTCGTAACTCTTGTTATCGAAATAACGTGGAATAACTGTTTGGCCGACAATGCTTCTATGTCCCTACGTACCGGGCAGGAGTTTGACGAAGTTTCAGATTTGCGGTCATGTCGGTCCGGCCGCAGCCATTTTATCAAAAAGTAAAATGATATCGTTGCATTCGGTTACAATTCATCGAACCATTACGATTTCTATAAAAACATACATAATTCGTAACTCTTGTTATCGAAATAACGCGGAATAACTGTTTGTCCGACAATGGTTCTATGTACCTACGTACCGGTCAGGAGATTGACAAAGTTTCAGCTTTGCGGTCATCGTCGGTCCGGCGGCAGCCATTTTACCAAAAAGTAAAATGATATTCCAGCATTCGATTACAATTCGTCGAACCATTACGATTTCTATAAAAATATCCATAATTCGTAATTCTTGTTATCGAAATAACGCTGAAAAATTGTTTGGCCGACAATTCTCCTATGTCCCCTCGTGCCGGTCAGGAAATTGACAAAGTTTGATCGTTGCCATCATGTCGGTCCGGCGGCAGCCATTTTATCAAAAAGTAAAATGATATCGTTGCATTCGGTTACAATTCATCGAACCATTACGATTTCTATAAAAGCATCCATAATTCGTAACTCTTGTTATCGAAATAACGAGGAATAACTGTTTGGCCGACAATGCTTCTATGTCCCTACGTACCGGTCAGGAGATTGACGAAGTTTCAGCTTTGCGGTCATGTCGGTCCGGCGGGAGCCATTTTATCAAAAAGTAAAATAATATCGCTGCATTCGGTTACAATCCATCGAACCATTACGATTTCTATAAAAACATCCATAATTCGTAACTCTTGTTATCGAAATAACGCGGAATAACTGTTTGGCCGACAATGCTTCTATGTACCTACGTACCGGTCAGGGGATTGACAAAGTTTCAGCTTTGCGGTCATCGTCGGTCCGGCGGGAGCCATTTTATCAAAAAGTAAAATGATTTCGCTGCATTCGGTTACAATTCATCGACCCATTACGATTTCTATAAAACCATCCATAATTCGTAACTCTTTTTGCCGAAATAACGCGGAAAAACTGTTGGCCGACAATACCTCTATGTGCCCACGTGCCGGTTGGGAGATTGACAAAGTGTCTGCTTTGCGGTCATGTCGGCCCGGCGGGAGCCATTTTACCAAAAAGTAAAATGATATTCCAGCATTCGATTACAATTCGTCGAACCATTACGATTTCTATAAAAATATCCATAATTCGTAACTCTTGTTATCGAAATAACGCGGAAAAATTGTTTGGCCGACAATTCTCCTATGTCCCCTCGTGCCGGTCGGGAAATTGACAAAGTTTGATCTTTGCCGTCATGTCGGTCCGGCGGCAGCCATTTTATCAAAAAGTAAAATGATATCGTTGCATTCGGTTACAATTCATCGAACCATTACGATTTCTATAAAAATATCCATAATTCGTAACTCTTGTTATCGAAATAACGCGGAAAAGTTGTTTGGCCGACAATTCTCCTATGTCCCCTCGTGCCGGTCGGGAAATTGACAAAGTTTGATCTTTGCCGTCATGTCGGTCCGGCGGGAGCCATTTTATCAAAAAGTAAAATGATATCGTTGCATTCGGTTACAATTCATCGAACCATTACGATTTCTATAAAAACATCCATAATTCGTAACTCTTGTTATCGAAATAACGCGGAATAACTGTTTGGACGACAATGCTTCTATGTCCCTACGTACCGGTCAGGAGATTGACGAAGTTTCAGCTTTGCGGTCATGTCGGACCGGTGGCAGCCATTTTATCAAAAAGTAAAATGATTTCGTTGCATTCGGTTACAATTCATCGAACCATTACGATTTCTATAAAAACATCCATAATTCGTAACTCTTGTTATCGAAATAACGCGGAATAACTGTTTGGCCGACAATGCTTCTATGTACCTACGTACCGGTCGGGAGATTGACAAAGTGTCTGCTTAGCGGTCATGTCGGTCCGGCGGGAGCCATTTTATCAAAAAGTAAAATGATATCGCTGCATTCGGTTACAATCCATCGAACCATTACGATTTCTATAAAAACATCCATAATTCGTAACTCTTGTTATCGAAATAACGCGGAATAACTGTTTGGCCGACAATGCTTCTATGTACCTACGTACCGGTCAGGGGATTGACAAAGTTTCAGCTTTGCGGTCATCGTCGGTCCGGCGGGAGCCATTTTATCAAAAAGTAAAATGATTCCGCTGCATTCGGTTACAATTCATCGACCCATTACGATTTCTATAAAACCATCCATAATTCGTAACTCTTTTTGTCGAAATAACGCGGAAAAACTGTTTGGCCGACAATGCTTCTATGTACCTACGTACCGGTCGGGAGATTGACAAAGTGTCTGCTTTGCGGTCATGTCGGCCAGGCGGGAGCCATTTTACCAAAAAGTAAAATGATATTCCAGCATTCGATTACAATTCGTCGAACCATTACGATTTCTATAAAAATATCCATAATTCGTAACTCTTGTTATCGAAATAACGCGGAAAAATTGTTTGGCCGACAATTCTCCTATGTCCCCTCGTGCCGGTCGGGAAATTGACAAAGTTTGATCTTTGCCGTCATGTCGGTCCGGCGGCAGCCATTTTATCAAAAAGTAAAATGATATCGTTGCATTCGGTTACAATTCATCGAACCATTACGATTTCTATAAAAATATCCATAATTCGTAACTCCTGTTATCGAAATAACGCGGAAAAATTGTTTGGCCGACAATTCTCCTATGTCCCCTCGTGCCGGTCGGGAAATTGACAATGTTTGATCTTTGCCGTCATGTCGGTCCGGCGGCAGCCATTTTATCGAAAAGTAAAATGATATCGTTGCATTCGGTTACAATTCATCGAACCATTACGATTTCTATAAAAACATCCATAATTCGTAACTCTTGTTATCGAAATAACGCGGAATAACTGTTTGGACGACAATGCTTCTATGTCCCTACGTACCGGTCAGGAGATTGACGAAGTTTCAGCTTTGCGGTCATGTCGGTCCGGTGGCAGCCATTTTATCAAAAAGTAAAATGATTTCGTTGCATTCGGTTACAATTCATCGAACCATTACGATTTCTATAAAAACATCCATAATTCGTAACTCTTGTTATCGAAATAACGCGGAATAACTGTTTGGCCGACAATGCTTCTATGTACCTACGTACCGGTCAGGAGATTGACAAAGTTTCAGCTTTGCGGTCATCGTCGGTCCGGCGGGAGCCATTTTATCAAAAAGTAAAATGATTGCGCTGCATTCGGTTACAATTCATCGACCCATTACGATTTCTATAAAACCATCCATAATTCGTAACTCTTTTTGTCGAAATAACGCGGAAAAACTGTTTGGCCGACAATACCTCTATGTGCCCACGTGCCGGTCCGGAGATTGTCAAAGTGTCTGCTTTGCGGTCATGTCGGCCCGGCGGGAGCCATTTTACCAAAAAGTAAAATGATATTCCAGCATTCGATTACAATTCGTCGAACCATTACGATTTCTATAAAAATATCCATAATTCGTAACTCTTGTTATCGAAATAACGCGGAAAAATTGTTTGGCCGGCAATTCTCCTATGTCCCCTCGTGCCGGTCAGGAAATTGACAAAGTTTGATCTTTGCCGTCATGTCGGTCCGGCGGCAGCCATTTTATCAAAATTACAATGATATCGTTGCATTCGGTTACAATTCATCGAACCATTACGGTTTCTATAAAAGCATCCATAATTCGTAACTCTTGTTATCGAAATAACGCGGAATAACTGTTTGGCCGACAATGCTTCTATGTCCCTACGTACCGGTCAGGAGATTGACGAAGTTTCAGCTTTGCGGTCATGTCGGTCCGGCGGGAGCCATTTTACCAAAAAGTAAAATGATATTCCAGCATTCGATTACAATTCGTCGAACCATTACGATTTCTATAAAAATATCCATAATTCGTAATTCTTGTTATCGAAATAACGCGGAAAAATTGTTTGGCCGACAATTCTCCTATGTCCCCTCGTGCCGGTCAGGAAATTGACAATGTTTGATCGTTGCCATCATGTCGGTCCGGCGGCAGCCATTTTATCAAAAAGTAAAATGATATCGTTGCATTCGGTTACAATTCATCGAACCATTACGATTTCTATAAAAATATCCATAATTCGTAACTCCTGTTATCGAAATAACGCGGAAAAATTGTTTGGCCGACAATTCTCCTATGTCCCCTCGTGCCGGTCGGGAAATTGACAATGTTTGATCTTTGCCGTCATGTCGGTCCGGCGGCAGCCATTTTATCGAAAAGTAAAATGATATCGTTGCATTCGGTTACAATTCATCGAACCATTACGATTTCTATAAAAGCATCCATAATTCGTAACTCTTGTTATCGAAATAACGCGGAATAACTGTTTGGCCGACAATGGTTCTATGTACCTACGTACCGGTCAGGAGATTGACAAAGTTTCAGCTTTGCGGTCATCGTCGGTCCGGCGGGAGCCATTTTACCAAAAAGTAAAATGATATTCCAGCATTCGATTACAATTCGTCGAACCATTACGATTTCTATAAAAATATCCATAATTCGTAATTCTTGTTATCGAAATAACGCGGAAAAATTGTTTGGCCGACAATTCTCCTATGTCCCCTCGTGCCGGTCAGGAAATTGACAATGTTTGATCGTTGCCATCATGTCGGTCCGGCGGCAGCCATTTTATCAAAAAGTAAAATGATATCGTTGCATTCGGTTACAATTCATCGAACCATTACGATTTCTATAAAAATATCCATAATTCGTAACTCCTGTTATCGAAATAACGCGGAAAAATTGTTTGGCCGACAATTCTCCTATGTCCCCTCGTGCCGGTCGGGAAATTGACAATGTTTGATCTTTGCCGTCATGTCGGTCCGGCGGCAGCCATTTTATCGAAAAGTAAAATGATATCGTTGCATTCGGTTACAATGCATCGAACCATTACGATTTCTATAAAAACATCCATAATTCGTAACTCTTGTTATCGAAATAACGCGGAATAACTGTTTGGACGACAATGCTTCTATGTTCCTACGTACAGGTCAGGAGATTGACGAAGTTTCAGCTTTGCGGTCATGTCGGTCCGGTGGCAGCCATTTTATCAAAAAGTAAAATGATTTCGTTGCATTCGGTTACAATTCATCGAACCATTACGATTTCTTTAAAAACATCCATAATTCGTAACTCTTGTTATCGAAATAACGCGGAATAACTGTTTGGCCGACAATGCTTCTATGTACCTACGTACCGGTCAGGAGATTGACAAAGTTTCAGCTTTGCGGTCATCGTCGGTCCGGCGGGAGCCATTTTACCAAAAAGTAAAATGATATTCCAGCATTCGATTACATTTCGTCGAACCATTACGATTTCTATAAAAATATCCATAATTCGTAATTCTTGTTATCGAAATAACGCGGAAAAATTGTTTGGCCGACAATTCTCCTATGTCCCCTCGTGCCGCTCAGGAAATTGACAAAGTTTGATCTTTGCCGTCATGTCGGTCCGGCGGCAGCCATTTTATCAAAATTAAAATGATATCGTTGCATTCGGTTACAATTCATCGAACCATTACGATTTCTATAAAAGCATCCATAATTCGTAACTCTTGTTATCGAAATAACGCGGAATAACTGTTTGGCCGACAATGCTTCTATGTCCCTACGTACCGGTCAGGAGATTGACGAAGTTTCAGCTTTGCGGTCATGTCGGTCCGGCGGGAGCCATTTTATCAAAAAGTAAAATGATATCGCTGCATTCGGTTACAATCCATCGAACCATTACGATTTCTATAAAAACATCCATAATTCGTAACTCTTGTTATCGAAATAACGTGGAATAACTGTTTGGCCGACAATGCTTCTATGTCCCTACGTACCGGGCAGGAGTTTGACGAAGTTTCAGATTTGCGGTCATGTCGGTCCGGCCGCAGCCATTTTATCAAAAAGTAAAATGATATCGTTGCATTCGGTTACAATTCATCGAACCATTACGATTTCTATAAAAACATACATAATTCGTAACTCTTGTTATCGAAATAACGCGGAATAACTGTTTGTCCGACAATGGTTCTATCTACCTACGTACCGGTCCGGAGATTGACAAAGTTTCAGCTTTGCGGTCATCGTCGGTCCGGCGGGAGCCATTTTACCAAAAAGTAAAATGATATTCCAGCATTCGATTACAATTCGTCGAACCATTACGATTTCTATAAAAATATCCATAATTCGTAATTCTTGTTATCGAAATAACGCGGAAAAATTGTTTGGCCGACAATTCTCCTATGTCCCCTCGTGCCGGTCAGGAAATTGACAAAGTTTGATCGTTGCCATCATGTCGGTCCGGCGGCAGCCATTTTATCAAAAAGTAAAATGATATCGTTGCATTCGGTTACAATTCATCGAACCATTACGATTTCTATAAAAGCATCCATAATTCGTAACTCTTGTTATCGAAATAACGAGGAATAACTGTTTGGCCGACAATGCTTCTATGTCCCTACGTACCGGTCAGGAGATTGACGAAGTTTCAGCTTTGCGGTCATGTCGGTCCGGCGGGAGCCATTTTATCAAAAAGTAAAATGATATCGCTGCATTCGGTTACAATCCATCGAACCATTACGATTTCTATAAAAACATCCATAATTCGTAACTCTTGTTATCGAAATAACGCGGAATAACTGTTTGGCCGACAATGCTTCTATGTACCTACGTACCGGTCAGGGGATTGACAAAGTTTCAGCTTTGCGGTCATCGTCGGTCCGGCGGGAGCCATTTTATCAAAAAGTAAAATGATTTCGCTGCATTCGGTTACAATTCATCGACCCATTACGATTTCTATAAAACCATCCATAATTCGTAACTCTTTTTGCCGAAATAACGCGGAAAAACTGTTTGGCCGACAATACCTCTATGTGCCCACGTGCCTGTTGGGAGATTGACAAAGTGTCTGCTTTGCGGTCATGTCGGCCCGGCGGGAGCCATTTTACCAAAAAGTAAAATGATATTCCAGCATTCGATTACAATTCGTCGAACCATTACGATTTCTATAAAAATATCCATAATTCGTAACTCTTGTTATCGAAATAACGCGGAAAAATTGTTTGGCCGACAATTCTCCTATGTCCCCTCGTGCCGGTCGGGAAATTGACAAAGTTTGATCTTTGCCGTCATGTCGGTCCGGCGGCAGCCATTTTATCAAAAAGTAAAATGATATCGTTGCATTCGGTTACAATTCATCGAACCATTACGATTTCTATAAAAATATCCATAATTCGTAACTCTTGTTATCGAAATAACGCGGAAAAGTTGTTTGGCCGACAATTCTCCTATGTCCCCTCGTGCCGGTCGGGAAATTGACAAAGTTTGATCTTTGCCGTCATGTCGGTCCGGCGGGAGCCATTTTATCAAAAAGTAAAATGATATCGTTGCATTCGGTTACAATTCATCGAACCATTACGATTTCTATAAAAACATCCATAATTCGTAACTCTTGTTATCGAAATAACGCGGAATAACTGTTTGGACGACAATGCTTCTATGTCCCTACGTACCGGTCAGGAGATTGACGAAGTTTCAGCTTTGCGGTCATGTCGGTCCGGTGGCAGCCATTTTATCAAAAAGTAAAATGATTTCGTTGCATTCGGTTACAATTCATCGAACCATTACGATTTCTATAAAAACATCCATAATTCGTAACTCTTGTTATCGAAATAACGCGGAATAACTGTTTGGCCGACAATGCTTCTATGTACCTACGTACCGGTCGGGAGATTGACAAAGTGTCTGCTTTGCGGTCATGTCGGCCAGGCGGGAGCCATTTTACCAAAAAGTAAAATGATATTCCAGCATTCGATTACAATTCGTCGAACCATTACGATTTCTATAAAAATATCCATAATTCGTAACTCTTGTTATCGAAATAACGCGGAAAAATTGTTTGGCCGACAATTCTCCCATGTCCCCTCGGGCCGGTCGGGAAATTGACAAAGTTTGATCTTTGCCGTCATGTCGGTCCGGCGGCAGCCATTTTATCAAAAAGTAAAATGATATCGTTGCATTCGGTTACAATTCATCGAACCATTACGATTTCTATAAAAATATCCATAATTCGTAACTCCTGTTATCGAAATAACGCGGAAAAATTGTTTGGCCGACAATTCTCCTATGTCCCCTCGTGCCGGTCGGGAAATTGACAATGTTTGATCTCTGCCGTCATGTCGGTCCGGCGGGAGCCATTTTATCAAAAAGTAAAATGATATCGCTGCATTCGGTTACAATCCATCGAACCATTACGATTTCTATAAAAACATCCATAATTCGTAACTCTTGTTATCGAAATAACGCGGAATAACTGTTTGGCCGACAATGCTTCTATGTACCTACGTACCGGTCAGGGGATTGACAAAGTTTCAGCTTTGCGGTCATCGTCGGTCCGGCGGGAGCCATTTTATCAAAAAGTAAAATGATTTCGCTGCATTCGGTTACAATTCATCGACCCATTACGATTTCTATAAAACCATCCATAATTCGTAACTCTTTTTGTCGAAATAACGCGGAAAAACTGTTTGGCCGACAATACCTCTATGTGCCCACGTGCCGGTTGGGAGATTGACAAAGTGTCTGCTTTGCGGTCATGTCGGCCCGGCGGGAGCCATTTTACCAAAAAGTAAAATGATATTCCAGCATTCGATTACAATTCGTCGAACCATTACGATTTCTATAAAAATATCCATAATTCGTAACTCTTGTTATCGAAATAACGCGGAAAAATTGTTTGGCCGACAATTCTCCTATGTCCCCTCGTGCCGGTCGGGAAATTGACAAAGTTTGATCTTTGCCGTCATGTCGGTCCGGCGGCAGCCATTTTATCAAAAAGTAAAATGATATCGTTGCATTCGGTTACAATTCATCGAACCATTACGATTTCTATAAAAATATCCATAATTCGTAACTCTTGTTATCGAAATAACGCGGAAAAGTTGTTTGGCCGACAATTCTCCTATGTCCCCTCGTGCCGGTCGGGAAATTGACAAAGTTTGATCTTTGCCGTCATGTCGGTCCGGCGGCAGCCATTTTATCAAAAAGTAAAATGATATCGTTGCATTCGGTTACAATTCATCGAACCATTACGATTTCTATAAAAACATCCATAATTCGTAACTCTTGTTATCGAAATAACGCGGAATAACTGTTTGGACGACAATGCTTCTATGTCCCTACGTACCGGTCAGGAGATTGACGAAGTTTCAGCTTTGCGGTCATGTCGGTCCGGTGGCAGCCATTTTATCAAAAAGTAAAATGATTTCGCTGCATTCGGTTACAATTCATCGACCCATTACGATTTCTATAAAACCATCCATAATTCGTAACTCTTTTTGTCGAAATAACGCGGAAAAACTGTTTGGCCGACAATACCTCTATGTGCCCACGTGCCGGTTGGGAGATTGACAAAGTGTCTGCTTTGCGGTCATGTCGGCCCGGCGGGAGCCATTTTACCAAAAAGTAAAATGATATTCCAGCATTCGATTACAATTCGTCGAACCATTACGATTTCTATAAAAATATCCATAATTCGTAACTCTTGTTATCGAAATAACGCGGAAAAATTGTTTGGCCGACAATTCTCCTATGTCCCCTCGTGCCGGTCGGGAAATTGACAAAGTTTGATCTTTGCCGTCATGTCGGTCCGGCGGCAGCCATTTTATCAAAAAGTAAAATGATATCGTTGCATTCGGTTACAATTCATCGAACCATTACGATTTCTATAAAAATATCCATAATTCGTAACTCTTGTTATCGAAATAACGCGGAAAAGTTGTTTGGCCGACAATTCTCCTATGTCCCCTCGTGCCGGTCGGGAAATTGACAAAGTTTGATCTTTGCCGTCATGTCGGTCCGGCGGCAGCCATTTTATCAAAAAGTAAAATGATATCGTTGCATTCGGTTACAATTCATCGAACCATTACGATTTCTATAAAAACATCCATAATTCGTAACTCTTGTTATCGAAATAACGCGGAATAACTGTTTGGACGACAATGCTTCTATGTCCCTACGTACCGGTCAGGAGATTGACGAAGTTTCAGCTTTGCGGTCATGTCGGTCCGGTGGCAGCCATTTTATCAAAAAGTAAAATGATTTCGTTGCATTCGGTTACAATTCATCGAACCATTACGATTTCTATAAAAACGTCCATAATTCGTAACTCTTGTTATCGAAATAACGCGGAATAACTGTTTGGCCGACAATGCTTCTATGTACCTACGTACCGGTCGGGAGATTGACAAAGTGTCTGCTTTGCGGTCATGTCGGCCAGGCGGGAGCCATTTTACCAAAAAGTAAAATGATATTCCAGCATTCGATTACAATTCGTCGAACCATTACGATTTCTATAAAAATATCCATAATTCGTAACTCTTGTTATCGAAATAACGCGGAAAAATTGTTTGGCCGACAATTCTCCTATGTCCCCTCGTGCCGGTCGGGAAATTGACAAAGTTTGATCTTTGCCGTCATGTCGGTCCGGCGGCAGCCATTTTATCAAAAAGTAAAATGATATCGTTGCATTCGGTTACAATCCATCGAACCATTACGATTTCTATAAAAATATCCATAATTCGTAACTCCTGTTATCGAAATAACGCGGAATAACTGTTTGGCCGACAATGCTTCTATGTACCTACGTACCGGTCAGGAGATTGACAAAGTTTCAGCTTTGCGGTCATCGTCGGTCCGGCGGGAGCCATTTTACCAAAAAGTAAAATGATATTCCAGCATTCGATTACATTTCGTCGAACCATTACGATTTCTATAAAAATATCCATAATTCGTAATTCTTGTTATCGAAATAACGCGGAAAAATTGTTTGGCCGACAATTCTCCTATGTCCCCTCGTGCCGCTCAGGAAATTGACAAAGTTTGATCTTTGCCGTCATGTCGGTCCGGCGGCAGCCATTTTATCAAAATTAAAATGATATCGTTGCATTCGGTTACAATTCATCGAACCATTACGATTTCTATAAAAGCATCCATAATTCGTAACTCTTGTTATCGAAATAACGCGGAATAACTGTTTGGCCGACAATGCTTCTATGTCCCTACGTACCGGTCAGGAGATTGACGAAGTTTCAGCTTTGCGGTCATGTCGGTCCGGCGGGAGCCATTTTATCAAAAAGTAAAATGATATCGCTGCATTCGGTTACAATCCATCGAACCATTACGATTTCTATAAAAACATCCATAATTCGTAACTCTTGTTATCGAAATAACGTGGAATAACTGTTTGGCCGACAATGCTTCTATGTCCCTACGTACCGGGCAGGAGTTTGACGAAGTTTCAGATTTGCGGTCATGTCGGTCCGGCCGCAGCCATTTTATCAAAAAGTAAAATGATATCGTTGCATTCGGTTACAATTCATCGAACCATTACGATTTCTATAAAAACATACATAATTCGTAACTCTTGTTATCGAAATAACGCGGAATAACTGTTTGTCCGACAATGGTTCTATCTACCTACGTACCGGTCCGGAGATTGACAAAGTTTCAGCTTTGCGGTCATCGTCGGTCCGGCGGGAGCCATTTTACCAAAAAGTAAAATGATATTCCAGCATTCGATTACAATTCGTCGAACCATTACGATTTCTATAAAAATATCCATAATTCGTAATTCTTGTTATCGAAATAACGCGGAAAAATTGTTTGGCCGACAATTCTCCTATGTCCCCTCGTGCCGGTCAGGAAATTGACAAAGTTTGATCGTTGCCATCATGTCGGTCCGGCGGCAGCCATTTTATCAAAAAGTAAAATGATATCGTTGCATTCGGTTACAATTCATCGAACCATTACGATTTCTATAAAAGCATCCATAATTCGTAACTCTTGTTATCGAAATAACGAGGAATAACTGTTTGGCCGACAATGCTTCTATGTCCCTACGTACCGGTCAGGAGATTGACGAAGTTTCAGCTTTGCGGTCATGTCGGTCCGGCGGGAGCCATTTTATCAAAAAGTAAAATGATATCGCTGCATTCGGTTACAATCCATCGAACCATTACGATTTCTATAAAAACATCCATAATTCGTAACTCTTGTTATCGAAATAACGCGGAATAACTGTTTGGCCGACAATGCTTCTATGTACCTACGTACCGGTCAGGGGATTGACAAAGTTTCAGCTTTGCGGTCATCGTCGGTCCGGCGGGAGCCATTTTATCAAAAAGTAAAATGATTTCGCTGCATTCGGTTACAATTCATCGACCCATTACGATTTCTATAAAACCATCCATAATTCGTAACTCTTTTTGCCGAAATAACGCGGAAAAACTGTTTGGCCGACAATACCTCTATGTGCCCACGTGCCTGTTGGGAGATTGACAAAGTGTCTGCTTTGCGGTCATGTCGGCCCGGCGGGAGCCATTTTACCAAAAAGTAAAATGATATTCCAGCATTCGATTACAATTCGTCGAACCATTACGATTTCTATAAAAATATCCATAATTCGTAACTCTTGTTATCGAAATAACGCGGAAAAATTGTTTGGCCGACAATTCTCCTATGTCCCCTCGTGCCGGTCGGGAAATTGACAAAGTTTGATCTTTGCCGTCATGTCGGTCCGGCGGCAGCCATTTTATCAAAAAGTAAAATGATATCGTTGCATTCGGTTACAATTCATCGAACCATTACGATTTCTATAAAAATATCCATAATTCGTAACTCTTGTTATCGAAATAACGCGGAAAAGTTGTTTGGCCGACAATTCTCCTATGTCCCCTCGTGCCGGTCGGGAAATTGACAAAGTTTGATCTTTGCCGTCATGTCGGTCCGGCGGGAGCCATTTTATCAAAAAGTAAAATGATATCGTTGCATTCGGTTACAATTCATCGAACCATTACGATTTCTATAAAAACATCCATAATTCGTAACTCTTGTTATCGAAATAACGCGGAATAACTGTTTGGACGACAATGCTTCTATGTCCCTACGTACCGGTCAGGAGATTGACGAAGTTTCAGCTTTGCGGTCATGTCGGTCCGGTGGCAGCCATTTTATCAAAAAGTAAAATGATTTCGTTGCATTCGGTTACAATTCATCGAACCATTACGATTTCTATAAAAACATCCATAATTCGTAACTCTTGTTATCGAAATAACGCGGAATAACTGTTTGGCCGACAATGCTTCTATGTACCTACGTACCGGTCGGGAGATTGACAAAGTGTCTGCTTTGCGGTCATGTCGGCCAGGCGGGAGCCATTTTACCAAAAAGTAAAATGATATTCCAGCATTCGATTACAATTCGTCGAACCATTACGATTTCTATAAAAATATCCATAATTCGTAACTCTTGTTATCGAAATAACGCGGAAAAATTGTTTGGCCGACAATTCTCCCATGTCCCCTCGGGCCGGTCGGGAAATTGACAAAGTTTGATCTTTGCCGTCATGTCGGTCCGGCGGCAGCCATTTTATCAAAAAGTAAAATGATATCGTTGCATTCGGTTACAATTCATCGAACCATTACGATTTCTATAAAAATATCCATAATTCGTAACTCCTGTTATCGAAATAACGCGGAAAAATTGTTTGGCCGACAATTCTCCTATGTCCCCTCGTGCCGGTCGGGAAATTGACAATGTTTGATCTCTGCCGTCATGTCGGTCCGGCGGGAGCCATTTTATCAAAAAGTAAAATGATATCGCTGCATTCGGTTACAATCCATCGAACCATTACGATTTCTATAAAAACATCCATAATTCGTAACTCTTGTTATCGAAATAACGCGGAATAACTGTTTGGCCGACAATGCTTCTATGTACCTACGTACCGGTCAGGGGATTGACAAAGTTTCAGCTTTGCGGTCATCGTCGGTCCGGCGGGAGCCATTTTATCAAAAAGTAAAATGATTTCGCTGCATTCGGTTACAATTCATCGACCCATTACGATTTCTATAAAACCATCCATAATTCGTAACTCTTTTTGTCGAAATAACGCGGAAAAACTGTTTGGCCGACAATACCTCTATGTGCCCACGTGCCGGTTGGGAGATTGACAAAGTGTCTGCTTTGCGGTCATGTCGGCCCGGCGGGAGCCATTTTACCAAAAAGTAAAATGATATTCCAGCATTCGATTACAATTCGTCGAACCATTACGATTTCTATAAAAATATCCATAATTCGTAACTCTTGTTATCGAAATAACGCGGAAAAATTGTTTGGCCGACAATTCTCCTATGTCCCCTCGTGCCGGTCGGGAAATTGACAAAGTTTGATCTTTGCCGTCATGTCGGTCCGGCGGCAGCCATTTTATCAAAAAGTAAAATGATATCGTTGCATTCGGTTACAATTCATCGAACCATTACGATTTCTATAAAAATATCCATAATTCGTAACTCTTGTTATCGAAATAACGCGGAAAAGTTGTTTGGCCGACAATTCTCCTATGTCCCCTCGTGCCGGTCGGGAAATTGACAAAGTTTGATCTTTGCCGTCATGTCGGTCCGGCGGCAGCCATTTTATCAAAAAGTAAAATGATATCGTTGCATTCGGTTACAATTCATCGAACCATTACGATTTCTATAAAAACATCCATAATTCGTAACTCTTGTTATCGAAATAACGCGGAATAACTGTTTGGACGACAATGCTTCTATGTCCCTACGTACCGGTCAGGAGATTGACGAAGTTTCAGCTTTGCGGTCATGTCGGTCCGGTGGCAGCCATTTTATCAAAAAGTAAAATGATTTCGCTGCATTCGGTTACAATTCATCGACCCATTACGATTTCTATAAAACCATCCATAATTCGTAACTCTTTTTGTCGAAATAACGCGGAAAAACTGTTTGGCCGACAATACCTCTATGTGCCCACGTGCCGGTTGGGAGATTGACAAAGTGTCTGCTTTGCGGTCATGTCGGCCCGGCGGGAGCCATTTTACCAAAAAGTAAAATGATATTCCAGCATTCGATTACAATTCGTCGAACCATTACGATTTCTATAAAAATATCCATAATTCGTAACTCTTGTTATCGAAATAACGCGGAAAAATTGTTTGGCCGACAATTCTCCTATGTCCCCTCGTGCCGGTCGGGAAATTGACAAAGTTTGATCTTTGCCGTCATGTCGGTCCGGCGGCAGCCATTTTATCAAAAAGTAAAATGATATCGTTGCATTCGGTTACAATTCATCGAACCATTACGATTTCTATAAAAATATCCATAATTCGTAACTCTTGTTATCGAAATAACGCGGAAAAGTTGTTTGGCCGACAATTCTCCTATGTCCCCTCGTGCCGGTCGGGAAATTGACAAAGTTTGATCTTTGCCGTCATGTCGGTCCGGCGGCAGCCATTTTATCAAAAAGTAAAATGATATCGTTGCATTCGGTTACAATTCATCGAACCATTACGATTTCTATAAAAACATCCATAATTCGTAACTCTTGTTATCGAAATAACGCGGAATAACTGTTTGGACGACAATGCTTCTATGTCCCTACGTACCGGTCAGGAGATTGACGAAGTTTCAGCTTTGCGGTCATGTCGGTCCGGTGGCAGCCATTTTATCAAAAAGTAAAATGATTTCGTTGCATTCGGTTACAATTCATCGAACCATTACGATTTCTATAAAAACGTCCATAATTCGTAACTCTTGTTATCGAAATAACGCGGAATAACTGTTTGGCCGACAATGCTTCTATGTACCTACGTACCGGTCGGGAGATTGACAAAGTGTCTGCTTTGCGGTCATGTCGGCCAGGCGGGAGCCATTTTACCAAAAAGTAAAATGATATTCCAGCATTCGATTACAATTCGTCGAACCATTACGATTTCTATAAAAATATCCATAATTCGTAACTCTTGTTATCGAAATAACGCGGAAAAATTGTTTGGCCGACAATTCTCCTATGTCCCCTCGTGCCGGTCGGGAAATTGACAAAGTTTGATCTTTGCCGTCATGTCGGTCCGGCGGCAGCCATTTTATCAAAAAGTAAAATGATATCGTTGCATTCGGTTACAATCCATCGAACCATTACGATTTCTATAAAAATATCCATAATTCGTAACTCCTGTTATCGAAATAACGCGGAAAAATTGTTTGGCCGACAATTCTCCTATGTCCCCTCGTGCCGGTCGGGAGATTGACAAAGTGTCTGCTTAGCGGTCATGTCGGCCCGGAGGGAGCCATTTTACCAAAAAGTAAAATGATATTCGTGCATTCGATTGCAATTCGTAGAACCATTACGATTTCTATAAAAACATCCATAATTCGTAACTCTTGTTATCGAAATAACGCAGAATAACTGTTTGGCCGACAATGCTTCTATGTCCCTACGTACCGGTCAGGAGATTGACGAAGTTTCAGCTTTGCGGTCATGTCGGTCCGGCGGGAGCCATTTTGTCAAAAAGTAAAATGATATCGCTGCATTCGGTTACAATCCTTCGAACCATTACGATTTCTATAAAAATATCCATAATTCGTAACTCTTGTTATCGAAATAACGCGGAGAAACTGTTTGGCCGTCAATTCTTCTATGTCCCCACGTGCCGGTCGGGAGATTGACAAAGTGTCTGCTAAGCGGTCATGTCGGCCCGGCGGGAGCCATTTTACCAAAAAGTAAAATGATATTCGTGCATTCGATTACAATTCATCGACCCATTACGATTTCTATAAAACCATCCATAATTCGTAACTCTTTTTGTCGAAATAACGCGGAAAAACTGTTTGGCCGACAATACCTCTATGTGCCCACGTGCCGGTCCGGAGATTGTCAAAGTGTCTGCTTTGCGGTCATGTCGGCCCGGCGGGAGCCATTTTACCAAAAAGTAAAATGATATTCCAGCATTCGATTACAATTCGTCGAACCATTACGATTTCTATAAAAATATCCATAATTCGTAACTCTTGTTATCGAAATAACGCGGAAAAATTGTTTGGCCGGCAATTCTCCTATGTCCCCTCGTGCCGGTCAGGAAATTGACAAAGTTTGATCTTTGCCGTCATGTCGGTCCGGCGGCAGCCATTTTATCAAAATTACAATGATATCGTTGCATTCGGTTACAATTCATCGAACCATTACGGTTTCTATAAAAGCATCCATAATTCGTAACTCTTGTTATCGAAATAACGCGGAATAACTGTTTGGCCGACAATGCTTCTATGTCCCTACGTACCGGTCAGGAGATTGACGAAGTTTCAGCTTTGCGGTCATGTCGGTCCGGCGGGAGCCATTTTATCAAAAAGTAAAATGATATCGCTGCATTCGGTTACAATCCATCGAACCATTACGATTTCTATAAAAACATCCATAATTCGTAACTCTTGTTATCGAAATAACGCGGAATAACTGTTTGGCCGACAATGCTTCTATGTCCCTACGTACCGGTCAGGAGATTGACGAAGTTTCAGATTTGCGGTCATGTCGGTCCGACCGCAGCCATTTTATCAAAAAGTAAAATGATATCGTTGCATTCGGTTACAATTCATCGAACCATTACGATTTCTATAAAAACATACATAATTCGTAACTCTTGTTATCGAAATAACGCGGATTAACTGTTTGGCCGACAATGCTTCTATGTACCTACGTACCGGTCAGGAGATTGACAAAGTTTCAGCTTTGCGGTCATCGTCGGTCCGGCGGGAGCCATTTTACCAAAAAGTAAAATGATATTCCAGCATTCGATTACATTTCGTCGAACCATTACGATTTCTATAAAAATATCCATAATTCGTAATTCTTGTTATCGAAATAACGCGGAAAAATTGTTTGGCCGACAATTCTCCTATGTCCCCTCGTGCCGGTCAGGAAATTGACAAAGTTTGATCTTTGCCGTCATGTCGGTCCGGCGGCAGCCATTTTATCAAAATTAAAATGATATCGTTGCATTCGGTTACAATTCATCGAACCATTACGATTTCTATAAAAGCATCCATAATTCGTAACTCTTGTTATCGAAATAACGCGGAATAACTGTTTGGCCGACAATGCTTCTATGTCCCTACGTACCGGTCAGGAGATTGACGAAGTTTCAGCTTTGCGGTCATGTCGGTCCGGCGGGAGCCATTTTATCAAAAAGTAAAATGATATCGCTGCATTCGGTTACAATCCATCGAACCATTACGATTTCTATAAAAACATCCATAATTCGTAACTCTTGTTATCGAAATAACGCGGAATAACTGTTTGGCCGACAATGCTTCTATGTCCCTACGTACCGGTCAGGAGATTGACGAAGTTTCAGATTTGCGGTCATGTCGGTCCGACCGCAGCCATTTTATCAAAAAGTAAAATGATATCGTTGCATTCGGTTACAATTCATCGAACCATTACGATTTCTATAAAAACATACATAATTCGTAACTCTTGTTATCGAAATAACGCGGATTAACTGTTTGGCCGACAATGCTTCTATGTACCTACGTACCGGTCAGGAGATTGACAAAGTTTCAGCTTTGCGGTCATCGTCGGTCCGGCGGGAGCCATTTTACCAAAAAGTAAAATGATATTCCAGCATTCGATTACATTTCGTCGAACCATTACGATTTCTATAAAAATATCCATAATTCGTAATTCTTGTTATCGAAATAACGCGGAAAAATTGTTTGGCCGACAATTCTCCTATGTCTCCTCGTGCCGGTCAGGAAATTGACAAAGTTTGATCTTTGCCGTCATGTCGGTCCGGCGGCAGCCATTTTATCAAAATTAAAATGATATCGTTGCATTCGGTTACAATTCATCGAACCATTACGATTTCTATAAAAGCATCCATAATTCGTAACTCTTGTTATCGAAATAACGCGGAATAACTGTTTGGCCGACAATGCTTCTATGTCCCTACGTACCGGTCAGGAGATTGACGAAGTTTCAGCTTTGCGGTCATGTCGGTCCGGCGGGAGCCATTTTATCAAAAAGTAAAATGATATCGCTGCATTCGGTTACAATCCATCGAACCATTACGATTTCTATAAAAACATCCATAATTCGTAACTCTTTTTGTCGAAATAACGCGGAAAAACTGTTTGGCCGACAATACCTCTATGTCCCCACGTGCCGGTCGGGAGATTGACAAAGTGTCTGCTTAGCGGTCATGTCGGCCCGGAGGGAGCCATTTTACCAAAAAGTAAAATGATATTCGTGCATTCGATTGCAATTCGTAGAACCATTACGATTTCTATAAAAACATCCATAATTCGTAACTCTTGTTATCGAAATAACGCAGAATAACTGTTTGGCCGACAATGCTTCTATGTCCCTACGTACCGGTCAGGAGATTGACGAAGTTTCAGCTTTGCGGTCATGTCGGTCCGGCGGGAGCCATTTTGTCAAAAAGTAAAATGATATCGCTGCATTCGGTTACAATCCTTCGAACCATTACGATTTCTATAAAAATATCCATAATTCGTAACTCTTGTTATCGAAATAACGCGGAGAAACTGTTTGGCCGACAATTCTTCTATGTCCCTACGTACCGGTCAGGAGATTGACGAAGTTTCAGCTTTGCGGTCATCGTCGGTCCGGCGGGAGCCATTTTACCAAAAAGTAAAATGATATTCCAGCATTCGATTACATTTCGTCGAACCATTACGATTTCTATAAAAATATCCACAATTCGTAATTCTTGTTATCGAAATAACGCGGAAAAATTGTTTGGCCGACAATTCTCCTATGTCCCCTCGTGCCGGTCAGGAAATTGACAAAGTTTGATCTTTGCCGTCATGTCGGTCCGGCGGCAGCCATTTTATCAAAATTAAAATGATATCGTTGCATTCGGTTACAATTCATCGAACCATTACGATTTCTATAAAAGCATCCATAATTCGTAACTCTTGTTATCGAAATAACGCGGAATAACTGTTTGGCCGACAATGCTTCTATGTCCCTACGTACCGGTCAGGAGATTGACGAAGTTTCAGCTTTGCGGTCATGTCGGTCCGGCGGGAGCCATTTTATCAAAAAGTAAAATGATATCGCTGCATTCGGTTACAATCCATCGAACCATTACGATTTCTATAAAAACATCCATAATTCGTAACTCTTTTTGTCGAAATAACGCGGAAAAACTGTTTGGCCGACAATACCTCTATGTCCCCACGTGCCGGTCGGGAGATTGACAAAGTGTCTGCTTAGCGGTCATGTCGGCCCGGAGGGAGCCATTTTACCAAAAAGTAAAATGATATTCGTGCATTCGATTGCAATTCGTAGAACCATTACGATTTCTATAAAAACATCCATAATTCGTAACTCTTGTTATCGAAATAACGCAGAATAACTGTTTGGCCGACAATGCTTCTATGTCCCTACGTACCGGTCAGGAGATTGACGAAGTTTCAGCTTTGCGGTCATGTCGGTCCGGCGGGAGCCATTTTGTCAAAAAGTAAAATGATATCGCTGCATTCGGTTACAATCCTTCGAACCATTACGATTTCTATAAAAATATCCATAATTCGTAACTCTTGTTATCGAAATAACGCGGAGAAACTGTTTGGCCGACAATTCTTCTATGTCCCCACGTGCCGGTCGGGAGATTGACAAAGACCCAGCTTTCCGGTCAGGTCTGTCCGGCGGGTGCAATTTTATAAATAAAATAAATTGATATCGCTGCACTCTACTACAACTCCTCGCACCATTACGATTTCTATAAAAACATCCATAATTCGTAATTCTTGTTATCGAAATAACACGAAAAAACTGTTCGGCCGACATTTCTTCTATGTCCCGACGTGCCGGTCGGGAGATTGACAATGTTTCAGCTTTGCGCTCATGCCGGCCCGGCGGGAGACATTTTATCAAAAAGTAAAATGATATCGCTGCATTCGGTTACAATCCATCGAACCATTACGATTTCTATAAAAACATCCATAATTCGTAACTCTTGTTGTCGAAATAACGCGGAAAAACTGTTTGGCCGACAATGCTTCTATGTCCCTACGTACCGGTCAGGAGATTGACGAAGTTTCAGCTTTGCGGTCATGTCGGTCCGGCGGGAGCCATTTTGTCAAAAAGTAAAATGATATCGCTGCATTCGGTTACAATCCTTCGAACCATTACGATTTCTATAAAAATATCCATAATTCGTAACTCTTTTTATCGCAATAACGCGGAGAAACTGTTTGGCCGACAATTCTTCTATGTCCCCACGTGCCGGTCGGGGGATTGACAAAGACCCAGCTTTCCGGTCAGGTCTGTCCGGCGGGTGCAATTTTATAAATAAAATAAATTAATATCGCTGCACTCTACTACAACTCGTCGCACCATTACGATTTCTATAAAAACATCCATAATTCGTAACTCTTTTTGTCGAAATAACGCGGAAAAACTGTTTGGCCGACAATACCTCTATGTCCCCACGTGCCGGTCGGGAGATTGACAAAGTGTCTGCTTAGCGGTCATGTCGGCCCGGCGGGAGCCATTTTACCAAAAAGTAAAATGATATTCGTGCATTCGATTACAATTCGTCGAACCATTACGATTTCTATAAAAATATCCATAATTCGTAACTCTTGTTATCGAAATAACGCGGAGAAACTGTTTGGCCGACAATTCTTCTATGTCCCCACGTGCCGGTCGGGAGATTGACAAAGACCCAGCTTTCCGGTCAGGTCTGTCCGGCGGGTGCAATTTTATAAATAAAATAAATTGATATCGCTGCACTCTACTACAACTCGTCGCACCATTACGATTTCTATAAAAACATCCATAATTCGTAATTCTTGTTATCGAAATAACACGAAAAAACTGTTCGGCCGACATTTCTTCTATGTCCCGACGTGCCGGTCGGGAGATTGACAATGTTTCAGCTTTGCGGTCATGCCGGCCCGGCGGGAGACATTTTATCAAAAAGTAAAATGATATCGCTGCATTCGGTTACAATTCATCGAACCATTACGATTTCTCTGAAAACATCCATAATTCGTAATTCTTTTTATCGAAATAACGCGGAAAAACTGTTTGGCCGACAATTCTCCTATGTCGCCTTGTGCCGGTCGGGAAATTGACAAAGTTTGATCTCTGCCGTCATGTCGGTCCGGCGGCAGTCATTTTATCAAAAAGTAAAATGATATCGTTGCGTTCGGTTACAATTCATCGAACCATTACGATTTCTATAAAAATAGCCATAATTCGTAACTCTTGTTATCGAAATAACGCGGAAAAATTGTTTGGCCGACAATTCTACTATGTCCCCTCGTGCCGATCGGGAAATTGACGAAGTTTCAGCTTTGCGGTCATGTCGGTCCGGCGGGAGCCATTTTATCAAAAAGTAAAATGATATCGCTGCATTCGGTTACAATCCATCGAACCATTACGATTTCTATAAAAACATCCATAATTCGTAACTCTTGTCATCGAAATAACGCGGAATATCTGTTTGGCCGACAATGCTTCTATGTCCCTACGTACCGGTCAGGAGATTGACGAAGTTTCAGCTTTGCGGTCATGTCGGTCCGGCGGCAGCCATTTTATCAAAAAGTAAAATGATATCGCTGCATTCGGTTACAATCCATCGAACCATTACGATTTCTATAAAAACATCCATAATTCGTAACTCTTTTTGTCGAAATAACGCGGAAAAACTGTTTGGCCGACAATGCTTCTATGTCCCTACGTACCGGTCAGGAGATTGACGAAGTATCAGCTTTGCGGTCATGTCGGTCCGGCGGGAGTGATTTTGTCAAAAAGTAAAATGATATCGCTGCATTCGGTTACAGTCCATCGAACCATTACGATTTCTATAAAAACATCCATAATTCGTAACTCTTTTTGTCGAAACAACGCGGAAAAACAGTTTGGCCGACAATGCTTCTATGTCCCTACGTACCGGTCAGGAGATTGACGAAGTATCAGCTTTGCGGTCATGTCGGTCCGGCGGGAGTGATTTTGTCAAAAATTAAAATGATATCGCTGCATTCGGTTACAATCCATCGAACCATTACGATTTCTATAAAAATATCCATAATTCGTAACTCTTTTTAGCGAAATAACGCGGAGAAACTGTTTGGCCGACAATTCTTCTATGTCCCCACTTGCCGGTCGGGGGATTGACAAAGACCCAGCTTTCCGGTCAGGTCTGTCCGGGTGCAATTTTATAAATAAAATAAATTGATATCGCTGCACTCTACTACAACTCGTCGCACCATTACGATTTCTATAAAAACATCCATAATTCGTAATTTTTGTTATCGAAATAACACGAAAAAACTGTTCGGCCGACATTTCTTCTATGTCCCGACGTGCCGGTCGGGAGATTGACAATGTTTCAGCTTTGCGGTCATGCCGGCCCGGCGGGAGACATTTTATCAAAAAGTAAAATGATATCGCTGCATTCGGCTACAATTCATCGAACCATTACGATTTCTCTGAAAACATCCATAATTCGTAATTCTTTTTATCGAAATAACGCGGAAAAACTGTTTGGCCGACAATTCTTCTATGTCCCCACGTGCCGGTCGGGAAATTGACAAAGTTTGATCTTTGACGTCATGTCGGTCCGGCGGCAGTCATTTTATCAAAAAGTAAAATGATATCGTTGCATTCGGTTACAATTCATCGAACCATTACGATTTCTATAAAAATATCCATAATTCGTAACTCTTGTTATCGAAATAACGCGGAGAAACTGTTTGGCCGATAATTCTTCTATGTCCCCACGTGCCGGTCGGGAGATTGACAAAGTGTCTGCTTAGCGGTCAGGTCGGCCCGGCGGGAGCCATTTTACCAAAAAGTAAAATGATATTCGTGCATTCGATTGCAATTCGTCGAACCATTACGATTTCTATAAAAATATCCATAATTCGTAACTCTTTTTATCGAAATAACGCGGAGAAACTGTTTGGCCGACAATTCTTCTATGTCCCCACGTGCCGGTCGGGAGATTGACAAAGACCCAGCTTTCTGGTCAGGTCTGTCCGGCGGGTGCAATTTTATAAATAAAATAAATTGATATCGCTGCACTCTACTACAACTCGTCGCACCATTACGATTTCTATAAAAACATCCATAATTCGTAATTCTTGTTATCGAAATAACACGAAAAAACTGTTCGGCCGACATTTCTTCTATGTCCCGACGTGCCGGTCGGGAGATTGATAATGTTTCAGCTTTGCGGTCATGCCGGCCCGGCGGGAGACATTTTATCAAAAAGTTAAATGATATCGCTGCATTCGGTTACAATTCATCGAACCATTACGATTTCTATAAAAATATCCATAATTCGTAACTCTTGTTATCGAAATAACGCGGAGAAACTGTTTGGCCGACAATTCTTCTATGTCCCCACGTGCCGGTCGGGAGATTGACAAAGTGTCTGCTAAGCGGTCATGTCGGCCCGGCGGGAGCCATTTTACCAAAAAGTAAAATGATATTCGTGCATTCGATTACAATTCGTCGAACCATTACGATTTCTATAAAAATATCCATAATTCGTAACTCTTGTTATCGAAATAACGCGGAGAAACTGTTTGGCCGACAATTCTTCTATGTCCCCACGTGCCGGTCGGGAGATTGACAAAGACCCAGCTTTCCGGTCAGGTCTGTCCGGCGGGTGCAATTTTATAAATAAAATAAATTGATATCGCTGCACTCTACTACATCTCCTCGCACCATTACGATTTCTATAAAAACATCCATAATTCGTAATTCTTGTTATCGAAATAACACGAAAAAACTGTTCGGCCGACATTTCTTCTATGTCCCGACGTGCCGGTCGGGAGATTGACAATGTTTCAGCTTTGCGCTCATGCCGGCCCGGCGGGAGACATTTTATCAAAAAGTAAAATGATATCGCTGCATTCGGTTACAATCCATCGAACCATTACGATTTCTATAAAAACATCCATAATTCGTAACTCTTTTTGTCGAAATAACGCGGAAACACTGTTTGGCCGACAATGCTTCTATGTCCCTACGTACCGGTCAGGAGATTGACGAAGTTTCAGCTTTGCGGTCATGTCGGTCCGGCGGGAGCCATTTTGTCAAAAAGTAAAATGATATCGCTGCATTCGGTTACAATCCTTCGAACCATTACGATTTCTATAAAAATATCCATAATTCGTAACTCTTTTTATCGCAATAACGCGGAGAAACTGTTTGGCCGACAATTCTTCTATGTCCCCACGTGCCGGTCGGGGGATTGACAAAGACCCAGCTTTCCGGTCAGGTCTGTCCGGCGGGTGCAATTTTATAAATAAAATAAATTAATATCGCTGCACTCTACTACAACTCGTCGCACCATTACGATTTCTATAAAAACATCCATAATTCGTAACTCTTTTTGTCGAAATAACGCGGAAAAACTGTTTGGCCGACAATACCTCTATGTCCCCACGTGCCGGTCGGGAGATTGACAAAGTGTCTGCTTAGCGGTCATGTCGGCCCGGCGGGAGCCATTTTACCAAAAAGTAAAATGATATTCGTGCATTCGATTACAATTCGTCGAACCATTACGATTTCTATAAAAATATCCATAATTCGTAACTCTTGTTATCGAAATAACGCGGAGAAACTGTTTGGCCGACAATTCTTCTATGTCCCCACGTGCCGGTCGGGAGATTGACAAGGACCCAGCTTTCCGGTCAGGTCTGTCCGGCGGGTGCAATTTTATAAATAAAATAAATTGATATCGCTGCACTCTACTACAACTCGTCGCACCATTACGATTTCTATAAAAACATCCATAATTCGTAATTCTTGTTATCGAAATAACACGAAAAAACTGTTCGGCCGACATTTCTTCTATGTCCCGACGTGCCGGTCGGGAGATTGACAATGTTTCAGCTTTGCGGTCATGCCGGCCCGGCGGGAGACATTTTATCAAAAAGTAAAATGATATCGCTGCATTCGGTTACAATTCATCGAACCATTACGATTTCTCTGAAAACATCCATAATTCGTAATTCTTTTTATCGAAATAACGCGGAAAAACTGTTTGGCCGACAATTCTCCTATGTCGCCTTGTGCCGGTCGGGAAATTGACAAAGTTTGATCTCTGCCGTCATGTCGGTCCGGCGGCAGTCATTTTATCAAAAAGTAAAATGATATCGTTGCGTTCGGTTACAATTCATCGAACCATTACGATTTCTATAAAAATATCCATAATTCGTAACTCTTGTTATCGAAATAACGCGGAAAAATTGTTTGGCCGACAATTCTACTATGTCCCCTCGTGCCGATCGGGAAATTGACGAAGTTTCAGCTTTGCGGTCATGTCGGTCCGGCGGGAGCCATTTTATCAAAAAGTAAAATGATATCGCTGCATTCGGTTACAATCCATCGAACCATTACGATTTCTATAAAAACATCCATAATTCGTAACTCTTGTCATCGAAATAACGCGGAATATCTGTTTGGCCGACAATGCTTCTATGTCCCTACGTACCGGTCAGGAGATTGACGAAGTTTCAGCTTTGCGGTCATGTCGGTCCGGCGGCAGCCATTTTATCAAAAAGTAAAATGATATCGCTGCATTCGGTTACAATCCATCGAACCATTACGATTTCTATAAAAACATCCATAATTCGTAACTCTTGTCATCGAAATAACGCGGAATATCTGTTTGGCCGACAATGCTTCTATGTCCCTACGTACCGGTCAGGAGATTGACGAAGTTTCAGCTTTGCGGTCATGTCGGTCCGGCGGCAGCCATTTTATCAAAAAGTAAAATGATATCGCTGCATTCGGTTACAATCCATCGAACCATTACGATTTCTATAAAAACATCCATAATTCGTAACTCTTTTTGTCGAAATAACGCGGAAAAACTGTTTGGCCGACAATGCTTCTATGTCCCTACGTACCGGTCAGGAGATTGACGAAGTATCAGCTTTGCGGTCATGTCGGTCCGGCGGGAGTGATTTTGTCAAAAAGTAAAATGATATCGCTGCATTCGGTTACAGTCCATCGAACCATTACGATTTCTATAAAAACATCCATAATTCGTAACTCTTTTTGTCGAAACAACGCGGAAAAACAGTTTGGCCGACAATGCTTCTATGTCCCTACGTACCGGTCAGGAGATTGACGAAGTATCAGCTTTGCGGTCATGTCGGTCCGGCGGGAGTGATTTTGTCAAAAATTAAAATGATATCGCTGCATTCGGTTACAATCCATCGAACCATTACGATTTCTATAAAAATATCCATAATTCGTAACTCTTTTTAGCGAAATAACGCGGAGAAACTGTTTGGCCGACAATTCTTCTATGTCCCCACTTGCCGGTCGGGGGATTGACAAAGACCCAGCTTTCCGGTCAGGTCTGTCCGGGTGCAATTTTATAAATAAAATAAATTGATATCGCTGCACTCTACTACAACTCGTCGCACCATTACGATTTCTATAAAAACATCCATAATTCGTAATTTTTGTTATCGAAATAACACGAAAAAACTGTTCGGCCGACATTTCTTCTATGTCCCGACGTGCCGGTCGGGAGATTGACAATGTTTCAGCTTTGCGGTCATGCCGGCCCGGCGGGAGACATTTTATCAAAAAGTAAAATGATATCGCTGCATTCGGCTACAATTCATCGAACCATTACGATTTCTCTGAAAACATCCATAATTCGTAATTCTTTTTATCGAAATAACGCGGAAAAACTGTTTGGCCGACAATTCTTCTATGTCCCCACGTGCCGGTCGGGAAATTGACAAAGTTTGATCTTTGACGTCATGTCGGCCCGGCGGCAGTCATTTTATCAAAAAGTAAAATGATATCGTTGCATTCGGTTACAATTCATCGAACCATTACGATTTCTATAAAAATATCCATAATTCGTAACTCTTGTTATCGAAATAACGCGGAGAAACTGTTTGGCCGATAATTCTTCTATGTCCCCACGTGCCGGTCGGGAGATTGACAAAGTGTCTGCTTAGCGGTCAGGTCGGCCCGGCGGGAGCCATTTTACCAAAAAGTAAAATGATATTCGTGCATTCGATTGCAATTCGTCGAACCATTACGATTTCTATAAAAATATCCATAATTCGTAACTCTTTTTATCGAAATAACGCGGAGAAACTGTTTGGCCGACAATTCTTCTATGTCCCCACGTGCCGGTCGGGAGATTGACAAAGACCCAGCTTTCTGGTCAGGTCTGTCCGGCGGGTGCAATTTTATAAATAAAATAAATTGATATCGCTGCACTCTACTACAACTCGTCGCACCATTACGATTTCTATAAAAACATCCATAATTCGTAATTCTTGTTATCGAAATAACACGAAAAAACTGTTCGGCCGACATTTCTTCTATGTCCCGACGTGCCGGTCGGGAGATTGATAATGTTTCAGCTTTGCGGTCATGCCGGCCCGGCGGGAGACATTTTATCAAAAAGTTAAATGATATCGCTGCATTCGGTTACAATTCATCGAACCATTACGATTTCTATAAAAATATCCATAATTCGTAACTCTTGTTATCGAAATAACGCGGAGAAACTGTTTGGCCGACAATTCTTCTATGTCCCCACGTGCCGGTCGGGAGATTGACAAAGTGTCTGCTAAGCGGTCATGTCGGCCCGGCGGGAGCCATTTTACCAAAAAGTAAAATGATATTCGTGCATTCGATTACAATTCGTCGAACCATTACGATTTCTATAAAAATATCCATAATTCGTAACTCTTGTTATCGAAATAACGCGGAGAAACTGTTTGGCCGACAATTCTTCTATGTCCCCACGTGCCGGTCGGGAGATTGACAAAGACCCAGCTTTCCGGTCAGGTCTGTCCGGCGGGTGCAATTTTATAAATAAAATAAATTGATATCGCTGCACTCTACTACATCTCCTCGCACCATTACGATTTCTATAAAAACATCCATAATTCGTAATTCTTGTTATCGAAATAACACGAAAAAACTGTTCGGCCGACATTTCTTCTATGTCCCGACGTGCCGGTCGGGAGATTGACAATGTTTCAGCTTTGCGCTCATGCCGGCCCGGCGGGAGACATTTTATCAAAAAGTAAAATGATATCGCTGCATTCGGTTACAATCCATCGAACCATTACGATTTCTATAAAAACATCCATAATTCGTAACTCTTTTTGTCGAAATAACGCGGAAACACTGTTTGGCCGACAATGCTTCTATGTCCCTACGTACCGGTCAGGAGATTGACGAAGTTTCAGCTTTGCGGTCATGTCGGTCCGGCGGGAGCCATTTTGTCAAAAAGTAAAATGATATCGCTGCATTCGGTTACAATCCTTCGAACCATTACGATTTCTATAAAAATATCCATAATTCGTAACTCTTTTTATCGCAATAACGCGGAGAAACTGTTTGGCCGACAATTCTTCTATGTCCCCACGTGCCGGTCGGGGGATTGACAAAGACCCAGCTTTCCGGTCAGGTCTGTCCGGCGGGTGCAATTTTATAAATAAAATAAATGAATATCGCTGCACTCTACTACAACTCGTCGCACCATTACGATTTCTATAAAAACATCCATAATTCGTAACTCTTTTTGTCGAAATAACGCGGAAAAACTGTTTGGCCGACAATACCTCTATGTCCCCACGTGCCGGTCGGGAGATTGACAAAGTGTCTGCTTAGCGGTCATGTCGGCCCGGCGGGAGCCATTTTACCAAAAAGTAAAATGATATTCGTGCATTCGATTACAATTCGTCGAACCATTACGATTTCTATAAAAATATCCATAATTCGTAACTCTTGTTATCGAAATAACGCGGAGAAACTGTTTGGCCGACAATTCTTCTATGTCCCCACGTGCCGGTCGGGAGATTGACAAAGACCCAGCTTTCCGGTCAGGTCTGTCCGGCGGGTGCAATTTTATAAATAAAATAAATTGATATCGCTGCACTCTACTACAACTCGTCGCACCATTACGATTTCTATAAAAACATCCATAATTCGTAATTCTTGTTATCGAAATAACACGAAAAAACTGTTCGGCCGACATTTCTTCTATGTCCCGACGTGCCGGTCGGGAGATTGACAATGTTTCAGCTTTGCGGTCATGCCGGCCCGGCGGGAGACATTTTATCAAAAAGTAAAATGATATCGCTGCATTCGGTTACAATTCATCGAACCATTACGATTTCTCTGAAAACATCCATAATTCGTAATTCTTTTTATCGAAATAACGCGGAAAAACTGTTTGGCCGACAATTCTCCTATGTCGCCTTGTGCCGGTCGGGAAATTGACAAAGTTTGATCTCTGCCGTCATGTCGGTCCGGCGGCAGTCATTTTATCAAAAAGTAAAATGATATCGTTGCGTTCGGTTACAATTCATCGAACCATTACGATTTCTATAAAAATATCCATAATTCGTAACTCTTGTTATCGAAATAACGCGGAAAAATTGTTTGGCCGACAATTCTACTATGTCCCCTCGTGCCGATCGGGAAATTGACGAAGTTTCAGCTTTGCGGTCATGTCGGTCCGGCGGGAGCCATTTTATCAAAAAGTAAAATGATATCGCTGCATTCGGTTACAATCCATCGAACCATTACGATTTCTATAAAAACATCCATAATTCGTAACTCTTGTCATCGAAATAACGCGGAATATCTGTTTGGCCGACAATGCTTCTATGTCCCTACGTACCGGTCAGGAGATTGACGAAGTTTCAGCTTTGCGGTCATGTCGGTCCGGCGGCAGCCATTTTATCAAAAAGTAAAATGATATCGCTGCATTCGGTTACAATCCATCGAACCATTACGATTTCTATAAAAACATCCATAATTCGTAACTCTTGTCATCGAAATAACGCGGAATATCTGTTTGGCCGACAATGCTTCTATGTCCCTACGTACCGGTCAGGAGATTGACGAAGTTTCAGCTTTGCGGTCATGTCGGTCCGGCGGCAGCCATTTTATCAAAACGTAAAATGATATCGCTGCATTCGGTTACAGTCCATCGAACCATTACGATTTCTATAAAAACATCCATAATTCGTAACTCTTTTTGTCGAAACAACGCGGAAAAACAGTTTGGCCGACAATGCTTCTATGTCCCTACGTACCGGTCAGGAGATTGACGAAGTATCAGCTTTGCGGTCATGTCGGTCCGGCGGGAGTGATTTTGTCAAAAAGTAAAATGATATCGCTGCATTCGGTTACAATCCATCGAACCATTACGATTTCTATAAAAATATCCATAATTCGTAACTCTTTTTAGCGAAATAACGCGGAGAAACTGTTTGGCCGACAATTCTTCTATGTCCCCACGTGCCGGTCGGGGGATTGACAAAGACCCAGCTTTCCGGTCAGGTCTGTCCGGGTGCAATTTTATAAATAAAATAAATTGATATCGCTGCACTCTACTACAACTCGTCGCACCATTACGATTTCTATAAAAACATCCATAATTCGTAATTTTTGTTATCGAAATAACACGAAAAAACTGTTCGGCCGACATTTCTTCTATGTCCCGACGTGCCGGTCGGGAGATTGACAATGTTTCAGCTTTGCGGTCATGCCGGCCCGGCGGGAGACATTTTATCAAAAAGTAAAATGATATCGCTGCATTCGGCTACAATTCATCGAACCATTACGATTTCTCTGAAAACATCCATAATTCGTAATTCTTTTTATCGAAATAACGCGGAAAAACTGTTTGGCCGACAATTCTTCTATGTCCCCACGTGCCGGTCGGGAAATTGACAAAGTTTGATCTTTGACGTCATGTCGGTCCGGCGGCAGTCATTTTATCAAAAAGTAAAATGATATCGTTGCATTCGGTTACAATTCATCGAACCATTACGATTTCTATAAAAATATCCATAATTCGTAACTCTTGTTATCGAAATAACGCGGAGAAACTGTTTGGCCGATAATTCTTCTATGTCCCCACGTGCCGGTCGGGAGATTGACAAAGTGTCTGCTTAGCGGTCAGGTCGGCCCGGCGGGAGCCATTTTACCAAAAAGTAAAATGATATTCGTGCATTCGATTGCAATTCGTCGAACCATTACGATTTCTATAAAAATATCCATAATTCGTAACTCTTTTTATCGAAATAACGCGGAGAAACTGTTTGGCCGACAATTCTTCTATGTCCCCACGTGCCGGTCGGGAGATTGACAAAGACCCAGCTTTCCGGTCAGGTCTGTCCGGCGGGTGCAATTTTATAAATAAAATAAATTGATATCGCTGCACTCTACTACAACTCGTCGCACCATTACGATTTCTATAAAAACATCCATAATTCGTAATTCTTGTTATCGAAATAACACGAAAAAACTGTTCGGCCGACATTTCTTCTATGTCCCGACGTGCCGGTCGGGAGATTGATAATGTTTCAGCTTTGCGGTCATGCCGGCCCGGCGGGAGACATTTTATCAAAAAGTTAAATGATATCGCTGCATTCGGTTACAATTCATCGAACCATTACGATTTCTCTGAAAACATCCATAATTCGTAATTCTTTCTATCGAAATAACGCGGAAAAACTGTTTGGCCGACAATTCTCCTATGTCGCCTCGTGCCGGTCGGGAAATTGACAAAGTTTGATCTTTGCCGTCATGTCGGTCCGGCGGCAGTCATTTTATCAAAAAGTAAAATGATATCGTTGCGTTCGGTTACAATTCATCGAACCATTACGATTTCTATAAAAATATCCATAATTCGTAACTCTTGTTATCGAAATAACGCGGAAAAATTGTTTGGCCGACAATTCTACTATGTCCCCTCGTGCCGATCGGGAAATTGACGAAGTTTCAGCTTTACGGTCATGTCGGTCCGGCGGGAGCCATTTTATCAAAAAGTAAAATGATATCGCTGCATTCGGTTACAATCCATCGAACCATTACGATTTCTATAAAAACATCCATAATTCGTAACTCTTGTCATCGAAATAACGCGGAATATCTGTTTGGCCGACAATGCTTCTATGTCCCTACGTACCGGTCAGGAGATTGACGAAGTTTCAGCTTTGCGGTCATGTCGGTCCGGCGGCAGCCATTTTATCAAAAAGTAAAATGATATCGCTGCATTCGGTTACAATCCATCGAACCATTACGATTTCTATAAAAACATCCATAATTCGTAACTCTTTTTATCGAAATAACGCGGAGAAACTGTTTGGCCGACAATTCTTCTATGTCCCCACGTGCCGGTCGGGAGATTGACAAAGACCCAGCTTTCCGGTCAGGTCTGTCCGGCGGGTGCAATTTTATAAATAAAATAAATTGATATCGCTGCACTCTACTACAACTCGTCGCACCATTACGATTTCTATAAAAACATCCATAATTCGTAATTCTTGTTATCGAAATAACACGAAAAAACTGTTCGGCCGACATTTCTTCTATGTCCCGACGTGCCGGTCGGGAGATTGATAATGTTTCAGCTTTGCGGTCATGCCGGCCCGGCGGGAGACATTTTATCAAAAAGTTAAATGATATCGCTGCATTCGGTTACAATTCATCGAACCATTACGATTTCTCTGAAAACATCCATAATTCGTAATTCTTTCTATCGAAATAACGCGGAAAAACTGTTTGGCCGACAATTCTCCTATGTCGCCTCGTGCCGGTCGAGAAATTGACAAAGTTTGATCTTTGCCGTCATGTCGGTCCGGCGGCAGTCATTTTATCAAAAAGTAAAATGATATCGTTGCGTTCGGTTACAATTCATCGAACCATTACGATTTCTATAAAAATATCCATAATTCGTAACTCTTGTTATCGAAATAACGCGGAAAAATTGTTTGGCCGACAATTCTACTATGTCCCCTCGTGCCGATCGGGAAATTGACGAAGTTTCAGCTTTGCGGTCATGTCGGTCCGGCGGGAGCCATTTTATCAAAAAGTAAAATGATATCGCTGCATTCGGTTACAATCCATCGAACCATTACGATTTCTATAAAAACATCCATAATTCGTAACTCTTGTCATCGAAATAACGCGGAATATCTGTTTGGCCGACAATGCTTCTATGTCCCTACGTACCGGTCAGGAGATTGACGAAGTTTCAGCTTTGCGGTCATGTCGGTCCGGCGGCAGCCATTTTATCAAAAAGTAAAATGATATCGCTGCATTCGGTTACAATCCATCGAACCATTACGATTTCTATAAAAACATCCATAATTCGTAACTCTTTTTGTCGAAATAACGCGGAAAAACTGTTTGGCCGACAATGCTTCTATGTCCCTACGTACCGGTCAGGAGATTGACGAAGTATCAGCTTTGCGGTCATGTCGGTCCGGCGGGAGTGATTTTGTCAAAAAGTAAAATGATATCGCTGCATTCGGTTACAATCCATCGAACCATTACGATTTCTATAAAAACATCCATAATTCGTAACTCTTTTTGTCGAAACAACGCGGAAAAACAGTTTGGCCGACAATGCTTCTATGTCCCTACGTACCGGTCAGGAGATTGACGAAGTATCAGCTTTGCGGTCATGTCGGTCCGGCGGGAGTGATTTTGTCAAAAAGTAAAATGATATCGCTGCATTCGGTTACAATCCATCGAACCATTACGATTTCTATAAAAATATCCATAATTCGTAACTCTTTTTAGCGAAATAACGCGGAGAAACTGTTTGGCCGACAATTCTTCTATGTCCCCACGTGCCGGTCCGGGGATTGACAAAGACCCAGCTTTCCGGTCAGGTCTGTCCGGGTGCAATTTTATAAATAAAATAAATTGATATCGCTGCACTCTACTACAACTCGTCGCACCATTACGATTTCTATAAAAACATCCATAATTCGTAATTTTTGTTATCGAAATAACACGAAAAAACTGTTCGGCCGACATTTCTTCTATGTCCCGACGTGCCGGTCGGTAGATTGACAATGTTTCAGCTTTGCGGTCATGCCGGCCCGGCGGGAGACATTTTATCAAAAAGTAAAATGATATCGCTGCATTCGGCTACAATTCATCGAACCATTACGATTTCTCTGAAAACATCCATAATTCGTAATTCTTTTTATCGAAATAACGCGGAACAACTGTTTGGCCGACAATTCTTCTATGTCCCCACGTGCCGGTCGGGAAATTGACAAAGTTTGATCTTTGACGTCATGTCGGTCCGGCGGCAGTCATTTTATCAAAAAGTAAAATGATATCGTTGCATTCGGTTACAATTCATCGAACCATTACGATTTCTATAAAAATATCCATAATTCGTAACTCTTGTTATCGAAATAACGCGGAGAAACTGTTTGGCCGACAATTCTTCTATGTCCCCACGTGCCGGTCGGGAGATTGACAAAGTGTCTGCTTAGCGGTCAGGTCGGCCCGGCGGGAGCCATTTTACCAAAAAGTAAAATGATATTCGTGCATTCGATTGCAATTCGTCGAACCATTACGATTTCTATAAAAATTTCCATAATTCGTAACTCTTTTTATCGAAATAACGCGGAGAAACTGTTTGGCCGACAATTCTTCTATGTCCCCACGTGCCGGTCGGGAGATTGACAAAGACCCAGCTTTCCGGTCAGGTCTGTCCGGCGGGTGCAATTTTATAAATAAAATAAATTGATATCGCTGCACTCTACTACAACTCGTCGCACCATTACGATTTCTATAAAAACATCCATAATTCGTAATTCTTGTTATCGAAATAACACGAAAAAACTGTTCGGCCGACATTTCTTCTATGTCCCGACGTGCCGGTCGGGAGATTGATAATGTTTCAGCTTTGCGGTCATGCCGGCCCGGCGGGAGACATTTTATCAAAAAGTTAAATGATATCGCTGCATTCGGTTACAATTCATCGAACCATTACGATTTCTCTGAAAACATCCATAATTCGTAATTCTTTCTATCGAAATAACGCGGAAAAACTGTTTGGCCGACAATTCTCCTATGTCGCCTCGTGCCGGTCGGGAAATTGACAAAGTTTGATCTTTGCCGTCATGTCGGTCCGGCGGCAGTCATTTTATCGAAAAGTAAAATGATATCGTTGCATTCGGTTACAATTCATCGAACCATTACGATTTCTATAAAAATATCCATAATTCGTAACTCTTGTTATCGAAATAACGCGGAAAAATTGTTTGGCCGACAATTCTACTATGTCCCCTCGTGCCGATCAGGAAATTGACGAAGTTTCAGCTTTGCGGTCATGTCGGTCCGGCGGCAGTCATTTTATCAAAAAGTAAAATGATATCGCTGCATTCGGTTACAATCCATCGAACCATTACGATTTCTATAAAAACATCCATAACTCGTAACTCTTTTTGTCGAAATAACGCGGAAAAACTGTTTGGCCGACGATACCTCTATGTCCCCACGTGCCGGTCGGAAGATTGACAAAGTGTCTGCTAAGCGGTCATGTCGGCCCGGCGGCAGCCATTTTACCAAAAAGTAAAATGATATTCGTGCATTCGATTACAATTCGTCGAACCATTACGATTTCTATAAAAATATCCATAATTCGTAACTCTTGTTATCGAAATAACGCGGAGAAACTGTTTGGCCGACAATTCTTCTATATCCCCACGTGCCGGTCGGGAGATTGACAAAGTATCTGCTTAGCGGTCATGTCGGCCCGGCGGGAGCCATTTTACCAAAAAGTAAAATGATATTCGTGCATTCGATTGCAATTCGTCGAACCATTACGATTTCTATAAAAATATCCATAATTCGTAACTCTTTTTATCGAAATAACGCGGAGAAACTGTTTGGCCGACAATTCTTCTATGTCCCCACGTGCCGGTCGGGAGATTGACAAAGACCCAGCTTTCCGGTCAGGTCTGTCCGGCGGGTGCAATTTTATAAATAAAATAAATTGATATCGCTGCACTCTACTACATCTCCTCGCACCATTACGATTTCTATAAAAGCATCCATAATTCGTAATTCTTGTTATCGAAATAACACGAAAAAACTGTTCGGCCGACATTTCTTCTATGTCCCGACGTGCCGGTCGGGAGATTGACAATGTTTCAGCTTTGCGCTCATGCCGGCCCGGCGGGAGACATTTTATCAAAAAGTAAAATGATATCGCTGCATTCGGTTACAATCCATCGAACCATTACGATTTCTATAAAAACATCCATAATTCGTAACTCTTTTTGTCGAAATAACGCGGAAACACTGTTTGGCCGACAATGCTTCTATGTCCCTACGTACCGGTCAGGAGATTGACGAAGTTTCAGCTTTGCGGTCATGTCGGTCCGGCGGGAGCCATTTTGTCAAAAAGTAAAATGATATCGCTGCATTCGGTTACAATCCTTCGAACCATTACGATTTCTATAAAAATATCCATAATTCGTAACTCTTTTTATCGCAATAACGCGGAGAAACTGTTTGGCCGACAATTCTTCTATGTCCCCACGTGCCGGTCGGGGGATTGACAAAGACCCAGCTTTCCGGTCAGGTCTGTCCGGCGGGTGCAATTTTATAAATAAAATAAATTAATATCGCTGCACTCTACTACAACTCGTCGCACCATTACGATTTCTATAAAAACATCCATAATTCGTAACTCTTTTTGTCGAAATAACGCGGAAAAACTGTTTGGCCGACAATACCTCTATGTCCCCACGTGCCGGTCGGGAGATTGACAAAGTGTCTGCTTAGCGGTCATGTCGGCCCGGCGGGAGCCATTTTACCAAAAAGTAAAATGATATTCGTGCATTCGATTACAATTCGTCGAACCATTACGATTTCTATAAAAATATCCATAATTCGTAACTCTTGTTATCGAAATAACGCGGAGAAACTGTTTGGCCGACAATTCTTCTATGTCCCCACGTGCCGGTCGGGAGATTGACAAAGACCCAGCTTTCCGGTCAGGTCTGTCCGGCGGGTGCAATTTTATAAATAAAATAAATTGATATCGCTGCACTCTACTACAACTCGTCGCACCATTACGATTTCTATAAAAACATCCATAATTCGTAATTCTTGTTATCGAAATAACACGAAAAAACTGTTCGGCCGACATTTCTTCTATGTCCCGACGTGCCGGTCGGGAGATTGACAATGTTTCAGCTTTGCGGTCATGCCGGCCCGGCGGGAGACATTTTATCAAAAAGTAAAATGATATCGCTGCATTCGGTTACAATTCATCGAACCATTACGATTTCTCTGAAAACATCCATAATTCGTAATTCTTTTTATCGAAATAACGCGGAAAAACTGTTTGGCCGACAATTCTCCTATGTCGCCTTGTGCCGGTCGGGAAATTGACAAAGTTTGATCTCTGCCGTCATGTCGGTCCGGCGGCAGTCATTTTATCAAAAAGTAAAATGATATCGTTGCGTTCGGTTACAATTCATCGAACCATTACGATTTCTATAAAAATATCCATAATTCGTAACTCTTGTTATCGAAATAACGCGGAAAAATTGTTTGGCCGACAATTCTACTATGTCCCCTCGTGCCGATCGGGAAATTGACGAAGTTTCAGCTTTGCGGTCATGTCGGTCCGGCGGGAGCCATTTTATCAAAAAGTAAAATGATATCGCTGCATTCGGTTACAATCCATCGAACCATTACGATTTCTATAAAAACATCCATAATTCGTAACTCTTGTCATCGAAATAACGCGGAATATCTGTTTGGCCGACAATGCTTCTATGTCCCTACGTACCGGTCAGGAGATTGACGAAGTTTCAGCTTTGCGGTCATGTCGGTCCGGCGGCAGCCATTTTATCAAAAAGTAAAATGATATCGCTGCATTCGGTTACAATCCATCGAACCATTACGATTTCTATAAAAACATCCATAATTCGTAACTCTTGTCATCGAAATAACGCGGAATATCTGTTTGGCCGACAATGCTTCTATGTCCCTACGTACCGGTCAGGAGATTGACGAAGTTTCAGCTTTGCGGTCATGTCGGTCCGGCGGCAGCCATTTTATCAAAACGTAAAATGATATCGCTGCATTCGGTTACAGTCCATCGAACCATTACGATTTCTATAAAAACATCCATAATTCGTAACTCTTTTTGTCGAAACAACGCGGAAAAACAGTTTGGCCGACAATGCTTCTATGTCCCTACGTACCGGTCAGGAGATTGACGAAGTATCAGCTTTGCGGTCATGTCGGTCCGGCGGGAGTGATTTTGTCAAAAAGTAAAATGATATCGCTGCATTCGGTTACAATCCATCGAACCATTACGATTTCTATAAAAATATCCATAATTCGTAACTCTTTTTAGCGAAATAACGCGGAGAAACTGTTTGGCCGACAATTCTTCTATGTCCCCACGTGCCGGTCGGGGGATTGACAAAGACCCAGCTTTCCGGTCAGGTCTGTCCGGGTGCAATTTTATAAATAAAATAAATTGATATCGCTGCACTCTACTACAACTCGTCGCACCATTACGATTTCTATAAAAACATCCATAATTCGTAATTTTTGTTATCGAAATAACACGAAAAAACTGTTCGGCCGACATTTCTTCTATGTCCCGACGTGCCGGTCGGGAGATTGACAATGTTTCAGCTTTGCGGTCATGCCGGCCCGGCGGGAGACATTTTATCAAAAAGTAAAATGATATCGCTGCATTCGGCTACAATTCATCGAACCATTACGATTTCTCTGAAAACATCCATAATTCGTAATTCTTTTTATCGAAATAACGCGGAAAAACTGTTTGGCCGACAATTCTTCTATGTCCCCACGTGCCGGTCGGGAAATTGACAAAGTTTGATCTTTGACGTCATGTCGGTCCGGCGGCAGTCATTTTATCAAAAAGTAAAATGATATCGTTGCATTCGGTTACAATTCATCGAACCATTACGATTTCTATAAAAATATCCATAATTCGTAACTCTTGTTATCGAAATAACGCGGAGAAACTGTTTGGCCGATAATTCTTCTATGTCCCCACGTGCCGGTCGGGAGATTGACAAAGTGTCTGCTTAGCGGTCAGGTCGGCCCGGCGGGAGCCATTTTACCAAAAAGTAAAATGATATTCGTGCATTCGATTGCAATTCGTCGAACCATTACGATTTCTATAAAAATATCCATAATTCGTAACTCTTTTTATCGAAATAACGCGGAGAAACTGTTTGGCCGACAATTCTTCTATGTCCCCACGTGCCGGTCGGGAGATTGACAAAGACCCAGCTTTCCGGTCAGGTCTGTCCGGCGGGTGCAATTTTATAAATAAAATAAATTGATATCGCTGCACTCTACTACAACTCGTCGCACCATTACGATTTCTATAAAAACATCCATAATTCGTAATTCTTGTTATCGAAATAACACGAAAAAACTGTTCGGCCGACATTTCTTCTATGTCCCGACGTGCCGGTCGGGAGATTGATAATGTTTCAGCTTTGCGGTCATGCCGGCCCGGCGGGAGACATTTTATCAAAAAGTTAAATGATATCGCTGCATTCGGTTACAATTCATCGAACCATTACGATTTCTCTGAAAACATCCATAATTCGTAATTCTTTCTATCGAAATAACGCGGAAAAACTGTTTGGCCGACAATTCTCCTATGTCGCCTCGTGCCGGTCGGGAAATTGACAAAGTTTGATCTTTGCCGTCATGTCGGTCCGGCGGCAGTCATTTTATCAAAAAGTAAAATGATATCGTTGCGTTCGGTTACAATTCATCGAACCATTACGATTTCTATAAAAATATCCATAATTCGTAACTCTTGTTATCGAAATAACGCGGAAAAATTGTTTGGCCGACAATTCTACTATGTCCCCTCGTGCCGATCGGGAAATTGACGAAGTTTCAGCTTTACGGTCATGTCGGTCCGGCGGGAGCCATTTTATCAAAAAGTAAAATGATATCGCTGCATTCGGTTACAATCCATCGAACCATTACGATTTCTATAAAAACATCCATAATTCGTAACTCTTGTCATCGAAATAACGCGGAATATCTGTTTGGCCGACAATGCTTCTATGTCCCTACGTACCGGTCAGGAGATTGACGAAGTTTCAGCTTTGCGGTCATGTCGGTCCGGCGGCAGCCATTTTATCAAAAAGTAAAATGATATCGCTGCATTCGGTTACAATCCATCGAACCATTACGATTTCTATAAAAACATCCATAATTCGTAACTCTTTTTATCGAAATAACGCGGAGAAACTGTTTGGCCGACAATTCTTCTATGTCCCCACGTGCCGGTCGGGAGATTGACAAAGACCCAGCTTTCCGGTCAGGTCTGTCCGGCGGGTGCAATTTTATAAATAAAATAAATTGATATCGCTGCACTCTACTACAACTCGTCGCACCATTACGATTTCTATAAAAACATCCATAATTCGTAATTCTTGTTATCGAAATAACACGAAAAAACTGTTCGGCCGACATTTCTTCTATGTCCCGACGTGCCGGTCGGGAGATTGATAATGTTTCAGCTTTGCGGTCATGCCGGCCCGGCGGGAGACATTTTATCAAAAAGTTAAATGATATCGCTGCATTCGGTTACAATTCATCGAACCATTACGATTTCTCTGAAAACATCCATAATTCGTAATTCTTTCTATCGAAATAACGCGGAAAAACTGTTTGGCCGACAATTCTCCTATGTCGCCTCGTGCCGGTCGAGAAATTGACAAAGTTTGATCTTTGCCGTCATGTCGGTCCGGCGGCAGTCATTTTATCAAAAAGTAAAATGATATCGTTGCGTTCGGTTACAATTCATCGAACCATTACGATTTCTATAAAAATATCCATAATTCGTAACTCTTGTTATCGAAATAACGCGGAAAAATTGTTTGGCCGACAATTCTACTATGTCCCCTCGTGCCGATCGGGAAATTGACGAAGTTTCAGCTTTGCGGTCATGTCGGTCCGGCGGGAGCCATTTTATCAAAAAGTAAAATGATATCGCTGCATTCGGTTACAATCCATCGAACCATTACGATTTCTATAAAAACATCCATAATTCGTAACTCTTGTCATCGAAATAACGCGGAATATCTGTTTGGCCGACAATGCTTCTATGTCCCTACGTACCGGTCAGGAGATTGACGAAGTTTCAGCTTTGCGGTCATGTCGGTCCGGCGGCAGCCATTTTATCAAAAAGTAAAATGATATCGCTGCATTCGGTTACAATCCATCGAACCATTACGATTTCTATAAAAACATCCATAATTCGTAACTCTTTTTGTCGAAATAACGCGGAAAAACTGTTTGGCCGACAATGCTTCTATGTCCCTACGTACCGGTCAGGAGATTGACGAAGTATCAGCTTTGCGGTCATGTCGGTCCGGCGGGAGTGATTTTGTCAAAAAGTAAAATGATATCGCTGCATTCGGTTACAATCCATCGAACCATTACGATTTCTATAAAAACATCCATAATTCGTAACTCTTTTTGTCGAAACAACGCGGAAAAACAGTTTGGCCGACAATGCTTCTATGTCCCTACGTACCGGTCAGGAGATTGACGAAGTATCAGCTTTGCGGTCATGTCGGTCCGGCGGGAGTGATTTTGTCAAAAAGTAAAATGATATCGCTGCATTCGGTTACAATCCATCGAACCATTACGATTTCTATAAAAATATCCATAATTCGTAACTCTTTTTAGCGAAATAACGCGGAGAAACTGTTTGGCCGACAATTCTTCTATGTCCCCACGTGCCGGTCCGGGGATTGACAAAGACCCAGCTTTCCGGTCAGGTCTGTCCGGGTGCAATTTTATAAATAAAATAAATTGATATCGCTGCACTCTACTACAACTCGTCGCACCATTACGATTTCTATAAAAACATCCATAATTCGTAATTTTTGTTATCGAAATAACACGAAAAAACTGTTCGGCCGACATTTCTTCTATGTCCCGACGTGCCGGTCGGTAGATTGACAATGTTTCAGCTTTGCGGTCATGCCGGCCCGGCGGGAGACATTTTATCAAAAAGTAAAATGATATCGCTGCATTCGGCTACAATTCATCGAACCATTACGATTTCTCTGAAAACATCCATAATTCGTAATTCTTTTTATCGAAATAACGCGGAAAAACTGTTTGGCCGACAATTCTTCTATGTCCCCACGTGCCGGTCGGGAAATTGACAAAGTTTGATCTTTGACGTCATGTCGGTCCGGCGGCAGTCATTTTATCAAAAAGTAAAATGATATCGTTGCATTCGGTTACAATTCATCGAACCATTACGATTTCTATAAAAATATCCATAATTCGTAACTCTTGTTATCGAAATAACGCGGAGAAACTGTTTGGCCGACAATTCTTCTATGTCCCCACGTGCCGGTCGGGAGATTGACAAAGTGTCTGCTTAGCGGTCAGGTCGGCCCGGCGGGAGCCATTTTACCAAAAAGTAAAATGATATTCGTGCATTCGATTGCAATTCGTCGAACCATTACGATTTCTATAAAAATTTCCATAATTCGTAACTCTTTTTATCGAAATAACGCGGAGAAACTGTTTGGCCGACAATTCTTCTATGTCCCCACGTGCCGGTCGGGAGATTGACAAAGACCCAGCTTTCCGGTCAGGTCTGTCCGGCGGGTGCAATTTTATAAATAAAATAAATTGATATCGCTGCACTCTACTACAACTCGTCGCACCATTACGATTTCTATAAAAACATCCATAATTCGTAATTCTTGTTATCGAAATAACACGAAAAAACTGTTCGGCCGACATTTCTTCTATGTCCCGACGTGCCGGTCGGGAGATTGATAATGTTTCAGCTTTGCGGTCATGCCGGCCCGGCGGGAGACATTTTATCAAAAAGTTAAATGATATCGCTGCATTCGGTTACAATTCATCGAACCATTACGATTTCTCTGAAAACATCCATAATTCGTAATTCTTTCTATCGAAATAACGCGGAAAAACTGTTTGGCCGACAATTCTCCTATGTCGCCTCGTGCCGGTCGGGAAATTGACAAAGTTTGATCTTTGCCGTCATGTCGGTCCGGCGGCAGTCATTTTATCGAAAAGTAAAATGATATCGTTGCATTCGGTTACAATTCATCGAACCATTACGATTTCTATAAAAATATCCATAATTCGTAACTCTCGTTATCGAAATAACGCGGAAAAATTGTTTGGCCGACAATTCTACTATGTCCCCTCGTGCCGATCAGGAAATTGACGAAGTTTCAGCTTTGCGGTCATGTCGGTCCGGCGGCAGTCATTTTATCAAAAAGTAAAATGATATCGCTGCATTCGGTTACAATCCATCGAACCATTACGATTTCTATAAAAACATCCATAACTCGTAACTCTTTTTGTCGAAATAACGCGGAGAAACTGTTTGGCCGACCATTCTTCTATGTCCCCACGTGCCGGTCGGGAGATTGACAAAGACCCAGCTTTCCGGTCAGGTCTGTCCGGCGGGTGCAATTTTATAAATAAAATAAATTGATATCGCTGCATTCTACTACAACTCGTCGCACCATTACGATTTCTATAAAAACATCCATAATTCGTAATTCTTGTTATCGAAATAACACGAAAAAACTGTTCGGCCGACATTTCTTCTATGTCCCGACGTGCCGGTCGGGAGATTGACAATGTTTCAGCTTTGCGCTCATGCCGGCCCGGCGGGAGACATTTTATCAAAAAGTAAAATGATATCGCTGCATTCGGTTACAATCCATCGAACCATTACGATTTCTATAAAAACATCCATAATTCGTAACTCTTTTTGTCGAAATAACGCGGAAAAACTGTTTGGCCGACAATGCTTCTATGTCCCTACGTACCGGTCAGGAGATTGACGAAGTTTCAGCTTTGCGGTCATGTCGGTCCGGCGGGAGCCATTTTGTCAAAAAGTAAAATGATATCGCTGCATTCGGTTACAATCCTGCGAACCATTACGATTTCTATAAAAATATCCATAATTCGTAACTCTTTTTATCGCAATAACGCGGAGAAACTGTTTGGCCGACAATTCTTCTATGTCCCCACGTGCCGGTCGGGGGATTGACAAAGACCCAGCTTTCCGGTCAGGTCTGTCCGGCGGTTGCAATTTTATAAATAAAATAAATTAATATCGCTGCACTCTACTACAACTCGTCGCACCATTACGATTTCTATAAAAACATCCATAATTCGTAACTCTTGTTGTCGAAATAACGCGGAAAAACTGTTTGGCCGACAATACCTCTATGTCCCCACGTGCCGGTCGGGAGATTGACAAAGTGTCTGCTTAGCGGTCATGTCGGCCCGGCGGGAGCCATTTTACCAAAAAGTAAAATGATATTCGTGCATTCGATTACAATTCGTCGAACCATTACGATTTCTATAAAAATATCCATAATTCGTAACTCTTTTTATCGCAATAACGCGGAGAAACTGTTTGGCCGACAATTCTTCTATGTCCCCACGTGCCGGTCGGGGGATTGACAAAGACCCAGCTTTCCGGTCAGGTCTGTCCGGCGGGTGCAATTTTATAAATAAAATAAATTGATATCGCTGCACTCTACTACAACTCGTCGCACCATTACGATTTCTATAAAAACATCCATAATTCGTAATTCTTGTTATCGAAATAACACGAAAAAACTTTTCGGCCGACATTTCTTCTATGTCGCCTCGTGCCGGTCGGGAAATTGACAAAGTTTGATCTTTGCCGTCATGTCGGTCCGGCGGCAGTCATTTTATCAAAAAGTAAAATGATATCGTTGCATTCGGTTACAATTCATCGAACCATTACGATTTCTATAAAAACATCCATAATTCGTAACTCTTTTTATCGCAATAACGCGGAGAAACTGTTTGGCCGACAATTCTTCTATGTCCCCACGTGCCGGTCGGGGGATTGACAAAGACCCAGCTTTCCGGTCAGGTCTGTCCGGCGGGTGCAATTTTATAAACACAATAAATTAATATCGCTGCACTCTACTACAACTCGTCGCACCATTACGATTTCTATAAAAACATCCATAATTCGTAACTCTTTTTGTCGAAATAACGCGGAAAAACTGTTTGGCCGGCAATACCGCTATGTCCCTACGTGCCGGTCGGGAGATTGACAAAGTTTGATCTTTGCCGTCATGTCGGTTCGGCGGCAGTCATTTTATCAAAAACTAAAATGATATTCCAGCATTCGATTACAATTCGTCGAACCATTACGATTTCTATAAAAATATCCATAATTCGTAACTCTTGTTATCGAAATAACGCGGAAAAATTGTTTGGCCGACAATTCTCCTATGTCCCTACTTACCAGTCAGGAGATTGACGAAGTTTCAGCTTTGCGGTCATGTCGGTCCGGCGGGAGCCACTTTATCAAAAAGTAAAATGATGTCGCTGCATTCGGTTACAATCCATCGAACTATTACGATTTCTATAAAAACATCCATAATTCGTAACTCTTTTTGTCGAAATAACGCGGAAAAACTGTTTGGCCGACAATACCTCTATGTCCCCACGTGCCGGTCGGGAGATTGACAAAGTTCTGCTCAGCGGTCATGTCGGCCCGCCGGGAGCCATTTTACCAAAAAGTAAAATGATATTCGTGCATTCGATTACAATTCGTCGAACCATTACGATTTCTATAAAAATATCCATAATTCGTAACTCTTTTTGTCGATATAACGCGGAAAAATTGTTTGGCCGACAATTCTCCTATGTCCCCTCGTGCCGGTCGGGAAATTGACAAAGTTTGATCTTTGCCGTCATGTCGGTCCGGCGGCAGCCATTTTATCAAAAAGTAAAATGATATCGTTGCATTCGGTTACAATTCATCGAACCATTACGATTTCTATAAAAATATCCATAATTCGTAACTCTTGTTATCGGAATAACGCGGAAAAATTGTTTGGCCGACAATTCTCCTATGTCCCCTCGTGCCGGTCGGGAAATTGACAAAGTTTGATCTTTGCCGTCATGTCGGTCCGGCGGCAGCCATTTTACCAAAAAGTAAAATGATATTCCAGCATTCGATTACAATTCGTCGAACCATTATGATTTCTATAAAAATATCCATAATTCGTAACTCTTGTTATCGAAATAACGCGGAAAAATTGTTTGGCCGACAATTCTCCTATGTCCCCTCGTGCCGATCGGGAAATTGACAAAGTTTGATCTTTGCCGTCATGTCGGTCCGGCGGCAGCCATTTTATCAAAAAGTAAAATGATATCGTTGCATTCGGTTACAATTCATCGAACCATTACGAATTCTATAAAAACATCCATAATTCGTAACTCTTGTTATCGAAATAACGCGGAATAACTGTTTGGCCGACAATGCTTCTATGTCCCTACGTACCGGTCAGGAGATTGACGAAGTTTCTGCTCTGCGGTCATGTCGGTCCGGCGGGAGCCATTTTATCAAAAAGTAAAATGACATCGCTTCATTCGGTTACAATCCATCGAACCATTACGATTTCTATAAAAACATCCATAATTCGTAACTCTTTTTGTCGAAATAACGCGGAAAAACTGTTTGGCCGTCAATACCTCTATGTCCCCACGTGCCGGTCGGGAGATTGACAAAGTGTCTGCTTAGCGGTCATGTCGGCCCGGAGGGAGCCATTTTACCAAAAAGTAAAATGATATTCGTGCATTCGATTACAATTGGTCGAATCATTACGATTTCTATAAAAATATCCATAATTCGTAACTCTTGTTATCGAAATAACGCGGAAAAATTGTTTGGCCGACAATTCTCCTATGTCCCGTCGTGCCGGTCGGGAAATTGACAAAGTTTGATCTTTGCCGTCATGTCGGTCCGGCGGCAGCCATTTTATCAAAAAGTAAAATGATATCGTTGCATTCGGTTACAATTCATCGAACTATTACGATTTCTATAAAAACATCCATAATTCGTAACCCTTTTTGTCGAAATAACGCGGAAAAACTGTTTGGCCGACAATACCTCTATGTCCCCACGTGCCGGTCGGGAGATTGACAAAGTTCTGCTTATCGGTCATGTCGGCCCGGCGGGAGCCATTTTACCAAAAAGTAAAATGATATTCGTGCATTCGATTACAATTCATCGAACCATTACGATTTCTATAAAAATATCCATAATTCGTAACTCTTTTTGTCGATATAACGCGGAAAAATTGTTTGGCCGACAATTATCCTATGTCCCCTCGTGCCGGTCGGGAAATTGACAAAGTTTGATCTTTGCCGTCATGTCGGTCCGGCGGCAGCCATTTTATCATAAAGTAAAATGATATCGTTGCATTCGGTTACAATTCATCGAACCATTACGATTTCTATAAAAATATCCATAATTCGTAACTCTTTTTGTCGATATAACGCGGAAAAATTGTTTGGCCGACAATTCTCCTATGTCCCCTCGTGCCGATCGGAAAATTGACAAAGTTTGATCTTTGCCGTCATGTCGGTCCGGCGGCAGCCATTTTATCAAAAAGTAAAATGATATCGTTGCATTCGGTTACAACTCATCGAACCATTACGAATTCTATAAAAACATCCATAATTCGTAACTCTTGTTATCGAAATAACGCGGAATAACTGTTTGGCCGACAATGCTTCTATGTCCCTACGTACCGGTCAGGAGATTGACAAAGTTTGATCTTTGCCGTCATGTCGGTCCAGCGGCAGCCATTTTATCAAAAAGTAAAATATCGCTGCATTCGATTACAATTCATCGATCCATTACGATTTCTATAAAAACATCCACAATTCGTAACTCTTGTTATCGAAATAACGCGGAATAACTGTTTGGCCGACAGTGCTTCTACGTCCCTACGTACCGGTCAGGAGATTGACGAAGTTTCAGCTTTGCGGTCATCGTCGGTCCGGCGGGAGCCATTTTATCAAAAAGTAACATGATATCGCTGCATTCGGTTACAATCCATCGAACCATTACGATTTCTATAAAAACATCCATAATTCGTAACTCTTTTTGTCGAAATAACGCGGAAAAACTGTTTGGCCGACAATACCTCTATGTGCCCACGTGCCGGTCGGGAGATTGACAAAGTGTCTGCTTTGCGGTCATGTCGGCCCGGCGGGAGCCATTTTACCAAAAAGTAAAATGATATTCCAGCAGTCGATTACAATTCGTCGAACCATTACGATTTCTATAAAAATATCCATAATTCGTAACTCTTGTTATCGAAATAACGCGGAAAAATTGTTTGGCCGACAATTCTCCTATGTCCCCTCGTGCCGGTCGGGAAATTGACAAAGTTTGATCTTTGCCGTCATGTCGGTCCGGCGGCAGCCATTTTATCAAAAAGTAAAATGATATCGTTGCATTCGGTTACAATTCATCGAACCATTACGATTTCTATAAAAATATCCATAATTCCTAACTCTTGTTATCGAAATAACGTGGAATAACTGTTTGGCCGACAATGCTTCTATGTCCCTACGTACCGGTCAGGAGATTGACAAAGTTTGATCTTTGCCGTCATGTCGGTCCGGCGGCAGCCATTTTACCAAAAAGTAAAATGATATCGTTGCATTCGGTTACAATTCATCGAACCATTACGATTTCTATAAAAATATCCATAATTCGTAACTCTCGTTATCGAAATAACGCGGAAAAATTGTTTGGCCGACAATTCTACTATGTCCCCTCGTGCCGATCAGGAAATTGACGAAGTTTCAGCTTTGCGGTCATGTCGGTCCGGCGGCAGTCATTTTATCAAAAAGTAAAATGATATCGCTGCATTCGGTTACAATCCATCGAACCATTACGATTTCTATAAAAACATCCATAACTCGTAACTCTTTTTGTCGAAATAACGCGGAGAAACTGTTTGGCCGACCATTCTTCTATGTCCCCACGTGCCGGTCGGGAGATTGACAAAGACCCAGCTTTCCGGTCAGGTCTGTCCGGCGGGTGCAATTTTATAAATAAAATAAATTGATATCGCTGCATTCTACTACAACTCGTCGCACCATTACGATTTCTATAAAAACATCCATAATTCGTAATTCTTGTTATCGAAATAACACGAAAAAACTGTTCGGCCGACATTTCTTCTATGTCCCGACGTGCCGGTCGGGAGATTGACAATGTTTCAGCTTTGCGCTCATGCCGGCCCGGCGGGAGACATTTTATCAAAAAGTAAAATGATATCGCTGCATTCGGTTACAATCCATCGAACCATTACGATTTCTATAAAAACATCCATAATTCGTAACTCTTTTTGTCGAAATAACGCGGAAAAACTGTTTGGCCGACAATGCTTCTATGTCCCTACGTACCGGTCAGGAGATTGACGAAGTTTCAGCTTTGCGGTCATGTCGGTCCGGCGGGAGCCATTTTGTCAAAAAGTAAAATGATATCGCTGCATTCGGTTACTATCCTGCGAACCATTACGATTTCTATAAAAATATCCATAATTCGTAACTCTTTTTATCGCAATAACGCGGAGAAACTGTTTGGCCGACAATTCTTCTATGTCCCCACGTGCCGGTCGGGGGATTGACAAAGACCCAGCTTTCCGGTCAGGTCTGTCCGGCGGTTGCAATTTTATAAATAAAATAAATTAATATCGCTGCACTCTACTACAACTCGTCGCACCATTACGATTTCTATAAAAACATCCATAATTCGTAACTCTTGTTGTCGAAATAACGCGGAAAAACTGTTTGGCCGACAATACCTCTATGTCCCCACGTGCCGGTCGGGAGATTGACAAAGTGTCTGCTTAGCGGTCATGTCGGCCCGGCGGGAGCCATTTTACCAAAAAGTAAAATGATATTCGTGCATTCGATTACAATTCGTCGAACCATTACGATTTCTATAAAAATATCCATAATTCGTAACTCTTTTTATCGCAATAACGCGGAGAAACTGTTTGGCCGACAATTCTTCTATGTCCCCACGTGCCGGTCGGGGGATTGACAAAGACCCAGCTTTCCGGTCAGGTCTGTCCGGCGGGTGCAATTTTATAAATAAAATAAATTGATATCGCTGCACTCTACTACAACTCGTCGCACCATTACGATTTCTATAAAAACATCCATAATTCGTAATTCTTGTTATCGAAATAACACGAAAAAACTTTTCGGCCGACATTTCTTCTATGTCGCCTCGTGCCGGTCGGGAAATTGACAAAGTTTGATCTTTGCCGTCATGTCGGTCCGGCGGCAGTCATTTTATCAAAAAGTAAAATGATATCGTTGCATTCGGTTACAATTCATCGAACCATTACGATTTCTATAAAAACATCCATAATTCGTAACTCTTTTTATCGCAATAACGCGGAGAAACTGTTTGGCCGACAATTCTTCTATGTCCCCACGTGCCGGTCGGGGGATTGACAAAGACCCAGCTTTCCGGTCAGGTCTGTCCGGCGGGTGCAATTTTATAAACACAATAAATTAATATCGCTGCACTCTACTACAACTCGTCGCACCATTACGATTTCTATAAAAACATCCATAATTCGTAACTCTTTTTGTCGAAATAACGCGGAAAAACTGTTTGGCCGGCAATACCGCTATGTCCCTACGTGCCGGTCGGGAGATTGACAAAGTTTGATCTTTGCCGTCATGTCGGTTCGGCGGCAGTCATTTTATCAAAAACTAAAATGATATTCCAGCATTCGATTACAATTCGTCGAACCATTACGATTTCTATAAAAATATCCATAATTCGTAACTCTTGTTATCGAAATAACGCGGAAAAATTGTTTGGCCGACAATTCTCCTATGTCCCTACTTACCAGTCAGGAGATTGACGAAGTTTCAGCTTTGCGGTCATGTCGGTCCGGCGGGAGCCACTTTATCAAAAAGTAAAATGATGTCGCTGCATTCGGTTACAATCCATCGAACTATTACGATTTCTATAAAAACATCCATAATTCGTAACTCTTTTTGTCGAAATAACGCGGAAAAACTGTTTGGCCGACAATACCTCTATGTCCCCACGTGCCGGTCGGGAGATTGACAAAGTTCTGCTCAGCGGTCATGTCGGCCCGCCGGGAGCCATTTTACCAAAAAGTAAAATGATATTCGTGCATTCGATTACAATTCGTCGAACCATTACGATTTCTATAAAAATATCCATAATTCGTAACTCTTTTTGTCGATATAACGCGGAAAAATTGTTTGGCCGACAATTCTCCTATGTCCCCTCGTGCCGGTCGGGAAATTGACAAAGTTTGATCTTTGCCGTCATGTCGGTCCGGCGGCAGCCATTTTATCAAAAAGTAAAATGATATCGTTGCATTCGGTTACAATTCATCGAACCATTACGATTTCTATAAAAATATCCATAATTCGTAACTCTTGTTATCGGAATAACGCGGAAAAATTGTTTGGCCGACAATTCTCCTATGTCCCCTCGTGCCGGTCGGGAAATTGACAAAGTTTGATCTTTGCCGTCATGTCGGTCCGGCGGCAGCCATTTTACCAAAAAGTAAAATGATATTCCAGCATTCGATTACAATTCGTCGAACCATTATGATTTCTATAAAAATATCCATAATTCGTAACTCTTGTTATCGAAATAACGCGGAAAAATTGTTTGGCCGACAATTCTCCTATGTCCCCTCGTGCCGATCGGGAAATTGACAAAGTTTGATCTTTGCCGTCATGTCGGTCCGGCGGCAGCCATTTTATCAAAAAGTAAAATGATATCGTTGCATTCGGTTACAATTCATCGAACCATTACGAATTCTATAAAAACATCCATAATTCGTAACTCTTGTTATCGAAATAACGCGGAATAACTGTTTGGCCGACAATGCTTCTATGTCCCTACGTACCGGTCAGGAGATTGACGAAGTTTCTGCTCTGCGGTCATGTCGGTCCGGCGGGAGCCATTTTATCAAAAAGTAAAATGACATCGCTTCATTCGGTTACAATCCATCGAACCATTACGATTTCTATAAAAACATCCATAATTCGTAACTCTTTTTGTCGAAATAACGCGGAAAAACTGTTTGGCCGTCAATACCTCTATGTCCCCACGTGCCGGTCGGGAGATTGACAAAGTGTCTGCTTAGCGGTCATGTCGGCCCGGAGGGAGCCATTTTACCAAAAAGTAAAATGATATTCGTGCATTCGATTACAATTGGTCGAATCATTACGATTTCTATAAAAATATCCATAATTCGTAACTCTTGTTATCGAAATAACGCGGAAAAATTGTTTGGCCGACAATTCTCCTATGTCCCGTCGTGCCGGTCGGGAAATTGACAAAGTTTGATCTTTGCCGTCATGTCGGTCCGGCGGCAGCCATTTTATCAAAAAGTAAAATGATATCGTTGCATTCGGTTACAATTCATCGAACTATTACGATTTCTATAAAAACATCCATAATTCGTAACCCTTTTTGTCGAAATAACGCGGAAAAACTGTTTGGCCGACAATACCTCTATGTCCCCACGTGCCGGTCGGGAGATTGACAAAGTTCTGCTTATCGGTCATGTCGGCCCGGCGGGAGCCATTTTACCAAAAAGTAAAATGATATTCGTGCATTCGATTACAATTCATCGAACCATTACGATTTCTATAAAAATATCCATAATTCGTAACTCTTTTTGTCGATATAACGCGGAAAAATTGTTTGGCCGACAATTATCCTATGTCCCCTCGTGCCGGTCGGGAAATTGACAAAGTTTGATCTTTGCCGTCATGTCGGTCCGGCGGCAGCCATTTTATCATAAAGTAAAATGATATCGTTGCATTCGGTTACAATTCATCGAACCATTACGATTTCTATAAAAATATCCATAATTCGTAACTCTTTTTGTCGATATAACGCGGAAAAATTGTTTGGCCGACAATTCTCCTATGTCCCCTCGTGCCGATCGGAAAATTGACAAAGTTTGATCTTTGCCGTCATGTCGGTCCGGCGGCAGCCATTTTATCAAAAAGTAAAATGATATCGTTGCATTCGGTTACAACTCATCGAACCATTACGAATTCTATAAAAACATCCATAATTCGTAACTCTTGTTATCGAAATAACGCGGAATAACTGTTTGGCCGACAATGCTTCTATGTCCCTACGTACCGGTCAGGAGATTGACAAAGTTTGATCTTTGCCGTCATGTCGGTCCAGCGGCAGCCATTTTATCAAAAAGTAAAATATCGCTGCATTCGATTACAATTCATCGATCCATTACGATTTCTATAAAAACATCCACAATTCGTAACTCTTGTTATCGAAATAACGCGGAATAACTGTTTGGCCGACAGTGCTTCTACGTCCCTACGTACCGGTCAGGAGATTGACGAAGTTTCAGCTTTGCGGTCATCGTCGGTCCGGCGGGAGCCATTTTATCAAAAAGTAACATGATATCGCTGCATTCGGTTACAATCCATCGAACCATTACGATTTCTATAAAAACATCCATAATTCGTAACTCTTTTTGTCGAAATAACGCGGAAAAACTGTTTGGCCGACAATACCTCTATGTGCCCACGTGCCGGTCGGGAGATTGACAAAGTGTCTGCTTTGCGGTCATGTCGGCCCGGCGGGAGCCATTTTACCAAAAAGTAAAATGATATTCCAGCAGTCGATTACAATTCGTCGAACCATTACGATTTCTATAAAAATATCCATAATTCGTAACTCTTGTTATCGAAATAACGCGGAAAAATTGTTTGGCCGACAATTCTCCTATGTCCCCTCGTGCCGGTCGGGAAATTGACAAAGTTTGATCTTTGCCGTCATGTCGGTCCGGCGGCAGCCATTTTATCAAAAAGTAAAATGATATCGTTGCATTCGGTTACAATTCATCGAACCATTACGATTTCTATAAAAATATCCATAATTCCTAACTCTTGTTATCGAAATAACGTGGAATAACTGTTTGGCCGACAATGCTTCTATGTCCCTACGTACCGGTCAGGAGATTGACAAAGTTTGATCTTTGCCGTCATGTCGGTCCGGCGGCAGCCATTTTACCAAAAAGTAAAATGATATCGTTGCATTCGGTTACAATTCATCGAACCATTACGATTTCTATAAAAACATCCATAATTCGTAACTCTTGTTATCGAAATAACGCGGAATAACTGTTTGGACGACAATGCTTCTATGTCCCTACGTACCGGTCAGGAGATTGACGAAGTTTCAGCTTTGAGGTCATGTCGGTCCGGTGGCAGCCATTTTATCAAAAAGTAAAATGATTTCGTTGCATTCGGTTACAATTCATCGAACCATTACGATTTCTATAAAAACATCCATAATTCGTAACTCTTGTTATCGAAATAACGCGGAATAACTGTTTGGCCGACAATGCTTCTATGTACCTACGTACCGGTCAGGAGATTGACAAAGTTTTAGCTTTGCGGTCATCGTCGGTCCGGCGGGAGCCATTTTACCAAAAAGTAAAATGATTTCGCTGCATTCGGTTACAATTCATCGACCCATTACGATTTCTATAAAACCATCCATAATTCGTAACTCTTTTTGTCGAAATAACGCGGAAAAACTGTTTGGCCGAGAATACCTCTATGTGCCCACGTGCCGGTCCGGAGATTGTCAAAGTTTCTGCTTAGCGGTCTTGTCGGCCCGACGGGAGCCATTTTACCAAAAAGTAAAATGATATTCGTGCATTCGATTACAATTGGTCGAACCATTACGATTTCTATACAAATATCCATAATTCGTAACTCTTGTTATCGAAATAACGCGGAAAAATTGTTTGGCCGACAATTCTCCTATGTCCCCTCGTGCCGGTCGGGAAATTGAAAAAGTTTGATCTTTGCCGTCATGTCGGTCCGGCGGCAGCAATTTTATCAAAATTACAATGATATCGTTGCATTCGGTTACAATTCATCGAACCATTACGATTTCTATAAAAGCATCCATAATTCGTAACTCTTGTTATCGAAATAACGCGGAATAACTGTTTGGCCGACAATGCTTCTATGTCCCTACGTACCGGTCAGGAGATTGACGAAGTTTCAGCTTTGCGGTCATGTCGGTCCGGCGGGAGCCATTTTATCAAAAAGTAAAATGATATCGCTGCATTCGGTTACAATCCATCGAACCATTACGATTTCTATAAAAACATCCATAATTCGTAACTCTTGTTATCGAAATAACGCGGAATAACTGTTTGGCCGACAATGCTTCTATGTCCCTACGTACCGGTCAGGAGATTGACGAAGTTTCAGATTTGCGGTCATGTCGGTCCGGCCGCAGCCATTTTATCAAAAAGTAAAATGATATCGTTGCATTCGGTTACAATTCATCGAACCATTACGATTTCTATAAAAACATACATAATTCGTAACTCTTGTTATCGAAATAACGCGGAATAACTGTTTGGCCGACAATGCTTCTATGTACCTACGTACCGGTCAGGAGATTGACAAAGTTTCAGCTTTGCGGTCATCGTCGGTCCGGCGGGAGCCATTTTACCAAAAACTAAAATGATATTCCAGCATTCGATTACAATTCGTCGAACCATTACGACTTCTATAAAAATATCCATAATTCGTAATTCTTGTTATCGAAATAACGCGGAAAAATTGTTTGGCCGACAATTCTCCTATGTCCCCTCGTGCCGGTCAGGAAATTGACAAAGTTTGATCTTTGCCGTCATGTCGGTCCGGCGGCAGCCATTTTATCAAAATTAAAATGATATCGTTGCATTCGGTTACAATTCATCGAACCATTACGATTTCTATAAAAGCATCCATAATTCGTAACTCTTGTTATCGAAATAACGCGGAATAACTGTTTGGCCGACAATGCTTCTATGTCCCTACGTACCGGTCAGGAGATTGACGAAGTTTCAGCTTTGCGGTCATGTCGGTCCGGCGGGAGCCATTTTATCAAAACGTAAAATGATATCGCTGCATTCGGTTACAATCCATCGAACAATTACGATTTCTATAAAAACATCCATAATTCGTAACTCTTGTTATCGAAATAACGCGGAATAACTGTTTGGCCGACAATGCTTCTATGTCCCTACGTACCGGTCAGGAGATTGACGAAGTTTCAGATTTGCGGTCATGTCGGTCCGGCCGCAGCCATTTTATCAAAAAGTAAAATGATATCGTTGCATTCGGTTACAATTCATCGAACCATTACGATTTCTATAAAAACATACATAATTCGTAACTCTTGTTATCGAAATAACGCGGAATAACTGTTTGGCCGACAATACTTCTATGTACCTACGTACCGGTCAGGAGATTGACAAAGTTTCAGCTTTGCGGTCATCGTCGGTCCGGCGGGAGCCATTTTACCAAAAAGTAAAATGATATTCCAGCATTCGATTACAATTCGTCGAACCATTACGATTTCTATAAAAATATCCATAATTCGTAACTCTTGTTATCGATATAACGCGGAAAAATTGTTTGGCCGACAATTCTCCTATGTCCCCTCGTGCCGATCGGAAAATTGACAAAGTTTGATCTTTGCCGTCATGTCGGTCCGGCGGCAGCCATTTTATCAAAAAGTAAAATGATATCGTTGCATTCGGTTACAACTCATCGAACCATTACGAATTCTATAAAAACATCCATAATTCGTAACTCTTGTTATCGAAATAACGCGGAATAACTGTTTGGCCGACAATGCTTCTATGTCCCTACGTACCGGTCAGGAGATTGACAAAGTTTGATCTTTGCCGTCATGTCGGTCCAGCGGCAGCCATTTTATCAAAAAGTAAAATATCGCTGCATTCGATTACAATTCATCGATCCATTACGATTTCTATAAAAACATCCACAATTCGTAACTCTTGTTATCGAAATAACGCGGAATAACTGTTTGGCCGACAGTGCTTCTACGTCCCTACGTACCGGTCAGGAGATTGACGAAGTTTCAGCTTTGCGGTCATCGTCGGTCCGGCGGGAGCCATTTTATCAAAAAGTAACATGATATCGCTGCATTCGGTTACAATCCATCGAACCATTACGATTTCTATAAAAACATCCATAATTCGTAACTCTTTTTGTCGAAATAACGCGGAAAAACTGTTTGGCCGACAATACCTCTATGTGCCCACGTGCCGGTCGGGAGATTGACAAAGTGTCTGCTTTGCGGTCATGTCGGCCCGGCGGGAGCCATTTTACCAAAAAGTAAAATGATATTCCAGCAGTCGATTACAATTCGTCGAACCATTACGATTTCTATAAAAATATCCATAATTCGTAACTCTTGTTATCGAAATAACGCGGAAAAATTGTTTGGCCGACAATTCTCCTATGTCCCCTCGTGCCGGTCGGGAAATTGACAAAGTTTGATCTTTGCCGTCATGTCGGTCCGGCGGCAGCCATTTTATCAAAAAGTAAAATGATATCGTTGCATTCGGTTACAATTCATCGAACCATTACGATTTCTATAAAAATATCCATAATTCCTAACTCTTGTTATCGAAATAACGTGGAATAACTGTTTGGCCGACAATGCTTCTATGTCCCTACGTACCGGTCAGGAGATTGACAAAGTTTGATCTTTGCCGTCATGTCGGTCCGGCGGCAGCCATTTTACCAAAAAGTAAAATGATATCGTTGCATTCGGTTACAATTCATCGAACCATTACGATTTCTATAAAAACATCCATAATTCGTAACTCTTGTTATCGAAATAACGCGGAATAACTGTTTGGACGACAATGCTTCTATGTCCCTACGTACCGGTCAGGAGATTGACGAAGTTTCAGCTTTGAGGTCATGTCGGTCCGGTGGCAGCCATTTTATCAAAAAGTAAAATGATTTCGTTGCATTCGGTTACAATTCATCGAACCATTACGATTTCTATAAAAACATCCATAATTCGTAACTCTTGTTATCGAAATAACGCGGAATAACTGTTTGGCCGACAATGCTTCTATGTACCTACGTACCGGTCAGGAGATTGACAAAGTTTTAGCTTTGCGGTCATCGTCGGTCCGGCGGGAGCCATTTTACCAAAAAGTAAAATGATTTCGCTGCATTCGGTTACAATTCATCGACCCATTACGATTTCTATAAAACCATCCATAATTCGTAACTCTTTTTGTCGAAATAACGCGGAAAAACTGTTTGGCCGAGAATACCTCTATGTGCCCACGTGCCGGTCCGGAGATTGTCAAAGTTTCTGCTTAGCGGTCTTGTCGGCCCGACGGGAGCCATTTTACCAAAAAGTAAAATGATATTCGTGCATTCGATTACAATTGGTCGAACCATTACGATTTCTATACAAATATCCATAATTCGTAACTCTTGTTATCGAAATAACGCGGAAAAATTGTTTGGCCGACAATTCTCCTATGTCCCCTCGTGCCGGTCGGGAAATTGAAAAAGTTTGATCTTTGCCGTCATGTCGGTCCGGCGGCAGCAATTTTATCAAAATTACAATGATATCGTTGCATTCGGTTACAATTCATCGAACCATTACGATTTCTATAAAAGCATCCATAATTCGTAACTCTTGTTATCGAAATAACGCGGAATAACTGTTTGGCCGACAATGCTTCTATGTCCCTACGTACCGGTCAGGAGATTGACGAAGTTTCAGCTTTGCGGTCATGTCGGTCCGGCGGGAGCCATTTTATCAAAAAGTAAAATGATATCGCTGCATTCGGTTACAATCCATCGAACCATTACGATTTCTATAAAAACATCCATAATTCGTAACTCTTGTTATCGAAATAACGCGGAATAACTGTTTGGCCGACAATGCTTCTATGTCCCTACGTACCGGTCAGGAGATTGACGAAGTTTCAGATTTGCGGTCATGTCGGTCCGGCCGCAGCCATTTTATCAAAAAGTAAAATGATATCGTTGCATTCGGTTACAATTCATCGAACCATTACGATTTCTATAAAAACATACATAATTCGTAACTCTTGTTATCGAAATAACGCGGAATAACTGTTTGGCCGACAATGCTTCTATGTACCTACGTACCGGTCAGGAGATTGACAAAGTTTCAGCTTTGCGGTCATCGTCGGTCCGGCGGGAGCCATTTTACCAAAAACTAAAATGATATTCCAGCATTCGATTACAATTCGTCGAACCATTACGACTTCTATAAAAATATCCATAATTCGTAATTCTTGTTATCGAAATAACGCGGAAAAATTGTTTGGCCGACAATTCTCCTATGTCCCCTCGTGCCGGTCAGGAAATTGACAAAGTTTGATCTTTGCCGTCATGTCGGTCCGGCGGCAGCCATTTTATCAAAATTAAAATGATATCGTTGCATTCGGTTACAATTCATCGAACCATTACGATTTCTATAAAAGCATCCATAATTCGTAACTCTTGTTATCGAAATAACGCGGAATAACTGTTTGGCCGACAATGCTTCTATGTCCCTACGTACCGGTCAGGAGATTGACGAAGTTTCAGCTTTGCGGTCATGTCGGTCCGGCGGGAGCCATTTTATCAAAACGTAAAATGATATCGCTGCATTCGGTTACAATCCATCGAACAATTACGATTTCTATAAAAACATCCATAATTCGTAACTCTTGTTATCGAAATAACGCGGAATAACTGTTTGGCCGACAATGCTTCTATGTCCCTACGTACCGGTCAGGAGATTGACGAAGTTTCAGATTTGCGGTCATGTCGGTCCGGCCGCAGCCATTTTATCAAAAAGTAAAATGATATCGTTGCATTCGGTTACAATTCATCGAACCATTACGATTTCTATAAAAACATACATAATTCGTAACTCTTGTTATCGAAATAACGCGGAATAACTGTTTGGCCGACAATACTTCTATGTACCTACGTACCGGTCAGGAGATTGACAAAGTTTCAGCTTTGCGGTCATCGTCGGTCCGGCGGGAGCCATTTTACCAAAAAGTAAAATGATATTCCAGCATTCGATTACAATTCGTCGAACCATTACGATTTCTATAAAAATATCCATAATTCGTAACTCTTGTTATCGAAATAACGCGGAAAAATTGTTTGGCCGACAATTCTCCTATGTCCCCTCGTGCCGGTCAGGAAATTGACAAAGTGTCTGCTTTGCGGTCATGTCGGCCCGGCGGGAGCCATTTTACCAAAATGTAAAATGATATTCCAGCATTCGATTGCAATTCGTCGAACCATTACGATTTCTATAAAAATATCCATAATTCGTAACTCTTGTTATCGAAATAACGCGGAAAAATTGTTTGGCCGACAATTCTCCTATGTCCCCTCGTGCCGGTCAGGAAATTGACAAAGTTTGATCTTTGCCGTCATGTCGGTCCGGCGGCAGCCATTTTATCAAAATTAAAATGATATCGTTGCATTCGGTTACAATTCATCGAACCATTACGATTTCTATAAAAGCATCCATAATTCGTAACTCTTGTTATCGAAATAACGCGGAATAACTGTTTGGCCGACAATGCTTCTATGTCCCTACGTACCGGTCAGGAGATTGACGAAGTTTCAGCTTTGCGGTCATGTCGGTCCGGCGGGAGCCATTTTATCAAAACGTAAAATGATATCGCTGCATTCGGTTACAATCCATCGAACAATTACGATTTCTATAAAAACATCCATAATTCGTAACTCTTGTTATCGAAATAACGCGGAATAACTGTTTGGCCGACAATGCTTCTATGTCCCTACGTACCGGTCAGGAGATTGACGAAGTTTCAGATTTGCGGTCATGTCGGTCCGGCCGCAGCCATTTTATCAAAAAGTAAAATGATATCGTTGCATTCGGTTACAATTCATCGAACCATTACGATTTCTATAAAAACATACATAATTCGTAACTCTTGTTATCGAAATAACGCGGAATAACTGTTTGGCCGACAATACTTCTATGTACCTACGTACCGGTCAGGAGATTGACAAAGTTTCAGCTTTGCGGTCATCGTCGGTCCGGCGGGAGCCATTTTACCAAAAAGTAAAATGATATTCCAGCATTCGATTACAATTCGTCGAACCATTACGATTTCTATAAAAATATCCATAATTCGTAACTCTTGTTATCGAAATAACGCGGAAAAATTGTTTGGCCGACAATTCTCCTATGTCCCCTCGTGCCGGTCAGGAAATTGACAAAGTGTCTGCTTTGCGGTCATGTCGGCCCGGCGGGAGCCATTTTACCAAAATGTAAAATGATATTCCAGCATTCGATTGCAATTCGTCGAACCATTACGATTTCTATAAAAATATCCATAATTCGTAACTCTTGTTATCGAAATAACGCGGAAAAATTGTTTGGCCGACAATTCTCCTATGTCCCCTCGTGCCGATCGGGAAATTGACAAAGTTTGATCTTTGCCGTCATGTCGGTCCGGCAGCAGCCATTTTATCAAAAAGTAAAATGATATCGTTGCATTCGGTTACAATTCATCGAACCATTACGATTTCTATAAAAGCATCCATAATTCGTAACTCTTGTTATCGAAATAACGCGGAATAACTGTTTGGCCGACAATGCTTCTATGTCCCTACGTACCGGTCAGGAGATTGACGAAGTTTCAGCTTTGCGGTCATGTCGGTCCGGCGGGAGCCATTTTATCAAAAAGTAAAATGATATCGCTGCATTCGGTTACAATCCATCGAACCATTACGATTTCTATAAAAACATCCATAATTCGTAACACTTGTTATCGAAATAACGCGGAATAACTGTTTGGCCGACAATGCTTCTATGTCCCTACGTACCGGTCAGGAGATTGACGAAGTTTCAGATTTGCGGTCATGTCGGTCCGGCCGCAGCCATTTTATCAAAAAGTAAAATGATATCGTTGCATTCGGTTACAATTCATCGAACCATTACGATTTCTATAAAAACATACATAATTCGTAACTCTTGTTATCGAAATAACGCGGAATAACTGTTTGGCCGACAATACTTCTATGTACCTACGTACCGGTCAGGAGATTGACAAAGTTTCAGCTTTGCGGTCATCGTCGGTCCGGCGGGAGCCATTTTACCAAAAAGTAAAATGATATTCCAGCATTCGATTACAATTCGTCGAACCATTACGATTTCTATAAAAATATCCATAATTCGTAACTCTTGTTATCGAAATAACGCGGAAAAATTGTTTGGCCGACAATTCTCCTATGTCCCCTCGTGCCGATCGGGAAATTGACAAAGTTTGATCTTTGCCGTCATGTCGGTCCGGCAGCAGCCATTTTATCAAAAAGTAAAATGATATCGTTGCATTCGGTTACAATTCATCGAACCATTACGATTTCTATAAAAGCATCCATAATTCGTAACTCTTGTTATCGAAATAACGAGGAATAACTGTTTGGCCGACAATGCTTCTATGTCCCTACGTACCGGTCAGGAGATTGACGAAGTTTCAGCTTTGCGGTCATGTCGGTCCGGCGGGAGCCATTTTATCAAAAAGTAAAATGATATCGCTGCATTCGGTTACAATCCATCGAACCATTACGATTTCTATAAAAACATCCATAATTCGTAACTCTTGTTATCGAAATAACGCGGAATAACTGTTTGGCCGACAATGCTTCTATGTACCTACGTACCGGTCAGGGGATTGACAAAGTTTCAGCTTTGCGGTCATCGTCGGTCCGGCGGGAGCCATTTTATCAAAAAGTAAAATGATTTCGCTGCATTCGGTTACAATTCATCGACCCATTACGATTTCTATAAAACCATCCATAATTCGTAACTCTTTTGGTCGAAATAACGCGGAAAAACTGTTTGGCCGACAATACCTCTATGTGCCCACGTGCCGGTTGGGAGATTGACAAAGTGTCTGCTTTGCGGTCATGTCGGCCCGGCGGGAGCCATTTTACCAAAAAGCAAAATGATATTCCAGCATTCGATTACAATTCGTCGAACCATTACGATTTCTATAAAAATATCCATAATTCGTAACTCTTGTTATCGAAATAACGCGGAAAAATTGTTTGGCCGGCAATTCTCCTATGTCCCCTCGTGCCGGTCGGGAAATTGACAAAGTTTGATTTTTGCCGTCATGTCGGTCCGGCGGCAGCCATTTTATCAAAAAGTAAAATGATATCGTTGCATTCGGTTACAATTCATCGAACCATTACGATTTCTATAAAAATATCCATAATTCGTAACTCTTGTTATCGAAATAACGCGGAAAAGTTGTTTGGCCGACAATTCTCCTATGTCCCCTCGTGCCGGTCGGGAAATTAACAAAGTTTGATCTTTGCCGTCATGTCGGACCGGCGGCAGCCATTTTATCAAAAAGTAAAATGATATCGTTGCATTCGGTTACAATTCATCGAACCATTACGATTTCTATAAAAACATCCATAATTCGTAACTCTTGTTATCGAAATAACGCGGAATAACTGTTTGGACGACAATGCTTCTATGTCCCTACGTACCGGTCAGGAGATTGACGAAGTTTCAGCTTTGCGGTCATGTCGGTCCGGTGGCAGCCATTTTATCAAAAAGTAAAATGATTTCGTTGCATTCGGTTACAATTCATCGAACCATTACTGATTTCTATAAAAACATCCATAATTCTTAACTCTTGTTATCGAAATAACGCGGAATAACTGTTTGGCCGACAATGCTTCTATGTACCTACGTACCGGTCGGGAGATTGACAAAGTGTCTGCTTTGCGGTCATGTCGGCCAGGCGGGAGCCATTTTACCAAAAAGTAAAATGATATTCCAGCATTCGATTACAATTCGTCGAACCATTACGATTTCTATAAAAATATCCATAATTCGTAACTCTTGTTATCGAAATAACGCGGAAAAATTGTTTGGCCGACAATTCTCCTATGTCCCCTCGTGCCGGTCGGGAAATTGACAAAGTTTGATTTTTGCCGTCATGTCGGTCCGGCGGCAGCCATTTTATCAAAAAGTAAAATGATATCGTTGCATTCGGTTACAATTCATCGAACCATTACGATTTCTATAAAAATATCCATAATTCGTAACTCTTGTTATCGAAATAACGCGGAAAAATTGTTTGGCCGACAATTCTCCTATGTCCCCTCGTGCCGGTCGGGAAATTGACAATGTTTGATCTTTGCCGTCATGTCGGTCCGGCGGCAGCCATTTTATCGAAAAGTAAAATGATATCGTTGCATTCGGTTACAATTCATCGAACCATTACGATTTCTATAAAAACATCCATAATTCGTAACTCTTGTTATCGAAATAACGCGGAATAACTGTTTGGACGACAATGCTTCTATGTCCCTACGTACCGGTCAGGAGATTGACGAAGTTTCAGCTTTGCGGTCATGTCGGTCCGGTGGCAGCCATTTTATCAAAAAGTAAAATGATTTCGTTGCATTCGGTTACAATTCATCGAACCATTACGATTTCTATAAAAACATCCATAATTCGTAACTCTTGTTATCGAAATAACGCGGAATAACTGTTTGGCCGACAATGCTTCTATGTACCTACGTACCGGTCAGGAGATTGACAAAGTTTCAGCTTTGCGGTCATCGTCGGTCCGGCGGGAGCCATTTTATCAAAAAGTAAAATGACTTCGCTGCATTCGGTTACAATTCATCGACCCATTACGATTTCTATAAAACCATCCATAATTCGTAACTCTTTTTGTCGAAATAACGCGGAAAAACTGTTTGGCCGACAATACCTCTATGTGCCCACGTGCCGGTCCGGAGATTGTCAAAGTGTCTGCTTTGCGGTCATGTCGGCCCGGCGGGAGCCATTTTACCAAAAAGTAAAATGATATTCCAGCATTCGATTACAATTCGTCGAACCATTACGATTTCTATAAAAATATCCATAATTCGTAACTCTTGTTATCGAAATAACGCGGAAAAATTGTTTGGCCGGCAATTCTCCTATGTCCCCTCGTGCCGGTCAGGAAATTGACAAAGTTTGATCTTTGCCGTCATGTCGGTCCGGCGGCAGCCATTTTATCAAAATTACAATGATATCGTTGCATTCGGTTACAATTCATCGAACCATTACGATTTCTATAAAAGCATCCATAATTCGTAACTCTTGTTATCGAAATAACGCGGAATAACTGTTTGGCCGACAATGCTTCTATGTCCCTACGTACCGGTCAGGAGATTGACGAAGTTTCAGATTTGCGGTCATGTCGGTCCGACCGCAGCCATTTTATCAAAAAGTAAAATGATATCGTTGCATTCGGTTACAATTCATCGAACCATTACGATTTCTATAAAAACATACATAATTCGTAACTCTTGCTATCGAAATAACGCGGAATAACTGTTTGGCCGACAATGCTTCTATGTACCTACGTACCGGTCAGGAGATTGACAAAGTTTCAGCTTTGCGGTCATCGTCGGTCCGGCGGGAGCCATTTTACCAAAAAGTAAAATGATATTCCAGCATTCGATTACATTTCGTCGAACCATTACGATTTCTATAAAAATATCCATAATTCGTAATTCTTGTTATCGAAATAACGCGGAAAAATTGTTTGGCCGACAATTCTCCTATGTCCCCTCGTGCCGCTCAGGAAATTGACAAAGTTTGATCTTTGCCGTCATGTCGGTCCGGCGGCAGCCATTTTATCAAAATTAAAATGATATCGTTGCATTCGGTTACAATTCATCGAACCATTACGATTTCTATAAAAGCATCCATAATTCGTAACTCTTGTTATCGAAATAACGCGGAATAACTGTTTGGCCGACAATGCTTCTATGTCCCTACGTACCGGTCAGGAGATTGACGAAGTTTCAGCTTTGCGGTCATGTCGGTCCGGCGGGAGCCATTTTATCAAAAAGTAAAATGATATCGCTGCATTCGGTTACAATCCATCGAACCATTACGATTTCTATAAAAACATCCATAATTCGTAACTCTTGTTATCGAAATAACGTGGAATAACTGTTTGGCCGACAATGCTTCTATGTCCCTACGTACCGGTCAGGAGTTTGACGAAGTTTCAGATTTGCGGTCATGTCGGTCCGGCCGCAGCCATTTTATCAAAAAGTAAAATGATATCGTTGCATTCGGTTACAATTCATCGAACCATTACGATTTCTATAAAAACATACATAATTCGTAACTCTTGTTATCGAAATAACGCGGAATAACTGTTTGGACGACAATGCTTCTATGTTCCTACGTACCGGTCAGGAGATTGACGAAGTTTCAGCTTTGCGGTCATGTCGGTCCGGCGGCAGCCATTTTATCAAAATTACAATGATATCGTTGCATTCGGTTACAATTCATCGAACCATTACGATTTCTATAAAAGCATCCATAATTCGTAATTCTTTTTATCGAAATAACGCGGAAAAACTGTTTGGCCGACAATTCTCCTATGTCGCCTCGTGCCGGTCGGGAAATTGACAATGTTTGATCTTTGCCGTCATGTCGGTCCGGCGGCAGCCATTTTATCGAAAAGTAAAATGATATCGTTGCATTCGGTTACAATTCATCGAACCATTACGATTTCTATAAAAACATCCATAATTCGTAACTCTTGTTATCGAAATAACGCGGAATAACTGTTTGGACGACAATGCTTCTATGTCCCTACGTACCGGTCAGGAGATTGACGAAGTTTCAGCTTTGCGGTCATGTCGGTCCGGTGGCAGCCATTTTATCAAAAAGTAAAATGATTTCGTTGCATTCGGTTACAATTCATCGAACCATTACGATTTCTATAAAAACATCCATAATTCGTAACTCTTGTTATCGAAATAACGCGGAATAACTGTTTGGCCGACAATGCTTCTATGTACCTACGTACCGGTCAGGAGATTGACAAAGTTTCAGCTTTGCGGTCATCGTCGGTCCGGCGGGAGCCATTTTATCAAAAAGTAAAATGATTTCGCTGCATTCGGTTACAATTCATCGACCCATTACGATTTCTATAAAACCATCCATAATTCGTAACTCTTTTTGTCGAAATAACGCGGAAAAACTGTTTGGCCGACAATACCTCTATGTGCCCACGTGCCGGTCCGGAGATTGTCAAAGTGTCTGCTTTGCGGTCATGTCGGCCCGGCGGGAGCCATTTTACCAAAAAGTAAAATGATATTCCAGCATTCGATTACAATTCGTCGAACCATTACGATTTCTATAAAAATATCCATAATTCGTAACTCTTGTTATCGAAATAACGCGGAAAAATTGTTTGGCCGGCAATTCTCCTATGTCCCCTCGTGCCGGTCAGGAAATTGACAAAGTTTGATCTTTGCCGTCATGTCGGTCCGGCGGCAGCCATTTTATCAAAATTACAATGATATCGTTGCATTCGGTTACAATTCATCGAACCATTACGATTTCTATAAAAGCATCCATAATTCGTAACTCTTGTTATCGAAATAACGCGGAATAACTGTTTGGCCGACAATGCTTCTATGTCCCTACGTACCGGTCAGGAGATTGACGAAGTTTCAGATTTGCGGTCATGTCGGTCCGACCGCAGCCATTTTATCAAAAAGTAAAATGATATCGTTGCATTCGGTTACAATTCATCGAACCATTACGATTTCTATAAAAACATACATAATTCGTAACTCTTGTTATCGAAATAACGCGGAATAACTGTTTGGCCGACAATGCTTCTATGTACCTACGTACCGGTCAGGAGATTGACAAAGTTTCAGCTTTGCGGTCATCGTCGGTCCGGCGGGAGCCATTTTACCAAAAAGTAAAATGATATTCCAGCATTCGATTACATTTCGTCGAACCATTACGATTTCTATAAAAATATCCATAATTCGTAATTCTTGTTATCGAAATAACGCGGAAAAATTGTTTGGCCGACAATTCTCCTATGCCCCTCGTGCCGCTCAGGAAATTGACAAAGTTTGATCTTTGCCGTCATGTCGGTCCGGCGGCAGCCATTTTATCAAAATTAAAATGATATCGTTGCATTCGGTTACAATTCATCGAACCATTACGATTTCTATAAAAGCATCCATAATTCGTAACTCTTGTTATCGAAATAACGCGGAATAACTGTTTGGCCGACAATGCTTCTATGTCCCTACGTACCGGTCAGGAGATTGACGAAGTTTCAGCTTTGCGGTCATGTCGGTCCGGCGGGAGCCATTTTATCAAAAAGTAAAATGATATCGCTGCATTCGGTTACAATCCATCGAACCATTACGATTTCTATAAAAACATCCATAATTCGTAACTCTTGTTATCGAAATAACGTGGAATAACTGTTTGGCCGACAATGCTTCTATGTCCCTACGTACCGGTCAGGAGTTTGACGAAGTTTCAGATTTGCGGTCATGTCGGTCCGGCCGCAGCCATTTTATCAAAAAGTAAAATGATATCGTTGCATTCGGTTACAATTCATCGAACCATTACGATTTCTATAAAAACATACATAATTCGTAACTCTTGTTATCGAAATAACGCGGAATAACTGTTTGGACGACAATGCTTCTATGTTCCTACGTACCGGTCAGGAGATTGACGAAGTTTCAGCTTTGCGGTCATGTCGGTCCGGTGGCAGCCATTTTATCAAAAAGTAAAATGATTTCGTTGCATTCGGTTACAATTCATCGAACCATTACGATTTCTATAAAAACATCCATAATTCGTAACTCTTGTTATCGAAATAACGCGGAATAACTGTTTGGCCGACAATGCTTCTATGTACCTACGTACCGGTCAGGAGATTGACAAAGTTTCAGCTTTGCGGTCATCGTCGGTCCGGCGGGAGCCATTTTATCAAAAAGTAAAATGATTTCGCTGCATTCGGTTACAATTCATCGACCCATTACGATTTCTATAAAACCATCCATAATTCGTAACTCTTTTTGTCGAAATAACGCGGAAAAACTGTTTGGCCGACAATACCTCTATGTGCCCACGTGCCGGTCCGGAGATTGTCAAAGTGTCTGCTTTGCGGTCATGTCGGCCCGGCGGGAGCCATTTTACCAAAAAGTAAAATGATATTCCAGCATTCGATTACAATTCGTCGAACCATTACGATTTCTATAAAAATATCCATAATTCGTAACTCTTGTTATCGAAATAACGCGGAAAAATTGTTTGGCCGGCAATTCTCCTATGTCCCCTCGTGCCGGTCAGGAAATTGACAAAGTTTGATCTTTGCCGTCATGTCGGTCCGGCGGCAGCCATTTTATCAAAATTACAATGATATCGTTGCATTCGGTTACAATTCATCGAACCATTACGATTTCTATAAAAGCATCCATAATTCGTAACTCTTGTTATCGAAATAACGCGGAATAACTGTTTGGCCGACAATGCTTCTATGTCCCTACGTACCGGTCAGGAGATTGACGAAGTTTCAGATTTGCGGTCATGTCGGTCCGACCGCAGCCATTTTATCAAAAAGTAAAATGATATCGTTGCATTCGGTTACAATTCATCGAACCATTACGATTTCTATAAAAACATACATAATTCGTAACTCTTGTTATCGAAATAACGCGGAATAACTGTTTGGCCGACAATGCTTCTATGTACCTACGTACCGGTCAGGAGATTGACAAAGTTTCAGCTTTGCGGTCATCGTCGGTCCGGCGGGATCCATTTTACCAAAAAGTAAAATGATATTCCAGCATTCGATAACATTTCGTCGAACCATTACGATTTCTATAAAAATATCCATAATTCGTAATTCTTGTTATCGAAATAACGCGGAAAAATTGTTTGGCCGACAATTCTCCTATGTCCCCTCGTGCCGCTCAGGAAATTGACAAAGTTTGATCTTTGCCGTCATGTCGGTCCGGCGGCAGCCATTTTATCAAAATTAAAATGATATCGTTGCATTCGGTTACAATTCATCGAACCATTACGATTTCTATAAAAGCATCCATAATTCGTAACTCTTGTTATCGAAATAACGCGGAATAACTGTTTGGCCGACAATGCTTCTATGTCCCTACGTACCGGTCAGGAGATTGACGAAGTTTCAGCTTTGCGGTCATGTCGGTCCGGCGGGAGCCATTTTATCAAAAAGTAAAATGATATCGCTGCATTCGGTTACAATCCATCGAACCATTACGATTTCTATAAAAACATCCATAATTCGTAACTCTTGTTATCGAAATAACGTGGAATAACTGTTTGGCCGACAATGCTTCTATGTCCCTACGTACCGGTCAGGAGTTTGACGAAGTTTCAGATTTGCGGTCATGTCGGTCCGGCCGCAGCCATTTTATCAAAAAGTAAAATGATATCGTTGCATTCGGTTACAATTCATCGAACCATTACGATTTCTATAAAAACATACATAATTCGTAACTCTTGTTATCGAAATAACGCGGAATAACTGTTTGTCCGACAATGGTTCTATGTACCTACGTACCGGTCAGGAGATTGACAAAGTTTCAGCTTTGCGGTCATCGTCGGTCCGGCGGGAGCCATTTTACCAAAAAGTAAAATGATATTCCAGCATTCGATTACAATTCGTCGAACCATTACGATTTCTATAAAAATATCCATAATTCGTAATTCTTGTTATCGAAATAACGCGGAAAAATTGTTTGGCCGACAATTCTCCTATGTCCCCTCGTGCCGGTCAGGAAATTGACAATGTTTGATCGTTGCCATCATGTCGGTCCGGCGGCAGCCATTTTATCAAAAAGTAAAATGATATCGTTGCATTCGGTTACAATTCATCGAACCATTACGATTTCTATAAAAATATCCATAATTCGTAACTCCTGTTATCGAAATAACGCGGAAAAATTGTTTGGCCGACAATTCTCCTATGTCCCCTCGTGCCGGTCGGGAAATTGACAATGTTTGATCTTTGCCGTCATGTCGGTCCGGCGGCAGCCATTTTATCGAAAAGTAAAATGATATCGTTGCATTCGGTTACAATTCATCGAACCATTACGATTTCTATAAAAACATCCATAATTCGTAACTCTTGTTATCGAAATAACGCGGAATAACTGTTTGGACGACAATGCTTCTATGTTCCTACGTACCGGTCAGGAGATTGACGAAGTTTCAGCTTTGCGGTCATGTCGGTCCGGTGGCAGCCATTTTATCAAAAAGTAAAATGATTTCGTTGCATTCGGTTACAATTCATCGAACCATTACGATTTCTATAAAAACATACATAATTCGTAACTCTTGTTATCGAAATAACGCGGAATAACTGTTTGTCCGACAATGGTTCTATGTACCTAAGTACCGGTCAGGAGATTGACAAAGTTTCAGCTTTGCGGTCATCGTCGGTCCGGCGGCAGCCATTTTACCAAAAAGTAAAATGATATTCCAGCATTCGATTACAATTCGTCGAACCATTACGATTTCTATAAAAATATCCATAATTCGTAATTCTTGTTATCGAAATAACGCGGAAAAATTGTTTGGCCGACAATTCTCCTATGTCCCCTCGTGCCGGTCAGGAAATTGACAAAGTTTGATCGTTGCCATCATGTCGGTCCGGCGGCAGCCATTTTATCAAAAAGTAAAATGATATCGTTGCATTCGGTTACAATTCATCGAACCATTACGATTTCTATAAAAGCATCCATAATTCGTAACTCTTGTTATCGAAATAACGCGGAATAACTGTTTGGCCGACAATGCTTCTATGTACCTACGTACCGGTCAGGGGATTGACAAAGTTTCAGCTTTGCGGTCATCGTCGGTCCGGCGGGAGCCATTTTATCAAAAAGTAAAATGATTCCGCTGCATTCGGTTACAATTCATCGACCCATTACGATTTCTATAAAACCATCCATAATTCGTAACTCTTTTTGTCGAAATAACGCGGAAAAACTGTTTGGCCGACAATGCTTCTATGTACCTACGTACCGGTCGGGAGATTGACAAAGTGTCTGCTTTGCGGTCATGTCGGCCAGGCGGGAGCCATTTTACCAAAAAGTAAAATGATATTCCAGCATTCGATTACAATTCGTCGAACCATTACGATTTCTATAAAAATATCCATAATTCGTAACTCTTGTTATCGAAATAACGCGGAAAAATTGTTTGGCCGACAATTCTCCTATGTCCCCTCGTGCCGGTCGGGAAATTGACAAAGTTTGATCTTTGCCGTCATGTCGGTCCGGCGGCAGCCATTTTATCAAAAAGTAAAATGATATCGTTGCATTCGGTTACAATTCATCGAACCATTACGATTTCTATAAAAATATCCATAATTCGTAACTCCTGTTATCGAAATAACGCGGAAAAATTGTTTGGCCGACAATTCTCCTATGTCCCCTCGTGCCGGTCGGGAAATTGACAATGTTTGATCTTTGCCGTCATGTCGGTCCGGCGGCAGCCATTTTATCGAAAAGTAAAATGATATCGTTGCATTCGGTTACAATTCATCGAACCATTACGATTTCTATAAAAACATCCATAATTCGTAACTCTTGTTATCGAAATAACGCGGAATAACTGTTTGGACGACAATGCTTCTATGTCCCTACGTACCGGTCAGGAGATTGACGAAGTTTCAGCTTTGCGGTCATGTCGGTCCGGTGGCAGCCATTTTATCAAAAAGTAAAATGATTTCGTTGCATTCGGTTACAATTCATCGAACCATTACGATTTCTATAAAAACATCCATAATTCGTAACTCTTGTTATCGAAATAACGCGGAATAACTGTTTGGCCGACAATGCTTCTATGTACCTACGTACCGGTCAGGAGATTGACGAAGTTTCAGCTTTGCGGTCATGTCGGTCCGGCGGGAGCCATTTTATCAAAAAGTAAAATGATATCGCTGCATTCGGTTACAATCCATCGAACCATTACGATTTCTATAAAAACATCCATAATTCGTAACTCTTGTTATCGAAATAACGTGGAATAACTGTTTGGCCGACAATGCTTCTATGTCCCTACGTACCGGTCAGGAGTTTGACGAAGTTTCAGATTTGCGGTCATGTCGGTCCGGCCGCAGCCATTTTATCAAAAAGTAAAATGATATCGTTGCATTCGGTTACAATTCATCGAACCATTACGATTTCTATAAAAACATACATAATTCGTAACTCTTGTTATCGAAATAACGCGGAATAACTGTTTGGACGACAATGCTTCTATGTTCCTACGTACCGGTCAGGAGATTGACGAAGTTTCAGCTTTGCGGTCATGTCGGTCCGGTGGCAGCCATTTTATCAAAAAGTAAAATGATTTCGTTGCATTCGGTTACAATTCATCGAACCATTACGATTTCTATAAAAACATCCATAATTCGTAACTCTTGTTATCGAAATAACGCGGAATAACTGTTTGGCCGACAATGCTTCTATGTACCTACGTACCGGTCAGGAGATTGACAAAGTTTCAGCTTTGCGGTCATCGTCGGTCCGGCGGGAGCCATTTTATCAAAAAGTAAAATGATTTCGCTGCATTCGGTTACAATTCATCGACCCATTACGATTTCTATAAAACCATCCATAATTCGTAACTCTTTTTGTCGAAATAACGCGGAAAAACTGTTTGGCCGACAATACCTCTATGTGCCCACGTGCCGGTCCGGAGATTGTCAAAGTGTCTGCTTTGCGGTCATGTCGGCCCGGCGGGAGCCATTTTACCAAAAAGTAAAATGATATTCCAGCATTCGATTACAATTCGTCGAACCATTACGATTTCTATAAAAATATCCATAATTCGTAACTCTTGTTATCGAAATAACGCGGAAAAATTGTTTGGCCGGCAATTCTCCTATGTCCCCTCGTGCCGGTCAGGAAATTGACAAAGTTTGATCTTTGCCGTCATGTCGGTCCGGCGGCAGCCATTTTATCAAAATTACAATGATATCGTTGCATTCGGTTACAATTCATCGAACCATTACGATTTCTATAAAAGCATCCATAATTCGTAACTCTTGTTATCGAAATAACGCGGAATAACTGTTTGGCCGACAATGCTTCTATGTCCCTACGTACCGGTCAGGAGATTGACGAAGTTTCAGATTTGCGGTCATGTCGGTCCGACCGCAGCCATTTTATCAAAAAGTAAAATGATATCGTTGCATTCGGTTACAATTCATCGAACCATTACGATTTCTATAAAAACATACATAATTCGTAACTCTTGTTATCGAAATAACGCGGAATAACTGTTTGGCCGACAATGCTTCTATGTACCTACGTACCGGTCAGGAGATTGACAAAGTTTCAGCTTTGCGGTCATCGTCGGTCCGGCGGGATCCATTTTACCAAAAAGTAAAATGATATTCCAGCATTCGATTACATTTCGTCGAACCATTACGATTTCTATAAAAATATCCATAATTCGTAATTCTTGTTATCGAAATAACGCGGAAAAATTGTTTGGCCGACAATTCTCCTATGTCCCCTCGTGCCGCTCAGGAAATTGACAAAGTTTGATCTTTGCCGTCATGTCGGTCCGGCGGCAGCCATTTTATCAAAATTAAAATGATATCGTTGCATTCGGTTACAATTCATCGAACCATTACGATTTCTATAAAAGCATCCATAATTCGTAACTCTTGTTATCGAAATAACGCGGAATAACTGTTTGGCCGACAATGCTTCTATGTCCCTACGTACCGGTCAGGAGATTGACGAAGTTTCAGCTTTGCGGTCATGTCGGTCCGGCGGGAGCCATTTTATCAAAAAGTAAAATGATATCGCTGCATTCGGTTACAATCCATCGAACCATTACGATTTCTATAAAAACATCCATAATTCGTAACTCTTGTTATCGAAATAACGTGGAATAACTGTTTGGCCGACAATGCTTCTATGTCCCTACGTACCGGTCAGGAGTTTGACGAAGTTTCAGATTTGCGGTCATGTCGGTCCGGCCGCAGCCATTTTATCAAAAAGTAAAATGATATCGTTGCATTCGGTTACAATTCATCGAACCATTACGATTTCTATAAAAACATACATAATTCGTAACTCTTGTTATCGAAATAACGCGGAATAACTGTTTGTCCGACAATGGTTCTATGTACCTACGTACCGGTCAGGAGATTGACAAAGTTTCAGCTTTGCGGTCATCGTCGGTCCGGCGGGAGCCATTTTACCAAAAAGTAAAATGATATTCCAGCATTCGATTACAATTCGTCGAACCATTACGATTTCTATAAAAATATCCATAATTCGTAATTCTTGTTATCGAAATAACGCGGAAAAATTGTTTGGCCGACAATTCTCCTATGTCCCCTCGTGCCGGTCAGGAAATTGACAATGTTTGATCGTTGCCATCATGTCGGTCCGGCGGCAGCCATTTTATCAAAAAGTAAAATGATATCGTTGCATTCGGTTACAATTCATCGAACCATTACGATTTCTATAAAAATATCCATAATTCGTAACTCCTGTTATCGAAATAACGCGGAAAAATTGTTTGGCCGACAATTCTCCTATGTCCCCTCGTGCCGGTCGGGAAATTGACAATGTTTGATCTTTGCCGTCATGTCGGTCCGGCGGCAGCCATTTTATCGAAAAGTAAAATGATATCGTTGCATTCGGTTACAATTCATCGAACCATTACGATTTCTATAAAAACATCCATAATTCGTAACTCTTGTTATCGAAATAACGCGGAATAACTGTTTGGACGACAATGCTTCTATGTTCCTACGTACCGGTCAGGAGATTGACGAAGTTTCAGCTTTGCGGTCATGTCGGTCCGGTGGCAGCCATTTTATCAAAAAGTAAAATGATATCGTTGCATTCGGTTACAATTCATCGAACCATTACGATTTCTATAAAAACATCCATAATTCGTAACTCTTGTTATCGAAATAACGCGGAATAACTGTTTGGCCGACAATGCTTCTATGTACCTACGTACCGGTCAGGAGATTGACAAAGTTTCAGCTTTGCGGTCATCGTCGGTCCGGCGGGAGCCATTTTACCAAAAAGTAAAATGATATTCCAGCATTCGATTACATTTCGTCGAACCATTACGATTTCTATAAAAATATCCATAATTCGTAATTCTTGTTATCGAAATAACGCGGAAAAATTGTTTGGCCGACAATTCTCCTATGTCCCCTCGTGCCGCTCAGGAAATTGACAAAGTTTGATCTTTGCCGTCATGTCGGTCCGGCGGCAGCCATTTTATCAAAATTAAAATGATATCGTTGCATTCGGTTACAATTCATCGAACCATTACGATTTCTATAAAAGCATCCATAATTCGTAACTCTTGTTATCGAAATAACGCGGAATAACTGTTTGGCCGACAATGCTTCTATGTCCCTACGTACCGGTCAGGAGATTGACGAAGTTTCAGCTTTGCGGTCATGTCGGTCCGGCGGGAGCCATTTTATCAAAAAGTAAAATGATATCGCTGCATTCGGTTACAATCCATCGAACCATTACGATTTCTATAAAAACATCCATAATTCGTAACTCTTGTTATCGAAATAACGTGGAATAACTGTTTGGCCGACAATGCTTCTATGTCCCTACGTACCGGGCAGGAGTTTGACGAAGTTTCAGATTTGCGGTCATGTCGGTCCGGCCGCAGCCATTTTATCAAAAAGTAAAATGATATCGTTGCATTCGGTTACAATTCATCGAACCATTACGATTTCTATAAAAACATACATAATTCGTAACTCTTGTTATCGAAATAACGCGGAATAACTGTTTGTCCGACAATGGTTCTATGTACCTAAGTACCGGTCAGGAGATTGACAAAGTTTCAGCTTTGCGGTCATCGTCGGTCCGGCGGCAGCCATTTTACCAAAAAGTAAAATGATATTCCAGCATTCGATTACAATTCGTCGAACCATTACGATTTCTATAAAAATATCCATAATTCGTAATTCTTGTTATCGAAATAACGCGGAAAAATTGTTTGGCCGACAATTCTCCTATGTCCCCTCGTGCCGGTCAGGAAATTGACAAAGTTTGATCGTTGCCATCATGTCGGTCCGGCGGCAGCCATTTTATCAAAAAGTAAAATGATATCGTTGCATTCGGTTACAATTCATCGAACCATTACGATTTCTATAAAAGCATCCATAATTCGTAACTCTTGTTATCGAAATAACGCGGAATAACTGTTTGGCCGACAATGCTTCTATGTACCTACGTACCGGTCAGGGGATTGACAAAGTTTCAGCTTTGCGGTCATCGTCGGTCCGGCGGGAGCCATTTTATCAAAAAGTAAAATGATTCCGCTGCATTCGGTTACAATTCATCGACCCATTACGATTTCTATAAAACCATCCATAATTCGTAACTCTTTTTGTCGAAATAACGCGGAAAAACTGTTTGGCCGACAATGCTTCTATGTACCTACGTACCGGTCGGGAGATTGACAAAGTGTCTGCTTTGCGGTCATGTCGGCCAGGCGGGAGCCATTTTACCAAAAAGTAAAATGATATTCCAGCATTCGATTACAATTCGTCGAACCATTACGATTTCTATAAAAATATCCATAATTCGTAACTCTTGTTATCGAAATAACGCGGAAAAATTGTTTGGCCGACAATTCTCCTATGTCCCCTCGTGCCGGTCGGGAAATTGACAAAGTTTGATCTTTGCCGTCATGTCGGTCCGGCGGCAGCCATTTTATCAAAAAGTAAAATGATATCGTTGCATTCGGTTACAATTCATCGAACCATTACGATTTCTATAAAAATATCCATAATTCGTAACTCCTGTTATCGAAATAACGCGGAAAAATTGTTTGGCCGACAATTCTCCTATGTCCCCTCGTGCCGGTCGGGAAATTGACAATGTTTGATCTTTGCCGTCATGTCGGTCCGGCGGCAGCCATTTTATCGAAAAGTAAAATGATATCGTTGCATTCGGTTACAATTCATCGAACCATTACGATTTCTATAAAAACATCCATAATTCGTAACTCTTGTTATCGAAATAACGCGGAATAACTGTTTGGACGACAATGCTTCTATGTCCCTACGTACCGGTCAGGAGATTGACGAAGTTTCAGCTTTGCGGTCATGTCGGTCCGGTGGCAGCCATTTTATCAAAAAGTAAAATGATTTCGTTGCATTCGGTTACAATTCATCGAACCATTACGATTTCTATAAAAACATCCATAATTCGTAACTCTTGTTATCGAAATAACGCGGAATAACTGTTTGGCCGACAATGCTTCTATGTACCTACGTACCGGTCAGGAGATTGACAAAGTTTCAGCTTTGCGGTCATCGTCGTTCCGGCGGGAGCCATTTTATCAAAAAGTAAAATGATTTCGCTGCATTCGGTTACAATTCATCGAACCATTACGATTTCTATAAAATCATCCATAATTCGTAACTCTTTTTGTCGACATAACGCGGAAAAACTGTTTGGCCGACAATACCTCTATGTCCCTACGTGCCGGTCGGGAGATTGACAAAGTGTCTGCTTTGCGGTCATGTCGGTCCGACCGCAGCCATTTTATCAAAAAGTAAAATGATATCGTTGCATTCGGTTACAATTCATCGAACCATTACGATTTCTATAAAAACATACATCATTCGTAACTCTTGTTATCGAAATAACGCGGAATAACTGTTTGGCCGACAATGCTTCTATGTACCTACGTACCGGTCAGGAGATTGACAAAGTTTCAGCTTTGCGGTCATCGTCGGTCCGGCGGGAGCCATTTTACCAAAAAGTAAAATGATATTCCAGCATTCGATTACATTTCGTCGAACCATTACGATTTCTATAAAAATATCCATAATTCGTAATTCTTGTTATCGAAATAACGCGGAAAAATTGTTTGGCCGACAATTCTCCTATGTCCCCTCGTGCCGGTCAGGAAATTGACAAAGTTTGATCTTTGCCGTCATGTCGGTCCGGCGGCAGCCATTTTATCAAAATTAAAATGATATCGTTGCATTCGTTTACAATTCATCGAACCATTACGATTTCTATAAAAGCATCCATAATTCGTAACTCTTGTTATCGAAATAACGCGGAATAACTGTTTGGCCGACAATGCTTCTATGTCCCTACGTACCGGTCAGGAGATTGACGAAGTTTCAGCTTTGCGGTCATGTCGGTCCGGCGGGAGCCATTTTATCAAAAAGTAAAATGATATCGCTGCATTCGGTTACAATCCATCGAACCATTACGATTTCTATAAAAACATCCATAATTCGTAACTCTTGTTATCGAAATAACGTGGAATAACTGTTTGGCCGACAATGCTTCTATGTCCCTACGTACCGGTCAGGAGTTTGACGAAGTTTCAGATTTGCGGTCATGTCGGTCCGGCCGCAGCCATTTTATCAAAAAGTAAAATGATATCGTTGCATTCGGTTACAATTCATCGAACCATTACGATTTCTATAAAAACATACATAATTCGTAACTCTTGTTATCGCAATAACGCGGAATAACTGTTTGTCCGACAATGGTTCTATGTACCTACGTACCGGTCAGGAGATTGACAAAGTTTCAGCTTTGCGGTCATCGTCGGTCCGGCGGGAGCCATTTTACCAAAAAGTAAAATGATATTCCAGCATTCGATTACAATTCGTCGAACCATTACGATTTCTATAAAAATATCCATAATTCGTAATTCTTGTTATCGAAATAACGCGGAAAAATTGTTTGGCCGACAATTCTCCTATGTCCCCTCGTGCCGGTCAGGAAATTGACAAAGTTTGATCGTTGCCATCATGTCGGTCCGGCGGCAGCCATTTTATCAAAATTAAAATGATATCGTTGCATTCGGTTACAATTCATCGAACCATTACGATTTCTATAAAGGCATCCATAATTCGTAACTCTTGTTATCGAAATAACGCGGAATAACTGTTTGGCCGACAATGCTTCTATGTCCCTACGTACCGGTCAGGAGATTGACGAAGTTTCAGCTTTGCGGTCATGTCGGTCCGGCGGGAGCCATTTTATCAAAAAGTAAAATGATATCGCTGCATTCGGTTACAATCCATCGAACCATTACGATTTCTATAAAAACATCCATAATTCGTAACTCTTGTTATCGAAATAACGAGGAATAACTGTTTGGCCCACAATGCTTCTATGTCCCTACGTACCGGTCAGGAGTTTGACGAAGTTTCAGATTTGCGGTCATGTCGGTCCGGCGGGAGCCATTTTATCAAAAAGTAAAATGATATCGCTGCATGCGGTTACAATCCATCGAACCATTACGATTTCTATAAAAATATCCATAATTCGTAACTCTTGTTATCGAAATAACGCGGAATAACTGTTTGGCCGACAATGCTTCTATGTCCCTGCGTACCGGTCAGGAGATTGACGAAGTTTCAGATTTGCGGTCATGTCGGTCCGGCCGCAGCCATTTTATCAAAAAGTAAAATGATATCGTTGCATTCGGTTACAATTCACCGAACCATTACGATTTCTATAAAAACATCCATAATTCGTAACTCTTGTTATCGAAATAACGCGGAATAACTGTTTGGACGACAATGCTTCTATGTCCCTACGTACCGGTCAGGAGATTGACAAAGTTTCAGCTTTGCGGTCATCGTCGTTCCGGCGGGAGCCATTTTATCAAAAAGTAAAATGATTTCGCTGCATTCGGTTACAATTCATCGAACCATTACGATTTCTATAAAATCATCCATAATTCGTAACTCTTTTTGTCGACATAACGCGGAAAAACTGTTTGGCCGACAATACCTCTATGTCCCTACGTGCCGGTCGGGAGATTGACAAAGTGTCTGCTTTGCGGTCATGTCCGCCCGGCGGGAGCCATTGTACCAAAAAGTAAAATGATATTCCAGCATTCGATTACAATTCGTCGAACCATTACGATTTCTATAAAAATATCCATAGTTCGTAACTCTTGTTATCGAAATAACGCGGAAAAATTGTTTGGCCGACAATTCTCCTATGTCGCCTAGTGACGATCGGAAATTGACAAAGTTTGATCTTTGCCGTCATGTCGGTCCGGCGGCAGCCATTTTATCAAAAAGTAAAATGATATCGTTGCATTCGGTTACAATTCATCGAACCATTACGAATTCTATAAAAACATCCATAATTCGTAACTCTTGTTATCGAAATAACGCGGAATAACTGTTTGGCCGACAATGCTTCTATGTCCCTACGTACCGGTCAGGAGACTGACGAAGTATCAGCTTTGCGGTCATGTCGGTCCGGCGGGAGCGATTTTGTCAAAAAGTAAAATGATATCGCTGCATTCGGTTACAATCCATCGAACCATTACGATTTCTATAAGAATATCCATAATTCGTAACTCTTTTTATCGAAATAACGCGGAGAAACTGTTTGGCCGACAATTCTTCTATGTCCCCACGTGCCGGTCGGGAGATTGACAAAGTGTCTGCTAAGCGGTCATGTCGGCCCGGCGGGAGCCATTTTACCAAAAAGTAAAATGATATTCGTGCATTCGATTACAATTCGTCGAACCATTACGATTTCTATAAAAATATCCATAATTCGTAACTCTTGTTATCGAAATAACGCGGAGAAACTGTTTGGCCGACAATTCTTCTATGTCCCCACGTGCCGGTCGGGAGATTGACAAAGACCCAGCTTTCCGGTCAGGTCTGTCCGGCGGGTGCAATTTTATAAATAAAATAAATTGATATCGCTGCACTCTACTACAACTCGTCGCACCATTACGATTTCTATAAAAACATCCATAATTCGTAATTCTTGTTATCGACATAACACGAAAATCTGTTCGGCCGACATTTCTTCTATGTCCCGACGTGCCGGTCGGGAGATTGACAATGTTTCAGCTTTGCGGTCATGCCGGCCCGGCGGGAGACATTTTATCAAAAAGTAAAATGATATCGCTGCATTCGGTTACAATTCGTCGAACCATTACGATTTCTCTGAAAACATCCATAATTCGTAATTCTTTTTATCGAAATAACGCGGAAAAACTGTTTGGCCGACAATTCTCCTATGTCGCCTTGTGCCGGTCGGGAAATTGACAAAGTTTGATCTTTGCCGTCATGTCGGTCCGGCGGCAGTCATTTTATCAAAAAGTAAAATGATATCGTTGCATTCGGTTACAATTCATCGAACCATTACGATTTCTATAAAAATATCCATAATTCGTAACTCTTGTTATCGAAATAACGCGGAAAAATTGTTTGGCCGACAATTCTACTATGTCCCCTCGTGCCGATCGGGAAATTGACGAAGTTTCAGCTTTGCGGTCATGTCGGTCCGGCGGGAGCCATTTTATCAAAAAGTAAAATGATATCGCTGCATTCGGTTACAATCCATCGAACCATTACGATTTCTATAAAAACATCCATAATTCGTAACTCTTGTTATCGAAATAACGCGGAATAACTGTTTGGCCGACAATGCTTCTATGTCCCTACGTACCGGTCAGGAGATTGACGAAGTTTCAGCTTTGCGGTCATGTCGGTCCGGCGGGAGCCATTTTATCAAAAAGTAAAATGATATCGCTGCATTCGGTTACAATCCATCGAACCATTACGATTTCTATAAAAACATCCATAATTCGTAACTCTTGTTATCGAAATAACGCGGAATAACTGTTTGGCCGACAATGCTTCTATGTCCCTACGTACCGGTCAGGAGATTGACGAAGTTTCAGCTTTGCGGTCATGTCGGTCCGGCGGCAGCCATTTTATCAAAAAGTAAAATGATATCGCTGCATTCGGTTACAATCCATCGAACCATTACGATTTCTATAAAAACATCCATAATTCGTAACTCTTTTTGTCGAAATAACGCGGAAAATCTGTTTGGCCGACAATGCTTCTATGTCCCTACGTACCGGTCAGGAGACTGACGAAGTATCAGCTTTGCGGTCATGTCGGTCCGGCGGGAGCGATTTTGTCAAAAAGTAAAATGATATCGCTGCATTCGGTTACAATCCATCGAACCATTACGATTTCTATATGAATATCCATAATTCGTAACTCTTTTTATCGAAATAACGCGGAGAAACTGTTTGGCCGACAATTCTTCTATGTCCCCACGTGCCGGTCGGGGGATTGACAAAGACCCAGCTTTCCGGTCAGGTCTGACCGGGTGCAATTTTATAAATAAAATAAATTGATATCGCTGCACTCTACTACAATTCATCGAACCATTACGATTTCTATAAAAATATCCATAATTCGTAACTCTTGTTATCGAAATAACGCGGAAAAATTGTTTGGCCGACAATTCTACTATGTCCCCTCGTGCCGATCAGGAAATTGACTAAGTTTCAGCTTTGCGGTCATGTCGGTCCGGCGGGAGCCATTTTATCAAAAAGTAAAATGATATCGCTGCATTCGGTTACAATCCATCGAACCATTACGATTTCTATAAAAACATCCATAACTCGTAACTCTTTTTGTCGAAATAACGCGGAAAAACTGTTTGGCCGACAATTCTTCTATGTCCCCACGTGCCGGTCGGGAGATTGACAAAGTGTCTGCTTAGCGGTCATGTCGGCCCGGCGGGAGCCATTTTACCAAAAAGTAAAATGATATTCGTGCATTCGATTACAATTCGTCGAACCATTACGATTTCTATAAAAATATCCGTAATTCGTAACTCTTGTTATCGAAATAACGCGGAGAAACTGTTTGGCCGACAATTCTTCTATGTCCCCACGTGCCGGTCGGGAGATTGACAAAGTGTCTGCTTAGCGGTCATGTCGGCCCGGCGGGAGCCATTTTACCAAAAAGTAAAATGATATTCGTGCATTCGATTGCAATTCGTCGAACCATTACGATTTCTATAAAAATATCCATAATTCGTAACTCTTTTTATCGAAATAACGCGGAGAAACTGTTTGGCCGACAATTCTTCTATGTCCCCACGTGCCGGTCGGGAGATTGACAAAGACCCAGCTTTCCGGTCAGGTCTGTCCGGCGGGTGCAATTTTATAAATAAAATAAATTGATATCGCTGCACTCTACTACAACTCGTCGCAGCATTACGATTTCTATAAAAACATCCATAATTCGTAATTCTTGTTATCGAAATAACACGAAAAAACTGTTCGGCCGACATTTCTTCTATGTCCCGACGTGCCGGTCGGGAGATTGACAATGTTTCAGCTTTGCGGTCATGCCGGCCCGGCGGGAGACATTTTATCAAAAAGTAAAATGATATCGCTGCATTCGGTTACAATTCATCGAACCATTACGATTTCTCTGAAAACATCCATAATTCGTAATTCTTTTTATCGAAATAACGCGGAAAAACTGTTTGGCCGACAATTCTCCTATGTCGCCTTGTGCCGGTCGGGAAATTGACAAAGTTCGTTTTTTGCCGTCATGTCGGTCCGGCGGCAGTCATTTTATCAAAAAGTAAAATGATATCGTTGCATTCGGTTACAATTCATCGAACCATTACGATTTCTATAAAAATATCCATAATTCGTAACTCTTGTTATCGAAATAACGCGGAAAAATTGTTTGGCCGACAATTCTACTATGTCCCCTCGTGCCGATCGGGAAATTGACGAAGTTTCAGCTTTGCGGTCATGTCGGTCCGGCGGGAGCCATTTTATCAAAAAGTAAAATGATATCGCTGCATTCGGTTACAATCCATCGAACCATTACGATTTCTATAAAAACATCCATAATTCGTAACTCTTGTTATCGAAATAACGCGGAATGACTGTTTGGCCGACAATGCTTCTATGTCCCTACGTACCGGTCAGGAGATTGACGAAGTTTCAGCTTTGCGGTCGTGTCGGTCCGGCGGCAGCCATGTTATCAAAAAGTAAAATGATATCGCTGCATTCGGTTACAATCCATCGAACCATTACGATTTCTATAAAAACATCCATAATTCGTAACTCTTTTTGTCGAAATAACGCGGAAAATCTGTTTGGCCGACAATGCTTCTATGTCCCTACGTACCGGTCAGGAGACTGACGAAGTATCAGCTTTGCGGTCATGTCGGTCCGGCGGGAGCGATTTTGTCAAAAAGTAAAATGATATCGCTGCATTCGGTTACAATCCATCGAACCATTACGATTTCTATATGAATATCCATAATTCGTAACTCTTTTTATCGAAATAACGCGGAGAAACTGTTTGGCCGACAATTCTTCTATGTCCCCACGTGCCGGTCGGGGGATTGACAAAGACCCAGCTTTCCGGTCAGGTCTGTCCGGGTGCAATTTTATAAATAAAATAAATTGATATCGCTGCACTCTACTACAATTCATCGAACCATTACGATTTCTATAAAAATATCCATAATTCGTAACTCTTGTTATCGAAATAACGCGGAAAAATTGTTTGGCCGACAATTCTACTATGTCCCCTTGTGCCGATCAGGAAATTGACTAAGTTTCAGCTTTGCGGTCATGTCGGTCCGGCGGGAGCCATTTTATCAAAAAGTAAAATGATATCGCTGCATTCGGTTACAATCCATCGAACCATTACGATTTCTATAAAAACATCCATAACTCGTAACTCTTTTTGTCGAAATAACGCGGAAAAACTATTTGGCCGACAATTCTTCTATGTCCCCACGTGCCGGTCGGGAGATTGACAAAGTGTCTGCTTAGCGGTCATGTCGGCCCGGCGGGAGCCATTTTACCAAAAAGTAAAATGATATTCGTGCATTCGATTACAATTCGTCGAACCATTACGATTTCTATAAAAATATCCATAATTCGTAACTCTTGTTATCGAAATAACGCGGAGAAACTGTTTGGCCGACAATTCTTCTATGTCCCCACGTGCCGGTCGGGAGATTGACAAAGTGTCTGCTTAGCGGTCATGTCGGTCCGGCGGGAGCCATTTTATCAAAAAGTAAAATGATATCGCTGCATTCGGTTACAATCCATCGAACCATTACGATTTCTATAAAAACATCCATAACTCGTAACTCTTTTTGTCGAAATAACGCGGAAAAACTGTTTGGCCGACAATTCTTCTATGTCCCCACGTGCCGGTCGGGAGATTGACAAAGTGTCTGCTTAGCGGTCATGTCGGCCCGGCGGGAGCCATTTTACCAAAAAGTAAAATGATATTCGTGCATTCGATTACAATTCGTCGAACCATTACGATTTCTATAAAAATATCCGTAATTCGTAACTCTTGTTATCGAAATAACGCGGAGAAACTGTTTGGCCGACAATTCTTCTATGTCCCCACGTGCCGGTCGGGAGATTGACAAAGTGTCTGCTTAGCGGTCATGTCGGCCCGGCGGGAGCCATTTTACCAAAAAGTAAAATGATATTCGTGCATTCGATTGCAATTCGTCGAACCATTACGATTTCTATAAAAATATCCATAATTCGTAACTCTTTTTATCGAAATAACGCGGAGAAACTGTTTGGCCGACAATTCTTCTATGTCCCCACGTGCCGGTCGGGAGATTGACAAAGACCCAGCTTTCCGGTCAGGTCTGTCCGGCGGGTGCAATTTTATAAATAAAATAAATTGATATCGCTGCACTCTACTACAACTCGTCGCAGCATTACGATTTCTATAAAAACATCCATAATTCGTAATTCTTGTTATCGAAATAACACGAAAAAACTGTTCGGCCGACATTTCTTCTATGTCCCGACGTGCCGGTCGGGAGATTGACAATGTTTCAGCTTTGCGGTCATGCCGGCCCGGCGGGAGACATTTTATCAAAAAGTAAAATGATATCGCTGCATTCGGTTACAATTCATCGAACCATTACGATTTCTCTGAAAACATCCATAATTCGTAATTCTTTTTATCGAAATAACGCGGAAAAACTGTTTGGCCGACAATTCTCCTATGTCGCCTTGTGCCGGTCGGGAAATTGACAAAGTTCGTTTTTTGCCGTCATGTCGGTCCGGCGGCAGTCATTTTATCAAAAAGTAAAATGATATCGTTGCATTCGGTTACAATTCATCGAACCATTACGATTTCTATAAAAATATCCATAATTCGTAACTCTTGTTATCGAAATAACGCGGAAAAATTGTTTGGCCGACAATTCTACTATGTCCCCTCGTGCCGATCGGGAAATTGACGAAGTTTCAGCTTTGCGGTCATGTCGGTCCGGCGGGAGCCATTTTATCAAAAAGTAAAATGATATCGCTGCATTCGGTTACAATCCATCGAACCATTACGATTTCTATAAAAACATCCATAATTCGTAACTCTTGTTATCGAAATAACGCGGAATGACTGTTTGGCCGACAATGCTTCTATGTCCCTACGTACCGGTCAGGAGATTGACGAAGTTTCAGCTTTGCGGTCGTGTCGGTCCGGCGGCAGCCATGTTATCAAAAAGTAAAATGATATCGCTGCATTCGGTTACAATCCATCGAACCATTACGATTTCTATAAAAACATCCATAATTCGTAACTCTTTTTGTCGAAATAACGCGGAAAATCTGTTTGGCCGACAATGCTTCTATGTCCCTACGTACCGGTCAGGAGACTGACGAAGTATCAGCTTTGCGGTCATGTCGGTCCGGCGGGAGCGATTTTGTCAAAAAGTAAAATGATATCGCTGCATTCGGTTACAATCCATCGAACCATTACGATTTCTATATGAATATCCATAATTCGTAACTCTTTTTATCGAAATAACGCGGAGAAACTGTTTGGCCGACAATTCTTCTATGTCCCCACGTGCCGGTCGGGGGATTGACAAAGACCCAGCTTTCCGGTCAGGTCTGTCCGGGTGCAATTTTATAAATAAAATAAATTGATATCGCTGCACTCTACTACAATTCATCGAACCATTACGATTTCTATAAAAATATCCATAATTCGTAACTCTTGTTATCGAAATAACGCGGAAAAATTGTTTGGCCGACAATTCTACTATGTCCCCTTGTGCCGATCAGGAAATTGACTAAGTTTCAGCTTTGCGGTCATGTCGGTCCGGCGGGAGCCATTTTATCAAAAAGTAAAATGATATCGCTGCATTCGGTTACAATCCATCGAACCATTACGATTTCTATAAAAACATCCATAACTCGTAACTCTTTTTGTCGAAATAACGCGGAAAAACTATTTGGCCGACAATTCTTCTATGTCCCCACGTGCCGGTCGGGAGATTGACAAAGTGTCTGCTTAGCGGTCATGTCGGCCCGGCGGGAGCCATTTTACCAAAAAGTAAAATGATATTCGTGCATTCGATTACAATTCGTCGAACCATTACGATTTCTATAAAAATATCCATAATTCGTAACTCTTGTTATCGAAATAACGCGGAGAAACTGTTTGGCCGACAATTCTTCTATGTCCCCACGTGCCGGTCGGGAGATTGACAAAGTGTCTGCTTAGCGGTCATGTCGGCCCGGCGGGAGCCATTTTACCAAAAAGTAAAATGATATTCGTGCATTCGATTGCAATTCGTCGAACCATTACGATTTCTATAAAAACATCCATCATTCGTAATTCTTTTTATCGAAATAACGCGGAAAAACTGTTTGGCCGACAATTCTCCTATGTCGCCTTGTGCCGGTCGGGAAATTGACAAAGTTTGATCTTTGCCGTCATGTCGGTCCGGCGGCAGTCATTTTATCAAAAAGTAAAATGATATCGTTGCATTCGGTTACAATTCATCGAACCATTACGATTTCTATAAAAATATCCATAATTCGTAACTCTTGTTATCGAAATAACGCGGAGAAATTGTTTGGCCGACAATTCTACTATGTCCCTACGTACCGGTCAGGAGATTGACGAAGTTTCCGCTTTGCGGTCATGTCGGTCCGGCGGCAGCCATTTTATCAAAAAGTAAAATGATATCGCTGCATTCGGTTACAATCCATCGAACCATTACGATTTCTATAAAAACATCCATAATTCGTAACTCTTTTTGTCGAAATAACGCGGAAAATCTGTTTGGCCGACAATGCTTCTATGTCCCTACGTACCGGTCAGGAGACTGACGAAGTATCAGCTTTGCGGTCATGTCGGTCCGGCGGGAGCGATTTTGTCAAAAAGTAAAATGATATCGCTGCATTCGGTTACAATCCATCGAACCATTACGATTTCTATAAGAATATCCATAATTCGTAACTCTTTTTATCGAAATAACGCGGAGAAACTGTTTGGCCGACAATTCTTCTATGTCCCCACGTGCCGGTCGGGAGATTGACAAAGTGTCTGCTAAGCGGTCATGTCGGCCCGGCGGGAGCCATTTTACCAAAAAGTAAAATGATATTCGTGCATTCGATTACAATTCGTCGAACCATTACGATTTCTATAAAAATATCCATAATTCGTAACTCTTGTTATCGAAATAACGCGGAGAAACTGTTTGGCCGACAATTCTTCTATGTCCCCACGTGCCGGTCGGGAGATTGACAAAGACCCAGCTTTCCGGTCAGGTCTGTCCGGCGGGTGCAATTTTATAAATAAAATAAATTGATATCGCTGCACTCTACTACAACTCGTCGCACCATTACGATTTCTATAAAAACATCCATAATTCGTAACTCTTGTTATCGAAATAACGCGGAAAAATTGTTTGGCCGACAATTCTACTATGTCCCCTCGTGCCGATCGGGAAATTGACGAAGTTTCAGCTTTGCGGTCATGTCGGTCCGGCGGGAGCCATTTTATCAAAAAGTAAAATGATATCGCTGCATTCGGTTACAATCCATCGAACCATTACGATTTCTATAAAAACATCCATAATTCGTAACTCTTGTTATCGAAATAACGCGGAATAACTGTTTGGCCGACAATGCTTCTATGTCCCTACGTACCGGTCAGGAGATTGACGAAGTTTCAGCTTTGCGGTCATGTCGGTCCGGCGGCAGCCATGTTATCAAAAAGTAAAATGATATCGCTGCATTCGGTTACAATCCATCGAACCATTACGATTTCTATAAAAACATCCATAATTCGTAACTCTTTTTGTCGAAATAACGCGGAAAATCTGTTTGGCCGACAATGCTTCTATGTCCCTACGTACCGGTCAGGAGACTGACGAAGTATCAGCTTTGCGGTCATGTCGGTCCGGCGGGAGCGATTTTGTCAAAAAGTAAAATGATATCGCTGCATTCGGTTACAATCCATCGAACCATTACGATTTCTATATGAATATCCATAATTCGTAACTCTTTTTATCGAAATAACGCGGAGAAACTGTTTGGCCGACAATTCTTCTATGTCCCCACGTGCCGGTCGGGGGATTGACAAAGACCCAGCTTTCCGGTCAGGTCTGTCCGGGTGCAATTTTATAAATAAAATAAATTGATATCGCTGCACTCTACTACAATTCATCGAACCATTACGATTTCTATAAAAATATCCATAATTCGTAACTCTTGTTATCGAAATAACGCGGAAAAATTGTTTGGCCGACAATTCTACTATGTCCCCTCGTGCCGATCAGGAAATTGACTAAGTTTCAGCTTTGCGGTCATGTCGGTCCGGCGGGAGCCATTTTCTCAAAAAGTAAAATGATATCGCTGCATTCGGTTACAATCCATCGAACCATTACGATTTCTATAAAAACATCCATAACTCGTAACTCTTTTTGTCGAAATAACGCGGAAAAACTGTTTGGCCGACAATTCTTCTATGTCCCCACGTGCCGGTCGGGAGATTGACAAAGTGTCTGCTTAGCGGTCATGTCGGCCCGGCGGGAGCCATTTTACCAAAAAGTAAAATGATATTCGTGCATTCGATTACAATTCGTCGAACCATTACGATTTCTATAAAAATATCCATAATTCGTAACTCTTGTTATCGAAATAACGCGGAGAAACTGTTTGGCCGACAATTCTTCTATGTCCCCACGTGCCGGTCGGGAGATTGACAAAGTGTCTGCTTAGCGGTCATGTCGGCCCGGCGGGAGCCATTTTACCAAAAAGTAAAATGATATTCGTGCATTCGATTGCAATTCGTCGAACCATTACGATTTCTATAAAAATATCCATAATTCGTAACTCTTTTTATCGAAATAACGCGGAGAAACTGTTTGGCCGACAATTCTTCTATGTCCCCACGTGCCGGTCGGGAGATTGACAAAGACCCAGCTTTCCGGTCAGGTCTGTCCGGCGGGTGCAATTTTATAAATAAAATAAATTGATATCGCTGCTCTCTACTACAACTCGTCGCACCATTACGATTTCTATAAAAACATCCATAATTCGTAATTCTTGTTATCGAAATAACACGAAAAAACTGTTCGGCCGAGATTTCTTCTATGTCCCGACGTGCCGGTCGGGAGATTGACAATGTTTCAGCTTTGCGGTCATGCCGGCCCGGCGGGAGACATTTTATCAAAAAGTAAAATGATATCGCTGCATTCGGTTACAATTCATCGAACCATTACGATTTCTCTGAAAACATCCATAATTCGTAATTCTTTTTATCGAAATAACGCGGAAAAACTGTTTGGCCGACAATTCTCGTATGTCGCCTTGTGCCGGTCGGGAAATTGACAAAGTTTGATCTTTGCCGTCATGTCGGTCCGGCGGCAGTCATTTTATCAAAAAGTAAAATGATATCGTTGCATTCGGTTACAATTCATCGAACCATTACGATTTCTATAAAAATATCCATAATTCGTAACTCTTGTTATCGAAATAACGCGGAAAAATTGTTTGGCCGACAATTCTACTATGTCCCCTCGTGCCGATCGGGAAATTGACGAAGTTTCAGCTTTGCGGTCATGTCGGTCCGGCGGGAGCCATTTTATCAAAAAGTAAAATAATATCGCTGCATTCGGTTACAATCCATCGAACCATTACGATTTCTATAAAAACATCCATAATTCGTAACTCTTGTTATCGAAATAACGCGGAATAACTGTTTGGCCGACAATGCTTCTATGTCCCTACGTACCGGTCAGGAGATTGACGAAGTTTCAGCTTTGCGGTCATGTCGGTCCGGCGGCAGCCATGTTATCAAAAAGTAAAATGATATCGCTGCATTCGGTTACAATCCATCGAACCATTACGATTTCTATAAAAACATCCATAATTCGTAACTCTTTTTGTCGAAATAACGCGGAAAATCTGTTTGGCCGACAATGCTTCTATGTCCCTACGTACCGGTCAGGAGACTGACGAAGTATCAGCTTTGCGGTCATGTCGGTCCGGCGGGAGCGATTTTGTCAAAAAGTAAAATGATATCGCTGCATTCGGTTACAATCCATCGAACCATTACGATTTCTATATGAATATCCATAATTCGTAACTCTTTTTATCGAAATAACGCGGAGAAACTGTTTGGCCGACAATTCTTCTATGTCCCCACGTGCCGGTCGGGGGATTGACAAAGACCCAGCTTTCCGGTCAGGTCTGTCCGGGTGCAATTTTATAAATAAAATAAATTGATATCGCTGCACTCTACTACAATTCATCGAACCATTACGATTTCTATAAAAATATCCATAATTCGTAACTCTTGTTATCGAAATAACGCGGAAAAATTGTTTGGCCGACAATTCTACTATGTCCCCTCGTGCCGATCAGGAAATTGACTAAGTTTCAGCTTTGCGGTCATGTCGGTCCGGCGGGAGCCATTTTCTCAAAAAGTAAAATGATATCGCTGCATTCGGTTACAATCCATCGAACCATTACGATTTCTATAAAAACATCCATAACTCGTAACTCTTTTTGTCGAAATAACGCGGAAAAACTGTTTGGCCGACAATTCTTCTATGTCCCCACGTGCCGGTCGGGAGATTGACAAAGTGTCTGCTTAGCGGTCATGTCGGCCCGGCGGGAGCCATTTTACCAAAAAGTAAAATGATATTCGTGCATTCGATTACAATTCGTCGAACCATTACGATTTCTATAAAAATATCCATAATTCGTAACTCTTGTTATCGAAATAACGCGGAGAAACTGTTTGGCCGACAATTCTTCTATGTCCCCACGTGCCGGTCGGGAGATTGACAAAGTGTCTGCTTAGCGGTCATGTCGGCCCGGCGGGAGCCATTTTACCAAAAAGTAAAATGATATTCGTGCATTCGATTGCAATTCGTCGAACCATTACGATTTCTATAAAAATATCCATAATTCGTAACTCTTTTTATCGAAATAACGCGGAGAAACTGTTTGGCCGACAATTCTTCTATGTCCCCACGTGCCGGTCGGGAGATTGACAAAGACCCAGCTTTCCGGTCAGGTCTGTCCGGCGGGTGCAATTTTATAAATAAAATAAATTGATATCGCTGCTCTCTACTACAACTCGTCGCACCATTACGATTTCTATAAAAACATCCATAATTCGTAATTCTTGTTATCGAAATAACACGAAAAAACTGTTCGGCCGAGATTTCTTCTATGTCCCGACGTGCCGGTCGGGAGATTGACAATGTTTCAGCTTTGCGGTCATGCCGGCCCGGCGGGAGACATTTTATCAAAAAGTAAAATGATATCGCTGCATTCGGTTACAATTCATCGAACCATTACGATTTCTCTGAAAACATCCATAATTCGTAATTCTTTTTATCGAAATAACGCGGAAAAACTGTTTGGCCGACAATTCTCGTATGTCGCCTTGTGCCGGTCGGGAAATTGACAAAGTTTGATCTTTGCCGTCATGTCGGTCCGGCGGCAGTCATTTTATCAAAAAGTAAAATGATATCGTTGCATTCGGTTACAATTCATCGAACCATTACGATTTCTATAAAAATATCCATAATTCGTAACTCTTGTTATCGAAATAACGCGGAAAAATTGTTTGGCCGACAATTCTACTATGTCCCCTCGTGCCGATCGGGAAATTGACGAAGTTTCAGCTTTGCGGTCATGTCGGTCCGGCGGGAGCCATTTTATCAAAAAGTAAAATAATATCGCTGCATTCGGTTACAATCCATCGAACCATTACGATTTCTATAAAAACATCCATAATTCGTAACTCTTGTTATCGAAATAACGCGGAATAACTGTTTGGCCGACAATGCTTCTATGTCCCTACGTACCGGTCAGGAGATTGACGAAGTTTCAGCTTTGCGGTCATGTCGGTCCGGCGGCAGCCATTTTATCAAAAAGTAAAATGATATCGCTGCATTCGGTTACAATCCATCGAACCATTACGATTTCTATAAAAACATCCATAATTCGTAACTCTTTTTGTCGAAATAACGCGGAAAATCTGTTTGGCCGACAATGCTTCTATGTCCCTACGTACCGGTCAGGAGACTGACGAAGTATCAGCTTTGCGGTCATGTCGGTCCGGCGGGAGCGATTTTGTCAAAAAGTAAAATGATATCGCTGCATTCGGTTACAATCCATCGAACCATTACAGTTTCTATAAGAATATCCATAATTCGTAACTCTTTTTATCGAAATAACGCGGAGAAACTGTTTGGCCGACAATTCTTCTATGTCCCCACGTGCCGGTCGGGGGATTGACAAAGACCCAGCTTTCCGGTCAGGTCTGTCCGGGTGCAATTTTATAAATAAAATAAATTGATATCGCTGCAGTCTACTACAATTCATCGAACCATTACGATTTCTATAAAAATATCCATAATTCGTAACTCTTGTTATCGAAATAACGCGGAAAAATTGTTTGGCCGACAATTCTACTATGTCCCCTCGTGCCGATCAGGAAATTGACGAAGTTTCAGCTTTGCGGTCATGTCGGTCCGGCGGGAGCCATTTTATCAAAAAGTAAAATGATATCGCTGCATTCGGTTACAATCCATCGAACCATTACGATTTCTATAAAAACATCCATAACTCGTAACTCTTTTTGTCGAAATAACGCGGAAAAACTGTTTGGCCGACAATACCTCTATGTCCCCACGTGCCGGTCGGGAGATTGACAAAGTGTCTGCTAAGCGGTCATGTCGGCCCGGCGGGAGCCATTTTACCATAAAGTAAAATGATATTCGTGCATTCGATTACAATTCGTCGAACCATTACGATTTCTATAAAAATATCCATAATTCGTAACTCTTGTTATCGAAATAACGCGGAGAAACAGTTTGGCCGACAATTCTTCTATGTCCCCACGTGCCGGTCGGGAGATTGACAAAGACCCAGCTTTCCGGTCAGGTCTGTCCGGCGGGTGCAATTTTATAAATAAAATATATTGATATCGCTGCACTCTACTACAACTCGTCGCACCATTACGATTTCTATAAAAACATCCATAATTCGTAATTCTTGTTATCGAATAACACGAAAAAACTGTTCGGCCGACATTTCGTCTATGTCCCGACGTGCCGTTCGGGAGATTGACAATGTTTCAGCTTTGCGGTCATGCCGGCCCGGCGGGAGACATTTTATCAAAAAGTAAAATGATATCGCTGCATTCGGTTACAATTCATCGAACCATTACGATTTCACTGAAAACATCCATAATTCGTAATTCTTTTTATCGAAATAACGCGGAAAAACTGTTTGGCCGACAATTCTCCTATGTCGCCTTGTGCCGGTCGGGAAATTGACAAAGTTTGATCTCTGCCGTCATGTCGGTCCGGCGGCAGTCATTTTATCAAAAAGTAATACGATATCGTTGCGTTCGGTTACAATTCATCGAACCATTACGATTTCTATAAAAATATCCATAATTCGTAACTCTTGTTATCGAAATAACGCGGAAAAATTGTTTGGCCGACAATTCTACTATGTCCCCTCGTGCCGGTCAGGAGATTGACGAAGTATCAGCTTTGCGGTCATGTCGGTCCGGCGGGAGTGATTTTGTCAAAAAGTAAAATGATATCGCTGCATTCGGTTACAATCCATCGAACCATTACGATTTCTATAAAAATATCCATAATTCGTAACTCTTTTTAGCGAAATAACGCGGAGAAACTGTTTGGCCGACAATTCTTCTATGACCCAACGTGCCGGTCGGGGGATTGACAAAGACCCAGCTTTCCGGTCAGGTCTGTCCGGGTGCAATTTTATAAATAAAATAAATTGATATCGCTGCACTCTACTACAACTCGTCGCACCATTACGATTTCTATAAAAACATCCATAATTCGTAACTCTTTTTGTCGAAATAACGCGGAAAAACTGTTTGGCCGACAATACCTCTATGTCCCGACGTGCCGTTCGGGAGATTGACAATGTTTCAGCTTTGCGGTCATGCCGGCCCGGCGGGAGACATTTTATCAAAAAGTAAAATGATATCGCTGCATTCGGTTACAATTCATCGAACCATTACGATTTCACTGAAAACATCCATAATTCGTAATTCTTTTTATCGAAATAACGCGGAAAAACTGTTTGGCCGACAATTCTCCTATGTCGCCTTGTGCCGGTCGGGAAATTGACAAAGTTTGATCTCTGCCGTCATGTCGGTCCGGCGGCAGTCATTTTATCAAAAAGTAATATGATATCGTTGCGTTCGGTTACAATTCATCGAACCATTACGATTTCTATAAAAATATCCATAATTCGTAACTCTTGTTATCGAAATAACGCGGAAAAATTGTTTGGCCGACAATTCTACTATGTCCCCTCGTGCCGGTCAGGAGATTGACGAAGTATCAGCTTTGCGGTCATGTCGGTCCGGCGGGAGTGATTTTGTCAAAAAGTAAAATGATATCGCTGCATTCGGTTACAATCCATCGAACCATTACGATTTCTATAAAAATATCCATAATTCGTAACTCTTTTTAGCGAAATAACGCGGAGAAACTGTTTGGCCGACAATTCTTCTATGTCCCCACGTGCCGGTCGGGGGATTGACAAAGACCCAGCTTTCCGGTCAGGTCTGTCCGGGTGCAATTTTATAAATAAAATAAATTGATATCGCTGCACTCTACTACAACTCGTCGCACCATTACGATTTCTATAAAAACATCCATAATTCGTAACTCTTTTTGTCGAAATAACGCGGAAAAACTGTTTGGCCGACAATACCTCTATGTCCCCACGTGCCGGTCGGGAGATTGACAAAGTGTCTGCTTAGCGGTCATGTCGGCCCGGCGGGAGCCATTTTACCAAAAAGTAAAATGATATTCGTGCATTCGATTACAATTCGTCGAACCATTACGATTTCTATAAAAATATCCATAATTCGTAACTCTTGTTATCGAAATAACGCGGAGAAACTGTTTGGCCGACAATTCTTCTATGTCCCCACGTGCCGGTCGGGAGATTGACAAAGTGTCTGCTTAGCGGTCATGTCGGCCCGGCGGGAGCCATTTTACCAAAAAGTAAAATGATATTCGTGCATTCGATTGCAATTCGTCGAACCATTACGATTTCTATAAAAATATCCATAATTCGTAACTCTTTTTAGCGAAATAACGCGGAGAAACTGTTTGGCCGACAATTCTTCTATGTCCCCACGTGCCGGTCGGGGGATTGACAAAGACCCAGCTTTCCGGTCAGGTCTGTCCGGGTGCAATTTTATAAATAAAATAAATTGATATCGCTGCACTCTACTACAACTCGTCGCACCATTACGATTTCTATAAAAACATCCATAATTCGTAATTCTTGTTATCGAAATAACACGAAAAAACTGTTTGGCCGACAATTCTCCTATGTCGCCTAGTGCCGGTCGGGAAATTGACAAAGTTTGATCTTTGCCGTCATGTCGGTCCGGCGGCAGTCATTTTATCAAAAAGTAAAATGATATCGTTGCATTCGGTTACAATTCATCGAACCATTACGATTTCTATAAAAATATCCATAATTCGTAACTCTTGTTATCGAAATAACGCGGAAAAATTGTTTGGCCGACAATTCTACTATGTCCCCTCGTGCCGATCGGGAAATTGACGAAGTTTCAGCTTTGCGGTCATGTCGGTCCGGCGGGAGCCATTTTATCAAAAAGTAAAATGATATCGCTGCATTCGGTTACAATCCATCGAACCATTACGATTTCTATAAAAAATCCATAATTCGTAACTCTTGTTATCGAAATAACGCGGAGAAACAGTTTGGCCGACAATTCTTCTATGTCCCCACGTGCCGGTCGGGAGATTGACAAAGACCCAGCTTTCCGGTCAGGTCTGTCCGGCGGGTGCAATTTTATAAATAAAATATATTGATATCGCTGCACTCTACTACAACTCGTCGCACCATTACGATTTCTATAAAAACATCCATAATTCGTAATTCTTGTTATCGAATAACACGAAAAAACTGTTCGGCCGACATTTCGTCTATGTCCCGACGTGCCGTTCGGGAGATTGACAATGTTTCAGCTTTGCGGTCATGCCGGCCCGGCGGGAGACATTTTATCAAAAAGTAAAATGATATCGCTGCATTCGGTTACAATTCATCGAACCATTACGATTTCACTGAAAACATCCATAATTCGTAATTCTTTTTATCGAAATAACGCGGAAAAACTGTTTGGCCGACAATTCTCCTATGTCGCCTTGTGCCGGTCGGGAAATTGACAAAGTTTGATCTCTGCCGTCATGTCGGTCCGGCGGCAGTCATTTTATCAAAAAGTAATATGATATCGTTGCGTTCGGTTACAATTCATCGAACCATTACGATTTCTATAAAAATATCCATAATTCGTAACTCTTGTTATCGAAATAACGCGGAAAAATTGTTTGGCCGACAATTCTACTATGTCCCCTCGTGCCGGTCAGGAGATTGACGAAGTATCAGCTTTGCGGTCATGTCGGTCCGGCGGGAGTGATTTTGTCAAAAAGTAAAATGATATCGCTGCATTCGGTTACAATCCATCGAACCATTACGATTTCTATAAAAATATCCATAATTCGTAACTCTTTTTAGCGAAATAACGCGGAGAAACTGTTTGGCCGACAATTCTTCTATGACCCAACGTGCCGGTCGGGGGATTGACAAAGACCCAGCTTTCCGGTCAGGTCTGTCCGGGTGCAATTTTATAAATAAAATAAATTGATATCGCTGCACTCTACTACAACTCGTCGCACCATTACGATTTCTATAAAAACATCCATAATTCGTAACTCTTTTTGTCGAAATAACGCGGAAAAACTGTTTGGCCGACAATACCTCTATGTCCCGACGTGCCGTTCGGGAGATTGACAATGTTTCAGCTTTGCGGTCATGCCGGCCCGGCGGGAGACATTTTATCAAAAAGTAAAATGATATCGCTGCATTCGGTTACAATTCATCGAACCATTACGATTTCACTGAAAACATCCATAATTCGTAATTCTTTTTATCGAAATAACGCGGAAAAACTGTTTGGCCGACAATTCTCCTATGTCGCCTTGTGCCGGTCGGGAAATTGACAAAGTTTGATCTCTGCCGTCATGTCGGTCCGGCGGCAGTCATTTTATCAAAAAGTAATATGATATCGTTGCGTTCGGTTACAATTCATCGAACCATTACGATTTCTATAAAAATATCCATAATTCGTAACTCTTGTTATCGAAATAACGCGGAAAAATTGTTTGGCCGACAATTCTACTATGTCCCCTCGTGCCGGTCAGGAGATTGACGAAGTATCAGCTTTGCGGTCATGTCGGTCCGGCGGGAGTGATTTTGTCAAAAAGTAAAATGATATCGCTGCATTCGGTTACAATCCATCGAACCATTACGATTTCTATAAAAATATCCATAATTCGTAACTCTTTTTAGCGAAATAACGCGGAGAAACTGTTTGGCCGACAATTCTTCTATGTCCCCACGTGCCGGTCGGGGGATTGACAAAGACCCAGCTTTCCGGTCAGGTCTGTCCGGGTGCAATTTTATAAATAAAATAAATTGATATCGCTGCACTCTACTACAACTCGTCGCACCATTACGATTTCTATAAAAACATCCATAATTCGTAACTCTTTTTGTCGAAATAACGCGGAAAAACTGTTTGGCCGACAATACCTCTATGTCCCCACGTGCCGGTCGGGAGATTGACAAAGTGTCTGCTTAGCGGTCATGTCGGCCCGGCGGGAGCCATTTTACCAAAAAGTAAAATGATATTCGTGCATTCGATTACAATTCGTCGAACCATTACGATTTCTATAAAAATATCCATAATTCGTAACTCTTGTTATCGAAATAACGCGGAGAAACTGTTTGGCCGACAATTCTTCTATGTCCCCACGTGCCGGTCGGGAGATTGACAAAGTGTCTGCTTAGCGGTCATGTCGGCCCGGCGGGAGCCATTTTACCAAAAAGTAAAATGATATTCGTGCATTCGATTGCAATTCGTCGAACCATTACGATTTCTATAAAAATATCCATAATTCGTAACTCTTTTTAGCGAAATAACGCGGAGAAACTGTTTGGCCGACAATTCTTCTATGTCCCCACGTGCCGGTCGGGGGATTGACAAAGACCCAGCTTTCCGGTCAGGTCTGTCCGGGTGCAATTTTATAAATAAAATAAATTGATATCGCTGCACTCTACTACAACTCGTCGCACCATTACGATTTCTATAAAAACATCCATAATTCGTAATTCTTGTTATCGAAATAACACGAAAAAACTGTTTGGCCGACAATTCTCCTATGTCGCCTAGTGCCGGTCGGGAAATTGACAAAGTTTGATCTTTGCCGTCATGTCGGTCCGGCGGCAGTCATTTTATCAAAAAGTAAAATGATATCGTTGCATTCGGTTACAATTCATCGAACCATTACGATTTCTATAAAAATATCCATAATTCGTAACTCTTGTTATCGAAATAACGCGGAAAAATTGTTTGGCCGACAATTCTACTATGTCCCCTCGTGCCGATCGGGAAATTGACGAAGTTTCAGCTTTGCGGTCATGTCGGTCTGGCGGGAGCCATTTTATCAAAAAGTAAAATGATATCGCTGCATTCGGTTACAATCCATCGAACCATTACGATTTCTATAAAAACATCCATAATTCGTAACTCTTGTTATCGAAATAACGCGGAATAACTGTTTGGCCGACAATGCTTCTATGTCCCTACGTACCGGTCAGGAGATTGACGAAGTTTCAGCTTTGCGGTCATGTCGGTCCGGCGGCAGCCATTTTATCAAAAAGTAAAATGATATCGCTGCATTCGGTTACAATCCATCGAACCATTACGATTTCTATAAAAACATCCATAATTCGTAACGCTTTTTGTCGAAATAACGCGGAAAAACTGTTTGGCCGACAATGCCTCTATGTCCCTACGTACCGGTCAGGAGATTGACGAAGTATCAGCTTTGCGGTCATGTCGGTCCGGCGGGAGTGATTTTGTCAAAAAGTAAAATGATATCGCTGCATTCGGTTACAATCCATCGAACCATTACGATTTCTATAAAAACATCCATAATTCGTAACTCTTTTTGTCGAAATAACGCGGAAAAACAGTTTGGCCGACAATGCTTCTATGTCCCTACGTACCGGTCAGGAGATTGACGAAGTATCAGCTTTGCGGTCATGTCGGTCCGGCGGGAGTGATTTTGTCAAAAAGTAAAATGATATCGCTGCATTCGGTTACAATCCATCGAACCATTACGATTTCTATAAAAATATCCATAATTCGTAACTCTTGTTATCGAAATAACGCGGAAAAATTGTTTGGCCGACAATTCTTCTATGTCCCCACGTGCCGGTCGGGAGATTTAAAAGTGTCTGCTTAGCGGTCAGGTCGGCCCGGCGGGAGCCATTTTACCAAAAAGTAAAATGATATTCGTGCATTCGATTGCAATTCGTCGAACCATTACGATTTCTATAAAAATATCCATAATTCGTAACTCTTTTTATCGAAATAACGCGGAGAAACTGTTTGGCCGACAATTCTTCTATGTCCCCACGTGCCGGTCGGGAGATTGACAAAGACCCAGCTTTCCGGTCAGGTCTGTCCGGCGGGTGCAATTTTATAAATAAAATAAATTGATATCGCTGCACTCTACTACAACTCGTCGCACCATTACGATTTCTATAAAAACATCCATAATTCGTAATTCTTGTTATCGAAATAACGCGGAGAAACTGTTTGGCCGACAATTCTTCTATGTCCCCACGTGCCGGTCGGGAGATTGACAAAGACCCAGCTTTCCGGACAGGTGTGTCCGGCGGGTGCAATTTTATAAATAAAATAAATTGATATCGCTGCACTCTACTGCAACTCGTCGCACCATTACGATTTCTATAAAAACATCCATAATTCGTAATTCTTGTTATCGAAATAACACGAAAAAACTGTTCGGCCGAGATTTCTTCTATGTCCCCACGTGCCGGTCGGGGGATTGACAAAGACCCAGCTTTCCGGTCAGGTCTGTCCGGGTGCAATTTTATAAATAAAATAAATTGATATCGCTGCACTCTACTACAATTCATCGAACTATTACGATTTCTATAAAAATATCCATAATTCGTAACTCTTGTTATCGAAATAACGCGGAAAAATTGTTTGGCCGACAATTCTACTATGTCCCCTCGTGCCGATCAGGAAATTGACGAAGTTTCAGCTTTGCGGTCATGTCGGTCCGGCGGGAGCCATTTTATCAAAAAGTAAAATGATATCGCTGCATTCGGTTACAATCCATCGAACCATTACGATTTCTATAAAAATATCCATAATTCGTAACTCTTGTTATCGAAATAACGCGGAGAAACTGTTTGGCCGACAATTCTTCTATGGCCCCACGTGCCGGTCGGGAGATTGACAAAGACCCAGCTTTCCGGTCAGGTCTGTCCGGCGGGTGCAATTTTATAAATAAAATAAATTGATATCGCTGCACTCTACTACAACTCGTCGCACCATTACGATTTCTATAAAAACATCCATAATTCGTAATTCTTGTTATCGAAATAACACGAAAAAACTGTTCGGCAGACATTTCTTCTATGTCCCGACGTGCCGGTCGGGAGATTGACAATGTTTCAGCTTTGCGGTCATGCCGGCCCGGCGGGAGACATTTTATCAAAAAGTAAAATGATATCGCTTCATTCGGTTACAATCCATCGAACCATTACGATTTCTATAAAAACATCCATAATTCGTAACTCTTGTTATCGAAATAACGCGGAATAACTGTTTGGCCGACAATGCTTCTATGTCCCTACGTACCGGTCAGGAGATTGACGAAGTTTCAGCTTTGCGGTCATGTCGGTCCGGCGGCAGCCATTTTATCAAAAAGTAAAATGATATCGCTGCATTCGGTTACAATCCATCGAACCATTACGATTTCTATAAAAACATCCATAATTCGTAACTCTTTTTGTCGAAATAACGCGGAAAAACTGTTTGGCCGACAATGCTTCTATGTCCCTACGTACCGGTCAGGAGATTGACGAAGTATCAGCTTTGGGGTCATGTCGGTCCGGCGGGAGTGATTTTGTCAAAAAGTAAAATGATATCGCTGCATTCGGTTACAATCCATCGAACCATTACGATTTCTATAAAAATATCCATAATTCGTAACTCTTTTTAGCGAAATAACGCGGAGAAACTGTTTGGCCGACAATTCTTCTATGTCCCCACGTGCCGGTCGGGGGATTGACAAAGACCCAGCTTTCCGGTCAGGTCTGTCCGGGTGCAATTTTATAAATAAAATAAATTGATATCGCTGCACTCTACTGCAATTCATCGAACCATTACGATTTCTATAAAAATATCCATAATTCGTAACTCTTGTTATCGAAATAACGCGGAAAAATTGTTTGGTCGACAATTCTACTATGTCCCCTCGTGCCGATCGGGAAATTGACGAAGTTTCAGCTTTGCGGTCATGTCGGTCCGGCGGGAGTGATTTTGTCAAAAAGTAAAATGATATCGCTGCATTCGGTTACAATCCATCGAACCATTACGATTTCTATAAAAATATCCATAATTCGTAACTCTTTTTAGCGAAATAACGCGGAGAAACTGTTTGGCCGACAATTCTTCTATGTCCCCACGTGCCGGTCGGGGGATTGACAAAGACCCAGCTTTCCGGTCAGGTCTGTCCGGGTGCAATTTTATAAATAAAATAAATTGATATCGCTGCACTCTACTACAACTCGTCGCACCATTACGATTTCTGTAAAAACATCCATAATTCGTAACTCTTTTTGTCGAAATAACGCGGAAAAACTGTTTGGCCGACAATACCTCTATGTCCCCACGTGCCGGTCGGGAGATTGACAAAGTGTCTGCTTAGCGGTCATGTCGGCCCGGCGGGAGCCATTTTACCAAAAAGTAAAATGATATTCGTGCATTCGATTACAATTCGTCGAACCATTACGATTTCTATAAAAATATCCATAATTCGTAACTCTTGTTATCGAAATAACGCGGAGAAACTGTTTGGCCGACAATTCTTCTATGTCCCCACGTGCCGGTCGGGAGATTGACAATGTTTCAGCTTTGAGGTCATGCCGGCCCGGCGGGATACATTTTATCAAAAAGTAAAATGGTATCGCTGCATTCGGTTACAATTCATCGAACCATTACGATTTCTCTGAAAACATCCATAATTCGTAATTCTTTTTATCGAAATAACGCGGAAAAACTGTTTGGCCGACAATTCTCCTATGTCGCCTTGTGCCGGTCGGGAAATTGACAAAGTTTGATCTCTGCCGTCATGTCGGTCCGGCGGCAGTCATTTTATCAAAAAGTAAAATGATATCGTTGCGTTCGGTTACAATTCATCGAACCATTACGATTTCTATAAAAATATCCATAATTCGTAACTCTTGTTATCGAAGTAAAGCGGAAAAATTGTTTGGCCGACAATTCTACTATGTCCCCTCGTGCCGATCGGGAAATTGACGAAGTTTCAGCTTTGCGGTCATGTCGGTCCGGCGGGAGCCATTTTATCAAAAAGTAAAATGATATCGCTGCATTCGGTTACAATCCATCGAACCATTACGATTTCTATAAAAACATCCATAATTCGTAACTCTTGTCATCGAAATAACGCGGAATAACTGTTTGGCCGACAATGCTTCTATGTCCCTACGTACCGGTCAGGAGATTGACGAAGTTTCAGCTTTGCGGTCATGTCGGTCCGGCGGCAGCCATTTTATCAAAAAGTAAAATGGTATCGCTGCATTCGGTTACAATCCATCGAACCATTACGATTTCTATAAAAACATCCATAATTCGTAACTCTTTTTGTCGAAATAACGCGGAAAAACTGTTTGGCCGACAATGCTTCTATGTCCCTACGTACCGGTCAGGAGATTGACGAAGTATCAGCTTTGCGGTCATGTCGGTCCGGCGGGAGTGATTTTGTCAAAAAGTAAAATGATATCGCTGCATTCGGTTACAATCCATCGAACCATTACGATTTCTATAAAAACATCCATAATTCGTAACTCTTTTTGTCGAAATAACGCGGAAAAACAGTTTGGCCGACAATGCTTCTATGTCCCTACGTACCGGTCAGGAGATTGACGAAGTATCAGCTTTGCGGTCATGTCGGTCCGGCGGGAGTGATTTTGTCAAAAAGTAAAATGATATCGCTGCATTCGGTTACAATCCATCGAACCATTACGATTTCTATAAAAATATCCATAATTCGTAAATCTTTTTAGCGAAATAACGCGGAGAAACTGTTTGGCCGACAATTCATCTATGTCCCCACGTGCCGGTCGGGGGATTGACAAAGACCCAGCTTTCCGGTCAGGTCTGTCCGGGTGCAATTTTATAAATAAAATAAATTGATATCGCTGCACTCTACTACAACTCGTCGCACCATTACGATTTCTATAAAAACATCCATAATTCGTAATTCTTGTTATCGAAATAACACGAAAAAACTGTTCGGCCGACATTTCTTCTATGTCCCGACGTGCCGGTCGGGAGATTGACAATGTTTCAGCTTTGCGGTCATGCCGGCCCGGCGGGAGACATTTTATCAAAAAGTAAAATGATATCGCTGCATTCGGTTACAATTCATCGAACCATTACGATTTCTCTGAAAACATCCATAATTCGTAATTCTTTTTATCGAAATAACGCGGAAAAACTGTTTGGCCGACAATTCTCCTATGTCGCCTCGTGCCGGTCGGGAAATTGACAAAGTTTGATCTTTGACGTCATGTCGGTCCGGCGGCAGTCATTTTATCAAAAAGTAAAATGATATCGTTGCATTCGGTTACAATTCATCGAACCATTACGATTTCTATAAAAATATCCATAATTCGTAACTCTTGTTATCGAAATAACGCGGAGAAACTGTTTGGCCGACAATTCTTCTATGTCCCCACGTGCCGGTCGGGAGATTTAAAAGTGTCTGCTTAGCGGTCAGGTCGGCCCGGCGGGGGCCATTTTACCAAAAAGTAAAATGATATTCGTGCATTCGATTGCAATTCGTCGAACCATTACGATTTCTATAAAAATATCCATAATTCGTAACTCTTTTTATCGAAATAACGCGGAGAAACTGTTTGGCCGACAATTCTTCTATGTCCCCACGTGCCGGTCGGGAGATTGACAAAGACCCAGCTTTCCGGTCAGGTCTGTCCGGCGGGTGCAATTTTATAAATAAAATAAATTGATATCGCTGCACTCTACTACAACTCGTCGCACCATTACGATTTCTATAAAAACATCCATAATTCGTAATTCTTGTTATCGAAATAACACGGAAAAACTGTTCGGCCGACATTTCTTCTATGTCCCGACGTGCCGGTCGGGAGATTGATAATGTTTCAGCTTTGCGGTCATGCCGGCCCGGCGGGAGACATTTTATCAAAAAGTTAAATGATATCGCTGCATTCGGTTACAATTCATCGAACCATTACGATTTCTCTGAAAACATCCATAATTCGTAATGCTTTCTATCGAAATAACGCGGAAAAACTGTTTGGCCGGAAATTCTCCTATGTCGCCTCGTGCCGGTCGGGAAATTGACAAAGTTTGATCTTTGCCGTCATGTCGGTCCGGCGGCAGTCATTTTATCGAAAAGTAAAATGATATCGTTGCATTCGGTTACAATTCATCGAACCATTACGATTTCTATAAAAATATCCATAATTCGTAACTCTTGTTATCGAAATAACGCGGAAAAATTGTTTGGCCGACAATTCTACTATGTCCCCTCGTGCCGATCAGGAAATTGACGAAGTTTCAGCTTTGCGGTCATGTCGGTCCGGCGGGAGCCATTTTATCAAAAAGTAAAATGATATCGCTGCATTCGGTTACAATCCATCGAACCATTACGATTTCTATAAAAACATCCATAACTCGTAACTCTTTTTGTCGAAATAACGCGGAAAAACTGTTTGGCCGACGATACCTCTATGTCCCCACGTGCCGGTCGGGAGATTGACAAAGTGTCTGCTAAGCGGTCATGTCGGCCCGGCGGGAGCCATTTTACCAAAAAGTAAAATGATATTCGTGCATTCGATTACAATTCGTCGAACCATTACGATTTCTATAAAAATATCCATAATTCGTAACTCTTGTTATCGAAATAACGCGGAGAAACTGTTTGGCCGACAATTCTTCTATGTCCCCACGTGCCGGTCGGGAGATTGACAAAGTGTCTGCTTAGCGGTCATGTCGGCCCGGCGGGAGCCATTTTACCAAAAAGTAAAATGATATTCGTGCATTCGATTGCAATTCGTCGAACCATTACGATTTCTATAAAAATATCCATAATTCGTAACTCTTTTTATCGAAATAACGCGGAGAAACTGTTTGGCCGACAATTCTTCTATGTCCCCACGTGCCGGTCGGGAGATTGACAAAGATCCAGCTTTCCGGTCAGGTCTGTCCGGCGGGTGCAATTTTATAAATAAAATAAATTGATATCGCCGCACTCTACTACAACTCGTCGCACCATTACGATTTCTATAAAAACATCCATAATTCGTAATTCTTGTTATCGAAATAACACGAAAAAACTGTTCGGCCGACATTTCTTCTATGTCCCGACGTGCCGGTCGGGAGATTGACAATGTTTCAGCTTTGCGGTCATGCCGGCCCGGCGGGAGACATTTTATCAAAAAGTAAAATGATATCGCTGCATTCGGTTACAATTCATCGAACCATTACGATTTCTCTGAAAAAATCCATAATTCGTAATTCTTTTTATCGAAATAACGCGGAAAAACTGTTTGGCCGACAATTCTCCTATGTCGCCTCGTGCCGGTCGGGAAATTGACAAAGTTTGATCTTTGACGTCATGTCGGTCCGGCGGCAGTCATTTTATCAAAAAGTAAAATGATATCGTTGCATTCGGTTACAATTCATCGAACCATTACGATTTCTATAAAAATATCCATAATTCGTAACTCTTGTTATCGAAATAACGCGGAGAAACTGTTTGTCCGACAATTCTTCTATGTCCCCACGTGCCGGTCGGGAGATTTAAAAGTGTCTGCTTAGCGGTCAGGTCGGCCCGGCGGGAGCCATATTACCAAATAGTAAAATGATATTCGTGCATTCGATTGCAATTCGTCGAACCATTACGATTTCTATAAAAATATCCATAATTCGTAACTCTTTTTATCGAAATAACGCGGAGAAACTGTTTGGCCGACAATTCTTCTATGTCCCCACGTGCCGGTCGGGAGATTGACAAAGATCCAGCTTTCCGGTCAGGTCTGTCCGGCGGGTGCAATTTTATAAATAAAATAAATTGTTATCGCCGCACTCTACTACAACTCGTCGCACCATTACGATTTCTATAAAAACATCCATAATTCGTAATTCTTGTTATCGAAATAACACGAAAAAACTGTTCGGCCGACATTTCTTCTATGTCCAGACGTGCCGGTCGGGAGATTGACAATGTTTCAGCTTTGCGGTCATGCCGGCCCGGCGGGAGACATTTTATCAAAAAGTAAAATGATATCGCTGCATTCGGTTACAATCCATCGAACCATTACGATTTCTATAAAAACATCCATAATTCGTAACTCTTTTTGTCGAAATAACGCGGAAAATCTGTTTGGCCGACAATGCTTCTATGTCCCTACGTACCGGTCAGGAGACTGACGAAGTATCAGCTTTGCGGTCATGTCGGTCCGGCGGGAGCGATTTTGTCAAAAAGTAAAATGATATCGCTGCATTCGGTTACAATCCATCGAACCATTACGATTTCTCTGAAAACATCCATAATTCGTAATTCTTTTTATCGAAATAACGCGGAAAAACTGTTTGGCCGACAATTCTCCTATGTCGCCTTGTGCCGGTCGGGAAATTGACAAAGTTTGATCTTTGCCGTCATGTCGGTCCGGCGGCAGTCATTTTATCAAAAAGTAAAATGATATCGTTGCATTCGGTTACAATTCATCGAACCATTACGATTTCTATAAAAATATCCATAATTCGTAACTCTTGTTATCGAAATAACGCGGAAAAATTGTTTGGCCGACAATTCTACTATGTCCCCTCGTGCCGATCGGGAAATTGACGAAGTTTCAGCTTTGCGGTCATGTCGGTCCGGCGGGAGCCATTTTATCAAAAAGTAAAATGATATCGCTGCATTCGGTTACAATCCATCGAACCATTACGATTTCTATAAAAACATCCATAATTCGTAACTCTTGTTATCGAAATAACGCGGAATAACTGTTTGGCCGACAATGCTTCTATGTCCCTACGTACCGGTCAGGAGATTGACGAAGTTTCAGCTTTGCGGTCATGTCGGTCCGGCGGCAGCCATTTTATCAAAAAGTAAAATGATATCGCTGCATTCGGTTACAATCCATCGAACCATTACGATTTCTATAAAAACATCCATAATTCGTAACTCTTTTTGTCGAAATAACGCGGAAAATCTGTTTGGCCGACAATGCATCTATGTCCCTACGTACCGGTCAGGAGACTGACGAAGTATCAGCTTTGCGGTCATGTCGGTCCGGCGGGAGCGATTTTGTCAAAAAGTAAAATGATATCGCTGCATTCGGTTACAATCCATCGAACCATTACGATTTCTATAAGAATATCCATAATTCGTAACTCTTTTTATCGAAATAACGCGGAGAAACTGTTTGGCCGACAATTCTTCTACGTCCCCACGTGCCGGTCGGGGGATTGACAAAGACCCAGCTTTCCGGTCAGGTCTGTCCGGGTGCAATTTTATAAATAAAATAAATTGATATCGCTGCACTCTACTACAATTCATCGAACCATTACGATTTCTATAAAAATATCCATAATTCGTAACTCTTGTTATCGAAATAACGCGGAAAAATTGTTTGGCCGACAATTCTACTATGTCCCCTCGTGCCGATCAGGAAATTGACGAAGTTTCAGCTTTGCGGTCATGTCGGTCCGGCGGGAGCCATTTTATCAAAAAGTAAAATGATATCGCTGCATTCGGTTACAATCCATCGAACCATTACGATTTCTATAAAAACATCCATAACTCGTAACTCTTTTTGTCGAAATAACGCGGAAAAACTGTTTGGCCGACAATACCTCTATGTCCCCACGTGCCGGTCGGGAGATTGACAAAGTGTCTGCTAAGCGGTCATGTCGGCCCGGCGGGAGCCAGTTTACCATAAAGTAAAATGATATTCGTGCATTCGATTACAATTCGTCGCACCATTACGATTTCTATAAAAATATCCATAATTCGTAACTCTTGTTATCGAAATAACGCGGAGAAACTGTTTGGCCGACAATTCTTCTATGTCCCCACGTGCCGGTCGGGAGATTGACAAAGACCCAGCTTTCCGGTCAGGTCTGTCCGGCGGGTGCAATTTTATAAATAAAATATATTGATATCGCTGCACTCTACTACAACTCGTCGCACCATTACGATTTCTATAAAAACATCCATAATTCGTAATTCTTGTTATCGAAATAACACGAAAAAACTGTTCGGCCGACATTTCTTCTATGTCCCGACGTGCCGGTCGGGAGATTGACAATGTTTCAGCTTTGCGGTCATGCCGGCCCGGCGGGAGACATTTTATCAAAAAGTAAAATGATATCGCTGCATTCGGTTACAATTCATCGAACCATTGCGATTTCTCTGAAAACATCCATAATTCGTAATTCTTTTTATCGAAATAACGCGGAAAAACTGTTTGGCCGACAATTCTCCTATGTCGCCTTGTGCCGGTCGGGAAATTGACAAAGTTTGATCTCTGCCGTCATGTCGGTCCGGCGGCATTCATTTTATCAAAAAGTAAAATGATATCGTTGCGTTCGGTTACAATTCATCGAACCATTACGATTTCTATAAAAATATCCATAATTCGTAACTCTTGTTATAGAAATAACGCGGAAAAATTGTTTGGCCGACAATTCTACTATGTCCCCACGTGCCGGTCGGGGGATTGACAAAGACCCAGCTTTCCGGTCAGGTCTGTCCGGGTGCAATTTTATAAATAAAATAAATTGATATCGCTGCACTCTACTACAACTCGTCGCACCATTACGATTTCTATAAAAACATCCATAATTCGTAACTCTTTTTGTCGAAATAACGCGGAAAAACTGTTTGGCCGACAATACCTCTATGTCCCCACGTGCCGGTCAGGAGATTGACAAAGTGTCTGCTTAGCGGTCATGTCGGCCCGGCGGGAGCCATTTTACCAAAAAGTAAAATGATATTCGTGCATTCGATTACAATTCGTCGAACCATTACGATTTCTATAAAAATATCCATAATTCGTAACTCTTGTTATCGAAATAACGCGGAGAAACTGTTTGGCCGACAATTCTTCTATGTCCCCACGTGCCGGTCGGGAGATTGACAAAGTGTCTGCTAAGCGGTCATGTCGGCCCGGCGGGAGCCATTTTACCAAAAAGTAAAATGATATTCGTGCATTCGATTACAATTCGTCGAACCATTACGATTTCTATAAAAATATCCATAATTCGTAACTCTTGTTATCGAAATAACGCGGAGAAACTGTTTGGCCGACAATTCTTCTATGTCCCCACGTGCCGGTCGGGAGATTGACAAAGACCCAGCTTTCCGGTCAGGTCTGTCCGGCGGGTGCAATTTTATAAATAAAATAAATTGATATCGCTGCACTCTACTACAACTCGTCGCACCATTACGATTTCTATAAAAACATCCATAATTCGTAATTCTTGTTATCGAAATAACACGAAAAAACTGTTCGGCCGACATTTCTTCTATGTCCCGACGTGCCGGTCGGGAGATTGACAATGTTTCAGCTTTGCGGTCATGCCGGCCCGGCGGGAGACATTTTATCAAAAAGTAAAATGATATCGCTGCATTCGGTTACAATTCATCGAACCATTACGATTTCTCTGAAAACATCCATAATTCGTAATTCTTTTTATCGAAATAACGCGGAAAAACTGTTTGGCCGACAATTCTCCTATGTCGCCTTGTGCCGGTCGGGAAATTGACAAAGTTTGATCTCTGCCGTCATGTCGGTCCGGTGGCAGTCATTTTATCAAAAAGTAAAATGATATCGTTGCGTTCGGTTACAATTCATCGAACCATTACGATTTCTATAAAAATATCCATAATTCGTAACTCTTGTTATCGAAATAACGCGGAAAAATTGTTTGGCCGACAATTCTACTATGTCCCCTCGTGCCGATCGGGAAATTGACGAAGTTTCAGCTTTGCGGTCATGTCGGTCCGGCGGGAGCCATTTTATCAAAAAGTAAAATGATATCGCTGCATTCGGTTACAATCCATCGAACCATTACGATTTCTATAAAAACATCCATAATTCGTAACTCTTGTTATCGAAATAACGCGGAATAACTGTTTGGCCGACAATGCTTCTATGTCCCTACGTACCGGTCAGGAGATTGACGAAGTTTCAGCTTTGCGGTCATGTCGGTCCGGCGGCAGCCATTTTATCAAAAAGTAAAATGATATCGCTGCATTCGGTTACAATCCATCGAACCATTACGATTTCTATAAAAACATCCATAATTCGTAACGCTTTTTGTCGAAATAACGCGGAAAAACTGTTTGGCCGACAATGCTTCTATGTCCCTACGTACCGGTCAGGAGATTGACGAAGTATCAGCTTTGCGGTCATGTCGGTCCGGCGGGAGTGATTTTGTCAAAAAGTAAAATGATATCGCTGCATTCGGTTACAATCCATCGAACCATTACGATTTCTATAAAAACATCCATAATTCGTAACTCTTTTTGTCGAAATAACGCGGAAAAACAGTTTGGCCGACAATGCTTCTATGTCCCTACGTACCGGTCAGGAGATTGACGAAGTATCAGCTTTGCGGTCATGTCGGTCCGGCGGGAGTGATTTTGTCAAAAAGTAAAATGATATCGCTGCATTCGGTTACAATCCATCGAACCATTACGATTTCTATAAAAATATCCATAATTCGTAACTCTTGTTATCGAAATAACGCGGAGAAACTGTTTGGCCGACAATTCTTCTATGTCCCCACGTGCCAGTCGGGAGATTTAAAAGTGTCTGCTTAGCGGTCAGGTCGGCCCGGCGGGAGTGATTTTGTCAAAAAGTAAAATGATATCGCTGCATTCGGTTACAATCCATCGAACCATTACGATTTCTATAAAAACATCCATAATTCGTAACTCTTTTTGTCGAAATAACGCGGAAAAACAGTTTGGCCGACAATGCTTCTATGTCCCTACGTACCGGTCAGGAGATTGACGAAGTATCAGCTTTGCGGTCATGTCGGTCCGGCGGGAGTGATTTTGTCAAAAAGTAAAATGATATCGCTGCATTCGGTTACAATCCATCGAACCATTACGATTTCTATAAAAATATCCATAATTCGTAACTCTTGTTATCGAAATAACGCGGAGAAACTGTTTGGCCGACAATTCTTCTATGTCCCCACGTGCCGGTCGGGAGATTTAAAAGTGTCTGCTTAGCGGTCAGGTCGGCCCGGCGGGAGCCATTTTACCAAAAAGTAAAATGATATTCGTGCATTCGATTGCAATTCGTCGAACCATTACGATTTCTATAAAAATATCCATAATTCGTAACTCTTTTTATCGAAATAACGCGGAGAAACTGTTTGGCCGACAATTCTTCTATGTCCCCACGTGCCGGTCGGGAGATTGACAAAGACCCAGCTTTCCGGTCAGGTCTGTCCGGCGGGTGCAATTTTATAAATAAAATAAATTGATATCGCTGCACTCTACTACAACTCGTCGCACCATTACGATTTCTATAAAAACATCCATAATTCGTAATTCTTGTTATCGAAATAACGCGGAGAAACTGTTTGGCCGACAATTCTTCTATGTCCCCACGTGCCGGTCGGGAGATTGACAAAGACCCAGCTTTCCGGTCAGGTGTGTCCGGCGGGTGCAATTTTATAAATAAAATAAATTGATATCGCTGCACTCTACTGCAACTCGTCGCACCATTACGATTTCTATAAAAACATCCATAATTCGTAATTCTTGTTATCGAAATAACACGAAAAAACTGTTCGGCCGACATTTCTTCTATGTCCCCACGTGCCGGTCGGGGGATTGACAAAGACCCAGCTTTCCGGTCAGGTCTGTCCGGGTGCAATTTTATAAATAAAATAAATTGATATCGCTGCACTCTACTACAATTCATCGAACCATTACGATTTCTATAAAAATATCCATAATTCGTAACTCTTGTTATCGAAATAACGCGGAAAAATTGTTTGGCCGACAATTCTACTATGTCCCCTCGTGCCGATCAGGAAATTGACGAAGTTTCAGCTTTGCGGTCATGTCGGTCCGGCGGGAGCCATTTTATCAAAAAGTAAAATGATATCGCTGCATTCGGTTACAATCCATCGAACCATTACGATTTCTATAAAAACATCCATAACTCGTAACTCTTTTTGTCGAAATAACGCGGAAAAACTGTTTGGCCGACAATACCTCTATGTCCCCACGTGCCGGTCGGGAGATTGACAAAGTGTCTGCTAAGCGGTCATGTTGGCCCGGCGGGAGCCATTTTACCATAAAGTAAAATGATATTCGTGCATTCGATTACAATTCGTCGAACCATTACGATTTCTATAAAAATATCCATAATTCGTAACTCTTGTTATCGAAATAACGCGGAGAAACTGTTTGGCCGACAATTCTTCTATGGCCCCACGTGCCGGTCGGGAGATTGACAAAGACCCAGCTTTCCGGTCAGGTCTGTCTGGCGGGTGCAATTTTATAAATAAAATAAATTGATATCGCTGCACTCTACTACAACTCGTCGCACCATTACGATTTCTATAAAAACATCCATAATTCGTAATTCTTGTTATCGAAATAACACGAAAAAACTGTTCGGCCGACATTTCTTCTATGTCCCGACGTGCCGGTCGGGAGATTGACAATGTTTCAGCTTTGCGGTCATGCCGGCCCGGCGGGAGACATTTTATCAAAAAGTAAAATGATATCGCTGCATTCGGTTACAATCCATCGAACCATTACGATTTCTATAAAAACATCCATAATTCGTAACTCTTGTTATCGAAATAACGCGGAATAACTGTTTGGCCGACAATGCTTCTATGTCCCTACGTACCGGTCAGGAGATTGACGAAGTTTCAGCTTTGCGGTCATGTCGGTCCGGCGGCAGCCATTTTATCAAAAAGTAAAATGATATCGCTGCATTCGGTTACAATCCATCGAACCATTACGATTTCTATAAAAACATCCATAATTCGTAACTCTTTTTGTCGAAATAACGCGGAAAAACTGTTTGGCCGACAATGCTTCTATGTCCCTACGTACCGGTCAGGAGATTGACGAAGTATCAGCTTTGCGGTCATGTCGGTCCGGCGGAAGTGATTTTGTCAAAAAGTAAAATGATATCGCTGCATTCGGTTACAATCCATCGAACCATTACGATTTCTATAAAAATATCCATAATTCGTAACTCTTTTTAGCGAAATAACGCGGAGAAACTGTTTGGCCGACAATTCTTCTATGTCCCCACGTGCCGGTCGGGGGATTCACAAAGACCCAGCTTTCCGGTCAGGTCTGTCCGGGTGCAATTTTATAAATAAAATAAATTGATATCGCTGCACTGTACTACAACTCGTCGCACCATTACGATTTCTATAAAAATATCCATAATTCGTAACTCTTGTTATCGAAATAACACGAAAAAACTGTTCGGCCGACATTTCTTCTATGTCCCGACGTGCCGGTCGGGAGATTGACAATGTTTCAGCTTTGCGGTCATGCCGGCCCGGCGGGAGACATTTTATCAAAAAGTAAAATGATATCGCTGCATTCGGTTACAATTCATCGAACCATTACGATTTCTCTGAAAACATCCATAATTCGTAATTCTTGTTATCGAAATAACGCGGAAAAACTGTTTGGCCGACAATTCTCCTATGTCGCCTCGTGCCGGTCGGGAAATTGACAAAGTTTGATCTTTGACGTCATGTCGGTCCGGCGGCAGTCATTTTATCAAAAAGTAAAATGATATCGCTGCATTCGGTTACAATTCATCGAACCATTACGATTTCTATAAAAATATCCATAATTCGTAACTCTTGTTATCGAAATAACGCGGAGAAACTGTTTGGCCGACAATTCTTCTATGTCCCCACGTGCCGGTCGGGAGATTTAAAAGTGTCTGCTTAGCGGTCAGGTCGGCCCGGCGGGAGCCATTTTACCAAAAAGTAAAATGATATTCGTGCATTCGATTGCAATTCGTCGAACCATTACGATTTCTATAAAAATATCCATAATTCGTAACTCTTTTTATCGAAATAACGCGGAGAAACTGTTTGGCCGACAATTCTTCTATGTCCCCACGTGCCGGTCGGGAGATTGACAAAGACCCAGCTTTCCGGTCAGGTCTGTCCGGCGGGTGCAATTTTATAAATAAAATAAATTGATATCGCTGCACTCTACTACAACTCGTCGCACCATTACGATTTCTATAAAAACATCCATAATTCGTAATTCTTGTTATCGAAATAACACGAAAAAACTGTTCGGCCGACATTTCTTCTATGTCCCGACGTGCCGGTCGGGAGATTGATAATGTTTCAGCTTTGCGGTCATGCCGGCCCGGCGGGAGACATTTTATCAAAAAGTTAAATGATATCGCTGCATTCGGTTACAATTCATCGAACCATTACGATTTCTCTGAAAACATCCATAATTCGTAATTCTTTCTATCGAAATAACGCGGAAAAACTGTTTGGCCGACAATTCTCCTATGTCGCCTCGTGCCGGTCGGGAAATCGACAAAGTTTGATCTTTGCCGTCATGTCGGTCCGGCGGCAGTCATTTTATCGAAAAGTAAAATGATATCGTTGCATTCGGTTACAATTCATCGAACCATTACGATTTCTATAAAAATATCCACAATTCGTAACTCTTGTTATCGAAATAACGCGGAGAAACTGTTTGGCCGACAATTCTTCTATGTCCCCACGTGCCGGTCGGGAGATTGACAAAGTGTCTGCTTAGCGGTCATGTCGGCCCGGCGGGAGCCATTTTACCAAAAAGTAAAATGATATTCGTGCATTCGATTGCAATTCGTCGAACCATTACGATTTCTATAAAAATATCCACAATTCGTAACTCTTGTTATCGAAATAACGCGGAGAAACTGTTTGGCCGACAATTCTTCTATGTCCCCACGTGCCGGTCGGGAGATTGACAAAGTGTCTGCTTAGCGGTCATGTCGGCCCGGCGGGAGCCATTTTACCAAAAAGTAAAATGATATTCGTGCATTCGATTGCAATTCGTCGAACCATTACGATTTCTATAAAAATATCCATAATTCGTAACTCTTTTTATCGAAATAACGCGGAGAAAGTGTTTGGCCGACAATTCTTCTATGTCCCCACGTGCCGGTCGGGAGATTGACAAAGATCCAGCTTTCCGGTCAGGTCTGTCCGGCGGGTGCAATTTTATAAATAAAATAAATTGATATCGCCGCACTCTACTACAACTCGTCTCACCATTACGATTTCTATAAAAACATCCATAATTCGTAATTCTTGTTATCGAAATAACACGAAAAAACTGTTCGGCCGACATTTCTTCTATGTCCCGACGTGCCGGTCGGGAGATTGACAATGTTTCAGCTTTGCGGTCATGCCGGCCCGGGGGGAGACATTTTATCAAAAAGTAAAATGATATCGCTGCATTCGGTTACAATTCATCGAACCATTACGATTTCTCTGAAAACATCCATAATTCGTAATTCTTTTTATCGAAATAACGCGGAAAAACTGTTTGGCCGACAATTCTCCTATGTCGCCTCGTGCCGGTCGGGAAATTGACAAAGTTTGATCTTTGACGTCATGTCGGTCCGGCGGCAGTCATTTTATCAAAAAGTAAAATGATATCGTTGCATTCGGTTACAATTCATCGAACCATTACGATTTCTATAAAAATATCCATAATTCGTAACTCTTGTTATCGAAATAACGCGGAGAAACTGTTTGGCCGACAATTCTTCTATGTCCCCACGTGCCGGTCGGGAGATTTAAAAGTGTCTGCTTAGCGGTCAGGTCGGCCCGGCGGGAGCCATATTACCAAATAGTAAAATGATATTCGTGCATTCGATTGCAATTCGTCGAACCATTACGATTTCTATAAAAATATCCATAATTCGTAACTCTTTTTATCGAAATAACGCGGAGAAACTGTTTGGCCGACAATTCTTCTATGTCCCCACGTGCCGGTCGGGAGATTGACAAAGACCCAGCTTTCCGGTCAGGTCTGTCCGGCGGGTGCAATTTTATAAATAAAATAAATTGATATCGCTGCACTCTACTACAACTCGTCGCACCATTACGATTTCTATAAAAACATCCATAATTCGTAATTCTTCTTATCGAAATAACGCGGAAAAACTGTTTGGCCGACAATTCTCCTATGTCGCCTTGTGCCGGTCGGGAAATTGACAAAGTTTGATCTCTGCCGTCATGTCGGTCCGGCGGCAGTCATTTTATCAAAAAGTAAAATGATATCGTTGCGTTCGGTTACAATTCATCGAACCATTACGATTTCTATAAAAATATCCATAATTCGTAACTCTTGTTATCGAAATAACGCGGAAAAATTGTTTGGCCGACAATTCTACTATGTCCCCTCGTGCCGATCGGGAAATTGACGAAGTTTCAGCTTTGCGGTCATGTCGGTCCGGCGGGAGCCATTTTATCAAAAAGTAAAATGATATCGCTGCATTCGGTTACAATCCATCGAACCATTACGATTTCTATAAAAACATCCATAATTCGTAACTCTTGTCATCGAAATAACGCGGAATTACTGTTTGGCCGACAATGCTTCTATGTCCCTACGTACCGGTCAGGAGATTGACGAAGTTTCAGCTTTGCGGTCATGTCGGTCCGGCGGCAGCCATTTTATCAAAAAGTAAAATGATATCGCTGCATTCGGTTACAATCCATCGAACCATTACGATTTCTATAAAAACATCCATAATTCGTAACTCTTTTTGTCGAAATAACGCGGAAAAACTGTTTGGCCGACAATGCTTCTATGTCCCTACGTACCGGTCAGGAGATTGACGAAGTATCAGCTTTGCGGTCATGTCGGTCCGGCGGGAGTGATTTTGTCAAAAAGTAAAATGATATCGCTGCATTCGGTTACAATCCATCGAACCATTACGATTTCTATAAAAATATCCATAATTCGTAACTCTTTTTAGCGAAATAACGCGGAGAAACTGTTTGGCCGACAATTCATCGATGTCCCCACGTGCCGGTCGGGGGATTGACAAAGACCCAGCTTTCCGGTCAGGTCTGTCCGGGTGCAATTTTATAAATAAAATAAATTGATATCGCTGCACTCTACTACAACTCGTCGCACCATTACGATTTCTATAAAAACATCCATAATTCGTAATTCTTGTTATCGAAATAACACGAAAAAACTGTTCGGCCGACATTTCTTCTATGTCCCGACGTGCCGGTCGGGAGATTGACAATGTTTCAGCTTTGCGGTCATGCCGGCCCGGCGGGAGACATTTTATCAAAAAGTAAAATGATATCGCTGCATTCGGTTACAATTCATCGAACCATTACGATTTCTCTGAAAACATCCATAATTCGTAATTCTTGTTATCGAAATAACGCGGAAAAACTGTTTGGCCGACAATTCTCCTATGTCGCCTCGTGCCGGTCGGGAAATTGACAAAGTTTGATCTTTGACGTCATGTCGGTCCGGCGGCAGTTATTTTATCAAAAAGTAAAATGATATCGTTGCATTCGGTTACAATTCATCGAACCATTACGATTTCTATAAAAATATCCATAATTCGTAACTCTTGTTATCGAAATAACGCGGAGAAACTGTTTGGCCGACAATTCTTCTATGTCCCCACGTGCCGGTCGGGAGATTTAAAAGTGTCTGCTTAGCGGTCAGGTCGGCCCGGCGGGAGCCATTTTACCAAAAAGTAAAATGATATTCGTGCATTCGATTGCAATTCGTCGAACCATTACGATTTCTATAAAAATATCCATAATTCGTAACTCTTTTTATCGAAATAACGCGGAGAAACTGTTTGGCCGACAATTCTTCTATGTCCCCACGTGCCGGTCGGGAGATTGACAAAGACCCAGCTTTCCGGTCAGGTCTGTCCGGCGGGTGCAATTTTATAAATAAAATAAATTGATATCGCTGCACTCTACTACAACTCGTCGCACCATTACGATTTCTATAAAAACATCCATAATTCGTAATTCTTGTTATCGAAATAACACGAAAAAACTGTTCGGCCGACATTTCTTCTATGTCCCGACGTGCCGGTCGGGAGATTGACAATGTTTCAGCTTTGCGGTCATGCCGGCCCGGCGGGAGACATTTTATCAAAAAGTAAAATGATATCGCTGCATTCGGTTACAATCCATCGAACCATTACGATTTCTATAAAAACATCCATAATTCGTAACTCTTTTTGTCGAAATAACGCGGAAAAACTGTTTGGCCGACAATGCTTCTATGTCCCTACGTACCGGTAAGGAGATTGACGAAGTATCAGCTTTGCGGTCATGTCGGTCCGGCGGGAGTGATTTTGTCAAAAAGTAAAATGATATCGCTGCATTCGGTTACAATCCATCGAACCATTACGATTTCTATAAAAATATCCATAATTCGTAACTCTTTTTAGCGAAATAACGCGGAGAAACTGTTTGGCCGACAATTCTTCTATGTCCCCACGTGCCGGTCGGGGGATTGACAAAGACCCAGCTTTCCGGTCAGGTCTGTCCGGGTGCAATTTTATAAATAAAATAAATTGATATCGCTGCACTCTACTACAACTCGTCGCACCATTACGATTACTATAAAAACATCCATAATTCGTAACTCTTTTTGTCGAAATAACGCGGAAAAACTGTTTGGCCGACAATACCTCTATGTCCCCACGTGCCGGTCGGGAGATTGACAAAGTGTCTGCTTAGCGGTCATGTCGGCCCGGCGGGAGCCATTTTACCAAAAAGTAAAATGATATTCGTGCATTCGATTACAATTCGTCGAACCATTACGATTTCTATAAAAATATCCATAATTCGTAACTCTTGTTATCGAAATAACGCGGAGAAACTGTTTGGCCGACAATTCTTCTATGTCCCCACGTGCCGCTCGGGAGATTGACAAAGTGTCTGCTAAGCGGTCATGTCGGCCCGGCGGGAGCCATTTTACCAAAAAGTAAAATGATATTCGTGCATTCGATTACAATTCGTCGAACCATTACGATTTCTATAAAAATATCCATAATTCGTAACTCTTGTTATCGAAATAACGCGGAGAAACTGTTTGGCCGACAATTCTTCTATGTCCCCACGTGCCGGTCGGGAGATTGACAAAGTGTCTGCTAAGCGGTCATGTCGGCCCGGCGGGAGACATTTTATCAAAAAGTAAAATGATATCGCTGCATTCGGTTACAATTCATCGAACCATTACGATTTCTATAAAAATATCCATAATTCGTAACTCTTGTTATCGAAATAACGCGGAAAAATTGTTTGGCCGACAATTCTACTATGTCCCCTCGTGCCGATCGGGAAATTGACGAAGTTTCAGCTTTGCGGTCATGTCGGTCCGGCGGGAGCCATTTTATCAAAAAGTAAAATGATATCGCTGCATTCGGTTACAATCCATCGAACCATTACGATTTCTATAAAAACATCCATAATTCGTAACTCTTGTCATCGAAATAACGCGGAATTACTGTTTGGCCGACAATGCTTCTATGTCCCTACGTACCGGTCAGGAGATTGACGAAGTTTCAGCTTTGCGGTCATGTCGGTCCGGCGGCAGCCATTTTATCAAAAAGTAAAATGATATCGCTGCATTCGGTTACAATCCATCGAACCATTACGATTTCTATAAAAACATCCATAATTCGTAACTCTTTTTGTCGAAATAACGCGGAAAAACTGTTTGGCCGACAATGCTTCTATGTCCCTACGTACCGGTCAGGAGATTGACGAAGTATCAGCTTTGCGGTCATGTCGGTCCGGCGGGAGTGATTTTGTCAAAAAGTAAAATGATATCGCTGCATTCGGTTACAATCCATCGAACCATTACGATTTCTATAAAAATATCCATAATTCGTAACTCTTTTTAGCGAAATAACGCGGAGAAACTGTTTGGCCGACAATTCATCGATGTCCCCACGTGCCGGTCGGGGGATTGACAAAGACCCAGCTTTCCGGTCAGGTCTGTCCGGGTGCAATTTTATAAATAAAATAAATTGATATCGCTGCACTCTACTACAACTCGTCGCACCATTACGATTTCTATAAAAACATCCATAATTCGTAATTCTTGTTATCGAAATAACACGAAAAAACTGTTCGGCCGACATTTCTTCTATGTCCCGACGTGCCGGTCGGGAGATTGACAATGTTTCAGCTTTGCGGTCATGCCGGCCCGGCGGGAGACATTTTATCAAAAAGTAAAATGATATCGCTGCATTCGGTTACAATTCATCGAACCATTACGATTTCTCTGAAAACATCCATAATTCGTAATTCTTGTTATCGAAATAACGCGGAAAAACTGTTTGGCCGACAATTCTCCTATGTCGCCTCGTGCCGGTCGGGAAATTGACAAAGTTTGATCTTTGACGTCATGTCGGTCCGGCGGCAGTTATTTTATCAAAAAGTAAAATGATATCGTTGCATTCGGTTACAATTCATCGAACCATTACGATTTCTATAAAAATATCCATAATTCGTAACTCTTGTTATCGAAATAACGCGGAGAAACTGTTTGGCCGACAATTCTTCTATGTCCCCACGTGCCGGTCGGGAGATTTAAAAGTGTCTGCTTAGCGGTCAGGTCGGCCCGGCGGGAGCCATTTTACCAAAAAGTAAAATGATATTCGTGCATTCGATTGCAATTCGTCGAACCATTACGATTTCTATAAAAATATCCATAATTCGTAACTCTTTTTATCGAAATAACGCGGAGAAACTGTTTGGCCGACAATTCTTCTATGTCCCCACGTGCCGGTCGGGAGATTGACAAAGACCCAGCTTTCCGGTCAGGTCTGTCCGGCGGGTGCAATTTTATAAATAAAATAAATTGATATCGCTGCACTCTACTACAACTCGTCGCACCATTACGATTTCTATAAAAACATCCATAATTCGTAATTCTTGTTATCGAAATAACACGAAAAAACTGTTCGGCCGACATTTCTTCTATGTCCCGACGTGCCGGTCGGGAGATTGACAATGTTTCAGCTTTGCGGTCATGCCGGCCCGGCGGGAGACATTTTATCAAAAAGTAAAATGATATCGCTGCATTCGGTTACAATCCATCGAACCATTACGATTTCTATAAAAACATCCATAATTCGTAACTCTTTTTGTCGAAATAACGCGGAAAAACTGTTTGGCCGACAATGCTTCTATGTCCCTACGTACCGGTAAGGAGATTGACGAAGTATCAGCTTTGCGGTCATGTCGGTCCGGCGGGAGTGATTTTGTCAAAAAGTAAAATGATATCGCTGCATTCGGTTACAATCCATCGAACCATTACGATTTCTATAAAAATATCCATAATTCGTAACTCTTTTTAGCGAAATAACGCGGAGAAACTGTTTGGCCGACAATTCTTCTATGTCCCCACGTGCCGGTCGGGGGATTGACAAAGACCCAGCTTTCCGGTCAGGTCTGTCCGGGTGCAATTTTATAAATAAAATAAATTGATATCGCTGCACTCTACTACAACTCGTCGCACCATTACGATTACTATAAAAACATCCATAATTCGTAACTCTTTTTGTCGAAATAACGCGGAAAAACTGTTTGGCCGACAATACCTCTATGTCCCCACGTGCCGGTCGGGAGATTGACAAAGTGTCTGCTTAGCGGTCATGTCGGCCCGGCGGGAGCCATTTTACCAAAAAGTAAAATGATATTCGTGCATTCGATTACAATTCGTCGAACCATTACGATTTCTATAAAAATATCCATAATTCGTAACTCTTGTTATCGAAATAACGCGGAGAAACTGTTTGGCCGACAATTCTTCTATGTCCCCACGTGCCGCTCGGGAGATTGACAAAGTGTCTGCTAAGCGGTCATGTCGGCCCGGCGGGAGCCATTTTACCAAAAAGTAAAATGATATTCGTGCATTCGATTACAATTCGTCGAACCATTACGATTTCTATAAAAATATCCATAATTCGTAACTCTTGTTATCGAAATAACGCGGAGAAACTGTTTGGCCGACAATTCTTCTATGTCCCCACGTGCCGGTCGGGAGATTGACAAAGTGTCTGCTAAGCGGTCATGTCGGCCCGGCGGGAGACATTTTATCAAAAAGTAAAATGATATCGCTGCATTCGGTTACAATTCATCGAACCATTACGATTTCTCTGAAAACATCCATAATTCGTAATTCTTTTTATCGAAATAACGCGGAAAAACTGTTTGGCCGACAATTCTCCTATGTCGCCTTGTGCCGGTCGGGAAATTGACAAAGTTTGATCTCTGCCGTCATGTCGGTCCGGCGGCAGTCATTTTATCAAAAAGAAAATGATATCGTTGCGTTCGGTTACAATTCATCGAACCATTACGATTTCTCTGAAAACATTCATAATTCGTAATTCTTTTTATCGAAATAACGCGGAAAAACTGTTTGGCCGACAATTCTCCTATGTCGCCTCGTGCCGGTCGGGAAATTGACAAAGTTTGATCTTTGCCGTCATGTCGGTCCGGCGGCAGTCATTTTATCGAAAAGTAAAATGATATCGCTGCATTCGGTTACAATTCATCGAACCATTACGATTTCTATAAAAATATCCATAATTCGTAACTCTTGTTATCGAAATAACGCGGAAAAATTGTTTGGCCGACAATTCTACTATGTCCCCTCGTGCCGATCAGGAAATTGACGAAGTTTCAGCTTTGCGGTCATGTCGGTCCGGCGGGAGCCATTTTATCAAAAAGTAAAATGATATCGCTGCATTCGGTTACAATCCATCGAACCATTACGATTTCTATAAAAACATCCATAACTCGTAACTCTTTTTGTCGAAATAACGCGGGAAAACTGTTTGGCCGACGATACCTCTATGTCCCCACGTGCCGGTCGGGAGATTGACAAAGTGTCTGCTAAGCGGTCATGTCGGCCCGGCGGGAGCCATTTTACCAAAAAGTAAAATGATATTCGTGCATTCGATTACAATTCGTCGAACCATTACGATTTCTATAAAAATATCCATAATTCGTATCTCTTGTTATCGAAATAACGCGGAGAAACTGTTTGGCCGACAATTCTTCTATGTCCCCACGTGCCGGTCGGGAGATTGACAAAGTGTCTGCTTAGCGGTCATGTCGGCCCGGCGGGAGCCATTTTACCAAAAAGTAAAATGATATTCGTGCATTCGATTGCAATTCGCCGAACCATTACGATTTCTATAAAAATATCCATAATTCGTAACTCTTTTTATCGAAATAACGCGGAGAAACTGTTTGGCCGACAATTCTTCTATGTCCCCACGTGCCGGTCGGGAGATTGACAAAGATCCAGCTTTCCGGTCAGGTCTGTCCGGCGGGTGCAATTTTATAAATAAAATAAATTGATATCGCCGCACTCTACTACAACTCGTCGCACCATTACGATTTCTATAAAAACATCCATAATTCGTAATTCTTGTTATCGAAATAACACGAAAAAACTGTTCGGCCGACATTTCTTCTATGTCCCGACGTGCCGGTCGGGAGATTGACAATGTTTCAGCTTTGCGGTCATGCCGGCCCGGCGGGAGACATTTTATCAAAAAGTAAAATGATATCGCTGCATTCGGTTACAATTCATCGAACCACTACGATTTCTCTGAAAACATCCATAATTCGTAATTCTTTTTATCGAAATAACGCGGAAAAACTGTTTGGCCGACAATTCTCCTATGTCGCCTTGTGCCGGTCGGGAAATTGACAAAGTTTGATCTCTGCCGTCATGTCGGTCCGGCGGCAGTCATTTTATCAAAAAGTAAAATGATATCGTTGCGTTCGGTTACAATTCATCGAACCATTACGATTTCTATAAAAATATCCATAATTCGTAACTCTTGTTATCGAAATAACGCGGAATAACTATTTGGCCGACAATGCTTCTATGTCCCTACGTACCGGTCAGGAGATTGACGAAGTTTCAGCTTTGCGGTCATGTCGGTCCGGCGGCAGCCATTTTATCAAAAAGTAAAATGATATCGCTGCATTCGGTTACAATCCATCGAACCATTACGATTTCTATAAAAACATCCATAATTCGTAACTATTTTTGTCGAAATAACGCGGAAAAACTGTTTGGCCGACAATGCTTCTATGTCACTACGTACCGGTCAGGAGATTGACGAAGTATCAGCTTTGCGGTCATGTCGGTCCGGCGGGAGTGATTTTGTCAAAAAGTAAAATGATATCGCTGCATTCGGTTACAATCCATCGAACCATTACGATTTCTATAAAAATATCCATAATTCGTAACTCTTTTTAGCGAAATAACGCGGAGAAATTGTTTGGCCGACAATTCTTCTATGTCCCCACGTGCCGGTCGGGGGATTGACAAAGACCCAGCTTTCCGGTCAGGTCTGTCCGGGTGCAATTTTATAAATAAAATAAATTGATATCGCTGCACTCTACTACAACTCGTCGCACCATTACGATTACTATAAAAACATCCATAATTCGTAACTCTTTTTGTCGAAATAACGCGGAAAAACTGTTTGGCCGACAATACCTCTATGTCCCCACGTGCCGGTCGGGAGATTGACAAAGTGTCTGCTTAGCGGTCATGTCGGCCCGGCGGGAGCCATTTTACCAAAAAGTAAAATGATATTCGTGCATTCGATTACAATTCGTCGAACCATTACGATTTCTATAAAAATATCCATAATTCGTAACTCTTGTTATCGAAATAACGCGGAGAAACTGTTTGGCCGACAATTCTTCTATGTCCCCACGTGCCGGTCGGGAGATTGACAAAGTGTCTGCTAAGCGGTCATGTCGGCCCGGCGGGAGACATTTTATCAAAAAGTAAAATGATATCGCTGCATTCGGTTACAATTCATCGAACCATTACGATTTCTCTGAAAACATCCATAATTCGTAATTCTTTTTATCGAAATAACGCGGAAAAACTGTTTGGCCGACAATTCTCCTATGTCGCCTTGTGCCGGTCGGGAAAATGACAAAGTTTGATCTCTGCCGTCATGTCGGTCCGGCGGCAGTCATTTTATCAAAAAGAAAATGATATTGTTGCGTTCGGTTACAATTCATCGAACCATTACGATTTCTCTGAAAACATCCATAATTCGTAATTCTTTTTATCGAAATAACGCGGAAAAACTGTTTGGCCGACAATTCTCCTATGTCGCCTCGTGCCGGTCGGGAAATTGACAAAGTTTGATCTTTGCCGTCATGTCGGTCCGGCGGCAGTCATTTTATCGAAAAGTAAAATGATATCGCTGCATTCGGTTACAATTCATCGAACCATTACGATTTCTATAAAAATATCCATAATTCGTAACTCTTGTTATCGAAATAACGCGGAAAAATTGTTTGGCCGACAATTCTACTATGTCCCCTCGTGCCGATCAGGAAATTGACGAAGTTTCAGCTTTGCGGTCATGTCGGTCCGGCGGGAGCCATTTTATCAAAAAGTAAAATGATATCGCTGCATTCGGTTACAATCCATCGAACCATTACGATTTCTATAAAAACATCCATAACTCGTAACTCTTTTTGTCGAAATAACGCGGAAAAACTGTTTGGCCGACGATACCTCTATGTCCCCACGTGCCGGTCGGGAGATTGACAAAGTGTCTGCTAAGCGGTCATGTCGGCCCGGCGGGAGCCATTTTACCAAAAAGTAAAATGATATTCGTGCATTCGATTACAATTCGTCGAACCATTACGATTTCTATAAAAATATCCATAATTCGTATCTCTTGTTATCGAAATAACGCGGAGAAACTGTTTGGCCGACAATTCTTCTATGTCCCCACGTGCCGGTCGGGAGATTGACAAAGTGTCTGCTTAGCGGTCATGTCGGCCCGGCGGGAGCCATTTTACCAAAAAGTAAAATGATATTCGTGCATTCGATTGCAATTCGCCGAACCATTACGATTTCTATAAAAATATCCATAATTCGTAACTCTTTTTATCGAAATAACGCGGAGAAACTGTTTGGCCGACAATTCTTCTATGTCCCCACGTGCCGGTCGGGAGATTGACAAAGATCCAGCTTTCCGGTCAGGTCTGTCCGGCGGGTGCAATTTTATAAATAAAATAAATTGATATCGCCGCACTCTACTACAACTCGTCGCACCATTACGATTTCTATAAAAACATCCATAATTCGTAATTCTTGTTATCGAAATAACACGAAAAAACTGTTCGGCCGACATTTCTTCTATGTCCCGACGTGCCGGTCGGGAGATTGACAATGTTTCAGCTTTGCGGTCATGCCGGCCCGGCGGGAGACATTTTATCAAAAAGTAAAATGATATCGCTGCATTCGGTTACAATTCATCGAACCACTACGATTTCTCTGAAAACATCCATAATTCGTAATTCTTTTTATCGAAATAACGCGGAAAAACTGTTTGGCCGACAATTCTCCTATGTCGCCTTGTGCCGGTCGGGAAATTGACAAAGTTTGATCTCTGCCGTCATGTCGGTCCGGCGGCAGTCATTTTATCAAAAAGTAAAATGATATCGTTGCGTTCGGTTACAATTCATCGAACCATTACGATTTCTATAAAAATATCCATAATTCGTAACTCTTGTTATCGAAATAACGCGGAATAACTGTTTGGCCGACAATGCTTCTATGTCCCTACGTACCGGTCAGGAGATTGACGAAGTTTCAGCTTTGCGGTCATGTCGGTCCGGCGGCAGCCATTTTATCAAAAAGTAAAATGATATCGCTGCATTCGGTTACAATCCATCGAACCATTACGATTTCTATAAAAACATCCATAATTCGTAACTATTTTTGTCGAAATAACGCGGAAAAACTGTTTGGCCGACAATGCTTCTATGTCACTACGTACCGGTCAGGAGATTGACGAAGTATCAGCTTTGCGGTCATGTCGGTCCGGCGGGAGTGATTTTGTCAAAAAGTAAAATGATATCGCTGCATTCGGTTACAATCCATCGAACCATTACGATTTCTATAAAAATATCCATAATTCGTAACTCTTTTTAGCGAAATAACGCGGAGAAATTGTTTGGCCGACAATTCTTCTATGTCCCCACGTGCCGGTCGGGGGATTGACAAAGACCCAGCTTTCCGGTCAGGTCTGTCCGGGTGCAATTTTATAAATAAAATAAATTGATATCGCTGCACTCTACTACAACTCGTCGCACCATTACGATTACTATAAAAACATCCATAATTCGTAACTCTTTTTGTCGAAATAACGCGGAAAAACTGTTTGGCCGACAATACCTCTATGTCCCCACGTGCCGGTCGGGAGATTGACAAAGTGTCTGCTTAGCGGTCATGTCGGCCCGGCGGGAGCCATTTTACCAAAAAGTAAAATGATATTCGTGCATTCGATTACAATTCGTCGAACCATTACGATTTCTATAAAAATATCCATAATTCGTAACTCTTGTTATCGAAATAACGCGGAGAAACTGTTTGGCCGACAATTCTTCTATGTCCCCACGTGCCGGTCGGGAGATTGACAAAGTGTCTGCTAAGCGGTCATGTCGGCCCGGCGGGAGACATTTTATCAAAAAGTAAAATGATATCGCTGCATTCGGTTACAATTCATCGAACCATTACGATTTCTCTGAAAACATCCATAATTCGTAATTCTTTTTATCGAAATAACGCGGAAAAACTGTTTGGCCGACAATTCTCCTATGTCGCCTTGTGCCGGTCGGGAAATTGACAAAGTTTGATCTCTGCCGTCATGTCGGTCCGGCGGCAGTCATTTTATCAAAAAGAAAATGATATCGTTGCGTTCGGTTACAATTCATCGAACCATTACGATTTCTACAAAAATATCCATAATTCGTAACTCTTGTTATCGAAATAACGCAGAAAAATTGTTTGGCCGACAATTCTACTATGTCCCCTCGTGCCGATCGGGAAATTGACGAAGTTTCAGCTTTGCGGTCATGTCGGTCCGGCGGCAGCCATTTTATCAAAAAGTAAAATGATATCGCTGCATTCGGTTACAAACCATCGAACCATTACGATTTCTATAAAAACATCCATAATTCGTAACTCTTGTCATCGAAATAACGCAGAAAAACTGTTTGGCCGACAATGCTTCTATGTCCCTACGTACCGGTCAGGAGATTGACGAAGTTTCAGCTTTGCGGTCATGTCGGTCCGGCGGCAGCCATTTTATCAAAAAGTAAAATGATATCGCTGCATTCGGTTACAATCCATCGAACCATTACGATTTCTATAAAAACATCCATAATTCGTAACTCTTTTTGTCGAAATAACGCGGAAAAACTGTTTGGCCGACAATGCTTCTATGTCCCTACGTACCGGTCAGGAGATTGACGAAGTATCAGCTTTGCGGTCATGTCGGTCCGGCGGGAGTGATTTTGTCAAAAAGTAAAATGATATCGCTGCATTCGCTTACAATCCATCGAACCATTACGATTTCTATAAAAACATCCATAATTCGTAACTCTTTTTGTCGAAATACCGCGGAAAAGCTGTTTGGCAGACAATACCTCTATGTCCCCACGTGCCGGTCGGCGGATTGACAAAGACCCAGCTTTCCGGTCAGGTCTGTCCGGCAGGTGCAATTTTATAAATAAAATAAATTGATATCGCCGCACTCTACTACAACTCGTCGCACCATTACGATTTCTATAAAAACATCCATAATTCGTAATTCTTGTTATCGAAATAACACGAAAAAACTGTTCGGCCGACATTTCTTCTATGTCCCGACGTGCCGGTCGGGAGATTGACAATGTTTCAGCTTTGCGGTCATGCCGGCCCGGCGGGAGACATTTTATCAAAAAGTAAAATGATATCGCTGCATTCGGTTACAATTCATCGAACCACTACGATTTCTCTGAAAACATCCATAATTCGTAATTCTTTTTATCGAAATAACGCGGAAAAACTGTTTGGCCGACAATTCTCCTATGTCGCCTTGTGCCGGTCGGGAAATTGACAAAGTTTGATCTCTGCCGTCATGTCGGTCCGGCGGCAGTCATTTTATCAAAAAGTAAAATGATATCGTTGCGTTCGGTTACAATTCATCGAACCATTACGATTTCTATAAAAATATCCATAATTCGTAACTCTTGTTATCGAAATAACGCGGAAAAATTGTTTGGCCGACAATTCTACTATGTCCCCTCGTGCCGATCGGGAAATTGACGAAGTTTCAGCTTTGCGGTCATGTCGGTCCGGCGGGAGCCATTTTATCAAAAAGTAAAATGATATCGCTGCATTCGGTTACAATCCATCGAACCATTACGATTTCTATAAAAACATCCATAATTCGTAACTCTTGTTATCGAAATAACGCGGAATAACTGTTTGGCCGACAATGCTTCTATGTCCCTACGTACCGGTCAGGAGATTGACGAAGTTTCAGCTTTGCGGTCATGTCGGTCCGGCGGCAGCCATTTTATCAAAAAGTAAAATGATATCGCTGCATTCGGTTACAATCCATCGAACCATTACGATTTCTATAAAAACATCCATAATTCGTAACTCTTATTGTCGAAATAACGCGGAAAAACTGTTTGGCCGACAATGCTTCTATGTCCCTACGTACCGGTCAGGAGATTGACGAAGTATCAGCTTTGCGGTCATGTCGGTCCGGCGGGAGTGATTTTGTCAAAAAGTAAAATGATATCGCTGCATTCGGTTACAATCCATCGAACCATTACGATTTCTATAAAAATATCCATAATTCGTAACTCTTTTTAGCGAAATAACGCGGAGAAACTGTTTGGCCGACAATTCTTCTATGTCCCCACGTGCCGGTCGGGGGATTGACAAAGACCCAGCTTTCCGGTCAGGTCTGTCCGGGTGCAATTTTATAAATAAAATAAATTGATATCGCTGCACTCTACTACAACTCGTCGCACCATTACGATTTCTATAAAAACATCCATAATTCGTAATTCTTGTTGTCGAAATAACACGAAAAAACTGTTCGGCCGACATTTCTACTATGTCCCGACGTGCCGGTCGGGAGATTGATAATGTTTCAGCTTTGCGGTCATGCCGGCCCGGCGGGAGACATTTTATCAAAAAGTTAAATGATATCGCTGCATTCGGTTACAATTCATCGAACCATTACGATTTCTCTGAAAACATCCATAATTCGTAATTATTTCTATCGAAATAACGCGGAAAAACTGTTTGGCCGACAATTCTCCTATGTCGCCTCGTGCCGGTCGGGAAATTGACAAAGTTTGATCTTTGCCGTCATGTCGGTCCGGCGGCAGTCATTTTATCGAAAAGTAAAATGATATCGTTGCATTCGGTTACAATTCATCGAACCATTACGATTTCTATAAAAATATCCATAATTCGTAACTCTTGTTATCGAAATAACGCGGAAAAATTGTTTGGCCGACAATTCTACTATGTCCCCTCGTGCCGATCAGGATTGTCAAATTGACGAAGTTTCAGCTTTGCGGTCATGTCGGTCCGGCGGGAGCCATTTTACCAAAAAGTAAAATGATATTCGTGCATTCGATTACAATTCGTCGAACCATTACGATTTCTATAAAAATATCCATAATTCGTAACTCTTGTTATCGAAATAACGCGGAGAAACTGTTTGGCCGACAATTCTTCTATGTCCCCACGTGCCGGTCGGGAGATTGACAAAGTGTCTGCTTAGCGGTCATGTCGGCCCGGCGGGAGCCATTTTACCAAAAAGTAAAATGATATTCGTGCATTCGATTGCAATTCGTCGAACCATTACGATTTCTATACAAATATCCATAATTCGTAACTCTTTTTATCGAAATAACGCGGAGAAACTGTTTGGCCGACAATTCTTCTATGTCCCCACGTGCCGGTCGGGAGATTGACAAAGACCCAGCTTTCCGGTCAGGTCTGTCCGGCGGGTGCAATTTTATAAATAAAATAAATTGATATCGCTGCACTCTACTACAACTCGTCGCACCATTACGATTTCTATAAAAACATCCATAATTCGTAATTCTTGTTATCGAAATGACACGAAAAAACTGTTCGGCCGACATTTCTTCTATGTCCCGACGTGCCGGTCGGGAGATTGACAATGTTTCAGCTTTGCGGTCATGCCGGCCCGGCGGGAGACATTTTATCAAAAAGTAAAATGATATCGCTGCATTCGGTTACAATCCATCGAACCATTACGATTTCTATAAAAACATCCATAATTCGTAACTCTTTTTGTCGAAATAACGCGGAAAAACTGTTTGGCCGACAATGCTTCTATGTCCCTACGTACCGGTCAGGAGATTGACGAAGTTTCAGCTTTGCGGTCATGTCGGTCCGGCGGGAGCCATTTTGTCAAAAAGTAAAATGATATCGCTGCATTCGGTTACAATCCTTCGAACCATTACGATTTCTATAAAAATATCCATAATTCGTAACTCTTTTTATCGCAATAACGCGGAGAAACTGTTTGGCCGACAATTCTTCTATGTCCCCACGTGCCGGTCGGGGGATTGACAAAGACCCAGCTTTCCGGTCAGGTCTGTCCGGCGGGTGCAATTTTATAAATAAAATAAATTAATATCGCTGCACTCTACTACAACTCGTCGCACCATTACGATTTCTATAAAAACATCCATAATTCGTAACTCTTTTTGTCGAAATAACGCGGAAAAACTGTTTGGCCGACAATACCTCTATGTCCCCACGTGCCGGTCGGGAGATTGACAAAGTGTCTGCTTAGCGGTCATGTCGGCCCGGCGGGAGCCATTTTACCAAAAAGTAAAATGATATTCGTGCATTCGATTACAATTCGTCGAACCATTACGATTTCTATAAAAATATCCATAATTCGTAACTCTTGTTATCGAAATAACGCGGAGAAACTGTTTGGCCGACAATTCTTCTATGTCCCCACGTGCCGGTCGGGAGATTGACAAAGTGTCTGCTTAGCGGTCATGTCGGCCCGGCGGGAGCCATTTTACCAAAAAGTAAAATGATATTCGTGCATTCGATTGCAATTCGTAGAACCATTACGATTTCTATAAAAATATCCATAACTCGTAACTCTTGTTATCGAAATAACGCGGAGAAACTGTTTGGCCGACAATTCTTCTATGTCCCCACGTGCCGGTCGGGAGATTGACAAAGACCCAGCTTTCCGGTCAGGTCTGTCCGGCGGGTGCAATTTTATAAATAAAATATATTGATATCGCTGCACTCTACTACAACTCGTCGCACCATTACGATTTCTATAAAAACATCCATAATTCGTAACTCTTGTCATCGAAATAACGCAGAATAACTGTTTGGCCGACAATGCTTCTATGTCCCTACGTACCGGTCAGGAGATTGACGAAGTTTCAGCTTTGCGGTCATGTCGGTCCGGCGGCAGCCATTTTATCAAAAAGTAAAATGATATCGCTGCATTCGGTTACAATCCATCGAACCATTACGATTTCTATAAAAACATCCATAATTCGTAACTCTTTTTGTCGAAATATCGCGGAAAAACTGTTTGGCCGACAATGCTTCTATGTCCCTACGTACCGGTCAGGAGATTGACGAAGTATCAGCTTTGCGGTCATGTCGGTCCGGCGGGAGTGATTTTGTCAAAAAGTAAAATGATATCGCTGCATTCGCTTACAATCCACCGAACCATTACGATTTCTATAAAAACATCCATAATTCGTAACTCTTTTTGTCGAAATACCGCGGAAAAGCTGTTTGGCAGACAATACCTCCATGTCCCCACGTGCCGGTCGGCGGATTGACAAAGACCCAGCTTTCCGGTCAGGTCTGTCCGGGTGCAATTTTATAAATAAAATAAATTGATATCGCTGCACCCTACTACAACTCGTCGCACCATTACGATTTCTATAAAAACGTCCATAATTCGTAATTCTTGTTGTCGAAATAACACGAAAAAACTGTTCGGCCGACATTTCTACTATGTCCCGACGTGCCGGTCGGGAGATTGATAATGTTTCAGCTTTGCGGTCATGCCGGCCCGGCGGGAGACATTTTATCAAAAAGTTAAATGATATCGCTGCATTCGGTTACAATTCATCGAACCATTACGATTTCTCTGAAAACATCCATAATTCGTAATTATTTCTATCGAAATAACGCGGAAAAACTGTTTGGCCGACAATTCTCCTATGTCGCCTCGTGCCGGTCGGGAAATTGACAAAGTTTGATCTTTGCCGTCATGTCGGTCCGGCGGCAGTCATTTTATCGAAAAGTAAAATGATATCGTTGCATTCGGTTACAATTCATCGAACCATTACGATTTCTATAAAAATATCCATAATTCGTAACTCTTGTTATCGAAATAACGCGGAAAAATTGTTTGGCCGACAATTCTACTATGTCCCCTCGTGCCGATCAGGAAATTGACGAAGTTTCAGCTTTGCGGTCATGTCGGTCCGGCGGGAGCCATTTTACCAAAAAGTAAAATGATATTCGTGCATTCGATTACAATTCGTCGAACCATTACGATTTCTATAAAAATATCCATAATTCGTAACTCTTGTTATCGAAATAACGCGGAGAAACTGTTTGGCCGACAATTCTTCTATGTCCCCACGTGCCGGTCGGGAGATTGACAAAGTGTCTGCTTAGCGGTCATGTCGGCCCGGCGGGAGCCATTTTACCAAAAAGTAAAATGATATTCGTGCATTCGATTGCAATTCGTCGAACCATTACGATTTCTATACAAATATCCATAATTCGTAACTCTTTTTATCGAAATAACGCGGAGAAACTGTTTGGCCGACAATTCTTCTATGTCCCCACGTGCCGGTCGGGAGATTGACAAAGACCCAGCTTTCCGGTCAGGTCTGTCCGGCGGGTGCAATTTTATAAATAAAATAAATTGATATCGCTGCACTCTACTACAACTCGTCGCACCATTACGATTTCTATAAAAACATCCATAATTCGTAATTCTTGTTATCGAAATGACACGAAAAAACTGTTCGGCCGACATTTCTTCTATGTCCCGACGTGCCGGTCGGGAGATTGACAATGTTTCAGCTTTGCGCTCATGCCGGCCCGGCGGGAGACATTTTATCAAAAAGTAAAATGATATCGCTGCATTCGGTTACAATCCATCGAACCATTACGATTTCGATAAAAACATCCATAATTCGTAACTCTTTTTGTCGAAATAACGCGGAAAAACTGTTTGGCCGACAATGCTTCTATGTCCCTACGTACCGGTCAGGAGATTGACGAAGTTTCAGCTTTGCGGTCATGTCGGTCCGGCGGGAGCCATTTTGTCAAAAAGTAAAATGATATCGCTGCATTCGGTTACAATCCTTCGAACCATTACGATTTCTATAAAAATATCCATAATTCGTAACTCTTTTTATCGCAATAACGCGGAGAAACTGTTTGGCCGACAATTCTTCTATGTCCCCACGTGCCGGTCGGGGGATTGACAAAGACCCAGCTTTCCGGTCAGGTCTGTCCGGCGGGTGCAATTTTATAAATAAAATAAATTAATATCGCTGCACTCTACTACAACTCGTCGCACCATTACGATTTCTATAAAAACATCCATAATTCGTAACTCTTTTTGTCGAAATAACGCGGAAAAACTGTTTGGCCGACAATACCTCTATGTCCCCACGTGCCGGTCGGGAGATTGACAAAGTGTCTGCTTAGCGGTCATGTCGGCCCGGCGGGAGCCATTTTACCAAAAAGTAAAATGATATTCGTGCATTCGATTACAATTCGTCGAACCATTGCGATTTCTATAAAAATATCCATAATTCGTAACTCTTGTTATCGAAATAACGCGGAGAAACTGTTTGGCCGACAATTCTTCTATGTCCCCACGTGCCGGTCGGGAGATTGACAAAGTGTCTGCTTAGCGGTCATGTCGGCCCGGCGGGAGCCATTTTACCAAAAAGTAAAATGATATTCGTGCATTCGATTGCAATTCGTAGAACCATTACGATTTCTATAAAAATATCCATAATTCGTAACTCGTGTTATCGAAATAACGCGGAGAAACTGTTTGGCCGACAATTCTTCTATGTCCCCACGTGCCGGTCGGGAGATTGACAAAGACCCAGCTTTCCGGTCAGGTCTGTCCGGCGGGTGCAATTTTATAAATAAAATAAATTGATATCGCTGCACTCTACTACAACTCGTCGCACCATTACGATTTCTATAAAAACATCCATAATTCGTAATTCTTGTTATCGAAATAACACGAAAAAACTGTTCGGCCGACATTTCTTCTATGTCCCGACGTGCCGGTCGGGAGATTGACAATGTTTCAGCTTTGCGGTCATGCCGGCCCGGCGGGAGACATTTTATCAAAAAGTAAAATGATATCGCTGCATTCGGTTACAATTCATCGAACCATTACGATTTCTCTGAAAACATCCATAATTCGTAATTCTTTTTATCGAAATAACGCGGAAAAACTGTTTGGCCGACAATTCTCCTATGTCGCCTTGTGCCGGTCGGGAAATTGACAAAGTTTGATCTCTGCCGTCATGTCGGTCCGGCGGCAGTCATTTTATCAAAAAGTAAAATGATATCGTTGCGTTCGGTTACAATTCATCGAACCATTACGATTTCTATAAAAATATCCATAATTCGTAACTCTTGTTATCGAAATAACGCGGAAAAATTGTTTGGCCGACAATTCTACTATGTCCCCTCGTGCCGATCGGGAAATTGACGAAGTTTCAGCTTTGCGGTCATGTCGGTCCGGCGGGAGCCATTTTATCAAAAAGTAAAATGATATCGCTGCATTCGGTTACAATCCATCGAACCATTACGATTTCTATAAAAACATCCATAATTCGTAACTCTTGTCATCGAAATAACGCGGAATATCTGTTTGGCCGACAATGCTTCTATGTCCCTACGTACCGGTCAGGAGATTGACGAAGTTTCAGCTTTGCGGTCATGTCGGTCCGGCGGCAGCCATTTTATCAAAAAGTAAAATGATATCGCTGCATTCGGTTACAATCCATCGAACCATTACGATTTCTATAAAAACATCCATAATTCGTAACTCTTTTTGTCGACATAACGCGGAAAAACTGTTTGGCCGACAATGCTTCTATGTCCCTACGTACCGGTCAGGAGATTGACGAAGTATCAGCTTTGCGGTCATGTCGGTCCGGCGGGAGTGATTTTGTCAAAAAGTAAAATGATATCGCTGCATTCGGTTACAATCCATCGAACCATTACGATTTCTATAAAAATATCCATAATTCGTAACTCTTTTTAGCGAAATAACGCGGAGAAACTGTTTGGCCGACAATTCTTCTATGTCCCCACGTGCCGGTCGGGGGATTGACAAAGACCCAGCTTTCCGGTCAGGTCTGTCCGGGTGCAATTTTATAAATAAAATAAATTGATATCGCTGCACTCTACTACAACTCGTCGCACCATTACGATTTCTATAAAAACATCCATAATTCGTAATTTTTGTTATCGAAATAACACGAAAAAACTGTTTGGCCGACATTTCTTCTATGTCCCGACGTGCCGGTCGGGAGATTGACAATGTTTCAGCTTTGCGGTCATGCCGGCCCGGCGGGAGACATTTTATCAAAAAGTAAAATGATATCGCTGCATTCGGCTACAATTCATCGAACCATTACGATTTCTCTGAAAACATCCATAATTCGTAATTCTTTTTATCGAAATAACGCGGAAAAACTGTTTGGCCGACAATTCTTCTATGTCCCCACGTGCCGGTCGGGAAATTGACAAAGTTTGATCTTTGACGTCATGTCGGTCCGGCGGCAGTCATTTTATCAAAAAGTAAAATGATATCGTTGCATTCGGTTACAATTCATCGAACCATTACGATTTCTATAAAAATATCCATAATTCGTAACTCTTGTTATCGAAATAACGCGGAGAAACTGTTTGGCCGACAATTCTTCTATGTCCCCACGTGGCGGTCGGGAGATTGACAAAGTGTCTGCTTAGCGGTCAGGTCGGCCCGGCGGGAGCCATTTTACCAAAAAGTAAAATGATATTCGTGCATTCGATTGCAATTCGTCGAACCATTACGATTTCTATAAAAATATCCATAATTCGTAACTCTTTTTATCGAAATAACGCGGAGAAACTGTTTGGCCGACAATTCTTCTATGTCCCCACGTGCCGGTCGGGAGATTGACAAAGACCCAGCTTTCCGGTCAGGTCTGTCCGGCGGGTGCAATTTTATAAATAAAATAAATTGATATCGCTGCACTCTACTACAACTCGTCGCACCATTACGATTTCTATAAAAACATCCATAATTCGTAATTCTTGTTATCGAAATAACACGAAAAAACTGTTCGGCCGACATTTCTTCTATGTCCCGACGTGCCGGTCGGGAGATTGATAATGTTTCAGCTTTGCGGTCATGCCGGCCCGGCGGGAGACATTTTATCAAAAAGTTAAATGATATCGCTGCATTCGGTTACAATTCATCGAACCATTACGATTTCTCTGAAAACATCCATAATTCGTAATTCTTTCTATCGAAATAACGCGGAAAAACTGTTTGGCCGACAATTCTCCTATGTCGCCTCGTGCCGGTCGGGAAATTGACAAAGTTTGATCTTTGCCGTCATGTCGGTCCGGCGGCAGTCATTTTATCGAAAAGTAAAATGATATCGTTGCATTCGGTTACAATTCATCGAACCATTACGATTTCTATAAAAATATCCATAATTCGTAACTCTTGTTATCGAAATAACGCGGAAAAATTGTTTGGCCGACAATTCTACTATGTCCCCTCGTGCCGATCAGGAAATTGACGAAGTTTCAGCTTTGCGGTCATGTCGGTCCGGCGGGAGCCATTTTATCAAAAAGTAAAATGATATCGCTGCATTCGGTTACAATCCATCGAACCATTACGATTTCTATAAAAACATCCATAACTCGTAACTCTTTTTGTCGAAATAACGCGGAAAAACTGTTTGGCCGACGATACCTCTATGTCCCCACGTGCCGGTCGGGAGACTGACAAAGTGTCTGCTAAGCGGTCATGTCGGCCCGGCGGGAGCCATTTTACCAAAAAGTAAAATGATATTCGTGCATTCGATTACAATTCGTCGAACCATTACGATTTCTATAAAAATATCCATAATTCGTAACTCTTGTTATCGAAATAACGCGGAGAAACTGTTTGGCCGACAATTCTTCTATGTCCCCACGTGCCGGTCGGGAGATTGACAAAGTGTCTGCTTAGCGGTCATGTCGGCCCGGCGGGAGCCATTTTACCAAAAAGTAAAATGATATTCGTGCATTCGATTGCAATTCGTCGAACCATTACGATTTCTATAAAAATATCCATAATTCGTAACTCTTTTTATCGAAATAACGCGGAGAAACTGTTTGGCCGACAATTCTTCTATGTCCCCACGTGCCGGTCGGGAGATTGACAAAGACCCAGCTTTCCGGTCAGGTCTGTCCGGCGGGTGCAATTTTATAAATAAAATAAATTGATATCGCTGCATTCTACTACAACTCGTCGCACCATTACGATTTCTATGAAAACATCCATAATTCGTAATTCTTGTTATCGAAATAACACGAAAAAACTGTTCGGCCGACATTTCTTCTATGTCCCGACGTGCCGGTCGGGAGATTGACAATGTTTCAGCTTTGCGCTCATGCCGGCCCGGCGGGAGACATTTTATCAAAAAGTAAAATGATATCGCTGCATTCGGTTACAATCCATCGAACCATTACGATTTCTATAAAAACATCCATAATTCGTAACTCTTTTTGTCGAAATAACGCGGAAAAACTGTTTGGCCGACAATGCTTCTATGTCCCTACGTACCGGTCAGGAGATTGACGAAGTTTCAGCTTTGCGGTCATGTCGGTCCGGCGGGAGCCATTTTGTCATAAAGTAAAATGATATCGCTGCATTCGGTTACAATCCTGCGAACCATTACGATTTCTATAAAAATATCCATAATTCGTAACTCTTTTTATCGCAATAACGCGGAGAAACTGTTTGGCCGACAATTCTTCTATGTCCCCACGTGCCGGTCGGGGGATTGACAAAGACCCAGCTTTCCGGTCAGGTCTGTCCGGCGGGTGCAATTTTATAAATAAAATAAATTAATATCGCTGCACTCTACTACAACTCGTCGCACCATTACGATTTCTATAAAAACATCCATAATTCGTAACTCTTTTTGTCGAAATAACGCGGAAAAACTGTTTGGCCGACAATACCTCTATGTCCCCACGTGCCGGTCGGGAGATTGACAAAGTGTCTGCTTAGCGGTCATGTCGGCCCGGCGGGAGCCATTTTACCAAAAAGTAAAATGATATTCGTGCATTCGATTACAATTCGTCGAACCATTACGATTTCTATAAAAATATCCATAATTCGTAACTCTTGTTATCGAAATAACGCGGAGAAACTGTTTGGCCGACAATTCTTCTATGTCCCCACGTGCCGGTCGGGAGATTGACAAAGTGTCTGCTTAGCGGTCATGTCGGCCCGGCGGGAGCCATTTTACCAAAAAGTAAAATGATATTCGTGCATTCGATTGCAATTCGTAGAACCATTACGATTTCTATAAAAATATCCATAATTCGTAACTCGTGTTATCGAAATAACGCGGAGAAACTGTTTGGCCGACAATTCTTCTATGTCCCCACGTGCCGGTCGGGAGATTGACAAAGACCCAGCTTTCCGGTCAGGTCTGTCCGGCGGGTGCAATTTTATAAATAAAATAAATTGATATCGCTGCACTCTACTACAACTCGTCGCACCATTACGATTTCTATAAAAACATCCATAATTCGTAATTCTTGTTATCGAAATAACACGAAAAAACTGTTCGGCCGACATTTCTTCTATGTCCCGACGTGCCGGTCGGGAGATTGACAATGTTTCAGCTTTGCGGTCATGCCGGCCCGGCGGGAGACATTTTATCAAAAAGTAAAATGATATCGCTGCATTCGGTTACAATTCATCGAACCATTACGATTTCTCTGAAAACATCCATAATTCGTAATTCTTTTTATCGAAATAACGCGGAAAAACTGTTTGGCCGACAATTCTCCTATGTCGCCTTGTGCCGGTCGGGAAATTGACAAAGTTTGATCTCTGCCGTCATGTCGGTCCGGCGGCAGTCATTTTATCAAAAAGTAAAATGATATCGTTGCGTTCGGTTACAATTCATCGAACCATTACGATTTCTATAAAAATATCCATAATTCGTAACTCTTGTTATCGAAATAACGCGGAAAAATTGTTTGGCCGACAATTCTACTATGTCCCCTCGTGCCGATCGGGAAATTGACGAAGTTTCAGCTTTGCGGTCATGTCGGTCCGGCGGGAGCCATTTTATCAAAAAGTAAAATGATATCGCTGCATTCGGTTACAATCCATCGAACCATTACGATTTCTATAAAAACATCCATAATTCGTAACTCTTGTCATCGAAATAACGCGGAATATCTGTTTGGCCGACAATGCTTCTATGTCCCTACGTACCGGTCAGGAGATTGACGAAGTTTCAGCTTTGCGGTCATGTCGGTCCGGCGGCAGCCATTTTATCAAAAAGTAAAATGATATCGCTGCATTCGGTTACAATCCATCGAACCATTACGATTTCTATAAAAACATCCATAATTCGTAACTCTTTTTGTCGACATAACGCGGAAAAACTGTTTGGCCGACAATGCTTCTATGTCCCTACGTACCGGTCAGGAGATTGACGAAGTATCAGCTTTGCGGTCATGTCGGTCCGGCGGGAGTGATTTTGTCAAAAAGTAAAATGATATCGCTGCATTCGGTTACAATCCATCGAACCATTACGATTTCTATAAAAATATCCATAATTCGTAACTCTTTTTAGCGAAATAACGCGGAGAAACTGTTTGGCCGACAATTCTTCTATGTCCCCACGTGCCGGTCGGGGGATTGACAAAGACCCAGCTTTCCGGTCAGGTCTGTCCGGGTGCAATTTTATAAATAAAATAAATTGATATCGCTGCACTCTACTACAACTCGTCGCACCATTACGATTTCTATAAAAACATCCATAATTCGTAATTTTTGTTATCGAAATAACACGAAAAAACTGTTCGGCCGACATTTCTTCTATGTCCCGACGTGCCGGTCGGGAGATTGACAATGTTTCAGCTTTGCGGTCATGCCGGCCCGGCGGGAGACATTTTATCAAAAAGTAAAATGATATCGCTGCATTCGGCTACAATTCATCGAACCATTACGATTTCTCTGAAAACATCCATAATTCGTAATTCTTTTTATCGAAATAACGCGGAAAAACTGTTTGGCCGACAATTCTTCTATGTCCCCACGTGCCGGTCGGGAAATTGACAAAGTTTGATCTTTGACGTCATGTCGGTCCGGCGGCAGTCATTTTATCAAAAAGTAAAATGATATCGTTGCATTCGGTTACAATTCATCGAACCATTACGATTTCTATAAAAATATCCATAATTCGTAACTCTTGTTATCGAAATAACGCGGAGAAACTGTTTGGCCGACAATTCTTCTATGTCCCCACGTGCCGGTCGGGAGATTGACAAAGTGTCTGCTTAGCGGTCAGGTCGGCCCGGCGGGAGCCATTTTACCAAAAAGTAAAATGATATTCGTGCATTCGATTGCAATTCGTCGAACCATTACGATTTCTATAAAAATATCCATAATTCGTAACTCTTTTTATCGAAATAACGCGGAGAAACTGTTTGGCCGACAATTCTTCTATGTCCCCACGTGCCGGTCGGGAGATTGACAAAGACCCAGCTTTCCGGTCAGGTCTGTCCGGCGGGTGCAATTTTATAAATAAAATAAATTGATATCGCTGCACTCTACTACAACTCGTCGCACCATTACGATTTCTATAAAAACATCCATAATTCGTAATTCTTGTTATCGAAATAACACGAAAAAACTGTTCGGCCGACATTTCTTCTATGTCCCGACGTGCCGGTCGGGAGATTGATAATGTTTCAGCTTTGCGGTCATGCCGGCCCGGCGGGAGACATTTTATCAAAAAGTTAAATGATATCGCTGCATTCGGTTACAATTCATCGAACCATTACGATTTCTCTGAAAACATCCATAATTCGTAATTCTTTCTATCGAAATAACGCGGAAAAACTGTTTGGCCGACAATTCTCCTATGTCGCCTCGTGCCGGTCGGGAAATTGACAAAGTTTGATCTTTGCCGTCATGTCGGTCCGGCGGCAGTCATTTTATCGAAAAGTAAAATGATATCGTTGCATTCGGTTACAATTCATCGAACCATTACGATTTCTATAAAAATATCCATAATTCGTAACTCTTGTTATCGAAATAACGCGGAAAAATTGTTTGGCCGACAATTCTACTATGTCCCCTCGTGCCGATCAGGAAATTGACGAAGTTTCAGCTTTGCGGTCATGTCGGTCCGGCGGGAGCCATTTTATCAAAAAGTAAAATGATATCGCTGCATTCGGTTACAATCCATCGAACCATTACGATTTCTATAAAAACATCCATAACTCGTAACTCTTTTTGTCGAAATAACGCGGAAAAACTGTTTGGCCGACGATACCTCTATGTCCCCACGTGCCGGTCGGGAGACTGACAAAGTGTCTGCTAAGCGGTCATGTCGGCCCGGCGGGAGCCATTTTACCAAAAAGTAAAATGATATTCGTGCATTCGATTACAATTCGTCGAACCATTACGATTTCTATAAAAATATCCATAATTCGTAACTCTTGTTATCGAAATAACGCGGAGAAACTGTTTGGCCGACAATTCTTCTATGTCCCCACGTGCCGGTCGGGAGATTGACAAAGTGTCTGCTTAGCGGTCATGTCGGCCCGGCGGGAGCCATTTTACCAAAAAGTAAAATGATATTCGTGCATTCGATTGCAATTCGTCGAACCATTACGATTTCTATAAAAATATCCATAATTCGTAACTCTTTTTATCGAAATAACGCGGAGAAACTGTTTGGCCGACAATTCTTCTATGTCCCCACGTGCCGGTCGGGAGATTGACAAAGACCCAGCTTTCCGGTCAGGTCTGTCCGGCGGGTGCAATTTTATAAATAAAATAAATTGATATCGCTGCATTCTACTACAACTCGTCGCACCATTACGATTTCTATGAAAACATCCATAATTCGTAATTCTTGTTATCGAAATAACACGAAAAAACTGTTCGGCCGACATTTCTTCTATGTCCCGACGTGCCGGTCGGGAGATTGACAATGTTTCAGCTTTGCGCTCATGCCGGCCCGGCGGGAGACATTTTATCAAAAAGTAAAATGATATCGCTGCATTCGGTTACAATCCATCGAACCATTACGATTTCTATAAAAACATCCATAATTCGTAACTCTTTTTGTCGAAATAACGCGGAAAAACTGTTTGGCCGACAATGCTTCTATGTCCCTACGTACCGGTCAGGAGATTGACGAAGTTTCAGCTTTGCGGTCATGTCGGTCCGGCGGGAGCCATTTTGTCATAAAGTAAAATGATATCGCTGCATTCGGTTACAATCCTGCGAACCATTACGATTTCTATAAAAATATCCATAATTCGTAACTCTTTTTATCGCAATAACGCGGAGAAACTGTTTGGCCGACAATTCTTCTATGTCCCCACGTGCCGGTCGGGGGATTGACAAGGACCCAGCTTTCCGGTCAGGTCTGTCCGGCGGTTGCAATTTTATAAATAAAATAAATTAATATCGCTGCACTCTACTACAACTCGTCGCACCATTACGATTTCTATAAAAACATCCATAATTCGTAACTCTTTTTGTCGAAATAACGCGGAAAAACTGTTTGGCCGACAATACCTCTATGTCCCCACGTGCCGGTCGGGAGATTGACAAAGTGTCTGCTTAGCGGTCATGTCGGCCCGGCGGGAGCCATTTTACCAAAAAGTAAAATGATATTCGTGCATTCGATTACAATTCGTCGAACCATTACGATTTCTATAAAAACATCCATAATTCGTAACTCTTTTTGTCGACATAACGCGGAAAAACTGTTTGGCCGACAATGCTTCTATGTCCCTACGTACCGGTCAGGAGATTGACGAAGTATCAGCTTTGCGGTCATGTCGGTCCGGCGGGAGTGATTTTGTCAAAAAGTAAAATGATATCGCTGCATTCGGTTACAATCCATCGAACCATTACGATTTCTATAAAAATATCCATAATTCGTAACTCTTTTTAGCGAAATAACGCGGAGAAACTGTTTGGCCGACAATTCTTCTATGTCCCCACGTGCCGGTCGGGGGATTGACAAAGACCCAGCTTTCCGGTCAGGTCTGTCCGGGTGCAATTTTATAAATAAAATAAATTGATATCGCTGCACTCTACTACAACTCGTCGCACCATTACGATTTCTATAAAAACATCCATAATTCGTAATTTTTGTTATCGAAATAACACGAAAAAACTGTTCGGCCGACATTTCTTCTATGTCCCGACGTGCCGGTCGGGAGATTGACAATGTTTCAGCTTTGCGGTCATGCCGGCCCGGCGGGAGACATTTTATCAAAAAGTAAAATGATATCGCTGCATTCGGCTACAATTCATCGAACCATTACGATTTCTCTGAAAACATCCATAATTCGTAATTCTTTTTATCGAAATAACGCGGAAAAACTGTTTGGCCGACAATTCTTCTATGTCCCCACGTGCCGGTCGGGAAATTGACAAAGTTTGATCTTTGACGTCATGTCGGTCCGGCGGCAGTCATTTTATCAAAAAGTAAAATGATATCGTTGCATTCGGTTACAATTCATCGAACCATTACGATTTCTATAAAAATATCCATAATTCGTAACTCTTGTTATCGAAATAACGCGGAGAAACTGTTTGGCCGACAATTCTTCTATGTCCCCACGTGCCGGTCGGGAGATTGACAAAGTGTCTGCTTAGCGGTCAGGTCGGCCCGGCGGGAGCCATTTTACCAAAAAGTAAAATGATATTCGTGCATTCGATTGCAATTCGTCGAACCATTACGATTTCTATAAAAATATCCATAATTCGTAACTCTTTTTATCGAAATAACGCGGAGAAACTGTTTGGCCGACAATTCTTCTATGTCCCCACGTGCCGGTCGGGAGATTGACAAAGACCCAGCTTTCCGGTCAGGTCTGTCCGGCGGGTGCAATTTTATAAATAAAATAAATTGATATCGCTGCACTCTACTACAACTCGTCGCACCATTACGATTTCTATAAAAACATCCATAATTCGTAATTCTTGTTATCGAAATAACACGAAAAAACTGTTCGGCCGACATTTCTTCTATGTCCCGACGTGCCGGTCGGGAGATTGATAATGTTTCAGCTTTGCGGTCATGCCGGCCCGGCGGGAGACATTTTATCAAAAAGTTAAATGATATCGCTGCATTCGGTTACAATTCATCGAACCATTACGATTTCTCTGAAAACATCCATAATTCGTAATTCTTTCTATCGAAATAACGCGGAAAAACTGTTTGGCCGACAATTCTCCTATGTCGCCTCGTGCCGGTCGGGAAATTGACAAAGTTTGATCTTTGCCGTCATGTCGGTCCGGCGGCAGTCATTTTATCGAAAAGTAAAATGATATCGTTGCATTCGGTTACAATTCATCGAACCATTACGATTTCTATAAAAATATCCATAATTCGTAACTCTTGTTATCGAAATAACGCGGAAAAATTGTTTGGCCGACAATTCTACTATGTCCCCTCGTGCCGATCAGGAAATTGACGAAGTTTCAGCTTTGCGGTCATGTCGGTCCGGCGGGAGCCATTTTATCAAAAAGTAAAATGATATCGCTGCATTCGGTTACAATCCATCGAACCATTACGATTTCTATAAAAACATCCATAACTCGTAACTCTTTTTGTCGAAATAACGCGGAAAAACTGTTTGGCCGACGATACCTCTATGTCCCCACGTGCCGGTCGGGAGACTGACAAAGTGTCTGCTAAGCGGTCATGTCGGCCCGGCGGGAGCCATTTTACCAAAAAGTAAAATGATATTCGTGCATTCGATTACAATTCGTCGAACCATTACGATTTCTATAAAAATATCCATAATTCGTAACTCTTGTTATCGAAATAACGCGGAGAAACTGTTTGGCCGACAATTCTTCTATGTCCCCACGTGCCGGTCGGGAGATTGACAAAGTGTCTGCTTAGCGGTCATGTCGGCCCGGCGGGAGCCATTTTACCAAAAAGTAAAATGATATTCGTGCATTCGATTGCAATTCGTCGAACCATTACGATTTCTATAAAAATATCCATAATTCGTAACTCTTTTTATCGAAATAACGCGGAGAAACTGTTTGGCCGACAATTCTTCTATGTCCCCACGTGCCGGTCGGGAGATTGACAAAGACCCAGCTTTCCGGTCAGGTCTGTCCGGCGGGTGCAATTTTATAAATAAAATAAATTGATATCGCTGCATTCTACTACAACTCGTCGCACCATTACGATTTCTATGAAAACATCCATAATTCGTAATTCTTGTTATCGAAATAACACGAAAAAACTGTTCGGCCGACATTTCTTCTATGTCCCGACGTGCCGGTCGGGAGATTGACAATGTTTCAGCTTTGCGCTCATGCCGGCCCGGCGGGAGACATTTTATCAAAAAGTAAAATGATATCGCTGCATTCGGTTACAATCCATCGAACCATTACGATTTCTATAAAAACATCCATAATTCGTAACTCTTGTTATCGAAATAACGCGGAGAAACTGTTTGGCCGACAATTCTTCTATGTCCCCACGTGCCGGTCGGGAGATTGACAAAGTGTCTGCTTAGCGGTCATGTCGGCCCGGCGGGAGCCATTTTACCAAAAAGTAAAATGATATTCGTGCATTCGATTACAATTCGTCGAACCATTACGATTTCTATAAAAATATCCATAATTCGTAACTCTTGTTATCGAAATAACGCGGAGAAACTGTTTGGCCGACAATTCTTCTATGTCCCCACGTGCCGGTCGGGAGATTGACAAAGTGTCTGCTTAGCGGTCATGTCGGCCCGGCGGGAGCCATTTTACCAAAAAGTAAAATGATATTCGTGCATTCGATTGCAATTCGTAGAACCATTACGATTTCTATAAAAATATCCATAATTCGTAACTCTTTTTATCGAAATAACGCGGAGGAACTGTTTGGCCGACAATTCTTCTATGTCCCCACGTGCCGGTCGGGAGATTGACAAAGACCCAGCTTTCCGGTCAGGTCTGTCCGGCGGGTGCAATTTTATAAATAAAATAAATTGATATCGCTGCACTCTACTACAACTCGTCGCACCATTACGATTTCTATAAAAACATCCATAATTCGTAATTCTTGTTATCGAAATAACACGAAAAAACTGTTCGGCCGACATTTCTTCTATGTCCCGACGTGCCGGTCGGGAGATTGACAATGTTTCAGCTTTGCGGTCATGCCGGCCCGGCGGGAGACATTTTATCAAAAAGTAAAATGATATCGCTGCATTCGGTTACAATTCATCGAACCATTACGATTTCTCTGAAAACATCCATAATTCGTAATTCTTTTTATCGAAATAACGCGGAAAAACTGTTTGGCCGACAATTCTCCTATGTCGCCTTGTGCCGGTCTGGAAATTGACAAAGTTTGATCTCTGCCGTCATGTCGGTCCGGCGGCAGTCATTTTATCAAAAAGTAAAATGATATCGTTGCGTTCGGTTACAATTCATCGAACCATTACGATTTCTATAAAAATATCCATAATTCGTAACTCTTGTTATCGAAATAACGCGGAAAAATTGTTTGGCCGACAATTCTACTATGTCCCCTCGTGCCGATCGGGAAATTGACGAAGTTTCAGCTTTGCGGTCATGTCGGTCCGGCGGGAGCCATTTTATCAAAAAGTAAAATGATATCGCTGCATTCGGTTACAATCCATCGAACCATTACGATTTCTATAAAAACATCCATAATTCGTAACTCTTGTCATCGAAATAACGCAGAATAACTGTTTGGCCGACAATGCTTCTATGTCCCTACGTACCGGTCAGGAGATTGACGAAGTTTCAGCTTTGCGGTCATGTCGGTCCGGCGGCAGCCATTTTATCAAAAAGTAAAATGATATCGCTGCATTCGGTTACAATCCATCGAACCATTACGATTTCTATAAAAACATCCATAATTCGTAACTCTTTTTGTCGAAATATCGCGGAAAAACTGTTTGGCCGACAATGCTTCTATGTCCCTACGTACCGGTCAGGAGATTGACGAAGTATCAGCTTTGCGGTCATGTCGGTCCGGCGGGAGTGATTTTGTCAAAAAGTAAAATGATATCGCTGCATTCGCTTACAATCCATCGAACCATTACGATTTCTATAAAAACATCCATAATTCGTAACTCTTTTTGTCGAAATACCGCGGAAAAGCTGTTTGGCAGACAATACCTCCATGTCCCCACGTGCCGGTCGGCGGATTGACAAAGACCCAGCTTTCCGGTCAGGTCTGTCCGGGTGCAATTTTATAAATAAAATAAATTGATATCGCTGCACTCTACTACAACTCGTCGCACCATTACGATTTCTATACAAACATCCATAATTCGTAATTCTTGTTGTCGAAATAACACGAAAAAACTGTTCGGCCGACATTTCTTCTATGTCCCGACGTGCCGGTCGGGAGATTGATAATGTTTCAGCTTTGCGGTCATGGCGGCCCGGCGGGAGACATTTTATCAAAAAGTTAAATGATATCGCTGCATTCGGTTACAATTCATCGAACCATTACGATTTCTCTGAAAACATCCATAATTCGTAATTCTTTCTATCGAAATAACGCGGAAAAACTGTTTGGCCGACAATTCTCCTATGTCGCCTCGTGCCGGTCGGGAAATTGACAAAGTTTGATCTTTGCCGTCATGTCGGTCCGGCGGCAGTCATTTTATCGAAAAGTAAAATGATATCGTTGCATTCGGTTACAATTCATCGAACCATTACGATTTCTATAAAAATATCCATAATTCGTAACTCTTGTTATCGAAATAACGCGGAAAAATTGTTTGGCCGACAATTCTACTATGTCCCCTCGTGCCGATCAGGAAATTGACGAAGTTTCAGCTTTGCGGTCATGTCGGTCCGGCGGGAGCCATTTTACCAAAAAGTAAAATGATATTCGTGCATTCGATTACAATTCGTCGAACCATTACGATTTCTATAAAAATATCCATAATTCGTAACTCTTGTTATCGAAATAACGCGGAGAAACTGTTTGGCCGACAATTCTTCTATGTCCCCACGTGCCGGTCGGGGGATTGACAAAGACCCAGCTTTCCGGTCAGGTCTGTCCGGCGGGTGCAATTTTATAAATAAAATAAATTAATATCGCTGCACTCTACTACAACTCGTCGCACCATTACGATTTCTATAAAAACATCCATAATTCGTAACTCTTTTTGTCGAAATAACGCGGAAAAACTGTTTGGCCGACAATACCTCTATGTCCCCACGTGCCGGTCGGGAGATTGACAAAGTGTCTGCTTAGCGGTCATGTCGGCCCGGCGGGAGCCATTTTACCAAAAAGTAAAATGATATTCGTGCATTCGATTACAATTCGTCGAACCATTACGATTTCTATAAAAATATCCATAATTCGTAACTCTTGTTATCGAAATAACGCGGAGAAACTGTTTGGCCGACAATTCTTCTATGTCCCCACGTGCCGGTCGGGAGATTGACAAAGTGTCTGCTTAGCGGTCATGTCGGCCCGGCGGGAGCCATTTTACCAAAAAGTAAAATGATATTCGTGCATTCGATTGCAATTCGTAGAACCATTACGATTTCTATAAAAATATCCATAATTCGTAATTCTTTCTATCGAAATAACGCGGAGAAACTGTTTGGCCGACAATTCTCCTATGTCGCCTCGTGCCGGTCGGGAAATTGACAAAGTTTGATCTTTGACGTCATGTCGGTCCGGCGGCAGTCATTTTATCAAAAAGTAAAATGATATCGTTGCATTCGGTTACAATTCATCGAACCATTACGATTTCTATAAAAATATCCATAATTCGTAACTCTTGTTATCGAAATAACGCGGAGAAACTGTTTGGCCGACAATTCTTCTATGTCCCCACGTGCCGGTCGGGAGATTTAAAAGTGTCTGCTTAGCGGTCATGTCGGCCCGGCGGGAGCCATTTTACCAAAAAGTAAAATGATATTCGTGCATTCGATTACAATTCGTCGAACCATTACGATTTCTATAAAAATATCCATAATTCGTAACTCTTGTTATCGAAATAACGCGGAGAAACTGTTTGGCCGACAATTCTTCTATGTCCCCACGTGCCGGTCGGGAGATTGACAAAGTGTCTGCTTAGCGGTCATGTCGGCCCGGCGGGAGCCATTTTACCAAAAAGTAAAATGATATTCGTGCATTCGATTGCAATTCGTAGAACCATTACGATTTCTATAAAAATATCCATAATTCGTAACTCTTTTTATCGAAATAACGCGGAGGAACTGTTTGGCCGACAATTCTTCTATGTCCCCACGTGCCGGTCGGGAGATTGACAAAGACCCAGCTTTCCGGTCAGGTCTGTCCGGCGGGTGCAATTTTATAAATAAAATAAATTGATATCGCTGCACTCTACTACAACTCGTCGCACCATTACGATTTCTATAAAAACATCCATAATTCGTAATTCTTGTTATCGAAATAACACGAAAAAACTGTTCGGCCGACATTTCTTCTATGTCCCGACGTGCCGGTCGGGAGATTGACAATGTTTCAGCTTTGCGGTCATGCCGGCCCGGCGGGAGACATTTTATCAAAAAGTAAAATGATATCGCTGCATTCGGTTACAATTCATCGAACCATTACGATTTCTCAGAAAACATCCATAATTCGTAATTCTTTTTATCGAAATAACGCGGAAAAACTGTTTGGCCGACAATTCTCCTATGTCGCCTTGTGCCGGTCTGGAAATTGACAAAGTTTGATCTCTGCCGTCATGTCGGTCCGGCGGCAGTCATTTTATCAAAAAGTAAAATGATATCGTTGCGTTCGGTTACAATTCATCGAACCATTACGATTTCTATAAAAATATCCATAATTCGTAACTCTTGTTATCGAAATAACGCGGAAAAATTGTTTGGCCGACAATTCTACTATGTCCCCTCGTGCCGATCGGGAAATTGACGAAGTTTCAGCTTTGCGGTCATGTCGGTCCGGCGGGAGCCATTTTATCAAAAAGTAAAATGATATCGCTGCATTCGGTTACAATCCATCGAACCATTACGATTTCTATAAAAACATCCATAATTCGTAACTCTTGTCATCGAAATAACGCAGAATAACTGTTTGGCCGACAATGCTTCTATGTCCCTACGTACCGGTCAGGAGATTGACGAAGTTTCAGCTTTGCGGTCATGTCGGTCCGGCGGCAGCCATTTTATCAAAAAGTAAAATGATATCGCTGCATTCGGTTACAATCCATCGAACCATTACGATTTCTATAAAAACATCCATAATTCGTAACTCTTTTTGTCGAAATATCGCGGAAAAACTGTTTGGCCGACAATGCTTCTATGTCCCTACGTACCGGTCAGGAGATTGACGAAGTATCAGCTTTGCGGTCATGTCGGTCCGGCGGGAGTGATTTTGTCAAAAAGTAAAATGATATCGCTGCATTCGCTTACAATCCATCGAACCATTACGATTTCTATAAAAACATCCATAATTCGTAACTCTTTTTGTCGAAATACCGCGGAAAAGCTGTTTGGCAGACAATACCTCCATGTCCCCACGTGCCGGTCGGCGGATTGACAAAGACCCAGCTTTCCGGTCAGGTCTGTCCGGGTGCAATTTTATAAATAAAATAAATTGATATCGCTGCACTCTACTACAACTCGTCGCACCATTACGATTTCTATACAAACATCCATAATTCGTAATTCTTGTTGTCGAAATAACACGAAAAAACTGTTCGGCCGACATTTCTTCTATGTCCCGACGTGCCGGTCGGGAGATTGATAATGTTTCAGCTTTGCGGTCATGCCGGCCCGGCGGGAGACATTTTATCAAAAAGTTAAATGATATCGCTGCATTCGGTTACAATTCATCGAACCATTACGATTTCTCTGAAAACATCCATAATTCGTAATTCTTTCTATCGAAATAACGCGGAAAAACTGTTTGGCCGACAATTCTCCTATGTCGCCTCGTGCCGGTCGGGAAATTGACAAAGTTTGATCTTTGCCGTCATGTCGGTCCGGCGGCAGTCATTTTATCGAAAAGTAAAATGATATCGTTGCATTCGGTTACAATTCATCGAACCATTACGATTTCTATAAAAATATCCATAATTCGTAACTCTTGTTATCGAAATAACGCGGAAAAATTGTTTGGCCGACAATTCTACTATGTCCCCTCGTGCCGATCAGGAAATTGACGAAGTTTCAGCTTTGCGGTCATGTCGGTCCGGCGGGAGCCATTTTACCAAAAAGTAAAATGATATTCGTGCATTCGATTACAATTCGTCGAACCATTACGATTTCTATAAAAATATCCATAATTCGTAACTCTTGTTATCGAAATAACGCGGAGAAACTGTTTGGCCGACAATTCTTCTATGTCCCCACGTGCCGGTCGGGGGATTGACAAAGACCCAGCTTTCCGGTCAGGTCTGTCCGGCGGGTGCAATTTTATAAATAAAATAAATTAATATCGCTGCACTCTACTACAACTCGTCGCACCATTACGATTTCTATAAAAACATCCATAATTCGTAACTCTTTTTGTCGAAATAACGCGGAAAAACTGTTTGGCCGACAATACCTCTATGTCCCCACGTGCCGGTCGGGAGATTGACAAAGTGTCTGCTTAGCGGTCATGTCGGCCCGGCGGGAGCCATTTTACCAAAAAGTAAAATGATATTCGTGCATTCGATTACAATTCGTCGAACCATTACGATTTCTATAAAAATATCCATAATTCGTAACTCTTGTTATCGAAATAACGCGGAGAAACTGTTTGGCCGACAATTCTTCTATGTCCCCACGTGCCGGTCGGGAGATTGACAAAGTGTCTGCTTAGCGGTCATGTCGGCCCGGCGGGAGCCATTTTACCAAAAAGTAAAATGATATTCGTGCATTCGATTGCAATTCGTAGAACCATTACGATTTCTATAAAAATATCCATAATTCGTAATTCTTTCTATCGAAATAACGCGGAGAAACTGTTTGGCCGACAATTCTCCTATGTCGCCTCGTGCCGGTCGGGAAATTGACAAAGTTTGATCTTTGACGTCATGTCGGTCCGGCGGCAGTCATTTTATCAAAAAGTAAAATGATATCGTTGCATTCGGTTACAATTCATCGAACCATTACGATTTCTATAAAAATATCCATAATTCGTAACTCTTGTTATCGAAATAACGCGGAGAAACTGTTTGGCCGACAATTCTTCTATGTCCCCACGTGCCGGTCGGGAGATTTAAAAGTGTCTGCTTAGCGGTCATGTCGGCCCGGCGGGAGCCATTTTACCAAAAAGTAAAATGATATTCGTGCATTCGATTACAATTCGTCGAACCATTACGATTTCTATAAAAATATCCATAATTCGTAACTCTTGTTATCGAAATAACGCGGAGAAACTGTTTGGCCGACAATTCTTCTATGTCCCCACGTGCCGGTCGGGAGATTGACAAAGTGTCTGCTTAGCGGTCATGTCGGCCCGGCGGGAGCCATTTTACCAAAAAGTAAAATGATATTCGTGCATTCGATTGCAATTCGTAGAACCATTACGATTTCTATAAAAATATCCATAATTCGTAACTCTTTTTATCGAAATAACGCGGAGGAACTGTTTGGCCGACAATTCTTCTATGTCCCCACGTGCCGGTCGGGAGATTGACAAAGACCCAGCTTTCCGGTCAGGTCTGTCCGGCGGGTGCAATTTTATAAATAAAATAAATTGATATCGCTGCACTCTACTACAACTCGTCGCACCATTACGATTTCTATAAAAACATCCATAATTCGTAATTCTTGTTATCGAAATAACACGAAAAAACTGTTCGGCCGACATTTCTTCTATGTCCCGACGTGCCGGTCGGGAGATTGACAATGTTTCAGCTTTGCGGTCATGCCGGCCCGGCGGGAGACATTTTATCAAAAAGTAAAATGATATCGCTGCATTCGGTTACAATTCATCGAACCATTACGATTTCTCAGAAAACATCCATAATTCGTAATTCTTTTTATCGAAATAACGCGGAAAAACTGTTTGGCCGACAATTCTCCTATGTCGCCTTGTGCCGGTCTGGAAATTGACAAAGTTTGATCTCTGCCGTCATGTCGGTCCGGCGGCAGTCATTTTATCAAAAAGTAAAATGATATCGTTGCGTTCGGTTACAATTCATCGAACCATTACGATTTCTATAAAAATATCCATAATTCGTAACTCTTGTTATCGAAATAACGCGGAAAAATTGTTTGGCCGACAATTCTACTATGTCCCCTCGTGCCGATCGGGAAATTGACGAAGTTTCAGCTTTGCGGTCATGTCGGTCCGGCGGGAGCCATTTTATCAAAAAGTAAAATGATATCGCTGCATTCGGTTACAATCCATCGAACCATTACGATTTCTATAAAAACATCCATAATTCGTAACTCTTGTCATCGAAATAACGCAGAATAACTGTTTGGCCGACAATGCTTCTATGTCCCTACGTACCGGTCAGGAGATTGACGAAGTTTCAGCTTTGCGGTCATGTCGGTCCGGCGGCAGCCATTTTATCAAAAAGTAAAATGATATCGCTGCATTCGGTTACAATCCATCGAACCATTACGATTTCTATAAAAACATCCATAATTCGTAACTCTTTTTGTCGAAATATCGCGGAAAAACTGTTTGGCCGACAATGCTTCTATGTCCCTACGTACCGGTCAGGAGATTGACGAAGTATCAGCTTTGCGGTCATGTCGGTCCGGCGGGAGTGATTTTGTCAAAAAGTAAAATGATATCGCTGCATTCGCTTACAATCCATCGAACCATTACGATTTCTATAAAAACATCCATAATTCGTAACTCTTTTTGTCGAAATACCGCGGAAAAGCTGTTTGGCAGACAATACCTCCATGTCCCCACGTGCCGGTCGGCGGATTGACAAAGACCCAGCTTTCCGGTCAGGTCTGTCCGGGTGCAATTTTATAAATAAAATAAATTGATATCGCTGCACTCTACTACAACTCGTCGCACCATTACGATTTCTATACAAACATCCATAATTCGTAATTCTTGTTGTCGAAATAACACGAAAAAACTGTTCGGCCGACATTTCTTCTATGTCCCGACGTGCCGGTCGGGAGATTGATAATGTTTCAGCTTTGCGGTCATGCCGGCCCGGCGGGAGACATTTTATCAAAAAGTTAAATGATATCGCTGCATTCGGTTACAATTCATCGAACCATTACGATTTCTATAAAAACATCCATAATTCGTAACTCTTGTCATCGAAATAACGCAGAATAACTGTTTGGCCGACAATGCTTCTATGTCCCTACGTACCGGTCAGGAGATTGACGAAGTTTCAGCTTTGCGGTCATGTCGGTCCGGCGGCAGTCATTTTATCGAAAAGTAAAATGATATCGTTGCATTCGGTTACAATTCATCGAACCATTACGATTTCTATAAAAATATCCATAATTCGTAACTCTTGTTATCGAAATAACGCGGAGAAACTGTTTGGCCGACAATTCTTCTATGTCCCCACGTGCCGGTCGGGGGATTGACAAAGACCCAGCTTTCCGGTCAGGTCTGTCCGGCGGGTGCAATTTTATAAATAAAATAAATTAATATCGCTGCACTCTACTACAACTCGTCGCACCATTACGATTTCTATAAAAACATCCATAATTCGTAACTCTTTTTGTCGAAATAACGCGGAAAAACTGTTTGGCCGACAATACCTCTATGTCCCCACGTGCCGGTCGGGAGATTGACAAAGTGTCTGCTTAGCGGTCATGTCGGCCCGGCGGGAGCCATTTTACCAAAAAGTAAAATGATATTCGTGCATTCGATTACAATTCGTCGAACCATTACGATTTCTATAAAAATATCCATAATTCGTAACTCTTGTTATCGAAATAACGCGGAGAAACTGTGTGGCCGACAATTCTTCTATGTCCCCACGTGCCGGTCGGGAGATTGACAAAGTGTCTGCTTAGCGGTCATGTCGGCCCGGCGGGAGCCATTTTACCAAAAAGTAAAATGATATTCGTGCATTCGATTGCAATTCGTAGAACCATTACGATTTCTATAAAAATATCCATAATTCGTAATTCTTTCTATCGAAATAACGCGGAGAAACTGTTTGGCCGACAATTCTCCTATGTCGCCTCGTGCCGGTCGGGAAATTGACAAAGTTTGATCTTTGACGTCATGTCGGTCCGGCGGCAGTCATTTTATCAAAAAGTAAAATGATATCGTTGCATTCGGTTACAATTCATCGAAAGATTACGATTTCTATAAAAATATCCATAATTCGTAACTCTTGTTATCGAAATAACGCGGAGAAACTGTTTGGCCGACAATTCTTCTATGTCCCCACGTGCCGGTCGGGAGATTTAAAAGTGTCTGCTTAGCGGTCAGGTCGGCCCGGCGGGAGCCATTTTACCTAAAAGTAAAATGATATTCGTGCATTCGATTGCAATTCGTCGAACCATTACGATTTCTATAAAAATATCCATAATTCGTAACTCTTTTTATCGAAATAACGCGGAGAAACTGTTTGGCCGACAATTCTTCTATGTCCCCACGTGCCGGTCGGGAGATTGACAAAGACCCAGCTTTCCGGTCAGGTCTGTCCGGCGGGTGCAATTTTATAAATAAAATAAATTGATATCGCTGCACTCTACTACAACTCGTCGCACCATTACGATTTCTATAAAAACATCCATAATTCGTAATTCTTGTTATCGAAATAACACGAAAAAACTGTTCGGCCGACATTTCTTCTATGTCCCGACGTGCCGGTCGGGAGATTGATAATGTTTCAGCTTTGCGGTCATGCCGGCCCGGCGGGAGACATTTTATCAAAAAGTTAAATGATATCGCTGCATTCGGTTACAATTCATCGAACCATTACGATTTCTCTGAAAACATCCATAATTCGTAATTCTTTCTATCGAAATAACGCGGAAAAACTGTTTGGCCGACAATTCTCCTATGTCGCCTCGTGCCGGTCGGGAAATCGACAAAGTTTGATCTTTGCCGTCATGTCGGTCCGGCGGCAGTCATTTTATCGAAAAGTAAAATGATATCGTTGCATTCGGTTACAATTCATCGAACCATTACGATTTCTATAAAAATATCCATAATTCGTAACTCTTGTTATCGAAATAACGCGGAAAAATTGTTTGGCCGACAATTCTACTATGTCCCCTCGTGCCGATCAGGAAATTGACGAAGTTTCAGCTTTGCGGTCATGTCGGTCCGGCGGGAGCCATTTTATCAAAAAGTAAAATGATATCGCTGCATTCGGTTACAATCCATCGAACCATTACGATTTCTATAAAAACATCCATAACTCGTAACTCTTTTTGTCGAAATAACGCGGAAAAACTGTTTGGCCGACGATACCTCTATGTCCCCACGTGCCGGTCGGGAGATTGACAAAGTGTCTGCTAAGCGGTCATGTCGGCCCGGCGGGAGCCATTTTACCAAAAAGTAAAATGATATTCGTGCATTCGATTACAATTCGTCGAACCATTACGATTTCTATAAAAATATCCATAATTCGTAACTCTTGTTATCGAAATAACGCGGAGAAACTGTTTGGCCGACAATTCTTCTATGTCCCCACGTGCCGGTCGGGAGATTGACAAAGTGTCTGCTTAGCGGTCATGTCGGCCCGGCGGGAGCCATTTTACCAAAAAGTAAAATGATATTCGTGCATTCGATTGCAATTCGTCGAACCATTACGATTTCTATAAAAATATCCATAATTCGTAACTCTTTTTATCGAAATAACGCGGAGAAACTGTTTGGCCGACAATTCTTCTATGTCCCCACGTGCCGGTCGGGAGATTGACAAAGACCCAGCTTTCCGGTCAGGTCTGTCCGGCGGGTGCAATTTTATAAATAAAATAAATTGATATCGCTGCACTCTACTACAACTCGTCGCACCATTACGATTTCTATAAAAACATCCATAATTCGTAATTCTTGTTATCGAAATAACACGAAAAAACTGTTCGGCCGACATTTCTTCTATGTCCCGACGTGCCGGTCGGGAGATTGATAATGTTTCAGCTTTGCGGTCATGCCGGCCCGGCGGGAGACATTTTATCAAAAAGTTAAATGATATCGCTGCATTCGGTTACAATTCATCGAACCATTACGATTTCTCTGAAAACATCGATAATTCGTAATTCTTTCTATCGAAATAACGCGGAAAAACTGTTTGGCCGACAATTCTACTATGTCCCCTCGTGCCGATCAGGAAATTGACGAAGTTTCAGCTTTGCGGTCATGTCGGTCCGGCGGGAGCCATTTTATCAAAAAGTAAAATGATATCGCTGCATTCGGTTACAATCCATCGAACCATTACGATTTCTATAAAAACATCCATAACTCGTAACTCTTTTTGTCGAAATAACGCGGAAAAACTGTTTGGCCGACGATACCTCTATGTCCCCACGTGCCGGTCGGGAGATTGACAAAGTGTCTGCTAAGCGGTCATGTCGGCCCGGCGGGAGCCATTTTACCAAAAAGTAAAATGATATTCGTGCATTCGATTACAATTCGTCGAACCATTACGATTTCTATAAAAACATCCATAATTCGTAACTCTTTTTGTCGAAATAACGCGGAAAATCTGTTTGGCCGACAATGCTTCTATGTCCCTACGTACCGGTCAGGAGACTGACGAAGTATCAGCTTTGCGGTCATGTCGGTCCGGCGGGAGCGATTTTGTCAAAAAGTAAAATGATATCGCTGCATTCGGTTACAATCCATCGAACCATTACGATTTCTATAAGAATATCCATAATTCGTAACTCTTTTTATCGAAATAACGCGGAGAAACTGTTTGGCAGACAATTCTTCTATGTCCCCACGTGCCGGTCGGGAGATTGACAAAGATCCAGCTTTCCGGTCAGGTCTGTCCGGCGGGTGCAATTTTATAAATAAAATAAATTGATATCGCCGCACTCTACTACAACTCGTCGCACCATTACGATTTCTATAAAAACATCCACAATTCGTAATTCTTGTTATCGAAATAACACGAAAAAACTGTTCGGCCGACATTTCTTCTATGTCCCGACGTGCCGGTCGGGAGATTGACAATGTTTCAGCTTTGCGGTCATGCCGGCCCGGCGGGAGACATTTTATCAAAAAGTTAAATGATATCGTTGCATTCGGTTACAATTCATCGAACCATTACGATTTCTATAAAAATATCCATAATTCGTAACTCTTGTTATCGAAATAACGCGGAAAAATTGTTTGGCCGACAATTCTACTATGTCCCCTCGTGCCGATCAGGAAATTGACGAAGTTTCAGCTTTGCGGTCATGTCGGTCCGGCGGGAGCCATTTTATCAAAAAGTAAAATGATATCGCTGCATTCGGTTACAATCCATCGAACCATTACGATTTCTATAAAAACATCCATAACTCGTAACTCTTTTTGTCGAAATAACGCGGAAAAACTGTTTGGCCGACGATACCTCTATGTCCCCACGTGCCGGTCGGGAGATTGACAAAGTGTCTGCTAAGCGGTCATGTCGGCCCGGCGGGAGCCATTTTACCAAAAAGTAAAATGATATTCGTGCATTCGATTACAATTCGTCGAACCATTACGATTTCTATAAAAATATCCATAATTCGTAACTCTTGTTATCGAAATAACGCGGAGAAACTGTTTGGCCGACAATTCTTCTATGTCCCCACGTGCCGGTCGGGAGATTTAAAAGTGACTGCTTAGCGGTCAGGTCGGCCCGGCGGGAGCCATATTACCAAATAGTAAAATGATATTCGTGCATTCGATTGCAATTCGTCGAACCATTACGATTTCTATAAAAATATCCATAATTCGTAACTCTTTTTATCGAAATAACGCGGAGAAACTGTTTGGCCGACAATTCTTCTATGTCCCCACGTGCCGGTCGGGAGATTGACAAAGACCTAGCTTTCCGGTCAGGTCTGTCCGGCGGGTGCAATTTTATAAATAAAATAAATTGATATCGCTGCACTCTACTACAACTCGTCGCACCATTACGATTTCTATAAAAACATCCATAATTCGTAATTCTTGTTATCGAAATAACACGAAAAAACTGTTCGGCCGACATTTCTTCTATGTCCCGACGTGCCGGTCGGGAGATTGATAATGTTTCAGCTTTGCGGTCATGCCGGCCCGGCGGGAGACATTTTATCAAAAAGTTAAATGATATCGCTGCATTCGGTTACAATTCATCGAACCATTACGATTTCTCTGAAAACATCCATAATTCGTAATTCTTTCTATCGAAATAACGCGGAAAAACTGTTTGGCCGACAATTCTCCTATGTCGCCTCGTGCCGGTCGGGAAATTGACAAAGTTTGATCTTTGCCGTCATGTCGGTCCGGCGGCAGTCATTTTATCGAAAAGTAAAATGATATCGCTGCATTCGGTTACAATCCATCGAACCATTACGATTTCTATAAAAACATCCATAACTCGTAACTCTTTTTGTCGAAATAACGCGGAAAAACTGTTTGGCCGACGATACCTCTATGTCCCCACGTGCCGGTCGGGAGATTGACAAAGTGTCTGCTAAGCGGTCATGTCGGCCCGGCGGGAGCCATTTTACCAAAAAGTAAAATGATATTCGTGCATTCGATTACAATTCGTCGAACCATTACGATTTCTATAAAAACATCCATAATTCGTAACTCTTTTTGTCGAAATAACGCGGAAAATCTGTTTGGCCGACAATGCTTCTATGTCCCTACGTACCGGTCAGGAGACTGACGAAGTATCAGCTTTGCGGTCATGTCGGTCCGGCGGGAGCGATTTTGTCAAAAAGTAAAATGATATCGCTGCATTCGGTTACAATCCATCGAACCATTACGATTTCTATAAGAATATCCATAATTCGTAACTCTTTTTATCGAAATAACGCGGAGAAACTGTTTGGCCGACAATTCTTCTATGTCCCCACGTGCCGGTCGGGAGATTGACAAAGATCCAGCTTTCCGGTCAGGTCTGTCCGGCGGGTGCAATTTTATAAATAAAATAAATTGATATCGCCGCACTCTACTACAACTCGTCGCACCATTACGATTTCTATAAAAACATCCATAATTCGTAATTCTTGTTATCGAAATAACACGAAAAAACTGTTCGGCCGACATTTCTTCTATGTCCCGACGTGCCGGTCGGGAGATTGACAATGTTTCAGCTTTGCGGTCATGCCGGCCCGGCGGGAGACATTTTATCAAAAAGTAAAATGATATCGCTGCATTCGGTTACAATTCATCGAACCATTACGATTTCTCTGAAAACATCCATAATTCGTAATTCTTTTTATCGAAATAACGCGGAAAAACTGTTTGGCCGACAATTCTCCTATGTCGCCTTGTGCCGGTCGGGAAATTGACAAAGTTTGATCTCTGCCGTCATGTCGGTCCGGCGGCAGTCATTTTATCAAAAAGTAAAATGATATCGTTGCGTTCGGTTACAATTCATCGAACGATTACGATTTCTATAAAAATATCCATAATTCGTAACTCTTGTTATCGAAATAACGCGGAATAACTGTTTGGCCGACAATGCTTCTATGTCCCTACGTACCGGTCAGGAGATTGACGAAGTTTCAGCTTTGCGGTCATGTCGGTCCGGCGGCAGCCATTTTATCAAAAAGTAAAATGATATCGCTGCATTCGGTTACAATCCATCGAACCATTACGATTTCTATAAAAACATCCATAATTCGTAACTATTTTTGTCGAAATAACGCGGAAAAACTGTTTGGCCGACAATGCTTCTATGTCCCTACGTACCGGTCAGGAGATTGACGAAGTATCAGCTTTGCGGTCATGTCGGTCCGGCGGGAGTGATTTTGTCAAAAAGTAAAATGATATCGCTGCATTCGGTTACAATCCATCGAACCATTACGATTTCTATAAAAATATCCATAATTCGTAACTCTTTTTAGCGAAATAACGCGGAGAAACTGTTTGGCCGACAATTCTTCTATGTCCCCACGTGCCGGTCGGGGGATTGACAAAGACCCAGCTTTCCGGTCAGGTCTGTCCGGGTGCAATTTTATAAATAAAATAAATTGATATCGCTGCACTCTACTACAACTCGTCGCACCATTACGATTACTATAAAAACATCCATAATTCGTAACTCTTTTTGTCGAAATAACGCGGAAAAACTGTTTGGCCGACAATACCTCTATGTCCCCACGTGCCGGTCGGGAGATTGACAAAGTGTCTGCTTAGCGGTCATGTCGGCCCGGCGGGAGCCATTTTACCAAAAAGTAAAATGATATTCGTGCATTCGATTACAATTCGTCGAACCATTACGATTTCTATAAAAATATCCATAATTCGTAACTCTTGTTATCGAAATAACGCGGAGAAACTGTTTGGCCGACAATTCTTCTATGTCCCCACGTGCCGGTCGGGAGATTGACAAAGTGTCTGCTAAGCGGTCATGTCGGCCCGGCGGGAGCCATTTTACCAAAAAGTAAAATGATATTCGTGCATTCGATTACAATTCGTCGAACCATTACGATTTCTATAAAAATATCCATAATTCGTAACTCTTGTTATCGAAATAACGCGGAGAAACTGTTTGGCCGACAATTCTTCTATGTCCCCACGTGCCGGTCGGGAGATTGACAAAGACCCAGCTTTCCGGTCAGGTCTGTCCGGCGGGTGCAATTTTATAAATAAAATAAATTGATATCGCAGCACTCTACTACAACTCGTCGCACCATTACGATTTCTATAAAAACATCCATAATTCGTAATTCTTGTTATCGAAATAACACGAAAAAACTGTTCGGCCGACATTTCTTCTATGTCCCGACGTGCCGGTCGGGAGATTGACAATGTTTCAGCTTTGCGGTCATGCCGGCCCGGCGGGAGACATTTTATCAAAAAGTAAAATGATATCGCTGCATTCGGTTACAATTCATCGAACCATTACGATTTCTCTGAAAACATCCATAATTCGTAATTCTTTTTATCGAAATAACGCGGAAAAACTGTTTGGCCGACAATTCTCCTATGTCGCCTCGTGCCGGTCGGGAAATTGACAAAGTTTGATCTTTGCCGTCATGTCGGTCCGGCGGCAGTCATTTTATCGAAAAGTAAAATGATATCGTTGCATTCGGTTACAATTCATCGAACCATTACGATTTCTATAAAAATATCCATAATTCGTAACTCTTGTTATCGAAATAACGCGGAAAAATTGTTTGGCCGACAATTCTACTATGTCCCCTCGTGCCGATCAGGAAATTGACGAAGTTTCAGCTTTGCGGTCATGTCGGTCCGGCGGGAGCCATTTTATCAAAAAGTAAAATGATATCGCTGCATTCGGTTACAATCCATCGAACCATTACGATTTCTATAAAAACATCCATAACTCGTAACTCTTTTTGTCGAAATAACGCGGAAAAACTGTTTGGCCGACGATACCTCTATGTCCCCACGTGCCGGTCGGGAGATTGACAAAGTGTCTGCTAAGCGGTCATGTCGGCCCGGCGGGAGCCATTTTACCAAAAAGTAAAATGATATTCGTGCATTCGATTACAATTCGTCGAACCATTACGATTTCTATAAAAATATCCATAATTCGTAACTCTTGTTATCGAAATAACGCGGAGAAACTGTTTGGCCGACAATTCTTCTATGTCCCCACGTGCCGGTCGGGAGATTGACAAAGTGTCTGCTTAGCGGTCATGTCGGCCCGGCGGGAGCCATTTTACCAAAAAGTAAAATGATATTCGGGCATTCGATTGCAATTCGCCGAACCATTACGATTTCTATAAAAATATCCATAATTCGTAACTCTTTTTATCGAACTAACGCGGAGAAACTGTTTGGCCGACAATTCTTCTATGTCCCCACGTGCCGGTCGGGAGATTGACAAAGATCCAGCTTTCCGGTCAGGTCTGTCCGGCGGGTGCAATTTTATAAATAAAATAAATTGATATCGCCGCACTCTACTACAACTCGTCGCACCATTACGATTTCTATAAAAACATCCATAATTCGTAATTCTTGTTATCGAAATAACACGAAAAAACTGTTCGGCCGACATTTCTTCTATGTCCCGACGTGCCGGTCGGGAGATTGACAATGTTTCAGCTTTGCCGTCATGCCGGCCCGGCGGGAGACATTTTATCAAAAAGTAAAATGATATCGCAGCATTCGGTTACAATTCATCGAACCACTACGATTTCTCTGAAAACATCCATAATTCGTAATTCTTTTTATCGAAATAACGCGGAAAAACTGTTTGGCCGACAATTCTCCTATGTCGCCTTGTGCCGGTCGGGAAATTGACAAAGTTTGATCTCTGCCGTCATGTCGGTCCGGCGGCAGTCATTTTATCAAAAAGTAAAATGATATCGTTGCGTTCGGTTACAATTCATCGAACCATTACGATTTCTATAAAAATATCCATAATTCGTAACTCTTGTTATCGAAATAACGCGGAATAACTGTTTGGCCGACAATGCTTCTATGTCCCTACGTACCGGTCAGGAGATTGACGAAGTTTCAGCTTTGCGGTCATGTCGGTCCGGCGGCAGCCATTTTATCAAAAAGTAAAATGATATCGCTGCATTCGGTTACAATCCATCGAACCATTACGATTTCTATAAAAACATCCATAATTCGTAACTATTTTTGTCGAAATAACGCGGAAAAACTGTTTGGCCGACAATGCTTCTATGTCCCTACGTACCGGTCAGGAGATTGACGAAGTATCAGCTTTGCGGTCATGTCGGTCCGGCGGGAGTCATTTTGTCAAAAAGTAAAATGATATCGCTGCATTCGGTTACAATCCATCGAACCATTACGATTTCTATAAAAATATCCATAATTCGTAACTCTTTTTAGCGAAATAACGCGGAGAAACTGTTTGGCCGACAATTCTTCTATGTCCCCACGTGCCGGTCGGGGGATTGACAAAGACCCAGCTTTCCGGTCAGGTCTGTCCGGGTGCAATTTTATAAATAAAATAAATTGATATCGCTGCACTCTACTACAACTCGTCGCACCATTACGATTACTATAAAAACATCCATAATTCGTAACTCTTTTTGTCGAAATAACGCGGAAAAACTGTTTGGCCGACAATACCTCTATGTCCCCACGTGCCGGTCGGGAGATTGACAAAGTGTCTGCTTAGCGGTCATGTCGGCCCGGCGGGAGCCATTTTACCAAAAAGTAAAATGATATCGCTGCATTCGGTTACAATTCATCGAACCATTACGATTTCTCTGAAAACATCCATAATTCGTAATTCTTTTTATCGAAATAACGCGGAAAAACTGTTTGGCCGACAATTCTCCTATGTCGCCTTGTGCCGGTCGGGAAATTGACAAAGTTTGATCTCTGCCGTCATGTCGGTCCGGCGGCAGTCATTTTATCAAAAAGAAAATGATATCGTTGCGTTCGGTTACAATTCATCGAACCATTACGATTTCTATAAAAATATCCATAATTCGTAACTCTTGTTATCGAAATAACGCGGAAAAATTGTTTGGCCGACAATTCTACTATGTCCCCTCGTGCCGATCGGGAAATTGACGAAGTTTCAGCTTTGCGGTCATGTCGGTCCGGCGGGAGCCATTTTATCAAAAAGTAAAATGATATCGCTGCATTCGGTTACAATCCATCGAACCATTACGATTTCTATAAAAACATCCATAATTCGTAACTCTTGTCATCGAAATAACGCAGAAAAACTGTTTGGCCGACAATGCTTCTATGTCCCTACGTACCGGTCAGGAGATTGACGAAGTTTCAGCTTTGCGGTCATGTCGGTCCGGCGGCAGCCATTTTATCAAAAAGTAAAATGATATCGCTGCATTCGGTTACAATCCATCGAACCATTACGATTTCTATAAAAACATCCATAATTCGTAACTCTTTTTGTCGAAATAACGCGGAAAAACTGTTTGGCCGACAATGCTTCTATGTCCCTACGTACCGGTCAGGAGATTGACGAAGTATCAGCTTTGCGGTCATGTCGGTCCGGCGGGAGTGATTTTGTCAAAAAGTAAAATGATATCGCTGCATTCGCTTACAATCCATCGAACCATTACGATTTCTATAAAAACATCCATAATTCGTAACTCTTTTTGTCGAAATACCGCGGAAAAGCTGTTTGGCAGACAATACCTCTATGTCCCCACGTGCCGGTCGGCGGATTGACAAAGACCCAGCTTTCCGGTCAGGTCTGTCCGGCGGGTGCAATTTTATAAATAAAATAAATTGATATCGCCGCACTCTACTACAACTCGTCGCACCATTACGATTTCTATAAAAACATCCATAATTCGTAATTCTTGTTATCGAAATAACACGAAAAAACTGTTCGGCCGACATTTCTTCTATGTCCCGACGTGCCGGTCGGGAGATTGACAATGTTTCAGCTTTGCGGTCATGCCGGCCCGGCGGGAGACATTTTATCAAAAAGTAAAATGATATCGCTGCATTCGGTTACAATCCATCGAACCATTACGATTTCTATAAAAACATCCATAATTCGTAACTCTTGTCATCGAAATAACGCAGAAAAACTGTTTGGCCGACAATGCTTCTATGTCCCTACGTACCGGTCAGGAGATTGACGAAGTTTCAGCTTTGCGGTCATGTCGGTCCGGCGGCAGCCATTTTATCAAAAAGTAAAATGATATCGCTGCATTCGGTTACAATCCATCGAACCATTACGATTTCTATAAAAACATCCATAATTCGTAACTCTTTTTGTCGAAATAACGCGGAAAAACTGTTTGGCCGACAATGCTTCTATGTCCCTACGTACCGGTCAGGAGATTGACGAAGTATCAGCTTTGCGGTCATGTCGGTCCGGCGGGAGTGATTTTGTCAAAAAGTAAAATGATATCGCTGCATTCGCTTACAATCCATCGAACCATTACGATTTCTATAAAAACATCCATAATTCGTAACTCTTTTTGTCGAAATACCGCGGAAAAGCTGTTTGGCAGACAATACCTCTATGTCCCCACGTGCCGGTCGGCGGATTGACAAAGACCCAGCTTTCCGGTCAGGTCTGTCCGGCGGGTGCAATTTTATAAATAAAATAAATTGATATCGCCGCACTCTACTACAACTCGTCGCACCATTACGATTTCTATAAAAACATCCATAATTCGTAATTCTTGTTATCGAAATAACACGAAAAAACTGTTCGGCCGACATTTCTTCTATGTCCCGACGTGCCGGTCGGGAGATTGACAATGTTTCAGCTTTGCGGTCATGCCGGCCCGGCGGGAGACATTTTATCAAAAAGTAAAATGATATCGCTGCATTCGGTTACAATTCATCGAACCACTACGATTTCTCTGAAAACATCCATAATTCGTAATTCTTTTTATCGAAATAACGCGGAAAAACTGTTTGGCCGACAATTCTCCTATGTCGCCTTGTGCCGGTCGGGAAATTGACAAAGTTTGATCTCTGCCGTCATGTCGGTCCGGCGGCAGTCATTTTATCAAAAAGTAAAATGATATCGTTGCGTTCGGTTACAATTCATCGAACCATTACGATTTCTATAAAAATATCCATAATTCGTAACTCTTGTTATCGAAATAACGCGGAAAAATTGTTTGGCCGACAATTCTACTATGTCCCCTCGTGCCGATCGGGAAATTGACGAAGTTTCAGCTTTGCGGTCATGTCGGTCCGGCGGGAGCCATTTTATCAAAAAGTAAAATGATATCGCTGCATTCGGTTACAATCCATCGAACCATTACGATTTCTATAAAAACATCCATAATTCGTAACTCTTATTGTCGAAATAACGCGGAAAAACTGTTTGGCCGACAATGCTTCTATGTCCCTACGTACCGGTCAGGAGATTGACGAAGTATCAGCTTTGCGGTCATGTCGGTCCGGCGGGAGTGATTTTGTCAAAAAGTAAAATGATATCGCTGCATTCGGTTACAATCCATCGAACCATTACGATTTCTATAAAAATATCCATAATTCGTAACTCTTTTTAGCGAAATAACGCGGAGAAACTGTTTGGCCGACAATTCTTCTATGTCCCCACGTGCCGGTCGGGGGATTGACAAAGACCCAGCTTTCCGGTCAGGTCTGTCCGGGTGCAATTTTATAAATAAAATAAATTGATATCGCTGCACTCTACTACAACTCGTCGCACCATTACGATTACTATAAAAACATCCATAATTCGTAACTCTTTTTGTCGAAATAACGCGGAAAAACAGTTTGGCCGACAATACCTCTATGTCCCCACGTGCCGCTCGGGAGATTGACAAAGTGTCTGCTTAGCGGTCATGTCGGCCCGGCGGGAGCCATTTTACCAAAAAGTAAAATGATATTCGTGCATTCGATTACAATTCGTCGAACCATTACGATTTCTATAAAAGTATCCATAATTCGTAACTCTTGTTATCGAAATAACACGAAAAAACTGTTCGGCCGACATTTCTTCTATGTCCCGACGTGCCGGTCGGGAGATTGACAATGTTTCAGCTTTGCGGTCATGTCGGTCCGGCGGGAGCCATTTTATCAAAAAGTAAAATGATATCGCTGCATTCGGTTACAATCCATCGAACCATTACGATTTCTATAAAAACATCCATAATTCGTAACTCTTATTGTCGAAATAACGCGGAAAAACTGTTTGGCCGACAATGCTTCTATGTCCCTACGTACCGGTCAGGAGATTGACGAAGTATCAGCTTTGCGGTCATGTCGGTCCGGCGGGAGTGATTTTGTCAAAAAGTAAAATGATATCGCTGCATTCGGTTACAATCCATCGAACCATTACGATTTCTATAAAAATATCCATAATTCGTAACTCTTTTTAGCGAAATAACGCGGAGAAACTGTTTGGCCGACAATTCTTCTATGTCCCCACGTGCCGGTCGGGGGATTGACAAAGACCCAGCTTTCCGGTCAGGTCTGTCCGGGTGCAATTTTATAAATAAAATAAATTGATATCGCTGCACTCTACTACAACTCGTCGCACCATTACGATTACTATAAAAACATCCATAATTCGTAACTCTTTTTGTCGAAATAACGCGGAAAAACTGTTTGGCCGACAATACCTCTATGTCCCCACGTGCCGCTCGGGAGATTGACAAAGTGTCTGCTTAGCGGTCATGTCGGCCCGGCGGGAGCCATTTTACCAAAAAGTAAAATGATATTCGTGCATTCGATTACAATTCGTCGAACCATTACGATTTCTATAAAAGTATCCATAATTCGTAACTCTTGTTATCGAAATAACGCGGAGAAACTGTTTGGCCGACAATTCTTCTATGTCCCCACGTGCCGGTCGGGAGATTGACAAAGTGTCTGCTAAGCGGTCATGTCGGCCCGGCGGGAGCCATTTTACCAAAAAGTAAAATGATATTCGTGCATTCGATTACAATTCGTCGAACCATTACGATTTCTATAAAAATATCCATAATTCGTAACTCTTGTTATCGAAATAACGCGGAGAAACTGTTTGGCCGACAATTCTTCTATGTCCCCACGTGCCGGTCGGGAGATTGACAAAGACCCAGCTTTCCGGTCAGGTCTGTCCGGCGGGTGCAATTTTATAAATAAAATAAATTGATATCGCTGCACTCTACTACAACTCGTCGCACCATTACGATTTCTATAAAAACATCCATAATTCGTAATTCTTGTTATCGAAATAACACGAAAAAACTGTTCGGCCGACATTTCTTCTATGTCCCGACGTGCCGGTCGGGAGATTGACAATGTTTCAGCTTTGCGGTCATGCCGGCCCGGCGGGAGACATTTTATCAAAAAGTAAAATGATATCGCTGCATTCGGTTACAATTCATCGAACCATTACGATTTCTCTGAAAACATCCATAATTCGTAATTCTTTTTATCGAAATAACGCGGAAAAACTGTTTGGACGACAATTCTCCTATGTCGCCTTGTGCCGGTCGGGAAATTGACAAAGTTTGATCTCTGCCGTCATGTCGGTCCGGCGGCAGTCATTTTATCAAAAAGTAAAATGATATCGTTGCGTTCGGTTACAATTCATCGAACCATTACGATTTCTATAAAAATATCCATAATTCGTAACTCTTGTTATCGAAATAACGCGGAAAAATTGTTTGGCCGACAATTCTACTATGTCCCCTCGTGCCGATCGGGAAATTGACGAAGTTTCAGCTTTGCGGTCATGTCGGTCCGGCGGCAGCCATTTTATCAAAAAGTAAAATGATATCGTTGCGTTCGGTTACAATCCATCGAACCATTACGATTTCTATAAAAACATCCATAATTCGTAACTCTTGTCATCGAAATAACGCAGAATAACTGTTTGGCCGACAATGCTTCTATGTCCCTACGTACCGGTCAGGAGATTGACGAAGTTTCAGCTTTGCGGTCATGTCGGTCCGGCGGCAGCCATTTTATCAAAAAGTAAAATGATATCGCTGCATTCGGTTACAATCCATCGAACCATTACGATTTCTATAAAAACATCCATAATTCGTAACTCTTTTTGTCGAAATATCGCGGAAAAACTGTTTGGCCGACAATGCTTCTATGTCCCTACGTACCGGTCAGGAGATTGACGAAGTATCAGCTTTGCGGTCATGTCGGTCCGGCGGGAGTGATTTTGTCAAAAAGTAAAATGATATCGCTGCATTCGCTTACAATCCATCGAACCATTACGATTTCTATAAAAACATCCATAATTCGTAACTCTTTTTGTCGAAATACCGCGGAAAAGCTGTTTGGCAGACAATACCTCCATGTCCCCACGTGCCGGTCGGCGGATTGACAAAGACCCAGCTTTCCGGTCAGGCCTGTCCGGGTGCAATTTTATAAATAAAATAAATTGATATCGCTGCACTCTACTACAACTCGTCGCACCATTACGATTTCTATAAAAACATCCATAATTCGTAATTCTTGTTGTCGAAATAACACGAAAAAACTGTTCGGCCGACATTTCTTCTATGTCCCGACGTGCCGGTCGGGAGATTGATAATGTTTCAGCTTTGCGGTCATGCCGGCCCGGCGGGAGACATTTTATCAAAAAGTTAAATGATATCGCTGCATTCGGTTACAATTCATCGAACCATTACGATTTCTCTGAAAACATCCATAATTCGTAATTATTTCTATCGAAATAACGCGGAAAAACTGTTTGGCCGACAATTCTCCTATGTCGCCTCGTGCCGGTCGGGAAATTGACAAAGTTTGATCTTTGCCGTCATGTCGGTCCGGCGGCAGTCATTTTATCGAAAAGTAAAATGATATCGTTGCATTCGGTTACAATTCATCGAACCATTACGATTTCTATAAAAATATCCATAATTCGTAACTCTTGTTATCGAAATAACGCGGAAAAATTGTTTGGCCGACAATTCTACTATGTCCCCTCGTGCCGATCAGGAAATTGACGAAGTTTCAGCTTTGCGGTCATGTCGGTCCGGCGGGAGCCATTTTACCAAAAAGTAAAATGATATTCGTGCATTCGATTACAATTCGTCGAACCATTACGATTTCTATAAAAATATCCATAATTCGTAACTCTTGTTATCGAAATAACGCGGAGAAACTGTTTGGCCGACAATTCTTCTATGTCCCCACGTGCCGGTCGGGAGATTGACAAAGTGTCTGCTTAGCGGTCATGTCGGCCCGGCGGGAGCCATTTTACCAAAAAGTAAAATGATATTCGTGCATTCGATTGCAATTCGTCGAACCATTACGATTTCTATAAAAATATCCATAATTCGTAACTCTTTTTATCGAAATAACGCGGAGAAACTGTTTGGCCGACAATTCTTCTATGTCCCCACGTGCCGGTCGAGAGATTGACAAAGACCCAGCTTTCCGGTCAGGTCTGTCCGGCGGGTGCAATTTTATAAATAAAATAAATTGATATCGCTGCACTCTACTACAACTCGTCGCACCATTACGATTTCTATAAAAACATCCATAATTCGTAATTCTTGTTATCGAAATAACACGAAAAAACTGTTCGGCCGACATTTCTTCTATGTCCCGACGTGCCGGTCGGGAGATTGACAATGTTTCAGCTTTGCGCTCATGCCGGCCCGGCGGGAGACATTTTATCAAAAAGTAAAATGATATCGCTGCATTCGGTTACAATCCATCGAACCATTACGATTTCTATAAAAACATCCATAATTCGTAACTCTTTTTGTCGAAATAACGCGGAAAAACTGTTTGGCCGACAATGCTTCTATGTCCCTACGTACCGGTCAGGAGATTGACGAAGTTTCAGCTTTGCGGTCATGTCGGTCCGGCGGGAGCCATTTTGTCAAAAAGTAAAATGATATCGCTGCATTCGGTTACAATCCTTCGAACCATTACGATTTCTATAAAAATATCCATAATTCGTAACTCTTTTTATCGCAATAACGCGGAGAAACTGTTTGGCCGACAATTCTTCTATGTCCCCACGTGCCGGTCGGGGGATTGACAAAGACCCAGCTTTCCGGTCAGGTCTGTCCGGCGGGTGCAATTTTATAAATAAAATAAATTAATATCGCTGCACTCTACTACAACTCGTCGCACCATTACGATTTCTATAAAAACATCCATAATTCGTAACTCTTTTTGTCGAAATAACGCGGAAAAACTGTTTGGCCGACAATACCTCTATGTCCCCACGTGCCGGTCGGGAGATTGACAAAGTGTCTGCTTAGCGGTCATGTCGGCCCGGCGGGAGCCATTTTACCAAAAAGTAAAATGATATTCGTGCATTCGATTACAATTCGTCGAACCATTACGATTTCTATAAAAATATCCATAATTCGTAACTCTTGTTATCGAAATAACGCGGAGAAACTGTTTGGCCGACAATTCTTCTATGTCCCCACGTGCCGGTCGGGAGATTGACAAAGTGTCTGCTTAGCGGTCATGTCGGCCCGGCGGGAGCCATTTTATCAAAAAGTTAAATGATATCGCTGCATTCGGTTACAATTCATCGAACCATTACGATTTCTCTGAAAACATCCATAATTCGTAATTATTTCTATCGAAATAACGCGGAAAAACTGTTTGGCCGACAATTCTCCTATGTCGCCTCGTGCCGGTCGGGAAATTGACAAAGTTTGATCTTTGCCGTCATGTCGGTCCGGCGGCAGTCATTTTATCGAAAAGTAAAATGATATCGTTGCATTCGGTTACAATTCATCGAACCATTACGATTTCTATAAAAATATCCATAATTCGTAACTCTTGTTATCGAAATAACGCGGAAAAATTGTTTGGCCGACAATTCTACTATGTCCCCTCGTGCCGATCAGGAAATTGACGAAGTTTCAGCTTTGCGGTCATGTCGGTCCGGCGGGAGCCATTTTACCAAAAAGTAAAATGATATTCGTGCATTCGATTACAATTCGTCGAACCATTACGATTTCTATAAAAATATCCATAATTCGTAACTCTTGTTATCGAAATAACGCGGAGAAACTGTTTGGCCGACAATTCTTCTATGTCCCCACGTGCCGGTCGGGAGATTGACAAAGTGTCTGCTTAGCGGTCATGTCGGCCCGGCGGGAGCCATTTTACCAAAAAGTAAAATGATATTCGTGCATTCGATTGCAATTCGTCGAACCATTACGATTTCTATAAAAATATCCATAATTCGTAACTCTTTTTATCGAAATAACGCGGAGAAACTGTTTGGCCGACAATTCTTCTATGTCCCCACGTGCCGGTCGAGAGATTGACAAAGACCCAGCTTTCCGGTCAGGTCTGTCCGGCGGGTGCAATTTTATAAATAAAATAAATTGATATCGCTGCACTCTACTACAACTCGTCGCACCATTACGATTTCTATAAAAACATCCATAATTCGTAATTCTTGTTATCGAAATAACACGAAAAAACTGTTCGGCCGACATTTCTTCTATGTCCCGACGTGCCGGTCGGGAGATTGACAATGTTTCAGCTTTGCGCTCATGCCGGCCCGGCGGGAGACATTTTATCAAAAAGTAAAATGATATCGCTGCATTCGGTTACAATCCATCGAACCATTACGATTTCTATAAAAACATCCATAATTCGTAACTCTTTTTGTCGAAATAACGCGGAAAAACTGTTTGGCCGACAATGCTTCTATGTCCCTACGTACCGGTCAGGAGATTGACGAAGTTTCAGCTTTGCGGTCATGTCGGTCCGGCGGGAGCCATTTTGTCAAAAAGTAAAATGATATCGCTGCATTCGGTTACAATCCTTCGAACCATTACGATTTCTATAAAAATATCCATAATTCGTAACTCTTTTTATCGCAATAACGCGGAGAAACTGTTTGGCCGACAATTCTTCTATGTCCCCACGTGCCGGTCGGGGGATTGACAAAGACCCAGCTTTCCGGTCAGGTCTGTCCGGCGGGTGCAATTTTATAAATAAAATAAATTAATATCGCTGCACTCTACTACAACTCGTCGCACCATTACGATTTCTATAAAAACATCCATAATTCGTAACTCTTTTTGTCGAAATAACGCGGAAAAACTGTTTGGCCGACAATACCTCTATGTCCCCACGTGCCGGTCGGGAGATTGACAAAGTGTCTGCTTAGCGGTCATGTCGGCCCGGCGGGAGCCATTTTACCAAAAAGTAAAATGATATTCGTGCATTCGATTACAATTCGTCGAACCATTACGATTTCTATAAAAATATCCATAATTCGTAACTCTTGTTATCGAAATAACGCGGAGAAACTGTTTGGCCGACAATTCTTCTATGTCCCCACGTGCCGGTCGGGAGATTGACAAAGTGTCTGCTTAGCGGTCATGTCGGCCCGGCGGGAGCCATTTTACCAAAAAGTAAAATGATATTCGTGCATTCGATTGCAATTCGTTGAACCATTACGATTTCTATAAAAATATCCATAATTCGTAACTCTTGTTATCGAAATAACGCGGAGAAACTGTTTGGCCGACAATTCTTCTATGTCCCCACGTGCCGGTCGGGAGATTGACAAAGACCCAGCTTTCCGGTCAGGTCTGTCCGGCGGGTGCAATTTTATAAATAAAATAAATTGATATCGCTGCACTCTACTACAACTCGTCGCACCATTACGATTTCTATAAAAACATCCATAATTCGTAATTCTTGTTATCGAAATAACACGAAAAAACTGTTCGGCCGACATTTCTTCTATGTCCCGACGTGCCGGTCGGGAGATTGACAATGTTTCAGCTTTGCGGTCATGCCGGCCCGGCGGGAGACATTTTATCAAAAAGTAAAATGATATCGCTGCATTCGGTTAAAATTCATCGAACCATTACGATTTCTCTGAAAACATCCATAATTCGTAATTCTTTTTATCGAAATAACGCGGAAAAACTGTTTGGCCGACAATTCTCCTATGTCGCCTTGTGCCGGTCGGGAAATTGACAAAGTTTGATCTCTGCCGTCATGTCGGTCCGGCGGCAGTCATTTTATCAAAAAGTAAAATGATATCGTTGCGTTCGGTTACAATTCATCGAACCATTACGATTTCTATAAAAATATCCATAATTCGTAACTCTTGTTATCGAAATAACGCGGAAAAATTGTTTGGCCGACAATTCTACTATGTCCCCTCGTGCCGATCGGGAAATTGACGAAGTTTCAGCTTTGCGGTCATGTCGGTCCGGCGGGAGCCATTTTATCAAAAAGTAAAATGATATCGCTGCATTCGGTTACAATCCATCGAACCATTACGATTTCTATAAAAACATCCATAATTCGTAACTCTTGTCATCGAAATAACGCGGAATATCTGTTTGGCCGACAATGCTTCTATGTCCCTACGTACCGGTCAGGAGATTGACGAAGTTTCAGCTTTGCGGTCATGTCGGTCCGGCGGCAGCCATTTTATCAAAAAGTAAAATGATATCGCTGCATTCGGTTACAATCCATCGAACCATTACGATTTCTATAAAAACATCCATAATTCGTAACTCTTTTTGTCGAAATAACGCGGAAAAACTGTTTGGCCGACAATGCTTCTATGTCCCTACGTACCGGTCAGGAGATTGACGAAGTATCAGCTTTGCGGTCATGTCGGTCCGGCGGGAGTGATTTTGTCAAAAAGTAAAATGATATCGCTGCATTCGGTTACAATCCATCGAACCATTACGATTTCTATAAAAATATCCATAATTCGTAACTCTTTTTAGCGAAATAACGCGGAGAAACTGTTTGGCCGACAATTCTTCTATGTCCCCACGTGCCGGTCGGGGGATTGACAAAGACCCAGCTTTCCGGTCAGGTCTGTCCGGGTGCAATTTTATAAATAAAATAAATTGATATCGCTGCACTCTACTACAACTCGTCGCACCATTACGATTTCTATAAAAACATCCATAATTCGTAATTTTTGTTATCGAAATAACACGAAAAAACTGTTCGGCCGACATTTCTTCTATGTCCCGACGTGCCGGTCGGGAGATTGACAATGTTTCAGCTTTGCGGTCATGCCGGCCCGGCGGGAGACATTTTATCAAAAAGTAAAATGATATCGCTGCATTCGGCTACAATTCATCGAACCATTACGATTTCTCTGAAAACATCCATAATTCGTAATTCTTTTTATCGAAATAACGCGGAAAAACTGTTTGGCCGACAATTCTTCTATGTCCCCACGTGCCGGTCGGGAAATTGACAAAGTTTGATCTTTGACGTCATGTCGGTCCGGCGGCAGTGATTTTATCAAAAAGTAAAATGATATCGTTGCATTCGGTTACAATTCATCGAACCATTACGATTTCTATAAAAATATCCATAATTCGTAACTCTTGTTATCGAAATAACGCGGAGAAACTGTTTGGCCGACAATTCTTCTATGTCCCCACGTGCCGGTCGGGAGATTGACAAAGTGTCTGCTAAGCGGTCATGTCGGCCCGGCGGGAGCCATTTTACCAAAAAGTAAAATGATATTCGTGCATTCGATTACAATTCGTCGAACCATTACGATTTCTATAAAAATATCCATAATTCGTAACTCTTGTTATCGAAATAACGCGGAGAAACTGTTTGGCCGACAATTCTTCTATGTCCCCACGTGCCGGTCGGGAGATTGACAAAGACCCAGCTTTCCGGTCAGGTCTGTCCGGCGGGTGCAATTTTATAAATAAAATAAATTGATATCGCTGCACTCTACTACAACTCGTCGCACCATTACGATTTCTATAAAAACATCCATAATTCGTAATTCTTGTTATCGAAATAACACGAAAAAACTGTTCGGCCGACATTTCTTCTATGTCCCGACGTGCCGGTCGGGAGATTGACAATGTTTCAGCTTTGCGGTCATGCCGGCCCGGCGGGAGACATTTTATCAAAAAGTAAAATGATATCGCTGCATTCGGTTAAAATTCATCGAACCATTACGATTTCTCTGAAAACATCCATAATTCGTAATTCTTTTTATCGAAATAACGCGGAAAAACTGTTTGGCCGACAATTCTCCTATGTCGCCTTGTGCCGGTCGGGAAATTGACCAAGTTTGATCTCTGCCGTCATGTCGGTCCGGCGGCAGTCATTTTATCAAAAAGTAAAATGATATCGTTGCGTTCGGTTACAATTCATCGAACCATTACGATTTCTATAAAAATATCCATAATTCGTAACTCTTGTTATCGAAATAACGCGGAAAAATTGTTTGGCCGACAATTCTACTATGTCCCCTCGTGCCGATCGGGAAATTGACGAAGTTTCAGCTTTGCGGTCATGTCGGTCCGGCGGGAGCCATTTTATCAAAAAGTAAAATGATATCGCTGCATTCGGTTACAATCCATCGAACCATTACGATTTCTATAAAAACATCCATAATTCGTAACTCTTGTCATCGAAATAACGCGGAATATCTGTTTGGCCGACAATGCTTCTATGTCCCTACGTACCGGTCAGGAGATTGACGAAGTTTCAGCTTTGCGGTCATGTCGGTCCGGCGGCAGCCACTTTATCAAAAAGTAAAATGATATCGCTGCATTCGGTTACAATCCATCGAACCATTACGATTTCTATAAAAACATCCATAATTCGTAACTCTTTTTGTCGAAATAACGCGGAAAAACTGTTTGGCCGACAATGCTTCTATGTCCCTACGTACCGGTCAGGAGATTGACGAAGTATCAGCTTTGCGGTCATGTCGGTCCGGCGGGAGTGATTTTGTCAAAAAGTAAAATGATATCGCTGCATTCGGTTACAATCCATCGAACCATTACGATTTCTATAAAAATATCCATAATTCGTAACTCTTTTTAGCGAAATAACGCGGAGAAACTGTTTGGCCGACAATTCTTCTATGTCCCCACGTGCCGGTCGGGGGATTGACAAAGACCCAGCTTTCCGGTCAGGTCTGTCCGGGTGCAATTTTATAAATAAAATAAATTGATATCGCTGCACTCTACTACAACTCGTCGCACCATTACGATTTCTATAAAAACATCCATAATTCGTAATTTTTGTTATCGAAATAACACGAAAAAACTGTTCGGCCGACATTTCTTCTATGTCCCGACGTGCCGGTCGGGAGATTGACAATGTTTCAGCTTTGCGGTCATGCCGGCCCGGCGGGAGACATTTTATCAAAAAGTAAAATGATATCGCTGCATTCGGCTACAATTCATCGAACCATTACGATTTCTCTGAAAACATCCATAATTCGTAATTCTTTTTATCGAAATAACGCGGAAAAACTGTTTGGCCGACAATTCTTCTATGTCCCCACGTGCCGGTCGGGAAATTGACAAAGTTTGATCTTTGACGTCATGTCGGTCCGGCGGCAGTGATTTTATGAAAAAGTAAAATGATATCGTTGCATTCGGTTACAATTCATCGAACCATTACGATTTCTATAAAAATATCCATAATTCGTAACTCTTGTTATCGAAATAACGCGGAGAAACTGTTTGGCCGACAATTCTTCTATGTCCCCACGTGCCGGTCGGGAGATTGACAAAGTGTCTGCTAAGCGGTCATGTCGGCCCGGCGGGAGCCATTTTACCAAAAAGTAAAATGATATTCGTGCATTCGATTACAATTCGTCGAACCATTACGATTTCTATAAAAATATCCATAATTCGTAACTCTTGTTATCGAAATAACGCGGAGAAACTGTTTGGCCGACAATTCTTCTATGTCCCCACGTGCCGGTCGGGAGATTGACAAAGACCCAGCTTTCCGGTCAGGTCTGTCCGGCGGGTGCAATTTTATAAATAAAATAAATTGATATCGCTGCACTCTACTACAACTCGTCGCACCATTACGATTTCTATAAAAACATCCATAATTCGTAATTCTTGTTATCGAAATAACACGAAAAAACTGTTCGGCCGACATTTCTTCTATGTCCCGACGTGCCGGTCGGGAGATTGACAATGTTTCAGCTTTGCGGTCATGCCGGCCCGGCGGGAGACATTTTATCAAAAAGTAAAATGATATCGCTGCATTCGGTTAAAATTCATCGAACCATTACGATTTCTCTGAAAACATCCATAATTCGTAATTCTTTTTATCGAAATAACGCGGAAAAACTGTTTGGCCGACAATTCTCCTATGTCGCCTTGTGCCGGTCGGGAAATTGACCAAGTTTGATCTCTGCCGTCATGTCGGTCCGGCGGCAGTCATTTTATCAAAAAGTAAAATGATATCGTTGCGTTCGGTTACAATTCATCGAACCATTACGATTTCTATAAAAATATCCATAATTCGTAACTCTTGTTATCGAAATAACGCGGAAAAATTGTTTGGCCGACAATTCTACTATGTCCCCTCGTGCCGATCGGGAAATTGACGAAGTTTCAGCTTTGCGGTCATGTCGGTCCGGCGGGAGCCATTTTATCAAAAAGTAAAATGATATCGCTGCATTCGGTTACAATCCATCGAACCATTACGATTTCTATAAAAACATCCATAATTCGTAACTCTTGTCATCGAAATAACGCGGAATATCTGTTTGGCCGACAATGCTTCTATGTCCCTACGTACCGGTCAGGAGATTGACGAAGTTTCAGCTTTGCGGTCATGTCGGTCCGGCGGCAGCCACTTTATCAAAAAGTAAAATGATATCGCTGCATTCGGTTACAATCCATCGAACCATTACGATTTCTATAAAAACATCCATAATTCGTAACTCTTTTTGTCGAAATAACGCGGAAAAACTGTTTGGCCGACAATGCTTCTATGTCCCTACGTACCGGTCAGGAGATTGACGAAGTATCAGCTTTGCGGTCATGTCGGTCCGGCGGGAGTGATTTTGTCAAAAAGTAAAATGATATCGCTGCATTCGGTTACAATCCATCGAACCATTACGATTTCTATAAAAATATCCATAATTCGTAACTCTTGTTATCGAAATAACGCGGAGAAACTGTTTGGCCGACAATTCTTCTATGTCCCCACGTGCCGGTCGGGGGATTGACAAAGACCCAGCTTTCCGGTCAGGTCTGTCCGGGTGCAATTTTATAAATAAAATAAATTGATATCGCTGCACTCTACTACAACTCGTCGCACCATTACGATTTCTATAAAAACATCCATAATTCGTAATTTTTGTTATCGAAATAACACGAAAAAACTGTTCGGCCGACATTTCTTCTATGTCCCGACGTGCCGGTCGGGAGATTGACAATGTTTCAGCTTTGCGGTCATGCCGGCCCGGCGGGAGACATTTTATCAAAAAGTAAAATGATATCGCTGCATTCGGCTACAATTCATCGAACCATTACGATTTCTCTGAAAACATCCATAATTCGTAATTCTTTTTATCGAAATAACGCGGAAAAACTGTTTGGCCGACAATTCTTCTATGTCCCCACGTGCCGGTCGGGAAATTGACAAAGTTTGATCTTTGACGTCATGTCGGTCCGGCGGCAGTCATTTTATCAAAAAGTAAAATGATATCGTTGCATTCGGTTACAATTCATCGAACCATTACGATTTCTATAAAAATATCCATAATTCGTAACTCTTGTTATCGAAATAACGCGGAGAAACTGTTTGGCCGACAATTCTTCTATGTCCCCACGTGCCGGTCGGGAGATTGACAAAGACCCAGCTTTCCGGTCAGGTCTGTCCGGCGGTTGCAATTTTATAAATAAAATAAATTAATATCGCTGCACTCTACTACAACTCGTCGCACCATTACGATTTCTATAAAAACATCCATAATTCGTAACTCTTTTTGTCGAAATAACGCGGAAAAACTGTTTGGCCGACAATACCTCTATGTCCCCACGTGCCGGTCGGGAGATTGACAGTGTCTGCTTAGCGGTCATGTCGGCCCGGCGGGAGCCATTTTACCAAAAAGTAAAATGATATTCGTGCATTCGATTACAATTCGTCGAACCATTACGATTTCTATAAAAATATCCATAATTCGTAACTCTTGTTATCGAAATAACGCGGAGAAACTGTTTGGCCGACAATTCTTCTATGTCCCCACGTGCCGGTCGGGAGATTGACAAAGTGTCTGCTTAGCGGTCATGTCGGCCCGGCGGGAGCCATTTTACCAAAAAGTAAAATGATATTCGTGCATTCGATTGCAATTCGTAGAACCATTACGATTTCTATAAAAATATCCATAATTCGTAACTCTTTTTATCGAAATAACGCGGAGGAACTGTTTGGCCGACAATTCTTCTATGTCCCCACGTGCCGGTCGGGAGATTGACAAAGACCCAGCTTTCCGGTCAGGTCTGTCCGGCGGGTGCAATTTTATAAATAAAATAAATTGATATCGCTGCACTCTACTACAACTCGTCGCACCATTACGATTTCTATAAAAACATCCATAATTCGTAATTCTTGTTATCGAAATAACACGAAAAAACTGTTCGGCCGACATTTCTTCTATGTCCCGACGTGCCGGTCGGGAGATTGACAATGTTTCAGCTTTGCGGTCATGCCGGCCCGGCGGGAGACATTTTATCAAAAAGTAAAATGATATCGCTGCATTCGGTTACAATTCATCGAACCATTACGATTTCTCTGAAAACATCCATAATTCGTAATTCTTTTTATCGAAATAACGCGGAAAAACTGTTTGGCCGACAATTCCCCTATGTCGCCTTGTGCCGGTCGGGAAATTGACAAAGTTTGATCTCTGCCGTCATGTCGGTCCGGCGGCAGTCATTTTATCAAAAAGTAAAATGATATCGTTGCGTTCGGTTACAATTCATCGAACCATTACGATTTCTATAAAAATATCCATAATTCGTAACTCTTGTTATCGAAATAACGCGGAAAAATTGTTTGGCCGACAATTCTACTATGTCCCCTCGTGCCGATCGGGAAATTGACGAAGTTTCAGCTTTGCGGTCATGTCGGTCCGGCGGGAGCCATTTTATCAAAAAGTAAAATGATATCGCAGCATTCGGTTACAATCCATCGAACCATTACGATTTCTATAAAAACATCCATAATTCGTAACTCTTTTTGTCGAAATAACGCGGAAAAACTGTTTGGCCGACAATACCTCTATGTCCCCACGTGCCGGTCGGGAGATTGACAAAGTGTCTGCTTAGCGGTCATGTCGGCCCGGAGGGAGCCATTTTACCAAAAAGTAAAATGATATTCGTGCATTCGATTGCAATTCGTAGAACCATTACGATTTCTATAAAAACATCCATAATTCGTAACTCTTGTTATCGAAATAACGCAGAATAACTGTTTGGCCGACAATGCTTCTATGTCCCTACGTACCGGTCAGGAGATTGACGAAGTTTCAGCTTTGCGGTCATGTCGGTCCGGCGGGAGCCATTTTGTCAAAAAGTAAAATGATATCGCTGCATTCGGTTACAATCCTTCGAACCATTACGATTTCTATAAAAATATCCATAATTCGTAACTCTTGTTATCGAAATAACGCGGAGAAACTGTTTGGCCGACAATTCTTCTATGTCCCCACGTGCCGGTCGGGAGATTGACAAAGTGTCTGCTAAGCGGTCATGTCGGCCCGGCGGGAGCCATTTTACCAAAAAGTAAAATGATATTCGTGCATTCGATTACAATTCGTCGAACCATTACGATTTCTATAAAAATATCCATAATTCGTAACTCTTGTTATCGAAATAACGCGGAGAAACTGTTTGGCCGACAATTCTTCTATGTCCCCACGTGCCGGTCGGGAGATTGACAAAGTGTCTGCTAAGCGGTCATGTCGGCCCGGCGGGAGCCATTTTACCAAAAAGTAAAATGATATTCGTGCATTCGATTACAATTCGTCGAACCATTACGATTTCTATAAAAATATCCATAATTCGTAACTCTTGTTATCGAAATAACGCGGAGAAACTGTTTGGCCGACAATTCTTCTATGTCCCCACGTGCCGGTCGGGAGATTGACAAAGACCCAGCTTTCCGGTCAGGTCTGTCCGGCGGGTGCAATTTTATAAATAAAATAAATTGATATCGCTGCACTCTACTACAACTCCTCGCACCATTACGATTTCTATAAAAACATCCATAATTCGTAATTCTTGTTATCGAAATAACACGAAAAAACTGTTCGGCCGACATTTCTTCTATGTCCCGACGTGCCGGTCGGGAGATTGACAATGTTTCAGCTTTGCGCTCATGCCGGCCCGGCAGGAGACATTTTATCAAAAAGTAAAATGATATCGCTGCATTCGGTTACAATCCATCGAACCATTACGATTTCTATAAAAACATCCATAATTCGTAACTCTTTTTGTCGAAATAACGCGGAAAAACTGTTCGGCCGACAATGCTTCTATGTCCCTACGTACCGGTCAGGAGATTGACGAAGTTTCAGCTTTGCGGTCATGTCGGTCCGGCGGGAGCCATTTTGTCAAAAAGTAAAATGATATCGCTGCATTCGGTTACAATCCTTCGAACCATTACGATTTCTATAAAAATATCCATAATTCGTAACTCTTTTTATCGCAATAACGCGGAGAAACTGTTTGGCCGACAATTCTTCTATGTCCCCACGTGCCGGTCGGGGGATTGACAAAGACCCAGCTTTCCGGTCAGGTCTGTCCGGCGGGTGCAATTTTATAAATAAAATAAATTAATATCGCTGCACTCTACTACAACTCGTCGCACCATTACGATTTCTATAAAAACATCCATAATTCGTAACTCTTTTTGTCGAAATAACGCGGAAAAACTGTTTGGCCGACAATACCTCTATGTCCCCACGTGCCGGTCGGGAGATTGACAAAGTGTCTGCTTAGCGGTCATGTCGGCCCGGCGGGAGCCATTTTACCAAAAAGTAAAATGATATTCGTGCATTCGATTACAATTCGTCGAACCATTACGATTTCTATAAAAATATCCATAATTCGTAACTCTTGTTATCGAAATAACGCGGAGAAACTGTTTGGCCGACAATTCTTCTATGTCCCCACGTGCCGGTCGGGAGATTGACAAAGTGTCTGCTTAGCGGTCATGTCGGCCCGGCGGGAGCCATTTTACCAAAAAGTAAAATGATATTCGTGCATTCGATTGCAATTCGTAGAACCATTACGATTTCTATAAAAATATCCATAATTCGTAACTCTTTTTATCGAAATAACGCGGAGGAACTGTTTGGCCGACAATTCTTCTATGTCCCCACGTGCCGGTCGGGAGATTGACAAAGACCCAGCTTTCCGGTCAGGTCTGTCCGGCGGGTGCAATTTTATAAATAAAATAAATTGATATCGCTGCACTCTACTACAACTCGTCGCACCATTACGATTTCTATAAAAACATCCATAATTCGTAATTCTTGTTATCGAAATAACACGAAAAAACTGTTCGGCCGACATTTCTTCTATGTCCCGACGTGCCGGTCGGGAGATTGACAATGTTTCAGCTTTGCGGTCATGCCGGCCCGGCGGGAGACATTTTATCAAAAAGTAAAATGATATCGCTGCATTCGGTTACAATTCATCGAACCATTACGATTTCTATAAAAATATCCATAATTCGTAACTCTTGTTATCGAAATAACGCGGAAAAATTGTTTGGCCGACAATTCTACTATGTCCCCTCGTGCCGATCGGGAAATTGACGAAGTTTCAGCTTTGCGGTCATGTCGGTCCGGCGGGAGCCATTTTATCAAAAAGTAAAATGATATCGCAGCATTCGGTTACAATCCATCGAACCATTACGATTTCTATAAAAACATCCATAATTCGTAACTCTTTTTGTCGAAATAACGCGGAAAAACTGTTTGGCCGACAATACCTCTATGTCCCCACGTGCCGGTCGGGAGATTGACAAAGTGTCTGCTTAGCGGTCATGTCGGCCCGGAGGGAGCCATTTTACCAAAAAGTAAAATGATATTCGTGCATTCGATTGCAATTCGTAGAACCATTACGATTTCTATAAAAACATCCATAATTCGTAACTCTTGTTATCGAAATAACGCAGAATAACTGTTTGGCCGACAATGCTTCTATGTCCCTACGTACCGGTCAGGAGATTGACGAAGTTTCAGCTTTGCGGTCATGTCGGTCCGGCGGGAGCCATTTTGTCAAAAAGTAAAATGATATCGCTGCATTCGGTTACAATCCTTCGAACCATTACGATTTCTATAAAAATATCCATAATTCGTAACTCTTTTTGTCGAAATAACGCGGAAAAACTGTTCGGCCGACAATGCTTCTATGTCCCTACGTACCGGTCAGGAGATTGACGAAGTTTCAGCTTTGCGGTCATGTCGGTCCGGCGGGAGCCATTTTGTCAAAAAGTAAAATGATATCGCTGCATTCGGTTACAATCCTTCGAACCATTACGATTTCTATAAAAATATCCATAATTCGTAAATCTTTTTATCGCAATAACGCGGAGAAACTGTTTGGCCGACAATTCTTCTATGTCCCCACGTGCCGGTCGGGGGATTGACAAAGACCCAGCTTTCCGGTCAGGTCTGTCCGGCGGGTGCAATTTTATAAATAAAATAAATTAATATCGCTGCACTCTACTACAACTCGTCGCACCATTACGATTTCTATAAAAACATCCATAATTCGTAACTCTTTTTGTCGAAATAACGCGGAAAAACTGTTTGGCCGACAATACCTCTATGTCCCCACGTGCCGGTCGGGAGATTGACAAAGTGTCTGCTTAGCGGTCATGTCGGCCCGGCGGGAGCCATTTTACCAAAAAGTAAAATGATATTCGTGCATTCGATTACAATTCGTCGAACCATTACGATTTCTATAAAAATATCCATAATTCGTAACTCTTGTTATCGAAATAACGCGGAGAAACTGTTTGGCCGACAATTCTTCTATGTCCCCACGTGCCGGTCGGGAGATTGACAAAGTGTCTGCTTAGCGGTCATGTCGGCACGGCGGGAGCCATTTTACCAAAAAGTAAAATGATATTCGTGCATTCGATTGCAATTCGTAGAACCATTACGATTTCTATAAAAATATCCATAATTCGTAACTCTTGTTATCGAAATAACGCGGAGAAACTGTTTGGCCGACAATTCTTCTATGTCCCCACGTGCCGGTCGGGAGATTGACAAAGACCCAGCTTTCCGGTCAGGTCTGTCCGGCGGGTGCAATTTTATAAATAAAATAAATTGATATCGCTGCACTCTACTACAACTCGTCGCACCATTACGATTTCTATAAAAACATCCATAATTCGTAATTCTTGTTATCGAAATAACACGAAAAAACTGTTCGGCCGACATTTCTTCTATGTCCCGACGTGCCGGTCGGGAGATTGACAATGTTTCAGCTTTGCGGTCATGCCGGCCCGGCGGGAGACATTTTATCAAAAAGTAAAATGATATCGCTGCATTCGGTTACAATTCATCGAACCATTACGATTTCTCTGAAAACATCCATAATTCGTAATTCTTTTTATCGAAATAACGCGGAAAAACTGTTTGGCCGACAATTCTCCTATGTCGCCTTGTGCCGGTCGGGAAATTGACAAAGTTTGATCTCTGCCGTCATGTCGGTCCGGCGGCAGTCATTTTATCAAAAAGTAAAATGATATCGTTGCGTTCGGTTACAATTCATCGAACCATTACGATTTCTATAAAAATATCCATAATTCGTAACTCTTGTTATCGAAATAACGCGGAAAAATTGTTTGGCCGACAATTCTACTATGTCCCCTCGTGCCGATCGGGAAATTGACGAAGTTTCAGCTTTGCGGTCATGTCGGTCCGGCGGGAGCCATCTTATCAAAAAGTAAAATGATATCGCTGCATTCGGTTACAATTCATCGAACCATTACGATTTCTCTGAAAACATCCATAATTCGTAATTCTTTCTATCGAAATAACGCAGAATAACTGTTTGGCCGACAATGCTTCTATGTCCCTACGTACCGGTCAGGAGATTGACGAAGTTTCAGCTTTGCGGTCATGTCGGTCCGGCGGCAGCCATTTTATCAAAAAGTAAAATGATATCGCTGCATTCGGTTACAATCCATCGAACCATTACGATTTCTATAAAAACATCCATAATTCGTAACTCTTTTTGTCGAAATATCGCGGAGAAACTGTTTGGCCGACAATGCTTCTATGTCCCTACGTACCGGTCAGGAGATTGACGAAGTATCAGCTTTGCGGTCATGTCGGTCCGGCGGGAGTGATTTTGTCAAAAAGTAAAATGATATCGCTGCATTCGCTTACAATCCATCGAACCATTACGATTTCTATAAAAATATCCATAATTCGTAACTCTTTTTATCGAAATAACGCGGAGAAACTGTTTGGCCGACAATTCTTCTATGCCCCACGTGCCGGTCGGGAGATTGACAAAGACCCAGCTTTCCGGTCAGGTCTGTCCGGCGGGTGCAATTTTATAAATAAAATAAATTGATATCGCTGCATTCTACTACAACTCGTCGCACCATTACGATTTCTATGAAAACATCCATAATTCGTAATTCTTGTTATCGAAATAACACGAAAAAACTGTTCGGCCGACATTTCTTCTATGTCCCGACGTGCCGGTCGGGAGATTGACAATGTTTCAGCTTTGCGCTCATGCCGGCCCGGCGGGAGACATTTTATCAAAAAGTAAAATGATATCGCTGCATTCGGTTACAATCCATCGAACCATTACGATTTCTATAAAAACATCCATAATTCGTAACTCTTTTTGTCGAAATAACGCGGAAAAACTGTTTGGCCGACAATGCTTCTATGTCCCTACGTACCGGTCAGGAGATTGACGAAGTTTCAGCTTTGCGGTCATGTCGGTCCGGCGGGAGCCATTTTGTCAAAAAGTAAAATGATATCGCTGCATTCGGTTACAATCCTGCGAACCATTACGATTTCTATAAAAATATCCATAATTCGTAACTCTTTTTATCGCAATAACGCGGAGAAACTGTTTGGCCGACAATTCTTCTATGTCCCCACGTGCCGGTCGGGGGATTGACAAAGACCCAGCTTTCCGGTCAGGTCTGTCCGGCGGTTGCAATTTTATAAATAAAATAAATTAATATCGCTGCACTCTACTACAACTCGTCGCACCATTACGATTTCTATAAAAACATCCATAATTCGTAACTCTTTTTGTCGAAATAACGCGGAAAAACTGTTTGGCCGACAATACCTCTATGTCCCCACGTGCCGGTCGGGAGATTGACAGTGTCTGCTTAGCGGTCATGTCGGCCCGGCGGGAGCCATTTTACCAAAAAGTAAAATGATATTCGTGCATTCGATTACAATTCGTCGAACCATTACGATTTCTATAAAAATATCCATAATTCGTAACTCTTGTTATCGAAATAACGCGGAGAAACTGTTTGGCCGACAATTCTTCTATGTCCCCACGTGCCGGTCGGGAGATTGACAAAGTGTCTGCTTAGCGGTCATGTCGGCCCGGCGGGAGCCATTTTACCAAAAAGTAAAATGATATTCGTGCATTCGATTGCAATTCGTAGAACCATTACGATTTCTATAAAAATATCCATAATTCGTAACTCTTTTTATCGAAATAACGCGGAGGAACTGTTTGGCCGACAATTCTTCTATGTCCCCACGTGCCGGTCGGGAGATTGACAAAGACCCAGCTTTCCGGTCAGGTCTGTCCGGCGGGTGCAATTTTATAAATAAAATAAATTGATATCGCTGCACTCTACTACAACTCGTCGCACCATTACGATTTCTATAAAAACATCCATAATTCGTAATTCTTGTTATCGAAATAACACGAAAAAACTGTTCGGCCGACATTTCTTCTATGTCCCGACGTGCCGGTCGGGAGATTGACAATGTTTCAGCTTTGCGGTCATGCCGGCCCGGCGGGAGACATTTTATCAAAAAGTAAAATGATATCGCTGCATTCGGTTACAATTCATCGAACCATTACGATTTCTCTGAAAACATCCATAATTCGTAATTCTTTTTATCGAAATAACGCGGAAAAACTGTTTGGCCGACAATTCCCCTATGTCGCCTTGTGCCGGTCGGGAAATTGACAAAGTTTGATCTCTGCCGTCATGTCGGTCCGGCGGCAGTCATTTTATCAAAAAGTAAAATGATATCGTTGCGTTCGGTTACAATTCATCGAACCATTACGATTTCTATAAAAATATCCATAATTCGTAACTCTTGTTATCGAAATAACGCGGAAAAATTGTTTGGCCGACAATTCTACTATGTCCCCTCGTGCCGATCGGGAAATTGACGAAGTTTCAGCTTTGCGGTCATGTCGGTCCGGCGGGAGCCATTTTATCAAAAAGTAAAATGATATCGCAGCATTCGGTTACAATCCATCGAACCATTACGATTTCTATAAAAACATCCATAATTCGTAACTCTTTTTGTCGAAATAACGCGGAAAAACTGTTTGGCCGACAATACCTCTATGTCCCCACGTGCCGGTCGGGAGATTGACAAAGTGTCTGCTTAGCGGTCATGTCGGCCCGGAGGGAGCCATTTTACCAAAAAGTAAAATGATATTCGTGCATTCGATTGGAATTCGTAGAACCATTACGATTTCTATAAAAACATCCATAATTCGTAACTCTTGTTATCGAAATAACGCAGAATAACTGTTTGGCCGACAATGCTTCTATGTCCCTACGTACCGGTCAGGAGATTGACGAAGTTTCAGCTTTGCGGTCATGTCGGTCCGGCGGGAGCCATTTTGTCAAAAAGTAAAATGATATCGCTGCATTCGGTTACAATCCTTCGAACCATTACGATTTCTATAAAAATATCCATAATTCGTAACTCTTGTTATCGAAATAACGCGGAGAAACTGTTTGGCCGACAATTCTTCTATGTCCCCACGTGCCGGTCGGGAGATTGACAAAGTGTCTGCTAAGCGGTCATGCCGGCCCGGCGGGAGCCATTTTACCAAAAAGTAAAATGATATTCGTGCATTCGATTACAATTCGTCGAACCATTACGATTTCTATAAAAATATCCATAATTCGTAACTCTTGTTATCGAAATAACGCGGAGAAACTGTTTGGCCGACAATTATTCTATGTCCCCACGTGCCGGTCGGGAGATTGACAAAGACCCAGCTTTCCGGTCAGGTCTGTCCGGCGGGTGCAATTTTATAAATAAAATAAATTGATATCGCTGCACTCTACTACAACTCCTCGCACCATTACGATTTCTATAAAAACATCCATAATTCGTAATTCTTGTTATCGAAATAACACGAAAAAACTGTTCGGCCGACATTTCTTCTATGTCCCGACGTGCCGGTCGGGAGATTGACAATGTTTCAGCTTTGCGCTCATGCCGGCCCGGCGGGAGACATTTTATCAAAAAGTAAAATGATATCGCTGCATTCGGTTACAATCCATCGAACCATTACGATTTCTATAAAAACATCCATAATTCGTAACTCTTTTTGTCGAAATAACGCGGAAAAACTGTTTGGCCGACAATGCTTCTATGTCCCTACGTACCGGTCAGGAGATTGACGAAGTTTCAGCTTTGCGGTCATGTCGGTCCGGCGGGAGCCATTTTGTCAAAAAGTAAAATGATATCGCTGCATTCGGTTACAATCCTTCGAACCATTACGATTTCTATAAAAATATCCATAATTCGTAACTCTTTTTATCGCAATAACGCGGAGAAACTGTTTGGCCGACAATTCTTCTATGTCCCCACGTGCCGGTCGGGGGATTGACAAAGACCCAGCTTTCCGGTCAGGTCTGTCCGGCGGGTGCAATTTTATAAATAAAATAAATTAATATCGCTGCACTCTACTACAACTCGTCGCACCATTACGATTTCTATAAAAACATCCATAATTCGTAACTCTTTTTGTCGAAATAACGCGGAAAAACTGTTTGGCCGACAATACCTCTATGTCCCCACGTGCCGGTCGGGAGATTGACAAAGTGTCTGCTTAGCGGTCATGTCGGCCCGGCGGGAGCCATTTTACCAAAAAGTAAAATGATGTTCGTGCATTCGATTACAATTCGTCGAACCATTACGATTTCTATAAAAATATCCATAATTCGTAACTCTTGTTATCGAAATAACGCGGAGAAACTGTTTGGCCGACAATTCTTCTATGTCCCCACGTGCCGGTCGGGAGATTGACAAAGTGTCTGCTTAGCGGTCATGTCGGCCCGGCGGGAGCCATTTTACCAAAAAGTAAAATGATATTCGTGCATTCGATTGCAATTCGTAGAACCATTACGATTTCTATAAAAATATCCATAATTCGTAACTCTTGTTACCGAAATAACGCGGAGAAACTGTTTGGCCGACAATTCTTCTATGTCCCCACGTGCCGGTCGGGAGATTGACAAAGACCCAGCTTTCCGGTCAGGTCTGTCCGGCGGGTGCAATTTTATAAATAAAATAAATTGATATCGCTGCACTCTACTACAACTCGTCGCACCATTACGATTTCTATAAAAACATCCATAATTCGTAATTCTTGTTATCGAAATAACACGAAAAAACTGTTCGGCCGACATTTCTTCTATGTCCCGACGTGCCGGTCGGGAGATTGACAATGTTTCAGCTTTGCGGTCATGCCGGCCCGGCGGGAGACATTTTATCAAAAAGTAAAATGATATCGCTGCATTCGGTTACAATTCATCGAACCATTACGATTTCTCTGAAAACATCCATAATTCGTAATTCTTTTTATCGAAATAACGCGGAAAAACTGTTTGGCCGACAATTCTCCTATGTCGCCTTGTGCCGGTCGGGAAATTGACAAAGTTTGATCTCTGCCGTCATGTCGGTCCGGCGGCAGTCATTTTATCAAAAAGTAAAATGATATCGTTGCGTTCGGTTACAATTCATCGAACCATTACGATTTCTATAAAAATATCCATAATTCGTAACTCTTGTTATCGAAATAACGCGGAAAAATTGTTTGGCCGACAATTCTACTATGTCCCCTCGTGCCGATCGGGAAATTGACGAAGTTTCAGCTTTGCGGTCATGTCGGTCCGGCGGGAGCCATTTTATCAAAAAGTAAAATGATATCGCTGCATTCGGTTACAATCCATCGAACCATTACGATTTCTATAAAAACATCCATAATTCGTAACTCTTGTCATCGAAATAACGCGGAATATCTGTTTGGCCGACAATGCTTCTATGTCCCTACGTACCGGTCAGGAGATTGACGAAGTTTCAGCTTTGCGGTCATGTCGGTCCGGCGGCAGCCATTTTATCAAAAAGTAAAATGATATCGCTGCATTCGGTTACAATCCATCGAACCATTACGATTTCTATAAAAACATCCATAATTCGTAACTCTTTTTGTCGAAATAACGCGGAAAAACTGTTTGGCCGACAATGCTTCTATGTCCCTACGTACCGGTCAGGAGATTGACGAAGTATCAGCTTTGCGGTCATGTCGGTCCGGCGGGAGTGATTTTGTCAAAAAGTAAAATGATATCGCTGCATTCGGTTACAATCCATCGAACCATTACGATTTCTATAAAAACATCCATAATTCGTAACTCTTTTTGTCGAAACAACGCGGAAAAACAGTTTGGCCGACAATGCTTCTATGTCCCTGCGTACCGGTCAGGAGATTGACGAAGTATCAGCTTTGCGGTCATGTCGGTCCGGCGGGAGTGATTTTGTCAAAAAGTAAAATGATATCGCTGCATTCGGTTACAATCCATCGAACCATTACGATTTCTATAAAAATATCCATAATTCGTAACTCTTTTTAGCGAAATAACGCGGAGAAACTGTTTGGCCGACAATTCTTCTATGTCCCCACGTGCCGGTCGGGGGATTGACAAAGACCCAGCTTTCCGGTCAGGTCTGTCCGGGTGCAATTTTATAAATAAAATAAATTGATATCGCTGCACTCTACTACAACTCGTCGCACCATTACGATTTCTATAAAAACATCCATAATTCGTAATTTTTGTTATCGAAATAACACGAAAAAACTGTTCGGCCGACATTTCTTCTATGTCCCGACGTGCCGGTCGGGAGATTGACAATGTTTCAGCTTTGCGGTCATGCCGGCCCGGCGGGAGACATTTTATCAAAAAGTAAAATGATATCGCTGCATTCGGCTACAATTCATCGAACCATTACGATTTCTCTGAAAACATCCATAATTCGTAATTCTTTTTATCGAAATAACGCGGAAAAACTGTTTGGCCGACAATTCTTCTATGTCCCCACGTGCCGGTCGGGAAATTGACAAAGTTTGATCTTTGACGTCATGTCGGTCCGGCGGCAGTCATTTTATCAAAAAGTAAAATGATATCGTTGCATTCGGTTACAATTCATCGAACCATTACGATTTCTATAAAAATATCCATAATTCGTAACTCTTGTTATCGAAATAACGCGGAGAAACTGTTTGGCCGATAATTCTTCTATGTCCCCACGTGCCGGTCGGGAGATTGACAAAGTGTCTGCTTAGCGGTCAGGTCGGCCCGGCGGGAGCCATTTTACCAAAAAGTAAAATGATATTCGTGCATTCGATTGCAATTCGTCGAACCATTACGATTTCTATAAAAATATCCATAATTCGTAACTCTTTTTATCGAAATAACGCGGAGAAACTGTTTGGCCGACAATTCTTCTATGTCCCCACGTGCCGGTCGGGAGATTGACAAAGACCCAGCTTTCCGGTCAGGTCTGTCCGGCGGGTGCAATTTTATAAATAAAATAAATTGATATCGCTGCACTCTACTACAACTCGTCGCACCATTACGATTTCTATAAAAACATCCATAATTCGTAATTCTTGTTATCGAAATAACACGAAAAAACTGTTCGGCCGACATTTCTTCTATGTCCCGACGTGCCGGTCGGGAGATTGATAATGTTTCAGCTTTGCGGTCATGCCGGCCCGGCGGGAGACATTTTATCAAAATGTTAAATGATATCGCTGCATTCGGTTACAATTCATCGAACCATTACGATTTCTCTGAAAACATCCATAATTCGTAATTCTTTCTATCGAAATAACGCGGAAAAACTGTTTGGCCGACAATTCTCCTATGTTGCCTCGTGCCGGTCGGGAAATTGACAAAGTTTGATCTTTACCGTCATGTCGGTCCGGCGGCAGCCATTTTATCAAAAAGTAAAATGATTTCGTTGCATTCGGTTACAATTCATCGAACCATTACGATTTCTACAAAACCATCCATAATTCGTAACTCTTTTTGTCGAAATAACGCGGAAAAATTGTTTGGCCGACAATTCTACTATGTCCCCTAGTGCCGATCGGGAAATTGACAAAGTTTGATCTTTGCCGTCATGTCGGTCCGGCGGCAGCCATTTTATCAAAAAGTAAAATATCGTTGCATTCGGTTACAATTCATCGAACCATTACGATTTCTATAAAAACATCCATAATTCGTAACTCTTGTTATCGAAATAACGCGGAATAACTGTTTGGCCGACAATGCTCCTATGTCCCTACGTACCGGTCAGGAGATTGACGAAGTTTCAGCTTTGCGGTCATCGTCGGTCCGGCGGGAGCCATTTTATCAAAAAGTAAAATGATTTCGCTGCATTCGGTTACAATTCATCGAACCATTACGATTTCTATAAAAACATCCATAATTCGTAACTCCTTTTGTCGAAATAACGCGGAAAAGCTGTTTGGCCGACAATACCTCTATGTCCCCACGTGCCGGTCGGGAGATTGACAAAGTGTCTGCTTTGCGGTCATGTCGGCCCGGCGGGAGCCATTTTACCAAAAAGTACAATGATATTCCAGCATTCGATTACAATTCGTCGAACCATTACGATTTCTATAAAAACATCCATAATTCGTAACCCTTGTTATCGAAATAACGCGGAATAACTGTTTGGACGACAATGCTTCTATGTCCCTACGTACCGGTCAGGAGATTGACGAAGTTTCAGCTTTGCGGTCATCGTCGGTCCGGCGGGAGCCATTTTATCAAAAAGTAAAATGATTTCGTTGCATTCGGTTACAATTCATCGAACCATTACGATTTCTATAAAAACATCCATAATTCGTAACCCTTGTTATCGAAATAACGCGGAATAACTGTTTGGACGACAATGCTTCTATGTCCCTACGTACCGGTCAGGAGATTGACGAAGTTTCAGCTTTGCGGTCATCGTCGGTACGGCGGGAGCCATTTTATCAAAAAGTAAAATGATTTCGCTGCATTCGGTTACAATCCATCGAACCATTACGATTTCTATATAAACATCCATAATTCGTAACTCCTTTTGTCGAAATAACGCGGAATAACTGTTTGGCCGACAATGCTTCTATGTCCCTACGTACCGGTCAGGAGATTGACGAAGTTTCAGCTTTGCGGTCATGTCGGTCCGGCGGGAGCCATTTTATCAAAAAGTAAAATGATATCGCTGTATTAGGTTACAATCCATCGAACCATTACAATTTCTATAAAAACATCCATAATTCGTAACTCTTTTTGTCGAAATAACGCGGAAAAACTGTTTGGCCGACAATACCTCTATGTCCCCACGTGCCGGTCGGGAGATTGACAAAGTGTCTGCTTAGCGGTCATGTCGGCCCGGCGGGAGCCATTTTACCAAAAAGTAGAATGATATTCCAGCATTCGATTACAATTCGTCGAACCATTACGATTTCTATAAAAATATCCATAATTCGTAACTCTTGTTATCGAAATAACGCGCAAAAATTGTTTGGCCGACAATTCTCCTATGTCCCCTCGTGCCGGTCAGGAAATTGACAAAGTTTGATCTTTGCCGTCATGTCGGTCCGGCGGCAGCCATTTTATCAAAAAGTAAAATGATGTCGCTGCATTCGGTTACAATCCATCGAACCATTACGATTTCTATACAAACATTCATAATTCGTAACTCTTGTTATCGAAATAACGCGGAATAACTGTTTGGCCGACAATGCTTCTATGTCCCTACGTACCGGTCAGGAGATTGACGAAGTTTCAGCTTTGCGGTCATGTCGGTCCGGCGGGAGCCATTTTATCAAAAAGTAAAATGATATCGCTGCATTCGGTTACAATCCATCGAACCATTACGATTTCTATAAAAACATCCATCATTCGTAACTCTTTTTGTCGAAATAACGCGGAAAAACTGTTTGGCCGACAATACATCTATGTCCCCACGTGCCGGTCGGGAGATTGACAAAGTGTCTGCTTAGCGGTCATGTCGGCCCGGCGGGAGCCATTTTACCAAAAAGTAGAATGATATTCCAGCATTCGATTACAATTCGTCGAACCATTACGATTTCTATAAAAATATCCATAATTCGTAACTCTTGTTATCGAAATAACGCGCAAAAATTGTTTGGCCGACAATTCTCCTATGTCCCCTCGTGCCGGTCAGGAAATTGACAAAGTTTGATCTTTGCCGTCATGTCGGTCCGGCGGCAGCCATTTTATCAAAAAGTAAAATGATGTCGCTGCATTCGGTTACAATCCATCGAACCATTACGATTTCTATACAAACATTCATAATTCGTAACTCTTGTTATCGAAATAACGCGGAATAACTGTTTGGCCGACAATGCTTCTATGTCCCTACGTACCGGTCAGGAGATTGACGAAGTTTCAGCTTTGCGGTCATGTCGGTCCGGCGGGAGCCATTTTATCAAAAAGTAAAATGATATCGCTGCATTCGGTTACAATCCATCGAACCATTACGATTTCTATAAAAACATCCATCATTCGTAACTCTTTTTGTCGAAATAACGCGGAAAAACTGTTTGGCCGACAATACATCTATGTCCCCACGTGCCGGTCGGGAGATTGACAAAGTGTCTGCTTAGCGGTCATGTCGGCCCGGCGGGAGTCATTTTACCAAAAAGTAAAATGATATTCGTGCATTCGATTACATTTCGTCGAACCATTACGATTTCTATAAAAATATCCATAATTCGTAACTCTTGTTATCGAAATAACGCGGAAAAATTGTTTGGCCGACAATTCTCCTATGTCCCCTCGTACCGGTCAGGAGATTGACGAAGTTTCAGCTTTGCGGTCATGTCGGTCCGGTGGCAGCCATTTTATCAAAAAGTAAAATGATATCGTTGCATTCGGTTCCAATTCATCGAACCATTACGATTTCTATAAAAACATCCATAATTCGTAACTCTTGTTATCGAAATAACGCGGAAAAATTGTTTGGCCGACAATTCTCCTATGTCCCCTCGTGCCGGTCAGGAAATTGACAAAGTTTGATCTTTGCCGTCATGTCGGTCCGGCGGCAGCCATTTTATCAAAAAGTAAAATGATATCGCTGCATTCTGTTACAATCCATCGAACCATTACGATTTCTATAAAAACATCCATAATTCGTAACTCCTTTTGTCGAAATAACGCGGAATAACTGTTTGGCCGACAATGCTTCTATGTCCCTACTTACCGGTCAGGAGATTGACGAAGTTTCAGCTTTGCGGTCATGTCGGTCCGGCGGGAGCCATTTTATCAAAAAGTAAAATGATATCGCTGCATTCGGTTACAATCCATCGAACCATTACAATTTCTATAAAAACATCCATAATTCGTAACTCTTTTTGTCGAAATAACGCGGAAAAACTGTTTGGCCGACAATACCTCTATGTCCCCACGTGCCGGTCGGGAGATTGACAAAGTGTCTGCTTAGCGGTCATGTCGGCCCGGCGGGAGTCATTTTACCAAAAAGTAAAATGATATTCGTGCATTCGATTACAATTCGACGAACCATTACGATTTCTATAAAAATATCCATAATTCGTAACTCTTTTTATGGAAATAACGCGGAAAAATTGTTTGGCCGACAATTCTCCTATGTCCCCTCGTGCCGGTCGGGAAATTGACAAAGTTTGATCTTTACCGTCATGTCGGTCCGGCGGCAGCCATTTTATCAAAAAGTAAAATGATATCGTTGCATTCGGTTACAATTCATCGAACCATTACGATTTCTATAAAAACATCCATAATTCGTAACCCTTGTTATCGAAATAACGCGGAATAACTGTCTGGACGACAATGCTTCTATGTCCCTACGTACCGGTCAGGAGATTGACGAAGTTTCAGCTTTGCGGTCATCGTCGGTCCGGCGGGAGCCATTTTATCAAAAAGTAAAATGATTTCGTTGCATTCGGTTACAATTCATCGAACCATTACGATTTCTATAAAAACATCCATAATTCGTAACCCTTGTTATCGAAATAACGCGGAATAACTGTTTGGACGACAATGCTTCTATGACCCTACGTACCGGTCAGGAGATTGACGAAGTTTCAGCTTTGCGGTCATCGTCGGTCCGGCGGGAGCCATTTTATCAAAAAGTAAAATGATTTCGTTGCATTCGGTTACAATTCATCGAACCATTACGATTTCTATAAAACCATCCATAATTCGTAACTCTTTTTGTCGAAATAACGCGGAAAAATTGTTTGGCCGACAATTCTACTATGTGCCCTCGTGCCGATCGGGAAATTGACAAAGTTTGATCTTTGCCGTCATGTCAGTCCGGCGGCAGCCATTTTATCAAAAAGTAAAATATCGTTACATTCGGTTACAATTCATCCAACCATTACGATTTCTATAAAAACATCCATAATTCGTAACTCTTGTTATCGAAATAACGCGGAATAACTGTTTGGCCGACAATACCTCTATGTCCCCACGTGCCGGTCGGGAGATTGACAAAGTGTCTGCTTTGCGGTCATGTCGGCCCGGCGGGAGTCATTTTACCAAAAAGAAAAATGATATTCCAGCATTCGATTACCATTCGTCGAACCATTACGATTTCTATAAGAATATCCATAATTCGTAACTCTTGTTATCGAAATAACGCGGAAAAATTGTTTGGCCGACAATACCTCTATGTCCCCACGTGCCGGTCGGGAGATTGACAAGGTGTCTGCTTTGCGGTCATGTCGGCCCGGCGGGAGCCATTTTACCAAAAAGTACAATGATATTCCAGCATTCGATTACAATTCGTCGAACCACTACGATTTCTATAAAAACATCCATAATTCGTAACCCTTGTTATCGAAATAACGCGGAATAACTGTTTGGACGACAATGCTTCTATGTCCCTACGTACCGGTCAGGAGATTGACGAAGTTTCAGCTTTGCGGTCATCGTCGGTCCGGCGGGAGCCATTTTATCAAAAAGTAAAATGATTTCGTTGCATTCGGTTACAATTCATCGAACCATTACGATTTCTATAAAAACATCCATAATTCGTAACCCTTGTTATCGAAATAACGCGGAATAACTGTTTGGACGACAATGCTTCTATGTCCCTACGTACCGGTCAGGAGATTGACGAAGTTTCAGCTTTGCGGTCATCGTCGGTCCGGCGGGAGCCATTTTATCAAAAAGTAAAATGATTTCGCTGCATTCGGTTACAATCCATCGAACCATTACGATTTCTATAAAAACATCCATAATTCGTAACTCCTTTTGTCGAAATAACGCGGAATAACTGTTTGGCCGACAATGCTTCTATGTCCCTACGTACCGGTCAGGAGATTGACGAAGTTTCAGCTTTGCGGTCATGTCGGTCCGGCGGGAGCCATTTTATCAAAAAGTAAAATGATATCGCTGCATTAGGTTACAATTCATCGAACCATTACAATTTCTATAAAAACATCCATAATTCGTAACTCTTTTTGTCGAAATAACGCGGAAAAACTGTTTGGCCGACAATACCTCTATGTCCCCACGTGCCGGTCGGGAGATTGACAAAGTGTCTGCTTAGCGGTCATGTCGGCCCGGCGGGAGCCATTTTACCAAAAAGTAGAATGATATGCCAGCATTCGATTACAATTCGTCGAACCATTACGATTTCTATAAAAATATCCATAATTCGTAACTCTTGTTATCGAAATAACGCGGAAAAATTGTTTGGCCGACAATTCTCCTATGTCCCCTCGTGCCGGTCAGGAAATTGACAAAGTTTGATCTTTGCCGTCATGTCGGTCCGGCGGCAGCCATTTTATCAAAAAGTAAAATATCGTTACATTCGGTTACAATTCATCCAACCATTACGATTTCTATAAAAACATCCATAATTCGTAACTCTTGTTATCGAAATAACGCGGAATAACTGTTTGGCCGACAATACCTCTATGTCCCCACGTGCCGGTCGGGAGATTGACAAAGTGTCTGCTTTGCGGTCATGTCGGCCCGGCGGGAGTCATTTTACCAAAAAGAAAAATGATATTCCAGCATTCGATTACCATTCGTCGAACCATTACGATTTCTATAAGAATATCCATAATTCGTAACTCTTGTTATCGAAATAACGCGGAAAAATTGTTTGGCCGACAATACCTCTATGTCCCCACGTGCCGGTCGGGAGATTGACAAGGTGTCTGCTTTGCGGTCATGTCGGCCCGGCGGGAGCCATTTTACCAAAAAGTACAATGATATTCCAGCATTCGATTACAATTCGTCGAACCATTACGATTTCTATAAAAACATCCATAATTCGTAACCCTTGTTATCGAAATAACGCGGAATAACTGTTTGGACGACAATGCTTCTATGTCCCTACGTACCGGTCAGGAGATTGACGAAGTTTCAGCTTTGCGGTCATCGTCGGTCCGGCGGGAGCCATTTTATCAAAAAGTAAAATGATTTCGTTGCATTCGGTTACAATTCATCGAACCATTACGATTTCTATAAAAACATCCATAATTCGTAACCCTTGTTATCGAAATAACGCGGAATAACTGTTTGGACAATGCTTCTATGTCCCTACGTACCGGTCAGGAGATTGACGAAGTTTCAGCTTTGCGGTCATCGTCGGTCCGGCGGGAGCCATTTTATCAAAAAGTAAAATGATTTCGCTGCATTCGGTTACAATCCATCGAACCATTACGATTTCTATAAAAACATCCATAATTCGTAACTCCTTTTGTCGAAATAACGCGGAATAACTGTTTGGCCGACAATGCTTCTATGTCCCTACGTACCGGTCAGGAGATTGACGAAGTTTCAGCTTTGCGGTCATGTCGGTCCGGCGGGAGCCATTTTATCAAAAAGTAAAATGATATCGCTGCATTCGGTTACAATCCATCGAACCATTACGATTTCTATAAAAACATCCATCATTCGTAACTCTTTTTGTCGAAATAACGCGGAAAAACTGTTTGGCCGACAATACATCTATGTCCCCACGTGCCGGTCGGGAGATTGACAAAGTGTCTGCTTAGCGGTCATGTCGGCCCGGCGGGAGTCATTTTACCAAAAAGTAAAATGATATTCGTGCATTCGATTACAATTCGTCGAACCATTACGATTTCTATAAAAATATCCATAATTCGTAACTCTTGTTATCGAAATAACGCGGAAAAATTGTTTGGCCGACAATTCTCCTATGTCCCCTCGTACCGGTCAGGAGATTGACGAAGTTTCAGCTTTGCGGTCATGTCGGTCCGGTGGCAGCCATTTTATCAAAAAGTAAAATGATATCGTTGCATTCGGTTCCAATTCATCGAACCATTACGATTTCTATAAAAACATCCATAATTCGTAACTCTTGTTATCGAAATAACGCGGAAAAATTGTTTGGCCGACAATTCTCCTATGTCCCCTCGTGCCGGTCAGGAAATTGACAAAGTTTGATCTTTGCCGTCATGTCGGTCCGGCGGCAGCCATTTTATCAAAAAGTAAAATGATATCGCTGCATTCGGTTACAATCCATCGAACCATTACAATTTCTATAAAAACATCCATAATTCGTAACTCTTTTTGTCGAAATAACGCGGAAAAACTGTTTGGCCGACAATACCTCTATGTCCCCACGTGCCGGTCGGGAGATTGACAAAGTGTCTGCTTAGCGGTCATGTCGGCCCGGGGGGAGTCATTTTACCAAAAAGTAAAATGATATTCGTGCATTCGATTACAATTCGACGAACCATTACGATTTCTATAAAAATATCCATAATTCGTAACTCTTTTTATGGAAATAACGCGGAAAAATTGTTTGGCCGACAATTCTCCTATGTCCCCTCGTGCCGGTCGGGAAATTGACAAAGTTTGATCTTTACCGTCATGTCGGTCCGGCGGCAGCCATTTTATCAAAAAGTAAAATGATATCGTTGCATTCGGTTACAATTCATCGAACCATTACGATTTCTATAAAAACATCCATAATTCGTAACCCTTGTTATCGAAATAACGCGGAATAACTGTCTGGACGACAATGCTTCTATGTCCCTACGTACCGGTCAGGAGATTGACGAAGTTTCAGCTTTGCGGTCATCGTCGGTCCGGCGGGAGCCATTTTATCAAAAAGTAAAATGATTTCGTTGCATTCGGTTACAATTCATCGAACCATTACGATTTCTATAAAAACATCCATAATTCGTAACCCTTGTTATCGAAATAACGCGGAATAACTGTTTGGACGACAATGCTCCTATGACCCTACGTACCGGTCAGGAGATTGACGAAGTTTCAGCTTTGCGGTCATCGTCGGTCCGGCGGGAGCCATTTTATCAAAAAGTAAAATGATTTCGTTGCATTCGGTTACAATTCATCGAACCATTACGATTTCTATAAAACCATCCATAATTCGTAACTCTTTTTGTCGAAATAACGCGGAAAAATTGTTTGGCCGACAATTCTACTATGTCCCCTCGTGCCGATCGGGAAATTGACAAAGTTTGATCTTTGCCGTCATGTCGGTCCGGCGGCAGCCATTTTATCAAAAAGTAAAATATCGTTACATTCGGTTACAATTCATCCAACCATTACGATTTCTATAAAAACATCCATAATTCGTAACTCTTGTTATCGAAATAACGCGGAATAACTGTTTGGCCGACAATACCTCTATGTCCCCACGTGCCGGTCGGGAGATTGACAAAGTGTCTGCTTTGCGGTCATGTCGGCCCGGCGGGAGTCATTTTACCAAAAAGAAAAATGATATTCCAGCATTCGATTACCATTCGTCGAACCATTACGATTTCTATAAAAATATCCATAATTCGTAACTCTTGTTATCGAAATAACGCGGAAAAATTGTTTGGCCGACAATACCTCTATGTCCCCACGTGCCGGTCGGGAGATTGACAAAGTGTCTGCTTAGCGGTCATGTCGGCCCGGCGGGAGTCATTTTACCAAAAAGTAAAATGATATTCGTGCATTCGATTACAATTCGTCGAACCATTACGATTTCTATAAAAATATCCATAATTCGTAACTCTTGTTATGGAAATAACGCGGAAGAATTGTTTGGCCGACAATTCTCCTATGTCCCCTCGTGCCGGTCGGGAAATTGACAAAGTTTGATCTTTGCCGTCATGTCGGTCCGGCGGCAGCCATTTCATCAAAAAGTAAAATGATATCGTTGCATTCGGTTACAATTCATCGAACCATTCTATTTCTATAAAAACATCCATAATTCGTAACCCTTGTTATCGAAATAACGCGGAATAACTGTTTGGACGACAATGCTTCTATGTCCCTACGTACCGGTCAGGAGATTGACGAAGTTTCAGCTTTGCGGTCATCGTCGGTCCGGCGGGAGCCATTTTATCAAAAAGTAAAATGATTTCGTTGCATTCGGTTACAATTCATCGAACCATTACGATTTCTATAAAACCATCCATAATTCGTAACTCTTTTTGTCGAAATAACGCGGAAAAATTGTTTGGCCGACAATTCTACTATGTCCCCTCGTGCCTATCGGGAAATTGACAAAGTTTGATCTTTGCAGTCATGTCGGTCCTGCGGCAGCCATTTTATCAGAAAGTAAAATATCGTTGCAATCGGTTACAATTCATCGAACCATTACGATTTCTATAAAAACATCCATAATTCGTAACTCTTGTTATCGAAATAACGCGGAATAACTGTTTGGCCGACAATGCTTCTATGTCCCTACGTACCGGTCAGGAGATTGACGAAGTTTCAGCTTTGCGGTCATCGTCGGTCCGGCGGGAGCCATTTTATCAAAAAGTAAAATGATTTCGTTGCATTCGGTTACAATTCATCGAACCATTACGATTTCTATAAAAACATCCATAATTCGTAACCCTTGTTATCGAAATAACGCGGAATAACTGTTTGGACGACAATGCTTCTATGACCCTACGTACCGGTCAGGAGATTGACGAAGTTTCAGCTTTGCGGTCATCGTCGGTCCGGCGGGAGCCATTTTATCAAAAAGTAAAATGATTTCGTTGCATTCGGTTACAATTCATCGAACCATTACGATTTCTATAAAACCATCCATAATTCGTAACTCTTTTTGTCGAAATAACGCGGAAAAATTGTTTGGCCGACAATTCTACTATGTCCCCTCGTGCCGATCGGGAAATTGACAAAGTTTGATCTTTGCCGTCATGTCGGTCCGGCGGCAGCCATTTTATCAAAAAGTAAAATATCGTTACATTCGGTTACAATTCATCCAACCATTACGATTTCTATAAAAACATCCATAATTCGTAACTCTTGTTATCGAAATAACGCGGAATAACTGTTTGGCCGACAATACCTCTATGTCCCCACGTGCCGGTCGGGAGATTGACAAAGTGTCTGCTTTGCGGTCATGTCGGCCCGGCGGGAGTCATTTTACCAAAAAGAAAAATGATATTCCAGCATTCGATTACCATTCGTCGAACCATTACGATTTCTATAAAAATATCCATAATTCGTAACTCTTGTTATCGAAATAACGCGGAAAAATTGTTTGGCCGACAATACCTCTATGTCCCCACGTGCCGGTCGGGAGATTGACAAAGTGTCTGCTTAGCGGTCATGTCGGCCCGGCGGGAGTCATTTTACCAAAAAGTAAAATGATATTCGTGCATTCGATTACAATTCGTCGAACCATTACGATTTCTATAAAAATATCCATAATTCGTAACTCTTGTTATGGAAATAACGCGGAAGAATTGTTTGGCCGACAATTCTCCTATGTCCCCTCGTGCCGGTCGGGAAATTGACAAAGTTTGATCTTTGCAGTCATGTCGGTCCTGCGGCAGCCATTTTATCAGAAAGTAAAATATCGTTGCAATCGGTTACAATTCATCGAACCATTACGATTTCTATAAAAACATCCATAATTCGTAACTCTTGTTATCGAAATAACGCGGAATAACTGTTTGGCCGACAATGCTTCTATGTCCCTACGTACCGGTCAGGAGATTGACGAAGTTTTAGCTTTGCGGTCATGTCGGTCCGGCGGGAGCCATTTTATCAAAAAGTAGAATGATATCGCTGCATTCGGTTACAATCCATCGAACCATTACGATTTCTATAAAAACATCCATAATTCGTAACTCTTTTTGTCGAAATAACGCGGAAAAACTGTTTGGCCGACAATGCTTCTATGTCCCTACGTACCGGTCAGGAGATTGACGAAGTTTCAGCTTTGCGGTCATGTCGGTCCGGTGGCAGCCATTTTATCAAAAAGTAAAATGATATCGTTGCATTCGGTTCCAATTCATCGAACCATTACGATTTCTATAAAAACATCCATAATTCGTAACTCTTGTTATCGAAATAACGCGGAAAAATTGTTTGGCCGACAATTCTCCTATGTCCCCTCGTACCGGTCAGGAGATTGACGAAGTTTCAGCTTTGCGGTCATGTCGGTCCGGCGGGAGCCATTTTATCAAAAAGTAAAATGATATCGCTGCATTCGGTTACAATCCATCGAACCATTACGATTTCTATAAAAACATCCATCATTCGTAACTCTTTTTGTCGAAATAACGCGGAAAAACTGTTTGGCCGACAATACATCTATGTCCCCACGTGCCGGTCGGGAGATTGACAAAGTTTGATCTTTGCCGTCATGTCGGCCCGGCGGGAGCCATTTTACCAAAAAGTACAATGATATTCCAGCATTCGATTACAATTCGTCGAACCATTACGATTTCTATAAAAACATCCATAATTCGTAACCCTTGTTATCGAAATAACGCGGAATAACTGTTTGGACGACAATGCTTCTATGTCCCTACGTACCGGTCAGGAGATTGACGAAGTTTCAGCTTTGCGGTCATCGTCGGTCCGGCGGGAGCCATTTTATCAAAAAGTAAAATGATTTCGTTGCATTCGGTTACAATTCATCGAACCATTACGATTTCTATAAAAACATCCATAATTCGTAACCCTTGTTATCGAAATAACGCGGAATAACTGTTTGGACAATGCTTCTATGTCCCTACGTACCGGTCAGGAGATTGACGAAGTTTCAGCTTTGCGGTCATCGTCGGTCCGGCGGGAGCCATTTTATCAAAAAGTAAAATGATTTCGCTGCATTCGGTTACAATCCATCGAACCATTACGATTTCTATAAAAACATCCATAATTCGTAACTCCTTTTGTCGAAATAACGCGGAATAACTGTTTGGCCGACAATGCTTCTATGTCCCTACGTACCGGTCAGGAGATTGACGAAGTTTCAGCTTTGCGGTCATGTCGGTCCGGCGGGAGCCATTTTATCAAAAAGTAAAATGATATCGCTGCATTCGGTTACAATCCATCGAACCATTACGATTTCTATAAAAACATCCATCATTCGTAACTCTTTTTGTCGAAATAACGCGGAAAAACTGTTTGGCCGACAATACATCTATGTCCCCACGTGCCGGTCGGGAGATTGACAAAGTGTCTGCTTAGCGGTCATGTCGGCCCGGCGGGAGTCATTTTACCAAAAAGTAAAATGATATTCGTGCATTCGATTACAATTCGTCGAACCATTACGATTTCTATAAAAATATCCATAATTCGTAACTCTTGTTATCGAAATAACGCGGAAAAATTGTTTGGCCGACAATTCTCCTATGTCCCCTCGTACCGGTCAGGAGATTGACGAAGTTTCAGCTTTGCGGTCATGTCGGTCCGGTGGCAGCCATTTTATCAAAAAGTAAAATGATATCGTTGCATTCGGTTCCAATTCATCGAACCATTACGATTTCTATAAAAACATCCATAATTCGTAACTCTTGTTATCGAAATAACGCGGAAAAATTGTTTGGCCGACAATTCTCCTATGTCCCCTCGTGCCGGTCAGGAAATTGACAAAGTTTGATCTTTGCCGTCATGTCGGTCCGGCGGCAGCCATTTTATCAAAAAGTAAAATGATATCGCTGCATTCGGTTACAATCCATCGAACCATTACAATTTCTATAAAAACATCCATAATTCGTAACTCTTTTTGTCGAAATAACGCGGAAAAACTGTTTGGCCGACAATACCTCTATGTCCCCACGTGCCGGTCGGGAGATTGACAAAGTGTCTGCTTAGCGGTCATGTCGGCCCGGGGGGAGTCATTTTACCAAAAAGTAAAATGATATTCGTGCATTCGATTACAATTCGACGAACCATTACGATTTCTATAAAAATATCCATAATTCGTAACTCTTTTTATGGAAATAACGCGGAAAAATTGTTTGGCCGACAATTCTCCTATGTCCCCTCGTGCCGGTCGGGAAATTGACAAAGTTTGATCTTTACCGTCATGTCGGTCCGGCGGCAGCCATTTTATCAAAAAGTAAAATGATATCGTTGCATTCGGTTACAATTCATCGAACCATTACGATTTCTATAAAAACATCCATAATTCGTAACCCTTGTTATCGAAATAACGCGGAATAACTGTCTGGACGACAATGCTTCTATGTCCCTACGTACCGGTCAGGAGATTGACGAAGTTTCAGCTTTGCGGTCATCGTCGGTCCGGCGGGAGCCATTTTATCAAAAAGTAAAATGATTTCGTTGCATTCGGTTACAATTCATCGAACCATTACGATTTCTATAAAAACATCCATAATTCGTAACCCTTGTTATCGAAATAACGCGGAATAACTGTTTGGACGACAATGCTCCTATGACCCTACGTACCGGTCAGGAGATTGACGAAGTTTCAGCTTTGCGGTCATCGTCGGTCCGGCGGGAGCCATTTTATCAAAAAGTAAAATGATTTCGTTGCATTCGGTTACAATTCATCGAACCATTACGATTTCTATAAAACCATCCATAATTCGTAACTCTTTTTGTCGAAATAACGCGGAAAAATTGTTTGGCCGACAATTCTACTATGTCCCCTCGTGCCGATCGGGAAATTGACAAAGTTTGATCTTTGCCGTCATGTCGGTCCGGCGGCAGCCATTTTATCAAAAAGTAAAATATCGTTACATTCGGTTACAATTCATCCAACCATTACGATTTCTATAAAAACATCCATAATTCGTAACTCTTGTTATCGAAATAACGCGGAATAACTGTTTGGCCGACAATACCTCTATGTCCCCACGTGCCGGTCGGGAGATTGACAAAGTGTCTGCTTTGCGGTCATGTCGGCCCGGCGGGAGTCATTTTACCAAAAAGAAAAATGATATTCCAGCATTCGATTACCATTCGTCGAACCATTACGATTTCTATAAAAATATCCATAATTCGTAACTCTTGTTATCGAAATAACGCGGAAAAATTGTTTGGCCGACAATACCTCTATGTCCCCACGTGCCGGTCGGGAGATTGACAAAGTGTCTGCTTAGCGGTCATGTCGGCCCGGCGGGAGTCATTTTACCAAAAAGTAAAATGATATTCGTGCATTCGATTACAATTCGTCGAACCATTACGATTTCTATAAAAATATCCATAATTCGTAACTCTTGTTATGGAAATAACGCGGAAGAATTGTTTGGCCGACAATTCTCCTATGTCCCCTCGTGCCGGTCGGGAAATTGACAAAGTTTGATCTTTGCCGTCATGTCGGTCCGGCGGCAGCCATTTCATCAAAAAGTAAAATGATATCGTTGCATTCGGTTACAATTCATCGAACCATTCTATTTCTATAAAAACATCCATAATTCGTAACCCTTGTTATCGAAATAACGCGGAATAACTGTTTGGACGACAATGCTTCTATGTCCCTACGTACCGGTCAGGAGATTGACGAAGTTTCAGCTTTGCGGTCATCGTCGGTCCGGCGGGAGCCATTTTATCAAAAAGTAAAATGATTTCGTTGCATTCGGTTACAATTCATCGAACCATTACGATTTCTATAAAACCATCCATAATTCGTAACTCTTTTTGTCGAAATAACGCGGAAAAATTGTTTGGCCGACAATTCTACTATGTCCCCTCGTGCCTATCGGGAAATTGACAAAGTTTGATCTTTGCAGTCATGTCGGTCCTGCGGCAGCCATTTTATCAGAAAGTAAAATATCGTTGCAATCGGTTACAATTCATCGAACCATTACGATTTCTATAAAAACATCCATAATTCGTAACTCTTGTTATCGAAATAACGCGGAATAACTGTTTGGCCGACAATGCTTCTATGTCCCTACGTACCGGTCAGGAGATTGACGAAGTTTCAGCTTTGCGGTCATCGTCGGTCCGGCGGGAGCCATTTTATCAAAAAGTAAAATGATTTCGTTGCATTCGGTTACAATTCATCGAACCATTACGATTTCTATAAAAACATCCATAATTCGTAACCCTTGTTATCGAAATAACGCGGAATAACTGTTTGGACGACAATGCTTCTATGACCCTACGTACCGGTCAGGAGATTGACGAAGTTTCAGCTTTGCGGTCATCGTCGGTCCGGCGGGAGCCATTTTATCAAAAAGTAAAATGATTTCGTTGCATTCGGTTACAATTCATCGAACCATTACGATTTCTATAAAACCATCCATAATTCGTAACTCTTTTTGTCGAAATAACGCGGAAAAATTGTTTGGCCGACAATTCTACTATGTCCCCTCGTGCCGATCGGGAAATTGACAAAGTTTGATCTTTGCCGTCATGTCGGTCCGGCGGCAGCCATTTTATCAAAAAGTAAAATATCGTTACATTCGGTTACAATTCATCCAACCATTACGATTTCTATAAAAACATCCATAATTCGTAACTCTTGTTATCGAAATAACGCGGAATAACTGTTTGGCCGACAATACCTCTATGTCCCCACGTGCCGGTCGGGAGATTGACAAAGTGTCTGCTTTGCGGTCATGTCGGCCCGGCGGGAGTCATTTTACCAAAAAGAAAAATGATATTCCAGCATTCGATTACCATTCGTCGAACCATTACGATTTCTATAAAAATATCCATAATTCGTAACTCTTGTTATCGAAATAACGCGGAAAAATTGTTTGGCCGACAATACCTCTATGTCCCCACGTGCCGGTCGGGAGATTGACAAAGTGTCTGCTTAGCGGTCATGTCGGCCCGGCGGGAGTCATTTTACCAAAAAGTAAAATGATATTCGTGCATTCGATTACAATTCGTCGAACCATTACGATTTCTATAAAAATATCCATAATTCGTAACTCTTGTTATGGAAATAACGCGGAAGAATTGTTTGGCCGACAATTCTCCTATGTCCCCTCGTGCCGGTCGGGAAATTGACAAAGTTTGATCTTTGCAGTCATGTCGGTCCTGCGGCAGCCATTTTATCAGAAAGTAAAATATCGTTGCAATCGGTTACAATTCATCGAACCATTACGATTTCTATAAAAACATCCATAATTCGTAACTCTTGTTATCGAAATAACGCGGAATAACTGTTTGGCCGACAATGCTTCTATGTCCCTACGTACCGGTCAGGAGATTGACGAAGTTTTAGCTTTGCGGTCATGTCGGTCCGGCGGGAGCCATTTTATCAAAAAGTAGAATGATATCGCTGCATTCGGTTACAATCCATCGAACCATTACGATTTCTATAAAAACATCCATAATTCGTAACTCTTTTTGTCGAAATAACGCGGAAAAACTGTTTGGCCGACAATGCTTCTATGTCCCTACGTACCGGTCAGGAGATTGACGAAGTTTCAGCTTTGCGGTCATGTCGGTCCGGTGGCAGCCATTTTATCAAAAAGTAAAATGATATCGTTGCATTCGGTTCCAATTCATCGAACCATTACGATTTCTATAAAAACATCCATAATTCGTAACTCTTGTTATCGAAATAACGCGGAAAAATTGTTTGGCCGACAATTCTCCTATGTCCCCTCGTACCGGTCAGGAGATTGACGAAGTTTCAGCTTTGCGGTCATGTCGGTCCGGCGGGAGCCATTTTATCAAAAAGTAAAATGATATCGCTGCATTCGGTTACAATCCATCGAACCATTACGATTTCTATAAAAACATCCATCATTCGTAACTCTTTTTGTCGAAATAACGCGGAAAAACTGTTTGGCCGACAATACATCTATGTCCCCACGTGCCGGTCGGGAGATTGACAAAGTGTCTGCTTAGCGGTCATGTCGGCCCGGCGGGAGTCATTTTACCAAAAAGTAAAATGATATTCGTGCATTCGATTACAATTCGTCGAACCATTACGATTTCTATAAAAATATCCATAATTCGTAACTCTTGATATCGAAATAACGCGGAAAAATTGTTTGGCCGACAATTCTCCTATGTCCCCTCGTACCGGTCAGGAGATTGACGAAGTTTCAGCTTTGCGGTCATGTCGGTCCGGTGGCAGCCATTTTATCAAAAAGTAAAATGATATCGTTGCATTCGGTTCCAATTCATCGAACCATTACGATTTCTATAAAAACATCCATAATTCGTAACTCTTGTTATCGAAATAACGCGGAAAAATTGTTTGGCCGACAATTCTCCTATGTCCCCTCGTGCCGGTCAGGAAATTGACAAAGTTTGATCTTTGCCGTCATGTCGGTCCGGCGGCAGCCATTTTATCAAAAAGTAAAATGATATCGCTGCATTCGGTTACAATCCATCGAACCATTACGATTTCTATAAAAACATCCATAATTCGTAACTCCTTTTGTCGAAATAACGCGGTATAACTGTTTGGCCGACAATTCTCCTATGTCCCCTCGTGCCGGTCGGGAAATTGACAAAGTTTGATCTTTACCGTCATGTCGGTCCGGCGGCAGCCATTTTATCAAAAAGTAAAATGATATCGTTGCATTCGGTTACAATTCATCGAACCATTACGATTTCCATAAAAACATCCATAATTCGTAACCCTTGTTATCGAAATAACGCGGAATAACTGTCTGGACGACAATGCCTCTATGTCCCTACGTACCGGTCAGGAGATTGACGAAGTTTCAGCTTTGCGGTCATCGTCGGTCCGGCGGGAGCCATTTTATCAAAAAGTAAAATGATTTCGTTGCATTCGGTTACAATTCATCGAACCATTACGATTTCTATAAAAACATCCATAATTCGTAACCCTTGTTATCGAAATAACGCGGAATAACTGTTTGGACGACAATGCTTCTATGACCCTACGTACCGGTCAGGAGATTGACGAAGTTTCAGTTTTGCGGTCATCGTCGGTCCGGCGGGAGCCATTTTATCAAAAAGTAAAATGATTTCGTTGCATTCGGTTACAATTCATCGAACCATTACGATTTCTATAAAACCATCCATAATTCGTAACTCTTTTTGTCGAAATAACGCGGAAAAATTGTTTGGCCGACAATTCTACTATGTCCCCTCGTGCCGATCGGGAAATTGACAAAGTTTGATCTTTGCCGTCATGTCGGTCCGGCGGCAGCCATTTTATCAAAAAGTAAAATATCGTTAGATTCGGTTACAATTCATCCAACCATTACGATTTCTATAAAAACATCCATAATTCGTAACTCTTGTTATCGAAATAACGCGGAATAACTGTTTGGCCGACAATACCTCTATGTCCCCACGTGCCGGTCGGGAGATTGACAAAGTGTCTGCTTTGCGGTCATGTCGGCCCGGCGGGAGTCATTTTACCAAAAAGAAAAATGATATTCCAGCATTCGATTACCATTCGTCGAACCATTACGATTTCTATAAAAATATCCATAATTCGTAACTCTTGTTATCGAAATAACGCGGAAAAATTGTTTGGCCGACAATACCTCTATGTCCCCACGTGCCGGTCGGGAGATTGACAACGTGTCTGCTTAGCGGTCATGTCGGCCCGGCGGGAGTCATTTTACCAAAAAGTAAAATGATATTCGTGCATTCGATTACAATTCGTCGAACCATTACGATTTCTATAAAAATATCCATAATTCGTAACTCCTTTTGTCGAAATAACGCGCAATAACTGTTTGGCCGACAATGCTTCTATGTCCCTACGTACCGGTCAGGAGATTGACGAAGTTTCAGCTTTGCGGTCATGTCGGCCCGGCGGGAGTCATTTTACCAAAAAGTAAAGTGATATTCGTGCATTCGATTACAATTCGTCGAACCATTACGATTTCTATAAAAATATCCATAATTCGTAACTCTTGTTATGGAAATAACGCGGAAAAATTGTTTGGCCGACAATTCTCCTATGTCCCCTCGTGCCGGTCGGGAAATTGACAAAGTTTGATCTTTGCCGTCATGTCGGTCCGGCGGCAGCCATTTTATCAAAAAGTAAAATGATATCGTTGCATTCGGTTACAATTCATCGAACCATTACGATTTCTATAAAAACATCCATAATTCGTAACCCTTGTTATCGAAATAACGCGGAATAACTGTTTGGACAACAATGCTTCTATGTCCCTACGTACCGGTCAGGAGATTGACGAAGTTTCAGCTTTGCGATCATCGTCGTTCCGGCGGGAGCCAGTTTATCAAAAAGTAAAATGATTTCGTTGCATTCGGTTACAATTCATCGAACCATTACGATTTCTATAAAACCATCCATAATTCGTGACTCTTGTTGTCGAAATAACGCGGAAAAATTGTTTGGCCGACAATTCTACTATGTCCCCTCGTGCCGATCGGGAAATTGACAAAGTTTGATCTTTGCCGTCATGTCGGTCCGGCGGCAGCCATTTTATCAAAAAGTAAAATATCGTTACATTCGGTTACAATTCATCCAACCATTACGATTTCTATAAAAACATCCATAATTCGTAACTCTTGTTATCGCAATAACGCGGAAAAATTGTTTGGCCGACAATTCTACTATGTCCCCTCGTGCCGATCGGGAAATTGACAAAGTTTGATCTTTGCCGTCATGTCGGTCCGGTGGCAGCCATTTTATCAAAAAGTAAAATGATATCGTTGCATTCGGTTCCAATTCATCGAACCATTACGATTTCTATAAAAACATCCATAATTCGTAACTCTTGTTATCGAAATAACGCGGAATAACTGTTTGGACGACAATGCTTCTATGTCCCTACGTACCGGTCAGGAGATTGACGAAGTTTCAGCTTTGCGGTCATGTCGGTCCGGTGGCAGCCATTTTATCAAAAAGTAAAATATCGTTGCATTCGGTTACAATTCATCGAACCATTACGATTTCTATAAAACCATCCATAATTCGTAACTCTTTTTGTCGAAATAACGCGGAAAAACTGTTTGGCCGACAATACCTCTATGTCCCCTCGTGCCGATACGGAGATTGACAAAGTGTCTGCTTTGCGGTCATGTCGGCCCGGCGGGAGCCATTTTACCAAAAAGTAAAATGACATTCCAGCATTCGATTACAATTCGTCGAACCATTACGATTTCTATAAAAACATCCATAATTCGTAACTCTTGTTATCGAAATAACGCGGAAAAATTGTTTGGCCGACAATTCTCCTATGTCCCCTCGTGCCGGTCAGGAAATTGACAAAGTTTGATCTTTGCCGTCATGTCGGTCCGGCGGCAGCCATTTTATCAAAAAGTAAAATGATATCGCTGCATTCGGTTACAATCCATCGAACCATTACGATTTCTATAAAAACATCCATAATTCGTAACTCCTTTTGTCGAAATAACGCGGAATAACTGTTTGGCCGACAATGCTTCTATGTCCCTACGTACCGGTCAGGAGATTGACGAAGTTTCAGCTTTGCGGTCATGTCGGCCCGGCGGGAGTCATTTTACCAAAAAGTAAAATGATATTCGTGCATTCGATTACAATTCGTCGAACCATTACGATTTCTATAAAAATATCCATAATTCGTAACTCTTGTTATGGAAATAACGCGGAAAAATTGTTTGGCCGACAATTCTCCTATGTCCCCTCGTGCCGGTCGGGAAATTGACAAAGTTTGATCTTTGCCGTCATGTCGGTCCGGCGGCAGCCATTTTATCAAAAAGTAAAATGATATCGTTGCATTCGGTTACAATTCATCGAACAATTACGATTTCTATAAAAACATCCATAATTCGTAACCCTTGTTATCGAAATAACGCGGAATAACTGTTTGGACAACAATGCTTCTATGTCCCTACGTACCGGTCAGGAGATTGACGAAGTTTCAGCTTTGCGATCATCGTCGGTCCGGCGGGAGCCAGTTTATCAAAAAGTAAAATGATTTCGTTGCATTTGGTTACAATTCATCGAACCATTACGATTTCTATAAAACCATCCATAATTCGTGACTCTTGTTGTCGAAATAACGCGGAAAAATTGTTTGGCCGACAATTCTACTATGTCCCCTCGTGCCGATCGGGAAATTGACAAAGTTTGATCTTTGCCGTCATGTCGGTCCGGCGGCAGCCATTTTATCAAAAAGTAAAATATCGTTACATTCGGTTACAATTCATCCAACCATTACGATTTCTATAAAAACATCCATAATTCGTAACTCTTGTTATCGCAATAACGCGGAAAAATTGTTTGGCCGACAATTCTACTATGTCCCCTCGTGCCGATCGGGAAATTGACAAAGTTTGATCTTTGCCGTCATGTCGGTCCGGTGGCAGCCATTTTATCAAAAAGTAAAATGATATCGTTGCATTCGGTTCCAATTCATCGAACCATTACGATTTCTATAAAAACATCCATAATTCGTAACTCTTGTTATCGAAATAACGCGGAATAACTGTTTGGACGACAATGCTTCTATGTCCCTACGTACCGGTCAGGAGATTGACGAAGTTTCAGCTTTGCGGTCATGTCGGTCCGGTGGCAGCCATTTTATCAAAAAGTAAAATATCGTTGCATTCGGTTACAATTCATCGAACCATTACGATTTCTATAAAACCATCCATAATTCGTAACTCTTTTTGTCGAAATAACGCGGAAAAACTGTTTGGCCGACAATACCTCTATGTCCCCTCGTGCCGATCCGGAGATTGACAAAGTGTCTGCTTTGCGGTCATGTCGGCCCGGCGGGAGCCATTTTACCAAAAAGTAAAATGACATTCCAGCATTCGATTACAATTCGTCGAACCATTACGATTTCTATAAAAACATCCATAATTCGTAACTCTTGTTATCGAAATAACGCGGAAAAATTGTTTGGCCGACAATTCTCCTATGTCCCCTCGTGCCGGTCAGGAAATTGACAAAGTTTGATCTTTGCCGTCATGTCGGTCCGGCGGCAGCCATTTTATCAAAAAGTAAAATGATATCGCTGCATTCGGTTACAATCCATCGAACCATTACGATTTCTATAAAAACATCCATAATTCGTAACTCCTTTTGTCGAAATAACGCGGAATAACTGTTTGGCCGACAATGCTTCTATGTCCCTACGTACCGGTCAGGAGATTGACGAAGTTTCAGCTTTGCGGTCATGTCGGCCCGGCGGGAGTCATTTTACCAAAAAGTAAAATGATATTCGTGCATTCGATTACAATTCGTCGAACCATTACGATTTCTATAAAAATATCCATAATTCGTAACTCTTGTTATGGAAATAACGCGGAAAAATTGTTTGGCCGACAATTCTCCTATGTCCCCTCGTGCCGGTCGGGAAATTGACAAAGTTTGATCTTTGCCGTCATGTCGGTCCGGCGGCAGCCATTTTATCAAAAAGTAAAATGATATCGTTGCATTCGGTTACAATTCATCGAACCATTACGATTTCTATAAAAACATCCATAATTCGTAACCCTTGTTATCGAAATAACGCGGAATAACTGTTTGGACAACAATGCTTCTATGTCCCTACGTACCGGTCAGGAGATTGACGAAGTTTCAGCTTTGCGATCATCGTCGGTCCGGCGGGAGCCAGTTTATCAAAAAGTAAAATGATTTCGTTGCATTTGGTTACAATTCATCGAACCATTACGATTTCTATAAAACCATCCATAATTCGTGACTCTTGTTGTCGAAATAACGCGGAAAAATTGTTTGGCCGACAATTCTACTATGTCCCCTCGTGCCGATCGGGAAATTGACAAAGTTTGATCTTTGCCGTCATGTCGGTCCGGCGGCAGCCATTTTATCAAAAAGTAAAATATCGTTACATTCGGTTACAATTCATCCAACCATTACGATTTCTATAAAAACATCCATAATTCGTAACTCTTGTTATCGCAATAACGCGGAATAACTGTTTGGCCGACAATACCTCTATGTCCCCTCGTGCCGATCGGGAGATTGACAAAGTGTCTGCTTTGCGGTCATGTCGGCCCGGCGGGAGCCATTTTACCAAAAAGTAAAATGACATTCCAGCATTCGATTACAATTCGTCGAACCATTACGATTTCTATAAAAATATCCATAATTCGTAACTCTTGTTATCGAAATTACGCGGAAAAATTGTTTGGCCGACAATTCTCCTATGTCCCCTCGTGCCGGTCAGGAAATTGACAAAGTTTTATCTTTGCCGTCATGTCGGTCCGGCGGCAGCCATTTTATCAAAAAGTAAAATGATATCGCTGCATTCGGTTACAATCCATCGAACCATTACGATTTCTATAAAAACATCCATAATTCGTAACTCCTTTTGTCGAAATAACGCGGAATAACTGTTTGGCCGACAATGCTTCTATGTCCCTACGTACCGGTCAGGAGATTGACGAAGTTTCAGCTTTGCGGTCATGTCGGTCCGGCGGGAGCCATTTTATCAAAAAGTAAAATGATATCGTTGCATTCGGTTCTAATTCATCGAACCATTACGATTTCTATAAAAACATCCATAATTCGTAACTCTTGTTATCGAAATAACGCGGAAAAATTGTTTGGCCGACAATTCTCCTATGTCCCCTCGTGCCGGTCAGGAAATTGACAAAGTTTGATCTTTGCCGTCATGTCGGTCCGGCGGCAGCCATTTTATCAAAAAGTAAAATGATATCGCTGCATTCGGTTACAATCCATCGAACCATTACGATTTCTATAAAAACATCCATAATTCGTAACTCCTTTTGTCGAAATAACGCGCAATAACTGTTTGGCCGACAATGCTTCTATGTAACTACGTACCGGTCAGGAGATTGACGAAGTTTCAGCTTTGCGGTCATGTCGGCCCGGCGGGAGTCATTTTACCAAAAAGTAAAATGATATTCGTGCATTCGATTACAATTCGTCGAACCATTACGATTTCTATAAAAATATCCATAATTCGTAACTCTTGTTATGGAAATAACGCGGAAAAATTGTTTGGCCGACAATTCTCCTATGTCCCCTCGTGCCGGTCAGGAAATTGACAAAGTTTGATCTTTGCCGTCATGTCGGTCCGGCGGCAGCCATTTTATCAAAAAGTAAAATGATATCGCTGCATTCGGTTACAATCCATCGAACCATTACGATTTCTATAAAAACATCCATAATTCGTAACTCCTTTTGTCGAAATAACGCGCAATAACTGTTTGGCCGACAATGCTTCTATGTCCCTACGTACCGGTCAGGAGATTGACGAAGTTTCAGCTTTGCGGTCATGTCGGCCCGGCGGGAGTCATTTTACCAAAAAGTAAAATGATATTCGTGCATTCGATTACAATTCGTCGAACCATTACGATTTCTATAAAATTTTCCATAATTCGGAACTCTTGTTATGGAAATAACGCGGAAAAATTGTTTGGCCGACAATTCTCCTATGTCCCCTCGTGCCGGTCGGGAAATTGACAAAGTTTGATCTTTGCCGTCATGTCGGTCCGGCGGCAGCCATTTTATCAAAAAGTAAAATGATATCGTTGCATTCGGTTACAATTCATCGAACCATTACGATTTCTATAACAACATCCATAATTCGTAACCCTTGTTATCGAAATAACGCGGAATAACTGTTTGGACAACAATGCTTCTATGTCCCTTCGTACCGGTCAGGAGATTGACGAAGTTTCAGCTTTGCGGTCATCGTCGGTCCGGCGGGAGCCATTTTATCAAAAAGTAAAATGATTTCGTTGCATTCGGTTACAATTCATCGAACCATTACGATTTCTATAAAACCATCCATAATTCGTAACTCCTTTTGTCGAAATAACGCGGAATAACTGTTTGGCCGACAATGCTTCTATGTCCCTACGTTCCGGTCAGGAGATTGACGAAGTTTCAGCTTTGCGGTCATGTCGGCCCGGCGGGAGCCATTTTATCAAAAAGTAAAATGATATCGCTGCTTTCGGTTACAATCCATCGAACCATTACAATTTCTATAAAAACATCCATAACTCGTAACTCTTTTTGTCGAAATAACGCGGAAAAACTGTTTGGCCGACAATACCTCTATGTCCCCACGTGCCGGTCGGGTGATTGACAAAGTGTCTGCTTAGCGGTCATGTCGGCCCGGCGGGAGTCATTTTACCAAAAAGTAAAATGATATTCGTGCATTCGATTACAATTCGTCGAACCATTACGATTTCTATAAAAATATCCATAATTCGTAACTCTTGTTATGGAAATAACGCGGAAAAATTGTTTGGCCGACAATTCTCCTATGTCCCCACGTGCCGGTCGGGAGATTGACAAAGTGTCTGCTTTGCGGTCATGTCGGCCCGGCGGGAGTCATTTTACCAAAAAGAAAAATGATATTCCAGCATTCGATTACCATTCGTCGAACCATTACGATTTCTATAAGAATATCCATAATACGTAACTCTTGTTATCGAAATAACGCGGAAAAATTGTTTGGCCGACAATACCTCTATGTCCCCACGTGCCGGTCGGGAGATTGACAAAGTGTCTGCTTTGCGGTCATGTCGGCCCGGCGGGAGCCATTTTACCAAAAAGTACAATGATATTCCAGCATTCGATTACAATTCGTCGAACCATTACGATTTCTATAAAAACATCCATAATTCGTAACTCTTTTTGTCGAAATAACGCGGAAAAACTGTTTGGCCGACAATACCTCTATGTCCCCACGTGCCGGTCGGGAGATTGACAAAGTGTCTGCTTAGCGGTCATGTCGGCCCGGCGGGAGCCATTTTACCAAAAAGTAGAATGATATTCCAGCATTCGATTACAATTCGTCGAACCATTACGATTTCTATAAAAATATCCATAATTCGTAACTCTTGTTATCGAAATAACGCGGAAAAATTGTTTGGCCGACAATTCTCCTATGTCCCCTCGTGCCGGTCAGGAAATTGACAAAGTTTGATCTTTGCCGTCATGTCGGTCCGGCGGCAGCCATTTTATCAAAAAGTAAAATGATGTCGCTGCATTCGGTTACAATCCATCGAACCATTACGATTTCTATACAAACATCCATAATTCGTAACTCTTGTTATCGAAATAACGCGGAATAACTGTTTGGCCGACAATGCTTCTATGTCCCTACGTACCGGTCAGGAGATTGACGAAGTTTCAGCTTTGCGGTCATGTCGGTCCGGCGGGAGCCATTTTATCAAAAAGTAAAATGATATCGCTGCATTCGGTTACAATCCATCGAACCATTACGATTTCTATAAAAACATCCATCATTCGTAACTCTTTTTGTCGAAATAACGCGGAAAAACTGTTTGGCCGACAATACATCTATGTCCCCACGTGCCGGTCGGGAGATTGACAAAGTGTCTGCTTAGCGGTCATGTCGGCCCGGCGGGAGTCATTTTACCAAAAAGTAAAATGATATTCGTGCATTCGATTACAATTCGTCGAACCATTACGATTTCTATAAAAATATCCATAATTCGTAACTCTTGATATCGAAATAACGCGGAAAAATTGTTTGGCCGACAATTCTCCTATGTCCCCTCGTACCGGTCAGGAGATTGACGAAGTTTCAGCTTTGCGGTCATGTCGGTCCGGTGGCAGCCATTTTATCAAAAAGTAAAATGATATCGTTGCATTCGGTTCCAATTCATCGAACCATTACGATTTCTATAAAAACATCCATAATTCGTAACTCTTGTTATCGAAATAACGCGGAAAAATTGTTTGGCCGACAATTCTCCTATGTCCCCTCGTGCCGGTCAGGAAATTGACAAAGTTTGATCTTTGCCGTCATGTCGGTCCGGCGGCAGCCATTTTATCAAAAAATAAAATGATATCGCTGCATTCGGTTACAATCCATCGAACCATTATGATTTCTATAAAAACATCCATAATTCGTAACTCCTTTTGTCGAAATAACGCGGTATAACTGTTTGGCCGACAATTCTCCTATGTCCCCTCGTGCCGGTCGGGAAATTGACAAAGTTTGATCTTTACCGTCATGTCGGTCCGGCGGCAGCCATTTTATCAAAAAGTAAAATGATATCGTTGCATTCGGTTACAATTCATCGAACCATTACGATTTCCATAAAAACATCCATAATTCGTAACCCTTGTTATCGAAATAACGCGGAATAACTGTCTGGACGACAATGCCTCTATGTCCCTACGTACCGGTCAGGAGATTGACGAAGCTTCAGCTTTGCGGTCATCGTCGGTCCGGCGGGAGCCATTTTATCAAAAAGTAAAATGATTTCGTTGCATTCGGTTACAATTCATCGAACCATTACGATTTCTATAAAAACATCCATAATTCGTAACCCTTGTTATCGAAATAACGCGGAATAACTGTTTGGACGACAATGCTTCTATGACCCTACGTACCGGTCAGGAGATTGACGAAGTTTCAGCTTTGCGGTCATCGTCGGTCCGGCGGGAGCCATTTTATCAAAAAGTAAAATGATTTCGTTGCATTCGGTTACAATTCATCGAACCATTACGATTTCTATAAAACCATCCATAATTCGTAACTCTTTTTGTCGAAATAACGCGGAAAAATTGTTTGGCCGACAATTCTACTATGTCCCCTCGTGCCGATCGGGAAATTGACAAAGTTTGATCTTTGCCGTCATGTCGGTCCGGCGGCAGCCATTTTATCAAAAAGTAAAATATCGTTAGATTCGGTTACAATTCATCCAACCATTACGATTTCTATATAAACATCCATAATTCGTAACTCTTGTTATCGAAATAACGCGGAATAACTGTTTGGCCGACAATACCTCTATGTCCCCACGTGCCGGTCGGGAGATTGACAAAGTGTCTGCTTTGCGGTCATGTCGGCCCGGCGGGAGTCATTTTACCAAAAAGAAAAATGATATTCCAGCATTCGATTACCATTCGTCGAACCATTACGATTTCTATAAAAATATCCATAATTCGTAACTCTTGTTATCGAAATAACGCGGAAAAATTGTTTGGCCGACAATACCTCTATGTCCCCACGTGCCGGTCGGGAGATTGACAACGTGTCTGCCTAGCGGTCATGTCGGCCCGGCGGGAGTCATTTTACCAAAAAGTAAAATGATATTCGTGCATTCGATTACAATTCGTCGAACCATTACGATTTCTATAAAAATATCCATAATTCGTAACTCTTGTTATGGAAATAACGCGGAAAAATTGTTTGGCCGACAATTCTCCTATGTCCCCTCGTGCCGGTCAGGAAATTGACAAAGTTTGATCTTTGCCGTCATGTCGGTCCGGCGGCAGCCATTTTATCAAAAAGTAAAATGATATCGCTGCATTCGGTTACAATCCATCGAACCATTACGATTTCTATAAAAACATCCATAATTCGTAACTCCTTTTGTCGAAACAACGCGGAATAACTGTTTGGCCGACAATGCTTCTATGTCCCCTCGTACCGGTCAGGAGATTGACGAAGTTTCAGCTTTGCGGTCATGTCGGTCCGGTGGCAGCCATTTTATCAAAAAGTAAAATGATATTCGTGCATTCGATTACAATTCGTCGAACCATTACGATTTCTATAAAAATATCCATAATTCGTAACTCTTGTTATGGAAATAACGCGGAAAAATTGTTTGGCCGACAATTCTCCTATGTCCCCACGTGCCGGTCGGGAGATTGACAAAGTGTCTGCTTAGCGGTCATGTCGGCCCGGCGGGAGTCATTTTACCAAAAAGTAAAATGATATTCGTGCATTCGATTACAATTCGTCGAACCATTACGATTTCTATAAAAATATCCATAATTCGTAACTCTTGATATCGAAATAACGCGGAAAAATTGTTTGGCCGACAATTCTCCTATGTCCCCTCGTACCGGTGAGGAGATTGACGAAGTTTCAGCTTTGCGGTCATGTCGGTCCGGTGGCAGCCATTTTATCAAAAAGTAAAATGATATCGTTGCATTCGGTTCCAATTCATCGAACCATTACGATTTCTATAAAAACATCCATAATTCGTAACTCTTGTTATCGAAATAACGCGGAAAAATTGTTTGGCCGACAATTCTCCTATGTCCCCTCGTGCCGGTCAGGAAATTGACAAAGTTTGATCTTTGCCGTCATGTCGGTCCGGCGGCAGCCATTTTATCAAAAAATAAAATGATATCGCTGCATTCGGTTACAATCCATCGAACCATTATGATTTCTATAAAAACATCCATAATTCGTAACTCCTTTTGTCGAAATAACGCGGTATAACTGTTTGGCCGACAATTCTCCTATGTCCCCTCGTGCCGGTCGGGAAATTGACAAAGTTTGATCTTTACCGTCATGTCGGTCCGGCGGCAGCCATTTTATCAAAAAGTAAAATGATATCGTTGCATTCGGTTACAATTCATCGAACCATTACGATTTCCATAAAAACATCCATAATTCGTAACCCTTGTTATCGAAATAACGCGGAATAACTGTCTGGACGACAATGCCTCTATGTCCCTACGTACCGGTCAGGAGATTGACGAAGCTTCAGCTTTGCGGTCATCGTCGGTCCGGCGGGAGCCATTTTATCAAAAAGTAAAATGATTTCGTTGCATTCGGTTACAATTCATCGAACCATTACGATTTCTATAAAAACATCCATAATTCGTAACCCTTGTTATCGAAATAACGCGGAATAACTGTTTGGACGACAATGCTTCTATGACCCTACGTACCGGTCAGGAGATTGACGAAGTTTCAGCTTTGCGGTCATCGTCGGTCCGGCGGGAGCCATTTTATCAAAAAGTAAAATGATTTCGTTGCATTCGGTTACAATTCATCGAACCATTACGATTTCTATAAAACCATCCATAATTCGTAACTCTTTTTGTCGAAATAACGCGGAAAAATTGTTTGGCCGACAATTCTACTATGTCCCCTCGTGCCGATCGGGAAATTGACAAAGTTTGATCTTTGCCGTCATGTCGGTCCGGCGGCAGCCATTTTATCAAAAAGTAAAATATCGTTAGATTCGGTTACAATTCATCCAACCATTACGATTTCTATATAAACATCCATAATTCGTAACTCTTGTTATCGAAATAACGCGGAATAACTGTTTGGCCGACAATACCTCTATGTCCCCACGTGCCGGTCGGGAGATTGACAAAGTGTCTGCTTTGCGGTCATGTCGGCCCGGCGGGAGTCATTTTACCAAAAAGAAAAATGATATTCCAGCATTCGATTACCATTCGTCGAACCATTACGATTTCTATAAAAATATCCATAATTCGTAACTCTTGTTATCGAAATAACGCGGAAAAATTGTTTGGCCGACAATACCTCTATGTCCCCACGTGCCGGTCGGGAGATTGACAACGTGTCTGCCTAGCGGTCATGTCGGCCCGGCGGGAGTCATTTTACCAAAAAGTAAAATGATATTCGTGCATTCGATTACAATTCGTCGAACCATTACGATTTCTATAAAAATATCCATAATTCGTAACTCTTGTTATGGAAATAACGCGGAAAAATTGTTTGGCCGACAATTCTCCTATGTCCCCTCGTGCCGGTCGGGAAATTGACAAAGTTTGATCTTTGCCGTCATGTCGGTCCGGCGGCAGCCATTTTATCAAAAAGTAAAATGATATCGTTGCATTCGGTTACAATTCATCGAACCATTCTATTTCTATAAAAACATCCATAATTCGTAACCCTTGTTATCGAAATAACGCGGAATAACTGTTTGGACGACAATGCTTCTATGTCCCTACGTACCGGTCAGGAGATTGACGAAGTTTCAGCTTTGCGGTCATCGTCGGTCCGGCGGGAGCCATTTTATCAAAAAGTAAAATGATTTCGTTGCATTCGGTTACAATTCATCGAACCATTACGATTTCTATAAAACCATCCATAATTCGTAACTCTTTTTGTCGAAATAACGCGGAAAAATTGTTTGGCCGACAATTCTACTATGTCCCCTCGTGCCTATCGGGAAATTGACAAAGTTTGATCTTTGCCGTCATGTCGGTCCTGCGGCAGCCATTTTATCAGAAAGTAAAATATCGTTGCAATCGGTTACAATTCATCGAACCATTACGATTTCTATAAAAACATCCATAATTCGTAACTCTTGTTATCGAAATAACGCGGAATAACTGTTTGGCCGACAATGCTTCTATGTCCCTACGTACCGGTCAGGAGATTGACGAAGTTTCAGCTTTGCGGTCATGTCGGTCCGGCGGGAGCCATTTTATCAAAAAGTAGAATGATATCGCTGCATTCGGTTACAATCCATCGAACCATTACGATTTCTATAAAAACATCCATAATTCGTAACTCTTTTTGTCGAAATAACGCGGAAAAACTGTTTGGCCGACAATGCATCTATGTCCCCACGTGCCGGTCGGGAGATTGACAAAGTGCCTGCTTAGCGGTCATGTCGGCCCGGCGGGAGTCATTTTACCAAAAAGTAAAATGATATTCGTGCATTCGATTACAATTCGTCGAACCATTACGATTTCTATAAAAATATCCATAATTCGTAACTCTTGTTATCGAAATAACGCGGAAAAATTGTTTGGCCGACAATTCTCCTATGTCCCCTCGTACCGGTCAAGAGATTGACGAAGTTTCAGCTTTGCGGTCATGTCGGTCCGGTGGCAGCCATTTTATCAAAAAGTAAAATGATATCGTTGCATTCGGTTCCAATTCATCGAACCATTACGATTTCTATAAAAACATCCATAATTCGTAACTCTTGTTATCGAAATAACGCGGAAAAATTGTTTGGCCGACAATTCTCCTATGTCCCCTCGTGCCGGTCAGGAAATTGACAAAGTTTGATCTTTGCCGTCATGTCGGTCCGGCGGCAGCCATTTTATCAAAAAGTAAAATGATATCGCTGCATTCGGTTACAATCCATCGAACCATTACGATTTCTATAAAAACATCCATAATTCGTAACTCCTTTTGTCGAAATAACGCGCAATAACTGTTTGGCCGACAATGCTTCTATGTCCCTACGTACCGGTCAGGAGATTGACGAAGTTTCAGCTTTGCGGTCATGTCGGCCCGGCGGGAGTCATTTTACCAAAAAGTAAAATGATATTCGTGCATTCGATTACAATTCGTCGAACCATTACGATTTCTATAAAAATATCCATAATTCGTAACTCTTGTTATGGAAATAACGCGGAAAAATTGGTTGGCCGACAATTCTCCTATGTCCCCTCGTGCCGGTCGGGAAATTGACAAAGTTTGATCTTTGCCGTCATGTCGGTCCGGCGGCAGCCATTTTATCAAAAAGTAAAATGATATCGTTGCATTCGGTTACAATTCATCGAACCATTACGATTTCTATAAAAACATCCATAATTCGTAACCCTTGTTATCGAAATAACGCGGAATAACTGTTTGGACAACAATGCTTCTATGTCCCTACGTACCGGTCAGGAGATTGACGAAGTTTCAGCTTTGCGGTCATCGTCGGTCCGGCGGGAGCCATTTTATCAAAAAGTAAAATGATTTCGTTGCATTCGGTTACAATTCATCGAACCATTACGATTTCTATAAAACCATCCATAATTCGTAACTCCTTTTGTCGAAATAACGCGGAATAACTGTTTGGCCGACAATGCTTCTATGTCCCTACGTACCGGTCAGGAGATTGACGAAGTTTCAGCTTTGCGGTCATGTCGGTCCGGCGGGAGCCATTTTATCAAAAAGTAAAATGATATCGCTGCTTTCGGTTACAATCCATCGAACCATTACAATTTCTATAAAAACATCCATAATTCGTAACTCTTTTTGTCGAAATAACGCGGAAAAACTGTTTGGCCGACAATACCTTTATGTCCCACCGTGCCGGTCGGGAGATTGACAAAGTGTCTGCTTAGCGGTCATGTCGGCCCGGCGGGAGTCATTTTACCAAAAAGTAAAATGATATTCGTGCATTCGATTACAATTCGTCGAACCATTACGATTTCTATAAAAATATCCATAATTCGTAACTCTTGTTATGGAAATAACGCGGAAAAATTGTTTGGCCGACAATTCTCCTATGTCCCCTCGTGCCGGTCGGGAAATTGACAAAGTTTGATCTTTGCCGTCATGTCGGTCCGGCGGCAGCCATTTTATCAAAAAGTAAAATGATATCGTTGCATTCGGTTACAATTCATCGAACCATTACGATTTCTATAAAAACATCCATAATTCGTAACCCTTGTTATCGAAATACCGCGGAATAACTGTTTGGACAACAATGCTTCTATGTCCCTACGTACCGGTCAGGAGATTGACGAAGTTTCAGCTTTGCGATCATCGTCGGTCCGGCGGGAGCCAGTTTATCAAAAAGTAAAATGATTTCGTTGCATTCGGTTACAATTCATCGAACCATTACGATTTCTATAAAACCATCCATAATTCGTGACTCTTGTTGTCGAAATAACGCGGAAAAATTGTTTGGCCGACAATTCTACTATGTCCCCTCGTGCCGATCGGGAAATTGACAAAGTTTGATCTTTGCCGTCATGTCGGTCCGGCGGCAGCCATTTTATCAAAAAGTAAAATATCGTTACATTCGGTTACAATTCATCCAACCATTACGATTTCTATAAAAACATCCATAATTCGTAACTCTTGTTATCGCAATAACGCGGAAAAATTGTTTGGCCGACAATTCTACTATGTCCCCTCGTGCCGATCGGGAAATTGACAAAGTTTGATCTTTGCCGTCATGTCGGTCCGGTGGCAGCCATTTTATCAAAAAGTAAAATGATATCGTTGCATTCGGTTCCAATTCATCGAACCATTACGATTTCTATAAAAACATCCATAATTCGTAACTCTTGTTATCGAAATAACGCGGAATAACTGTTTGGACGACAATGCTTCTATGTCCCTACGTACCGGTCAGGAGATTGACGAAGTTTCAGCTTTGCGGTCATGTCGGTCCGGTGGCAGCCATTTTATCAAAAAGTAAAATATCGTTGCATTCGGTTACAATTCATCGAACCATTACGATTTCTATAAAACCATCCATAATTCGTAACTCTTTTTGTCGAAATAACGCGGAAAAACTGTTTGGCCGACAATACCTCTATGTCCCCTCGTGCCGATCCGGAGATTGACAAAGTGTCTGCTTTGCGGTCATGTCGGCCCGGCGGGAGCCATTTTACCAAAAAGTAAAATGATATTCGTGCATTCGATTACAATTCGTCGAACCATTACGATTTCTATCAAAATATCCATAATTCGTAACTCTTGTTATGGAAATAACGCGGAAAAATTGTTTGGCCGACAATTCTCCTATGTCCCCTCGTGCCGGTCGGGAAATTGACAAAGTTTGATCTTTGCCGTCATGTCGGTCCGGCGGCAGCCATTTTATCAAAAAGTAAAATGATATCGTTGCATTCGGTTACAATTCATCGAACCATTACGATTTCTATAAAAACATCCATAATTCGTAACCCTTGTTATCGAAATAACGCGGAATAACTGTTTGGACAACAATGCTTCTATGTCCCTACGTACCGGTCAGGAGATTGACGAAGTTTCAGCTTTGCGATCATCGTCGGTCCGGCGGGAGCCAGTTTATCAAAAAGTAAAATGATTTCGTTGCATTCGGTTACAATTCATCGAACCATTACGATTTCTATAAAACCATCCATAATTCGTGACTCTTGTTGTCGAAATAACGCGGAAAAATTGTTTGGCCGACAATTCTACTATGTCCCCTCGTGCCGATCGGGAAATTGACAAAGTTTGATCTTTGCCATCATGTCGGTCCGGCGGCAGCCATTTTATCAAAAAGTAAAATATCGTTACATTCGGTTACAATTCATCCAACCATTACGATTTCTATAAAAACATCCATAATTCGTAACTCTTGTTATCGCAATAACGCGGAATAACTGTTTGGCCGACAATACCTCTATGTCCCCTCGTGCCGATCGGGAGATTGACAAAGTGTCTGCTTTGCGGTCATGTCGGCCCGGCGGGAGCCATTTTACCAAAAAGTAAAATGACATTCCAGCATTCGATTACAATTCGTCGAACCATTACGATTTCTATAAAAATATCCATAATTCGTAACTCTTGTTATCGAAATTACGCGGAAAAATTGTTTGGCCGACAATTCTCCTATGTCCCCTCGTGCCGGTCAGGAAATTGACAAAGTTTTATCTTTGCCGTCATGTCGGTCCGGCGGCAGCCATTTTATCAAAAAGTAAAATGATATCGCTGCATTCGGTTACAATCCATCGAACCATTACGATTTCTATAAAAACATCCATAATTCGTAACTCCTTTTGTCGAAATAACGCGGAATAACTGTTTGGCCGACAATGCTTCTATGTCCCTACGTACCGGTCAGGAGATTGACGAAGTTTCAGCTTTGCGGTCATGTCGGTCCGGCGGGAGCCATTTTATCAAAAAGTAAAATGATATCGTTGCATTCGGTTCTAATTCATCGAACCATTACGATTTCTATAAAAACATCCATAATTCGTAACTCTTGTTATCGAAATAACGCGGAAAAATTGTTTGGCCGACAATTCTCCTATGTCCCCTCGTGCCGGTCAGGAAATTGACAAAGTTTGATCTTTGCCGTCATGTCGGTCCGGCGGCAGCCATTTTATCAAAAAGTAAAATGATATCGCTGCATTCGGTTACAATCCATCGAACCATTACGATTTCTATAAAAACATCCATAATTCGTAACTCCTTTTGTCGAAATAACGCGCAATAACTGTTTGGCCGACAATGCTTCTATGTAACTACGTACCGGTCAGGAGATTGACGAAGTTTCAGCTTTGCGGTCATGTCGGCCCGGCGGGAGTCATTTTACCAAAAAGTAAAATGATATTCGTGCATTCGATTACAATTCGTCGAACCATTACGATTTCTATAAAAATATCCATAATTCGTAACTCTTGTTATGGAAATAACGCGGAAAAATTGTTTGGCCGACAATTCTCCTATGTCCCCTCGTGCCGGTCGGGAAATTGACAAAGTTTGATCTTTGCCGTCATGTCGGTCCGGCGGCAGCCATTTTATCAAAAAGTAAAATGATATCGTTGCATTCGGTTACAATTCATCGAACCATTACGATTTCTATAAAAACATCCATAATTCGTAACCCTTGTTATCGAAATAACGCGGAATAACTGTTTGGACAACAATGCTTCTATGTCCCTACGTACCGGTCAGGAGATTGACGAAGTTTCAGCTTTGCGATCATCGTCGGTCCGGCGGGAGCCAGTTTATCAAAAAGTAAAATGATTTCGTTGCATTTGGTTACAATTCATCGAACCATTACGATTTCTATAAAACCATCCATAATTCGTGACTCTTGTTGTCGAAATAACGCGGAAAAATTGTTTGGCCGACAATTCTACTATGTCCCCTCGTGCCGATCGGGAAATTGACAAAGTTTGATCTTTGCCGTCATGTCGGTCCGGCGGCAGCCATTTTATCAAAAAGTAAAATATCGTTACATTCGGTTACAATTCATCCAACCATTACGATTTCTATAAAAACATCCATAATTCGTAACTCTTGTTATCGCAATAACGCGGAAAAATTGTTTGGCCGACAATTCTACTATGTCCCCTCGTGCCGATCGGGAAATTGACAAAGTTTGATCTTTGCCGTCATGTCGGTCCGGCGGCAGCCATTTTATCAAAAAGTAAAATGATATCGCTGCATTCGGTTACAATTCATCGAACCATTACGATTTCTATAAAAACATCCATAATTCGTAACCCTTGTTATCGAAATAACGCGGAATAACTGTTTGGACAACAATGCTTCTATGTCCCTACGTACCGGTCAGGAGATTGACGAAGTTTCAGCTTTGCGGTCATCGTCGGTCCGGCGGGAGCCATTTTATCAAAAAGTAAAATGATTTCGTTGCATTCGGTTCTAATTCATCGAACCATTACGATTTCTATAAAAACATCCATAATTCGTAACTCTTGTTATCGAAATAACGCGGAAAAATTGTTTGGCCGACAATTCTCCTATGTCCCCTCGTGCCGGTCAGGAAATTGACAAAGTTTGATCTTTGCCGTCATGTCGGTCCGGCGGCAGCCATTTTATCAAAAAGTAAAATGATATCGCTGCATTCGGTTACAATCCATCGAACCATTACGATTTCTATAAAAACATCCATAATTCGTAACTCCTTTTGTCGAAATAACGCGCAATAACTGTTTGGCCGACAATGCTTCTATGTAACTACGTACCGGTCAGGAGATTGACGAAGTTTCAGCTTTGCGGTCATGTCGGCCCGGCGGGAGTCATTTTACCAAAAAGTAAAATGATATTCGTGCATTCGATTACAATTCGTCGAACCATTACGATTTCTATAAAAATATCCATAATTCGTAACTCTTGTTATGGAAATAACGCGGAAAAATTGTTTGGCCGACAATTCTCCTATGTCCCCTCGTGCCGGTCGGGAAATTGACAAAGTTTGATCTTTGCCGTCATGTCGGTCCGGCGGCAGCCATTTTATCAAAAAGTAAAATGATATCGCTGCATTCGGTTACAATTCATCGAACCATTACGATTTCTATAAAAACATCCATAATTCATAACCCTTGTTATCGAAATAACGCGGAATAACTGTTTGGACAACAATGCTTCTATGTCCCTACGTACCGGTCAGGAGATTGACGAAGTTTCAGCTTTGCGGTCATCGTCGGTCCGGCGGGAGCCATTTTATCAAAAAGTAAAATGATTTCGTTGCATTCGGTTACAATTCATCGAACCATTACGATTTCTATAAAACCATCCATAATTCGTAACTCTTTTTGTCGAAATAACGCGGAAAAATTGTTTGGCCGACAATTCTACTATGTCCCCTCGTGCCGATCGGGAAATTGACAAAGTTTGATCTTTGCCGTCATGTCGGTCCGGCGGGACCCATTTTATCAAAAAGTAAAATGATATCGCTGCATTCGGTTACAATCCATCGAACCATTACAATTTCTATAAAAACATCCATAATTCGTAACTCTTTTTGTCGAAATAACGCGGAGAAACTGTTTGGCCGACAATACCTCTATGTCCCCACGTGCCGGTCGGGAGATTGACGAAGTTTCAGCTTTGCGGTCATGTCGGTCCGGCGGGAGCCATTTTATCAAAAAGTAAAATGATATCGCTGCATTCGGTTACAATCCATCGAACCATTACGATTTCTATAAAAACATCCATAATTCGTAACTCCTTTTGTAGAAATAACGCGGAATAACTGTTTGGCCGACAATGCTTCTATGTCCCTACGTACCGGTCAGGAGATTGACGAAGTTTCAGCTTTGCGGTCATGTCGGTCCGGCGGGAGCCATTTTATCAAAAAGTAAAATGATATCGCTGCATTCGGTTACAATCCATCGAACCATTACAATTTCTATAAAAACATCCATAATTCGTAACTCTTTTTGTCGAAATAACGCGGAAAAACTGTTTGGCCGACAATACCTCTATGTCCCCACGTGCCGGTCGGGAGATTGACAAAGTGTCTGCTTAGCGGTCATGTCGGCCCGGCGGGAGTCATTTTACCAAAAAGTAAAATGATATTCGTGCATTCGATTACAATTCGTCGAACCATTACGATTTCTATAAAAATATCCATAATTCGTAACTCTTGTTATGGAAATAACGCGGAAAAATTGTTTGGCCGACAATTCTCCTATGTCCCCTCGTGCCGGTCGGGAAATTGACAATGTTTGATCTTTGCCGTCATGTCGGTCCGGCGGCAGCCATTTAATCAAAAAGTAAAATGATATCGCTGCATTCGGTTACAATCCATCGAACCATTACAATTTCTATAAAAACATCCATAATTCGTAACTCTTTTTGTCGAAATAACGCGGAATAACTGTTTGGCCGACAATGCTTCTATGTCCCTACGTACCGGTCAGGAAATTGACGAAGTTTCAGCTTTGCGGTCATGTCGGTCCGGTGGCAGCCATTTTATCAAAAAGTAAAATATCGTTGCATTCGGTTCCAATTCATCGAACCATTACGATTTCTATAAAAACATCCATAATTCGTAACTCTTGTTATCGCAATAACGCGGAAAAATTGTTTGGCCGACAATTCTACTATGTCCCCTCGTGCCGATCGGGAAATTGACAAAGTTTGATCTTTGCCGTCATGTCGGTCCGGCGGCAGCCATTTTATCAAAAAGTAAAATGATATCGTTGCATTCGGTTCCAATTCATCGAACCATTACGATTTCTATAAAAACATCTATAATTCGTAACTCTTGTTATCGAAATAACGCGGAATAACTGTTTGGACGACAATGCTTCTATGTCCCTACGTACCGGTCAGGAGATTGACGAAGTTTCAGCTTTGCGGTCATGTCGTTCCGGTGGCAGCCATTTTATCAAAAAGTAAAATATCGTTGCGTTCGGTTACAATTCATCGAACCATTACGATTTCTATAAAACCACACATAATTCGTAACTCTTTTCGTCGAAATAACGCGGAAAAACTGTTTGGCCGACAATACCTCTATGTCCCCTCGTGCCGATCGGGAGATTGACAAAGTGTCTGCTTTGCGGTCATGTCGGCCCGGCGGGAGCCATTTTACCAAAAAGTAAAATGATATTCCAGCATTCGATTACAATTCGTCGAACCATTACGATTTCTATAAAACCATCCATAATTCGTAACTCTTGTTATCGCAATAACGCGGAAAAATTGTTTGGCCGACAATTCTACTATGTCACCTCGTGCCGATCGGGTAATTGACAAAGTTTGATCTTTGCCGTCATGTCGGTCCGGCGGCAGCCATTTTATCAAAAAGTAAAATGATATCGTTGCATTCGGTTACAATTCATCGAACCATTACGATTTCTATAAAAACATCCATAATTCGTAACCCTTGTTATCGAAATAACGCGGAATAACTGTTTGGACAACAATGCTTCTATGTCCCTACGTACCGGTCAGGAGATTGACGATGTTTCAGCTTTGCGGTTATCGTCGGTCCGGCGGGAGCCATTTTATCAAAAAGTAAAATTATTTCGTTGCATTCGGTTACAATTCATCGAACCATTACGATTTCTATAAAACCATCCATAATTCGTAACTCTTTTTGTCGAAATAACGCGGAAAAATTGTTTGGCCGACAATTCTACTATGTCCCCTCGTGCCGATCGGGAAATTGACAAAGTTTGATCTTTGCCGTCATGTCGGTCCGGCGGCAGCCATTTTATCAAAAAGTAAAATATCGTTACATTCGGTTACAATTCATCCAACCATTACGATTTCTATAAAAACATCCATAATTCGTAACTCTTGTTATCGCAATAACGCGGAAAAATTGTTTGGCCGACAATTCTACTATGTCCCCTCGTGCCGATCGGGAAATTGACAAAGTTTGATCTTTGCCGTCATGTCGGTCCGGCGGCAGCCATTTTATCAAAAAGTAAAATGATATCGTTGCATTCGGTTCCAATTCATCGAACCATTACGATTTCTATAAAAACATCCATAATTCGTAACTCTTGCTATCGAAATAACGCGGAATAACTGTTTGGACGACAATGCTTCTATGTCCCTACGTACCGGTCAGGAGATTGACGAAGTTTCAGCTTTGCGGTCATGTCGTTCCGGTGGCAGCCATTTTATCAAAAAGTAAAATATCGTTGCATTCGGTTACAATTCATCGAACCATTACGATTTCTATAAAACCATCCATAATTCGTAACTCTTTTCGTCGAAATAACGCGGAAAAACTGTTTGGCCGACAATACCTCTATGTCCCCTCGTGCCGATCGGGAGATTGACAAAGTGTCTGCTTTGCGGTCATGTCGGCCCGGCGGGAGCCATTTTACCAAAAAGTAAAATGATATTCCAGCATTCGATTACAATTCGTCGAACCATTACGATTTCTATAAAAATATCCATAATTCGTAACTCTTGTTATCGAAATAACGCGGAAAAATTGTTTGGCCGACAATTCTCCTATGTCCCCTCGTGCCGGTCAGGAAATTGACAAAGTTTGATCTTTGCCGTCATGTCGGTCCGGCGGCAGCCATTTTATCAAATAGTAAAATGATATCGCTGCATTCGGTTACAATCCATCGAACCATTACGATTTCTATAAAAACATCCATAATTCGTAACTCCTTTTGTCGAAATAACGCGGAATAACTGTTTGGCCGACAATGCTTCTATGTCCCCACGTGCCGGGCGGGAGATTGACAAAGTGTCTGCTTAGCGGTCATGTCGGCCCGGCGGGAGTCATTTTACCAAAAAGTAAAAAGATATTCGTGCATTCGATTACAATTCGTCGAACCATTACGATTTCTATAAAAATATCCATAATTCGTAACTCTTGTTATCGAAATAACGCGGAAAAATTGTTTGGCCGACAATTCTCCTATGTCCCCTCGTACCGGTCAGGAGATTGACGAAGTTTCAGCTTTGCGGTCATGTCGGTCCGGTGGCAGCCATTTTATCAAAAAGTAAAATGATATCGTTGCATTCGGTTCCAATTCATCGAACCATTACGATTTCTATAAAAACATCCATAATTCGTAACTCTTGTTATCGAAATAACGCGGAAAAATTGTTTGGCCGACAATTCTCCTATGTCCCCTCGTGCCGGTCAGGAAATTGACAAAGTTTGATCTTTGCCGTCATGTCGGTCCGGCGGCAGCCATTTTATCAAAAAGTAAAATGATATCGCTGCATTCGGTTACAATCCATCGAACCATTACGATTTCTATAAAAACATCCATAATTCGTAACCCCTTTTGTCGAAATAACGCGGAATAACTGTTTGGCCGACAATGCTTCTATGTCCCTACGTACCGGTCAGGAGATTGACGAAGTTTCAGCTTTGCGGTCATGTCGGCCCGGCGGGAGTCATTTTACCAAAAAGTAAAATGATATTCGTGCATTCGATTACAATTCGTCGAACTATTACGATTTCTATAAAAATATCCATAATTCGTAACTCTTGTTATGGAAATAACGCGGAAAAATTGTTTGGCCGACAATTCTCCTATGTCCCCTCGTGCCGGTCGGGAAATTGATAAAGTTTGATCTTTGCCGTCATGTCGGTCCGGCGGCAGCCATTTTATCAAAAAGTAAAATGATATCGTTGCATTCGGTTACAATTCATCGAACCATTACGATTTCTATAAAAACATCCATAATTCGTAACCCTTGTTATCGAAATAACGCGGAATAACTGTTTGGACAACAATGCTTCTATGTCCCTACGTACCGGTCAGGAGATTGACGAAGTTTCAGCTTTGCGATCATCGTCGGTCCGGCGGGAGCCAGTTGATCAAAAAGTAAAATGATTTCGTTGCATTCGGTTACAATTCATCGAACCATTACGATTTCTATAAAACCATCCATAATTCGTGACACTTTTTGTCGAAATAACGCGGAAAAATTGTTTGGCCGACAATTCTACTATGTCCCCTCGTGCCTATCGGGAAATTGACAAAGTTTGATCTTTGCCGTCATGTCGGTCCGGCGGCAGCCATTTTATCAAAAAGTAAAATATCGTTACATTCGGTTACAATTCATCCAACCATTACGATTTCTATAAAAACATCCATAATTCGTAACTCTTGTTATCGCAATAACGCGGAAAAATTGTTTGGCCGACAATTCTACTATGTCCCCTCGTGCCGATCGGGAAATTGACAAAGTTTGATCTTTGCCGTCATGTCGGTCCGGCGGCAGCCATTTTATCAAAAAGTAAAATGATATCGTTGCATTCGGTTCCAATTCATCGAACCATTACGATTTCTATAAAAACATCCATAATTCGTAACTCTTGTTATCGAAATAACGCGGAATAACTGTTTGGACGACAATGCTTCTATGTCCCTACGTACCGGTCTGGAGATTGACGAAGTTTCAGCTTTGCGGTCATGTCGGCCCGGCGGGAGTCATTTTACCAAAAAGTAAAATGATATTCGTGCATTCGATTACAATTCGTCGAACCATTACGATTTCTATAAAAATATCCATAATTCGTAACTCTTGTTATGGAAATAACGCGGAAAAATTGTTTGGCCGACAATTCTCCTATGTCCCCTCGTGCCGGTCGGGAAATTGATAAAGTTTGATCTTTGCCGTCATGTCGGTCCGGCGGCAGCCATTTTATCAAAAAGTAAAATGATATCGTTGCATTCGGTTACAATTCATCGAACCATTACGATTTCTATAAAAACATCCATAATTCGTAACCCTTGTTATCGAAATAACGCGGAATAACTGTTTGGACAACAATGCTTCTATGTCCCTACGTACCGGTCAGGAGATTGACGAAGTTTCAGCTTTGCGATCATCGTCGGTCCGGCGGGAGCCAGTTGATCAAAAAGTAAAATGATTTCGTTGCATTCGGTTACAATTCATCGAGCCATTACGATTTCTATAAAACCATCCATAATTCGTGACACTTTTTGTCGAAATAACGCGGAAAAATTGTTTGGCCGACAATTCTACTATGTCCCCTCGTGCCTATCGGGAAATTGACAAAGTTTGATCTTTGCCGTCATGTCGGTCCGGCGGCAGCCATTTTATCAAAAAGTAAAATATCGTTACATTCGGTTACAATTCATCCAACCATTACGATTTCTATAAAAACATCCATAATTCGTAACTCTTGTTATCGCAATAACGCGGAAAAATTGTTTGGCCGACAATTCTACTATGTCCCCTCGTGCCGATCGGGAAATTGACAAAGTTTGATCTTTGCCGTCATGTCGGTCCGGCGGCAGCCATTTTATCAAAAAGTAAAATGATATCGTTGCATTCGGTTCCAATTCATCGAACCATTACGATTTCTATAAAAACATCCATAATTCGTAACTCTTGTTATCGAAATAACGCGGAATAACTGTTTGGACGACAATGCTTCTATGTCCCTACGTACCGGTCAGGAGATTGACGAAGTTTCAGCTTTGCGGTCATGTCGGTCCGGTGGCAGCCATTTTATCAAAAAGTAAAATATCGTTGCATTCGGTTACAATTCATCGAACCATTACGATTTCTATAAAACCATCCATAATTCGTAACTCTTTTTGTCGAAATAACGCGGAAAAACTGTTTGGCCGACAATACCGCTATGTCCCCTCGTGCCGATCGGGAGATTGACAAAGTGTCTGCTTTGCGGTCATGTCGGCCCGGCGGGAGCCATTTTACCAAAAAGTAAAATGATATTCCAGCATTCGATTACAATTCGTCGAACCATTACGATTTCTATAAAAATATCCATAATTCGTAACTCTTGTTATGGAAATAACGCGGAAAAATTGTTTGGCCGGCAATTCTCCTATGTCCCCTCGTGCCGGTCGGGAAATTGACAAAGTTTGATCTTTGCCGTCATGTCGGTCCGGCGGCAGCCGTTTTATCAAAAAGTAAAATGATATCGTTGCATTCGGTTACAATTCATCGAACCATTACGATTTCTATAAAAACATCCATAATGCGTAACCCTTGTTATCGAAATAACGCGGAATAACTGTTTGGACAACAATGCTTCTATGTCCCTACGTACCGGTCAGGAGATTGACGAAGTTTCAGCTTTGCGGTCATCGTCGGTCCGGCGGGAGCCATTTTATCAAAAAGTAAAATGATTTCGTTGCATTCGGTTACAATTCATCGAACCATTACGATTTCTATAAAACCATCCATAATTCGTAACTCTTTTTGTCGAAATAACGCGGAAAAATTGTTTGGCCGACAATTCTACTATGTCCCCTCGTGCCGATCGGGAAATTGACAAAGTTTGATCTTTGCCGTCATGTCGGTCCGGCGGGAGCCATTTTATCAAAAAGTAAAATGATATCGCTGCATTCGGTTACAATCCATCGAACCATTACAATTTCTATAAAAACATCCATAATTCGTAACTCTTTTTGTCGAAATAACGCGGAAAAACTGTTTGGCCGACAATACCTCTATGTCCCCACGTGCCGGTCGGGAGATTGACGAAGTTTCAGCTTTGCGGTCATGTCGGTCCGGCGGGAGCCATTTTATCAAAAAGTAAAATGATATCGCTGCATTCGGTTACAATCCATCGAACCATTACAATTTCTATAAAAACATCCATAATTCGTAACTCTTTTTGTCGAAATAACGCGGAAAATCTGTTTGGCCGACAATACCTCTATGTCCCCACGTGCCGGTCGGGAGATTGACAAAGTGTCTGCTTAGCGGTCATGTCGGCCCGGCGGGAGTCATTTTAACAAAAAGTAAAATGATATTCGTGCATTCGATTACAATTCGTCGAACCATTACGATTTCTATAAAAATATCCATAATTCGTAACTCTTGTTATGGAAATAACGCGGAAAAATTGTTTGGCCGACAATTCTCCTATGTCCCCTCGTGCCGGTCGGGAAATTGACGAAGTTTCAGCTTTGCGGTTATCGTCGGTCCGGCGGGAGCCATTTTATCATAAAGTAAAATGATTTCGTTGCATTCGGTTACAATTCATCGAACCATTACGATTTCTATAAAACCATCCATAATTCGTAACTCTTTTTGTCGAAATAACGCGGAAAAATTGTTTGGCCGACAATTCTACTATGTCCCCTCGTGCCGATCGGGAAATTGACAAAGTTTGATCTTTGCCGACATGTCGGTCCGGCGGCAGCCATTTTATCAAAAAGTAAAATATCGTTACATTCGGTTACAATTCATCCAACCATTACGATTTCTATAAAAACATCCATAATTCGTAACACTTGTTATCGCAATAACGCGGAAAAATTGTTTGGCCGACAATTCTACTATGTCCCCTCGTGCCGATCGGGAAATTGACAAAGTTTGATCTTTGCCGTCATGTCGGCCCGGCGGCAGCCATTTTATCAAAAAGTAAAATGATATCGTTGCATTCGGTTCCAATTCATCGAACCATTACGATTTCTATAAAAACATCCATAATTCGTAACTCTTGTTATCGAAATAACGCGGAATAACTGTTTGGACGACAATGCTTCTATGTCCCTACGTACCGGTCAGGAGATTGACGAAGTTTCAGCTTTGCGGTCATGTCGGCCCGGCGGGAGCGATTTTATCAAAAAGTAAAATGATATCGTTGCATTCGGTTACAATTCATCGAACCATTACGATTTCTATACAACCATCCATAATTCGTAACTCTTTTCGTCGAAATAACGCGGAAAAACTGTTTGGCCGACAATACCTCTATGTCCCCTCGTGCCGATCGGGAGATTGACAAAGTGTCTGCTTTGCGGTCATGTCGGCCCGGCGGGAGCCATTTTACCAAAAAGTAAAATGATATTCCAGCATTCGATTACAATTCGTCGAACCATTACGATTTCTATAAAAATATCCATAATTCGTAACTCTTGTTATCGAAATAACGCGGAAAAATTGTTTGGCCGACAATTCTCCTATGTCCCCTCGTGCCGGTCAGGAAATTGACAAAGTTTGATCTTTGCCGTCATGTCGGTCCGGCGGCAGCCATTTTATCAAAAAGTAAAATGATATCGCTGCATTCGGTTACAATCCATGGAACCATTACGATTTCTATAAAAACATCCATAATTCGTAACTCCTGTTGTCGAAATAACGCGGAATAACTGTTTGGCCGACAATGCTTCTATGTCCCTACGTACCAGTCAGGAGATTGACGAAGTTTCAGCTTTGCGGTCATGTCGGTCCGGCGGGAGCCATTTTATCAAAAAGTAAAATGATATCGCTGCATTCGGTTACAATCCATCGAACCATTACAATTTCTATAAAAACATCCATAATTCGTAACTCTTTTTGTCGAAATAACGCGGAAAAACTGTTTGGCCGACAATACCTCTATGTCCCCACGTGCCGGTCGGGAGATTGACAAAGTGTCTGCTTAGCGGTCATGTCGGCCCGGCGGGAGTCATTTTACCAAAAAGTAAAATGATATTCGTGCATTCGATTACAATTCGTCGAACCATTACGATTTCTATAAAAATATCCATAATTCGTAACTCTTTTTATGGAAATAACGCGGAAAAATTGTTTGGCCGACAATTCTCCTATGTCCCCTCGTGCCGGTCGGGAAATTGACAAAGTTTGATCTTTGCCGTCATGTCGGTCCGGCGGCAGCCATTTTATCAAAAAGTAAAATGATATCGTTGTATTCGGTTACAATTCATCGAACCATTACGATTTCCATAAAAACATCCATAATTCGTAACCCTTGTTATCGAAATAACGCGGAATAACTGTTTGGACGACAATGCTTCTATGTCCCTACGTACCGGTCAGGAGATTGACGAAGTTTCAGCTTTGCGGTCATCGTCGGTCCGGCGGGAGCCATTTTATCAAAAAGTAAAATGATTTCGTTGCATTCGGTTACAATTCATCGAACCATTACGATTTCTATAAAACCATCCATAATTCGTAACTCTTTTTGTCGAAATAACGCGGAAAAATTGTTTGGCCGACAATTCTACTATGTCCCCTCGTGCCGATCGGGAAATTGACAAAGTTTGATCTTTGCCGTCATGTCGGTCCGGCGGCAGCCATTTTAGCAAAAAGTAAAATATCGTTACATTCGGTTACAATTCATCCAACCATTACGATTTCTATAAAAACATCCATAATTCGTAACTCTTGTTATCGAAATAACGCGGAATAACTGTTTGGCCGACAATACCTCTATGTCCCCACGTGCCGGTCGGGAGATTGACAAAGTGTCTGCTTTGCGGTCATGTCGGCCCGGCGGGAGTCATTTTACCAAAAAGAAAAATGATATTCCAGCATTCGATTACCATTCGTCGAACCATTACGATTTCTATAAAAATATCCATAATTCGTAACTCTTTTTGTCGAAATAACGCGGAAAAACTGTTTGGCCCACAATACATCTATGTCCCCACGTGCCGGTCAGGAAATTGACAAAGTTTGATCTTTGCCGTCATGTCGGTCCGGCGGCAGCCATTTTATCAAAAAGTAAAATGATATTCGTGCATTCGATTACAATTCGTCGAACCATTACGATTTCTATAAAAATATCCATAATTCGTAACTCTTGTTATCGAAATAACGCGGAAAAATTGTTTGGCCGACAATTCTCCTATGTCCCCTCGTACCGGTCAGGAGATTGACGAAGTTTCAGCTTTGCGGTCATGTCGGTCCGGTGGCAGCCATTTTATCAAAAAGTAAAATGATATCGTTGCATTCGGTTCCAATTCATCGAACCATTACGATTTCTATAAAAACATCCATAATTCGTAACTCTTGTTATCGAAATAACGCGGAAAAATTGTTTGGCCGACAATTCTCCTATGTCCCCTCGTGCCGGTCAGGAAATTGACAAAGTTTGATCTTTGCCGTCATGTCGGTCCGGCGGCAGCCATTTTATCAAAAAGTAAAATGATATCGCTGCATTCGGTTACAATCCATCGAACCATTACGATTTCTATAAAAACATCCATAATTCGTAACTCCTTTTGTCGAAACAACGCGGAATAACTGTTTGGCCGACAATGCTTCTATGTCCCTACGTACCGGTCAGGAGATTGACGAAGTTTCAGCTTTGCGATCATCGTCGGTCCGGCGGGAGCCAGCTTATCAAAAAGTAAAATGATTTCGTTGCATTCGGTTACAATTCATCGAACCATTACGATTTCTATAAAACCATCCATAATTCGTGACTCTTTTTGTCGAAATAACGCGGAAAAATTGTTTGGCCGACAATTCTACTATGTCCCCTCCTGCCGATCGGGAAATTGACAAAGTTTGATCTTTGCCGTCATGTCGGTCCGGCGGCAGCCATTTTATCAAAAAGTAAAATATCGTTACATTCGGTTACAATTCATCCAACCATTACGATTTCTATAAAAACATCCATAATTCGTAACTCTTGTTATCGCAATAACGCGGAAAAATTGTTTGGCCGACAATTCTACTATGTCCCCTCGTGCCGATCGAGAAATTGACAAAGTTTGATCTTTGCCGTCATGTCGGTCCGGCGGCAGCCATTTTATCAAAAAGTAAAATGATATCGTTGCATTCGGTTCCAATTCATCGAACCATTACGATTTCTATAAAAACATCCATAATTCGTAACTCTTGTTATCGAAATAACGCGGAATAACTGTTTGGACGACAATGCTTCTATGTCCCTACGTACCGGTCAGGAGATTGACGAAGTTTCAGTTTTGCGGTCATGTCGGTCCGGTGGCAGCCATTTTATCAAAAAGTAAAATATCGTTGCATTCGGTTACAATTCATCGAACCATTACGATTTCTATAAAAACATCCATAATTCGTAACTCTTTTTGTCGAAATAACGCGGAAAAACTGTTTGGCCGACAATACCTCTATGTCCCCTCGTGCCGATCGGGAGATTGACAAAGTGTCTGCTTTGCGGTCATGTCGGCCCGGCGGGAGCCATTTTACCAAAAAGTAAAATGATATTCCAGCATTCGATTACAATCCATCGAACCATTACGATTTCTATAAAAACATCCATAATTCGTAACCCTTGTTATCGAAATAACGCGGAATAACTGTTTGGACGACAATGCTTCTATGTCCCTACGTACCGGTCAGGAGATTGACGAAGTTTCAGCTTTGCGGTCACCGTCGGTCCGGCGGGAGCCATTTTATCAAAAAGTAAAATATCGTTGCATTCGGTTACAATTCATCGAACCATTACGATTTCTATAAAAACATCCATAATTCGTAACTCTTGTTATCGAAATAACGCGGAATAACTGTTTGGCCGACAATACCTCTATGTCCCCACGTGCCGGTCGGGAGATTGACAAAGTGTCTGCTTTGCGGTCATGTCGGCCCGGCGGGAGCCATTTTACCAAAAAGTAAAATGATATTCCAGCATTCGATTACAATTCGTCGAACCATTACGATTTCTATAAAAATATCCATAATTCGTAACTCTTGTTATCGAAATAACGCGGAAAAATTGTTTGGCCGACAATTCTCCTATGTCCCCTCGTGCCGGTCAGGAAATTGACAAAGTTTGATCTTTGCCGTCATGTCGGTCCGGCGGCAGCCATTTTATCAAAAAGTAAAATGATATCGCTGCATTCGGTTACAATCCATCGAACCATTACGATTTCTATAAAACCATCCATAATTCGTAACTCTTTTTGTCGAAATAACGCTGAAAAATTGTTTGGCCCACAATTCTACTATGTCCCCTCGTGCCTATCGGGAAATTGACAAAGTTTGATCTTTGCCGTCATGTCGGTCCGGCGGCAGCCATTTTATCAAAAAGTAAAATATCGTTACATTCGGTTACAATTCATCGAACCATTACGATTTCTATAAAAACATCCATAATTCGTAACTCTTGTTATCGAAATAACGCGGAATAACTGTTTGGCCGACAATACCTCTATGTCCCCACGTGCCGGTCGGGAGATTGACAAAGTGTCTGCTTTGCGGTCATGTCGGCCCGGCGGGAGTCATTTTACCAAAAAGTAAAATGATATTCCAGCATTCGATTACCATTCGTCGAACCATTACGATTTCTATAAAAATATCCATAATTCGTAACTCTTGTTATCGAAATAACGCGGAAAAATTGTTTGGCCGACAATACCTCTATGTCCCCACGTGCCGGTCGGGAGATTGACAAAGTGTCTGCTTAGCGGTCATGTCGGCCCGGCGGGAGTCATTTTACCAAAAAGTAAAATGATATTCGTGCATTCGATTACAATTCGTCGAACCATTACGATTTCTATAAAAATATCCATAATTCGTAACTCTTGTTATGGAAATAACGCGGAAAAATTGTTTGGCCGACAATTCTCCTATGTCCCCTCGTGCCGGTCGGGAAATTGACAAAGTTTGATCTTTGCCGTCATGTCGGTCCGGCGGCAGCCATTTTATCAAAAAGTAAAATGATATCGTTGCATTCGGTTACAATTCATCGAACCATTACGATTTCTATAAAAACATCCATAATTCGTAACCCTTGTTATCGAAATAACGCGGAATAACTGTTTGGACGACAATGCTTCTATGTCCCTACGTACCGGTCAGGAGATTGACGAAGTTTCAGCTTTGCGGTCATCGTCGGTCCGGCGGGAGCCATTTTATCAAAAAGTAAAATGATTTCGTTGCATTCGGTTACAATTCATCGAACCATTACGATTTCTATAAAACCATCCATAATTCGTAACTCTTTTTGTCGAAATAACGCGGAAAAATTGTTTGGCCGACAATTCTACTATGTCCCCTCGTGCCGATCGGGAAATTGACAAAGTTTGATCTTTGCCGTCATGTCGGTCCGGCGGCAGCCATTTTATCAAAAAGTAAAATATCGTTGCATTCGGTTACAATTCATCGAACCATTACGATTTCTATAAAAACATCCATAATTCGTAACTCTTGTTATCGAAATAACGCGGAATAACTGTTTGGCCGACAATGCTCCTATGTCCCTACGTACCGGTCAGGAGATTGACGAAGTTTCAGCTTTGCGGTCATCGTCGGTCCGGCGGGAGCCATTTTATCAAAAAGTAAAATGATTTCGCTGCATTCGGTTACAATTCATCGAACCATTACGATTTCTATAAAAACATCCATAATTCGTAACTCCTTTTGTCGAAATAACGCGGAAAAGCTGTTTGGCCGACAATACCTCTATGTCCCCACGTGCCGGTCGGGAGATTGACAAAGTGTCCGCTTTGCGGTCATGTCGGCCCGGCGGGAGCCATTTTACCAAAAAGTAGAATGATATTCCAGCATTCGATTACAATTCGTCGCACCATTACGATTTCTATAAAAATATCCATAATTCGTAACTCTTGTTATCGAAATAACGCGGAAAAATTGTTTGGCCGACAATTCTCCTATGTCCCCTCGTGCCGGTCAGGAAATTCACAAAGTTTGATCTTTGCCGTCATGTCGGTCCGGCGGCAGCCATTTTATCAAAAAGTAAAATGATATCGCTGCATTCGGTTACAATCCATCGAACCATTACGATTTCTATAAAAACATCCATAATTCGTAACTCTTGTTATCGAAATAACGCGGAATAACTGTTTGGCCGACAATGCTTCTATGTCCCTACGTACCGGTCAGGAGATTGACGAAGTTTCAGCTTTGCGGTCATGTCGGTCCGGCGGGAGCCATTTTATCAAAAAGTAAAATGATATCTTTGCATTCGGTTACAATCCATCGAACCATTACAATTTCTATAAAAACATCCATAATTCGTAACTCTTTTTGTCGAAATAACGCGGAAAAACTGTTTGGCCGACAATACCTCTATGTCCCCACGTGCCGGTCGGGAGATTGACAAAGTGTCTGCTTAGCGGTCATGTCGGCCCGGCGGGAGTCATTTTACCAAAAAGTAAAATGATATTCGTGCATTCGATTAGAATTCGTCGAACCATTACGATTTCTATAAAAATATCCATAATTCGTAACTCTTGTTATGGAAATAACGCGGAAAAATTGTTTGGCCGACAATTCTCCTATGTCCCCTCGTGCCGGTCGGGAAATTGACAAAGTTTGATCTTTGCCGTCATGTCGGTCCGGCGGCAGCCATTTTATCGAAAAGTAAAATGATATCGTTGCATTCGGTTACAATTCATCGAACCATTACGATTTCTATAAAAACATCCATAATTCGTAACCCTTGTTATCGAAATAACGCGGAATAACTGTTTGGACGACAATGCTTCTATGTCCCTACGTACCGGTCAGGAGATTGACGAAGTTTCAGCTTTGCGGTCATCGTCGGTCCGGCGGGAGCCATTTTATCAAAAAGTAAAATGATATCGTTGCATTCGGTTCCAATTCATCGAACCATTACGATTTCTATAAAAACATCCATAATTCGTAACTCTTGTTATCGAAATAACGCGGAATAACTGTTTGGCCGACAATGCTTCTATGTCCCTACGTACCGGTCAGGAGATTGACGAAGTTTCAGCTTTGCGGTCATGTCGGTCCGGTGGCAGCCATTTTATCAAAAAGTAAAATATCGTTGCATTCGGTTACAATCCATCGAACCATTACGATTTCTATAAAAACATCCATAATTCGTAACTCTTTTTGTCGAAATAACGCGGAAAAACTGTTTGGCCGACAATACCTCTATGTCCCCTCGTGCCGATCGGGAGATTGACAAAGTGTCTGCTTTGCGGTCATGTCGGCCCGGCGGGAGCCATTTTACCAAAAAGTAAAATGATATTCCAGCATTCGATTACAATTCGTCGAACCATTACGATTTCTATAAAAATATCCATAATTCGTAACTCTTGTTATCGAAATAACGCGGAAAAATTGTTTGGCCGACAATTCTCCTATGTCCCCTCGTGCCGGTCAGGAAATTGACAAAGTTTGATCTTTGCCGTCATGTCGGTCCGGCGGCAGCCATTTTATCAAAAAGTAAAATGATATCGCTGCATTCGGTTACAATCCATCGAACCATTATGATTTCCATAAAAACATCCATAATTCGTAACTCCTTTTGTCGAAATAACGCGGAATAACTGTTTGGCCGACAATTCTCCTATGTCCCCTCGTGCCGGTCAGGAAATTGACAAAGTTTGATCTTTGCCGTCATGTCGGTCCGGCGGCAGCCATTTTATCAAAAAGTAAAATGATATCGCTGCATTCGGTTACAATCCATCGAACCATTATGATTTCCATAAAAACATCCATAATTCGTAACTCCTTTTGTCGAAATAACGCGGAATAACTGTTTGGCCGACAATGCTTCTATGTCCCTACGTACCGGTCAGGAGATTGACGAAGTTTCAGCTTTGCGGTCATGTCGGTCCGGCGGGAGCCATTTTATCAAAAAGTAAAATGATATCGCTGCATTCGGTTACAATCCATCGAACCATTACAATTTCTATAAAAACATCCATAATTCGTAACACTTTTTGTCGAAATAACGCGGAAAAATTGTTTGGCCGACAATACCTCTATGTCCCCACGTGCCGGTCGGGAGATTGACGAAGTTTCAGCTTTGCGGTCATGTCGGTCCGGTGGCAGCCATTTTATCAAAAAGTAAAATGATATCGTTGCATTCGGTTCCAATTCATCGAACCATTACGATTTCTATAAAAACATCCATAATTCGTAACTCTTGTTATCGAAATAACGCGGAATAACTGTTTGGCCGACAATGCTTCTATGTCCCTACGTACCGGTCAGGAGATTGACGAAGTTTCAGCTTTGCGGTCATGTCGGTCCGGCGGGAGCCATTTTATCAAAAAGTAAAGTGATATCGCTGCATTCGGTTACAATCCATCGAAACATTACGATTTCTATAAAAACATCCATAATTCGTAACTCCTTTTGTCGAAATAACGCGGAATAACTGTTTGGCCGACAATGCTTCTATGTCCCTACGTACCGGTCAGGAGATTGACGAAGTTTCAGCTTTGCGGTCATGTCGGTCCGGCGGGAGCCATTTTATCAAAAAGTAAAATGATATCGCTGCATTCGGTTACAATCCATCGAACCATTACAATTTCTATAAAAACATCCATAATTCGTAACACTTTTTGTCGAAATAACGCGGAAAAATTGTTTGGCCGACAATACCTCTATGTCCCCACGTGCCGGTCGGGAGATTGACAAAGTGTCTGCTTAGCGGTCATGTCGGCCCGGCGGGAGTCATTTTACCAAAAAGAAAAATGATATTCCAGCATTCGATTGCCATTCGTCGAACCATTACGATTTCTATAAAAATATCCATAATTCGTAACTCTTGTTATCGAAATAACGCGGAAAAATTGTTTGGCCGACAATACCTCTATGTCCCCACGTGCCGGTCGGGAGATTGACAAAGTGTCTGCTTAGCGGTCATGCCGGCCCGGCGGGAGTCATTTTACCAAAAAGTAAAATGATATTCGTGCATTCGATTACAATTCGTCGAACCATTACGATTTCTATAGAAATATCCATAATTCGTAACTCTTGTTATGGAAATAACGCGGAAAAATTGTTTGGCCGACAATTCTCCTATGTCCCCTCGAGCCGGTCAGGAAATTGAAAAAGTTTGATCTTTGCCGTCATGTCGGTCCGGCGGCAGCCATTTTATCAAAAAGTAAAATGATATCGTTGCATTCGGTTACAATTCATCGAACCATTACGATTTCTATAAAAACATCCATAATTCGTAACCCTTGTTATCGAAATAACGCGGAATAACTGTTTGGACGACAATGCTTCTATGTCCCTACGTACCGGTCAGGAGATTGACGAAGTGTCAGCTTTGCGGTCAGCGTCGGTCCGGCGGGAGCCATTTTATCAAAAAGTAAAATGATTTCGTTGCATTCGGTTACAATTCATCGAACCATTACGATTGCTATAAAACCATCCATAATTCGTAACTCTTTTTGTCGAAATAACGCGGAAAAATTGTTTGGCCGACAATTCTACTATGTCCCCTCGTGCCGATCGGGAAATTGACAAAGTTTGATCTTTGCCGTCATGTCGGTCCGGCGGCAGCCATTTTATCAAAAAGTAAAATATCGTTGCATTCGGTTACAATTCATCGAACCATTACGATTTCTATAAAAACATCCATAATTCGTAACTCTTGTTATCGAAATAACGCGGAATAACTGTTTGGCCGACAATACTCCTATGTCCCTACGTACCGGTCAGGAGATTGACGAAGTTTCAGCTTTGCGGTCATCGTCGGTCCGGCGGGAGCCATTTTATCAAAAAGTAAAATGATTTCGCTGCATTCGGTTACAATTCATCGAACCATTACGATTTCTATAAAACCATCCATAATTCGTAACTCTTTTTGTCGAAATAACGCGGAAAAATTGTTTGGCCGACAATTCTACTATGTCCCCTCGTGCCGATCGGGAAATTGACAAAGTTTGATCTTTGCCGTCATGTCGGTCCGGCGGCAGCCATTTTATCAAAAAGTAAAATATCGTTGCATTCGGTTACAATTCATCGAACCATTACGATTTCTATAAAAACATCCATAATTCGTAACTCTTGTTATCGAAATAACGCGGAATAACTGTTTGGCCGACAATGCTCCTATGTCCCTACGTACCGGTCAGGAGATTGACGAAGTTTCAGCTTTGCAGTCATCGTCGGTCCGGCGGGAGCCATTTTATCAAAAAGTAAAATGATTTCGCTGCATTCGGTTACAATTCATCGAACCATTACGATTTCTATAAAAACATCCATAATTCGTAACTCCTTTTGTCGAAATAACGCGGAAAAGCTGTTTGGCCGACAATACCTCTATGTCCCCACGTGCCGGTCGGGAGATTGACAAAGTGTCCGCTTTGCGGTCATGTCGGCCCGGCGGGAGCCATTTTACCAAAAAGTAGAATGATATTCCAGCATTCGATTACAATTCGTCGCACCATTACGATTTCTATAAAAATATCCATAATTCGTAACTCTTGTTATCGAAATAACGCGGAAAAATTGTTTGGCCGACAATTCTCCTATGTCCCCTCGTGCCGGTCAGGAAATTCACAAAGTTTGATCTTTGCCGTCATGTCGGTCCGGCGGCAGCCATTTTATCAAAAAGTAAAATGATATCGCTGCATTCGGTTACAATCCATCGAACCATTACGATTTCTATAAAAACATCCATAATTCGTAACTCTTGTTATCGAAATAACGCGGAATAACTGTTTGGCCGACAATGCTTCTATGTCCCTACGTACCGGTCAGGAGATTGACGAAGTTTCAGCTTTGCGGTCATGTCGGTCCGGCGGGAGCCATTTTATCAAAAAGTAAAATGATATCTTTGCATTCGGTTACAATCCATCGAACCATTACAATTTCTATAAAAACATCCATAATTCGTAACTCTTTTTGTCGAAATAACGCGGAAAAACTGTTTGGCCGACAATACCTCTATGTCCCCACGTGCCGGTCGGGAGATTGACAAAGTGTCTGCTTAGCGGTCATGTCGGCCCGGCGGGAGTCATTTTACCAAAAAGTAAAATGATATTCGTGCATTCGATTAGAATTCGTCGAACCATTACGATTTCTATAAAAATATCCATAATTCGTAACTCTTGTTATGGAAATAACGCGGAAAAATTGTTTGGCCGACAATTCTCCTATGTCCCCTCGTGCCGGTCGGGAAATTGACAAAGTTTGATCTTTGCCGTCATGTCGGTCCGGCGGCAGCCATTTTATCGAAAAGTAAAATGATATCGTTGCATTCGGTTACAATTCATCGAACCATTACGATTTCTATAAAAACATCCATAATTCGTAACCCTTGTTATCGAAATAACGCGGAATAACTGTTTGGACGACAATGCTTCTATGTCCCTACGTACCGGTCAGGAGATTGACGAAGTTTCAGCTTTGCGGTCATCGTCGGTCCGGCGGGAGCCATTTTATCAAAAAGTAAAATGATATCGTTGCATTCGGTTCCAATTCATCGAACCATTACGATTTCTATAAAAACATCCATAATTCGTAACTCTTGTTATCGAAATAACGCGGAATAACTGTTTGGCCGACAATGCTTCTATGTCCCTACGTACCGGTCAGGAGATTGACGAAGTTTCAGCTTTGCGGTCATGTCGGTCCGGTGGCAGCCATTTTATCAAAAAGTAAAATATCGTTGCATTCGGTTACAATCCATCGAACCATTACGATTTCTATAAAAACATCCATAATTCGTAACTCTTTTTGTCGAAATAACGCGGAAAAACTGTTTGGCCGACAATACCTCTATGTCCCCTCGTGCCGATCGGGAGATTGACAAAGTGTCTGCTTTGCGGTCATGTCGGCCCGGCGGGAGCCATTTTACCAAAAAGTAAAATGATATTCCAGCATTCGATTACAATTCGTCGAACCATTACGATTTCTATAAAAATATCCATAATTCGTAACTCTTGTTATCGAAATAACGCGGAAAAATTGTTTGGCCGACAATTCTCCTATGTCCCCTCGTGCCGGTCAGGAAATTGACAAAGTTTGATCTTTGCCGTCATGTCGGTCCGGCGGCAGCCATTTTATCAAAAAGTAAAATGATATCGCTGCATTCGGTTACAATCCATCGAACCATTATGATTTCCATAAAAACATCCATAATTCGTAACTCCTTTTGTCGAAATAACGCGGAATAACTGTTTGGCCGACAATTCTCCTATGTCCCCTCGTGCCGGTCAGGAAATTGACAAAGTTTGATCTTTGCCGTCATGTCGGTCCGGCGGCAGCCATTTTATCAAAAAGTAAAATGATATCGCTGCATTCGGTTACAATCCATCGAACCATTATGATTTCCATAAAAACATCCATAATTCGTAACTCCTTTTGTCGAAATAACGCGGAATAACTGTTTGGCCGACAATGCTTCTATGTCCCTACGTACCGGTCAGGAGATTGACGAAGTTTCAGCTTTGCGGTCATGTCGGTCCGGCGGGAGCCATTTTATCAAAAAGTAAAATGATATCGCTGCATTCGGTTACAATCCATCGAACCATTACAATTTCTATAAAAACATCCATAATTCGTAACACTTTTTGTCGAAATAACGCGGAAAAATTGTTTGGCCGACAATACCTCTATGTCCCCACGTGCCGGTCGGGAGATTGACGAAGTTTCAGCTTTGCGGTCATGTCGGTCCGGTGGCAGCCATTTTATCAAAAAGTAAAATGATATCGTTGCATTCGGTTCCAATTCATCGAACCATTACGATTTCTATAAAAACATCCATAATTCGTAACTCTTGTTATCGAAATAACGCGGAATAACTGTTTGGCCGACAATGCTTCTATGTCCCTACGTACCGGTCAGGAGATTGACGAAGTTTCAGCTTTGCGGTCATGTCGGTCCGGCGGGAGCCATTTTATCAAAAAGTAAAATGATATCGCTGCATTCGGTTACAATCCATCGAAACATTACGATTTCTATAAAAACATCCATAATTCGTAACTCCTTTTGTCGAAATAACGCGGAATAACTGTTTGGCCGACAATGCTTCTATGTCCCTACGTACCGGTCAGGAGATTGACGAAGTTTCAGCTTTGCGGTCATGTCGGTCCGGCGGGAGCCATTTTATCAAAAAGTAAAATGATATCGCTGCATTCGGTTACAATCCATCGAACCATTACAATTTCTATAAAAACATCCATAATTCGTAACACTTTTTGTCGAAATAACGCGGAAAAATTGTTTGGCCGACAATACCTCTATGTCCCCACGTGCCGGTCGGGAGATTGACAAAGTGTCTGCTTAGCGGTCATGTCGGCCCGGCGGGAGTCATTTTACCAAAAAGAAAAATGATATTCCAGCATTCGATTGCCATTCGTCGAACCATTACGATTTCTATAAAAATATCCATAATTCGTAACTCTTGTTATCGAAATAACGCGGAAAAATTGTTTGGCCGACAATACCTCTATGTCCCCACGTGCCGGTCGGGAGATTGACAAAGTGTCTGCTTAGCGGTCATGCCGGCCCGGCGGGAGTCATTTTACCAAAAAGTAAAATGATATTCGTGCATTCGATTACAATTCGTCGAACCATTACGATTTCTATAGAAATATCCATAATTCGTAACTCTTGTTATGGAAATAACGCGGAAAAATTGTTTGGCCGACAATTCTCCTATGTCCCCTCGAGCCGGTCAGGAAATTGAAAAAGTTTGATCTTTGCCGTCATGTCGGTCCGGCGGCAGCCATTTTATCAAAAAGTAAAATGATATCGTTGCATTCGGTTACAATTCATCGAACCATTACGATTTCTATAAAAACATCCATAATTCGTAACCCTTGTTATCGAAATAACGCGGAATAACTGTTTGGACGACAATGCTTCTATGTCCCTACGTACCGGTCAGGAGATTGACGAAGTGTCAGCTTTGCGGTCAGCGTCGGTCCGGCGGGAGCCATTTTATCAAAAAGTAAAATGATTTCGTTGCATTCGGTTACAATTCATCGAACCATTACGATTGCTATAAAACCATCCATAATTCGTAACTCTTTTTGTCGAAATAACGCGGAAAAATTGTTTGGCCGACAATTCTACTATGTCCCCTCGTGCCGATCGGGAAATTGACAAAGTTTGATCTTTGCCGTCATGTCGGTCCGGCGGCAGCCATTTTATCAAAAAGTAAAATATCGTTGCATTCGGTTACAATTCATCGAACCATTACGATTTCTATAAAAACATCCATAATTCGTAACTCTTGTTATCGAAATAACGCGGAATAACTGTTTGGCCGACAATACTCCTATGTCCCTACGTACCGGTCAGGAGATTGACGAAGTTTCAGCTTTGCGGTCATCGTCGGTCCGGCGGGAGCCATTTTATCAAAAAGTAAAATGATTTCGCTGCATTCGGTTACAATTCATCGAACCATTACGATTTCTATAAAAACATCCATAATTCGTAACTCCTTTTGTCGAAATAACGCGGAAAAGCTGTTTGGCCGACAATACCTCTATGTCCCCACGTGCGGGTCGGGAGATTGACAAAGTGTCTGCTTTGCGGTCATGTCGGCCCGGCGGGAGCCATTTTACCAAAAAGTAGAATGATATTCCAGCATTCGATTACAATTCGTCGAAGCATTACGATTTCTATAAAAATATCCATAATTCGTAACTCTTGTTATCGAAATACCGCGGAAAAATTGTTTGGCCGACAATTCTCCTATGTCCCCTCGTGCCGGTCAGGAAATTGACGAAGTTTCAGCTTTGCGGTCATGTCGGTCCGGCGGCAGCCATTTTATCAAAAAGTAAAATATCGTTGCATTCTGTTACAATTCATCCAACCATTACGATTTCTATAAAAACATCCATAATTCGTAACTCTTGTTATCGAAATAACGCGGAATAACTGTTTGGCCGACAATACCTCTATGTCCCCACGTGCCGGTCGGGAGATTGACAAAGTGTCTGCTTTGCGGTCATGTCGGCCAGGCGGGAGTCATTTTACCAAAAAGTAAAGTGATATTCCAGCATTCGATTACCATTCGTCGAACCATTACGATTTCTATAAAAATATCCATAATTCGTAACTCTTGTTATCGAAATAACGCGGAAAAATTGTTTGGCCGACAATACCTCTATGTCCCCACGTGCCGGTCGGGAGATTGACAAAGTGTCTGCTTAGCGGTCATGTCGGCCCGGCGGGAGTCATTTTACGAAAAAGTAAAATGATATTCGTGCATTCGATTACAATTCGTCGAACCATTACGATTTCTATAAAAATATCCATAATTCGTAACTCTTGTTATCGAAATAACGCGGAAAAATTGTTTGGCCGACAATTCTCCTATGTCCCCTCGTACCGGTCAGGAGATTGACGAAGTTTCAGCTTTGCGGTCATGTCGGTCCGGTGGCAGCCATTTTATCAAAAAGTAAAATGATATCGTTGCATTCGGTTCCAATTCATCGAACCATTACGATTTCTATAAAAACATCCATAATTCGTAACACTTGTTATCGAAATAACGCGGAATAACTGTTTGGCCGACAATGCTTCTATGTCCCTACGTGCCGATCGGGAGATTGACAAAGTGTCTGCTTTGCGGTCATGTCGGCCCGGCGGGAGCCATTTTACCAAAAAGTAAAATGATATTCCAGCATTCGATTACAATTCGTCGAACCATTACGATTTCTATAAAAATATCCATAATTCGTAACTCTTGTTATCGAAATAACGCGGAAAAATTGTTTGGCCGACAATTCTCCTATGTCCCCTCGTGCCGGTCAGGAAATTGACAAAGTTTGATCTTTGCCGTCATGTCGGTCCGGCGGCAGCCATTTTAGCAAAAAGTAAAATATCGTTACATTCGGTTACAATTCATCCAACCATTACGATTTCTATAAAAACATCCATAATTCGTAACTCTTGTTATCGAAATAACGCGGAATAACTGTTTGGCCGACAATACCTCTATGTCCCCACGTGCCGGTCGGGAGATTGACAAAGTGTCTGCTTTGCGGTCATGTCGGCCCGGCGGGAGTCATTTTACCAAAAAGAAAAATGATATTCCAGCATTCGATTACCATTCGTCGAACCATTACGATTTCTATAAAAATATCCATAATTCGTAACTCTTTTTGTCGAAATAACGCGGAAAAACTGTTTGGCCGACAATACATCTATGTCCCCACGTGCCGGTCAGGAAATTGACAAAGTTTGATCTTTGCCGTCATGTCGGTCCGGCGGCAGCCATTTTATCAAAAAGTAAAATATCGTTACATTCGGTTACAATTCATCGAACCATTACGATTTCTATAAAAACATCCATAATTCGTAACTCTTGTTATCGAAATAACGCGGAATAACTGTTTGGCCGACAATACCTCTATGTCCCCACGTGCCGGTCGGGAGATTGACAAAGTGTCTGCTTTGCGGTCATGTCGGCCCGGCGGGAGTCATTTTACCAAAAAGTAAAATGATATTCCAGCATTCGATTACCATTCGTCGAACCATTACGATTTCTATAAAAATATCCATAATTCGTAACTCTTGTTATCGAAATAACGCGGAAAAATTGTTTGGCCGACAATACCTCTATGTCCCCACGTGCCGGTCGGGAGATTGACAAAGTGTCTGCTTAGCGGTCATGTCGGCCCGGCGGGAGTCATTTTACCAAAAAGTAAAATGATATTCGTGCATTCGATTACAATTCGTCGAACCATTACGATTTCTATAAAAATATCCATAATTCGTAACTCTTGTTATGGAAATAACGCGGAAAAATTGTTTGGCCGACAATTCTCCTATGTCCCCTCGTGCCGGTCGGGAAATTGACAAAGTTTGATCTTTGCCGTCATGTCGGTCCGGCGGCAGCCATTTTATCAAAAAGTAAAATGATATCGTTGCATTCGGTTACAATTCATCGAACCATTACGATTTCTATAAAAACATCCATAATTCGTAACCCTTGTTATCGAAATAACGCGGAATAACTGTTTGGACGACAATGCTTCTATGTCCCTACGTACCGGTCAGGAGATTGACGAAGTTTCAGCTTTGCGGTCATCGTCGGTCCGGCGGGAGCCATTTTATCAAAAAGTAAAATGATTTCGTTGCATTCGGTTACAATTCATCGAACCATTACGATTTCTATAAAAACATCCATAATTCGTAACTCTTGTTATCGAAATAACGCGGAATAACTGTTTGGCCGACAATTCTACTATGTCCCCTCGTGCCGATCGGGAAATTGACAAAGTTTGATCTTTGCCGTCATGTCGGTCCGGCGGCAGCCATTTTATCAAAAAGTAAAATATCGTTACATTCTGTTACAATTCATCCAACCATTACGATTTCTATAAAAACATCCATAATTCGTAACTCTTGTTATCGAAATAACACGGAATAACTGTTTGGCCGACAATACCTCTATGTCCCCACGTGCCGGTCGGGAGATTGACAAAGTGTCTGCTTTGCGGTCATGTCGGCCCGGCGGGAGTCATTTTACCAAAAAGAAAAATGATATTCCAGCATTCGATTACCATTCGTCGAACCATTACGATTTCTATAAAAATATCCATAATTCGTAACTCTTGTTATCGAAATAACGCGGAAAAATTGTTTGGCCGACAATACCTCTATGTCCCCACGTGCCGGTCGGGAGATTGACAAAGTGTCTGCTTAGCGGTCATGTCGGCCCGGCGGGAGACATTTTACCAAAAAGTAATTAAAAGATATTCGTGCATTCGATTACAATTCGTCAAACCATTATGATTGCTATAAAAATATCCATAATTCGTAACTCTTGTTATGGAAATAACGCGGAAAAATTGTTTGGCCGACAATTCTCCTATGTCCCCTCGTGCCGGTCGGGAAATTGACAAAGTTTGATCTTTGCCGTCATGTCGGTCCGGCGGCAGCCATTTTATCAAAAAGTAAAATGATATCGTTGCATTCGGTTACAATTCATCGAACCATTACGATTTCTATAAAAACATCCATAATTCGTAACCCTTGTTATCGAAATAACGCGGAATAACTGTTTGGACGACAATGCTTCTATGTCCCTACGTACCGGTCAGGAGATTGACGAAGTTTCAGCTTTGCGGTCATCGTCGGTCCGGCGGGAGCCATTTTATCAAAAAGTAAAATGATTTCGTTGCATTCGGTTACAATTCATCGAACCATTACGATTTCTATAAAACCATCCATAATTCGTAACTCTTTTTGTCGAAATAACGCGGAAAAATTGTTTGGCCGACAATTCTACTATGTCCCCTCGTGCCGATCGGGAAATTGACAAAGTTTGATCTTTGCCGTCATGTCGGTCCGGCGGCAGCCATTTTATCAAAAAGTAAAATATCGTTGCATTCGGTTACAATTCATCGAACCATTACGATTTCTATAAAAACATCCATAATTCGTAACTCTTGTTATCGAAATAACGCGGAATAACTGTTTGGCCGACAATGCTCCTATGTCCCTACGTACCGGTCAGGAGATTGACGAAGTTTCAGCTTTGCGGTCATCGTCGGTCCGGCGGGAGCCATTTTATCAAAAAGTAAAATGATTTCGCTGCATTCGGTTACAATTCATCGAACCATTACGATTTCTATAAAAACATCCATAATTCGTAACTCCTTTTGTCGAAATAACGCGGAAAAGCTGTTTGGCCGACAATACCTCTATGTCCCCACGTGCCGGTCGGGAGATTGACAAAGTGTCCGCTTTGCGGTCATGTCGGCCCGGCGGGAGCCATTTTACCAAAAAGTAGAATGATATTCCAGCATTCGATTACAATTCGTCGCACCATTACGATTTCTATAAAAATATCCATAATTCGTAACTCTTGTTATCGAAATAACGCGGAAAAATTGTTTGGCCGACAATTCTCCTATGTCCCCTCGTGCCGGTCAGGAAATTGACAAAGTTTGATCTTTGCCGTCATGTCGGTCCGGCGGCAGCCATTTTATCAAAAAGTAAAATGATATCGCTGCATTCGGTTACAATCCATCGAACCATTACGATTTCTATAAAAACATCCATAATTCGTAACTCTTGTTATCGAAATAACGCGGAATAACTGTTTGGCCGACAATGCTTCTATGTCCCTACGTACCGGTCAGGAGATTGACGAAGTTTCAGCTTTGCGGTCATGTCGGTCCGGCGGGAGCCATTTTATCAAAAAGTAAAATGATATCTTTGCATTCGGTTACAATCCATCGAACCATTACAATTTCTATAAAAACATCCATAATTCGTAACTCTTTTTGTCGAAATAACGCGGAAAAACTGTTTGGCCGACAATACCTCTATGTCCCCACGTGCCGGTCGGGAGATTGACAAAGTGTCTGCTTAGCGGTCATGTCGGCCCGGCGGGAGTCATTTTACCAAAAAGTAAAATGATATTCGTGCATTCGATTAGAATTCGTCGAACCATTACGATTTCTATAAAAATATCCATAATTCGTAACTCTTGTTATGGAAATAACGCGGAAAAATTGTTTGGCCGACAATTCTCCTATGTCCCCTCGTGCCGGTCGGGAAATTGACAAAGTTTGATCTTTGCCGTCATGTCGGTCCGGCGGCAGCCATTTTATCGAAAAGTAAAATGATATCGTTGCATTCGGTTACAATTCATCGAACCATTACGATTTCTATAAAAACATCCATAATTCGTAACCCTTGTTATCGAAATAACGCGGAATAACTGTTTGGACGACAATGCTTCTATGTCCCTACGTACCGGTCAGGAGATTGACGAAGTTTCAGCTTTGCGGTCATCGTCGGTCCGGCGGGAGCCATTTTATCAAAAAGTAAAATGATTTCGTTGCATTCGGTTACAATTCATCGAACCATTACGATTTCTATAAAAACATCCATAATTCGTAACTCTTGTTATCGAAATAACGCGGAATAACTGTTTGGCCGACAATTCTACTATGTCCCCTCGTGCCGATCGGGAAATTGACAAAGTTTGATCTTTGCCGTCATGTCGGTCCGGCGGCAGCCATTTTATCAAAAAGTAAAATATCGTTACATTCTGTTACAATTCATCCAACCATTACGATTTCTATAAAAACATCCATAATTCGTAACTCTTGTTATCGAAATAACGCGGAATAACTGTTTGGCCGACAATACTCCTATGTCCCTACGTACCGGTCAGGAGATTGACGAAGTTTCAGCTTTGCGGTCATCGTCGGTCCGGCGGGAGCCATTTTATCAAAAAGTAAAATGATTTCGCTGCATTCGGTTACAATTCATCGAACCATTACGATTTCTATAAAACCATCCATAATTCGTAACTCTTTTTGTCGAAATAACGCGGAAAAATTGTTTGGCCGACAATTCTACTATGTCCCCTCGTGCCGATCGGGAAATTGACAAAGTTTGATCTTTGCCGTCATGTCGGTCCGGCGGCAGCCATTTTATCAAAAAGTAAAATATCGTTGCATTCGGTTACAATTCATCGAACCATTACGATTTCTATAAAAACATCCATAATTCGTAACTCTTGTTATCGAAATAACGCGGAATAACTGTTTGGCCGACAATGCTTCTATGTCCCTACGTACCGGTCAGGAGATTGACGAAGTTTCAGCTTTGCGGTCATGTCGGTCCGGTGGCAGCCATTTTATCAAAAAGTAAAATATCGTTGCATTCGGTTACAATCCATCGAACCATTACGATTTCTATAAAAACATCCATAATTGGTAACTCTTTTTGTCGAAATAACGCGGAAAAACTGTTTGGCCGACAATACCTCTATGTCCCCTCGTGCCGATCGGGAGATTGACAAAGTGTCTGCTTTGCGGTCATGTCGGCCCGGCGGGAGCCATTTTACCAAAAAGTAAAATGATATTCCAGCATTCGATTACAATTCGTCGAACCATTACGATTTCTATAAAAATATCCATAATTCGTAACTCTTGTTATCGAAATAACGCGGAAAAATTGTTTGGCCGACAATTCTCCTATGTCCCCTCGTGCCGGTCAGGAAATTGACAAAGTTTGATCTTTGCCGTCATGTCGGTCCGGCGGCAGCCATTTTATCAAAAAGTAAAATGATATCGCTGCATTCGGTTACAATCCATCGAACCATTACGATTTCTATAAAAACATCCATAATTCGTAACTCTTGTTATCGAAATAACGCGGAATAACTGTTTGGCCGACAATGCTTCTATGTCCCTACGTACCGGTCAGGAGATTGACGAAGTTTCAGCTTTGCGGTCATGTCGGTCCGGCGGGAGCCATTTTATCAAAAAGTAAAATGATATCTTTGCATTCGGTTACAATCCATCGAACCATTACAATTTCTATAAAAACATCCATAATTCGTAACTCTTTTTGTCGAAATAACGCGGAAAAACTGTTTGGCCGACAATACCTCTATGTCCCCACGTGCCGGTCGGGAGATTGACAAAGTGTCTGCTTAGCGGTCATGTCGGCCCGGCGGGAGTCATTTTACCAAAAAGTAAAATGATATTCGTGCATTCGATTAGAATTCGTCGAACCATTACGATTTCTATAAAAATATCCATAATTCGTAACTCTTGTTATGGAAATAACGCGGAAAAATTGTTTGGCCGACAATTCTCCTATGTCCCCTCGTGCCGGTCGGGAAATTGACAAAGTTTGATCTTTGCCGTCATGTCGGTCCGGCGGCAGCCATTTTATCGAAAAGTAAAATGATATCGTTGCATTCGGTTACAATTCATCGAACCATTACGATTTCTATAAAAACATCCATAATTCGTAACCCTTGTTATCGAAATAACGCGGAATAACTGTTTGGACGACAATGCTTCTATGTCCCTACGTACCGGTCAGGAGATTGACGAAGTTTCAGCTTTGCGGTCATCGTCGGTCCGGCGGGAGCCATTTTATCAAAAAGTAAAATGATTTCGTTGCATTCGGTTACAATTCATCGAACCATTACGATTTCTATAAAAACATCCATAATTCGTAACTCTTGTTATCGAAATAACGCGGAATAACTGTTTGGCCGACAATTCTACTATGTCCCCTCGTGCCGATCGGGAAATTGACAAAGTTTGATCTTTGCCGTCATGTCGGTCCGGCGGCAGCCATTTTATCAAAAAGTAAAATATCGTTACATTCTGTTACAATTCATCCAACCATTACGATTTCTATAAAAACATCCATAATTCGTAACTCTTGTTATCGAAATAACGCGGAATAACTGTTTGGCCGACAATACTCCTATGTCCCTACGTACCGGTCAGGAGATTGACGAAGTTTCAGCTTTGCGGTCATCGTCGGTCCGGCGGGAGCCATTTTATCAAAAAGTAAAATGATTTCGCTGCATTCGGTTACAATTCATCGAACCATTACGATTTCTATAAAACCATCCATAATTCGTAACTCTTTTTGTCGAAATAACGCGGAAAAATTGTTTGGCCGACAATTCTACTATGTCCCCTCGTGCCGATCGGGAAATTGACAAAGTTTGATCTTTGCCGTCATGTCGGTCCGGCGGCAGCCATTTTATCAAAAAGTAAAATATCGTTGCATTCGGTTACAATTCATCGAACCATTACGATTTCTATAAAAACATCCATAATTCGTAACTCTTGTTATCGAAATAACGCGGAATAACTGTTTGGCCGACAATGCTTCTATGTCCCTACGTACCGGTCAGGAGATTGACGAAGTTTCAGCTTTGCGGTCATGTCGGTCCGGTGGCAGCCATTTTATCAAAAAGTAAAATATCGTTGCATTCGGTTACAATCCATCGAACCATTACGATTTCTATAAAAACATCCATAATTGGTAACTCTTTTTGTCGAAATAACGCGGAAAAACTGTTTGGCCGACAATACCTCTATGTCCCCTCGTGCCGATCGGGAGATTGACAAAGTGTCTGCTTTGCGGTCATGTCGGCCCGGCGGGAGCCATTTTACCAAAAAGTAAAATGATATTCCAGCATTCGATTACAATTCGTCGAACCATTACGATTTCTATAAAAATATCCATAATTCGTAACTCTTGTTATCGAAATAACGCGGAAAAATTGTTTGGCCGACAATTCTCCTATGTCCCCTCGTGCCGGTCAGGAAATTGACAAAGTTTGATCTTTGCCGTCATGTCGGTCCGGCGGCAGCCATTTTATCAAAAAGTAAAATGATATCGCTGCATTCGGTTACAATCCATCGAACCATTATGATTTCTATAAAAACATCCATAATTCGTAACTCCTTTTGTCGAAATAACGCGGAATAACTGTTTGGCCGACAATGCTTCTATGTCCCTACGTACCGGTCAGGAGATTGACGAAGTTTCAGCTTTGCGGTCATGTCGGTCCGGCGGGAGCCATTTTATCAAAAAGTAAAATGATATCGCTGCATTCGGTTACAATCCATCGAACCATTACAATTTCTATAAAAACATCCATAATTCGTAACACTTTTTGTCTAAATAACGCGGAAAAATTGTTTGGCCGACAATACCTCTATGTCCCCACGTGCCGGTCGGGAGATTGACGAAGTTTCAGCTTTGCGGTCATGTCGGTCCGGTGGCAGCCATTTTATCAAAAAGTAAAATGATATCGTTGCATTCGGTTCCAATTCATCGAACCATTACGATTTCTATAAAAACATCCATAATTCGTAACTCTTGTTATCGAAATAACGCGGAATAACTGTTTGGCCGACAATGCTTCTATGTCCCTACGTACCGGTCAGGAGATTGACGAAGTTTCAGCTTTGCGGTCATGTCGGTCCGGCGGGAGCCATTTTATCAAAAAGTAAAATGATATCGCTGCATTCGGTTACAATCCATCGAAACATTACGATTTCTATAAAAACATCCATAATTCGTAACTCCTTTTGTCGAAATAACGCGGAATAACTGTTTGGCCGACAATGCTTCTATGTCCCTACGTACCGGTCAGGAGATTGACGAAGTTTCAGCTTTGCGGTCATGTCGGTCCGGCGGGAGCCATTTTATCAAAAAGTAAAATGATATCGCTGCATTCGGTTACAATCCATCGAACCATTACAATTTCTATAAAAACATCCATAATTCGTAACACTTTTTGTCGAAATAACGCGGAAAAATTGTTTGGCCGACAATACCTCTATGTCCCCACGTGCCGGTCGGGAGATTGACAAAGTGTCTGCTTAGCGGTCATGTCGGCCCGGCGGGAGTCATTTTACCAAAAAGAAAAATGATATTCCAGCATTCGATTGCCATTCGTCGAACCATTACGATTTCTATAAAAATATCCATAATTCGTAACTCTTGTTATCGAAATAACGCGGAAAAATTGTTTGGCCGACAATACCTCTATGTCCCCACGTGCCGGTCGGGAGATTGACAAAGTGTCTGCTTAGCGGTCATGCCGGCCCGGCGGGAGTCATTTTACCAAAAAGTAAAATGATATTCGTGCATTCGATTACAATTCGTCGAACCATTACGATTTCTATAGAAATATCCATAATTCGTAACTCTTGTTATGGAAATAACGCGGAAAAATTGTTTGGCCGACAATTCTCCTATGTCCCCTCGAGCCGGTCAGGAAATTGAAAAAGTTTGATCTTTGCCGTCATGTCGGTCCGGCGGCAGCCATTTTATCAAAAAGTAAAATGATATCGTTGCATTCGGTTACAATTCATCGAACCATTACGATTTCTATAAAAACATCCATAATTCGTAACCCTTGTTATCGAAATAACGCGGAATAACTGTTTGGACGACAATGCTTCTATGTCCCTACGTACCGGTCAGGAGATTGACGAAGTTTCAGCTTTGCGGTCATCGTCGGTCCGGCGGGAGCCATTTTATCAAAAAGTAAAATGATTTCGCTGCATTCGGTTACAATTCATCGAACCATTACGATTTCTATAAAAACATCCATAATTCGTAACTCCTTTTGTCGAAATAACGCGGAAAAGCTGTTTGGCCGACAATACCTCTATGTCCCCACGTGCCGGTCGGGAGATTGACAAAGTGTCCGCTTTGCGGTCATGTCGGCCCGGCGGGAGCCATTTTACCAAAAAGTAGAATGATATTCCAGCATTCGATTACAATTCGTCGCACCATTACGATTTCTATAAAAATATCCATAATTCGTAACTCTTGTTATCGAAATAACGCGGAAAAATTGTTTGGCCGACAATTCTCCTATGTCCCCTCGTGCCGGTCAGGAAATTGACAAAGTTTGATCTTTGCCGTCATGTCGGTCCGGCGGCAGCCATTTTATCAAAAAGTAAAATGATATCGCTGCATTCGGTTACAATCCATCGAACCATTACGATTTCTATAAAAACATCCATAATTCGTAACTCTTGTTATCGAAATAACGCGGAATAACTGTTTGGCCGACAATGCTTCTATGTCCCTACGTACCGGTCAGGAGATTGACGAAGTTTCAGCTTTGCGGTCATGTCGGTCCGGCGGGAGCCATTTTATCAAAAAGTAAAATGATATCTTTGCATTCGGTTACAATCCATCGAACCATTACAATTTCTATAAAAACATCCATAATTCGTAACTCTTTTTGTCGAAATAACGCGGAAAAACTGTTTGGCCGACAATACCTCTATGTCCCCACGTGCCGGTCGGGAGATTGACAAAGTGTCTGCTTAGCGGTCATGTCGGCCCGGCGGGAGTCATTTTACCAAAAAGTAAAATGATATTCGTGCATTCGATTAGAATTCGTCGAACCATTACGATTTCTATAAAAATATCCATAATTCGTAACTCTTGTTATGGAAATAACGCGGAAAAATTGTTTGGCCGACAATTCTCCTATGTCCCCTCGTGCCGGTCGGGAAATTGACAAAGTTTGATCTTTGCCGTCATGTCGGTCCGGCGGCAGCCATTTTATCGAAAAGTAAAATGATATCGTTGCATTCGGTTACAATTCATCGAACCATTACGATTTCTATAAAAACATCCATAATTCGTAACCCTTGTTATCGAAATAACGCGGAATAACTGTTTGGACGACAATGCTTCTATGTCCCTACGTACCGGTCAGGAGATTGACGAAGTTTCAGCTTTGCGGTCATCGTCGGTCCGGCGGGAGCCATTTTATCAAAAAGTAAAATGATTTCGTTGCATTCGGTTACAATTCATCGAACCATTACGATTTCTATAAAAACATCCATAATTCGTAACTCTTGTTATCGAAATAACGCGGAATAACTGTTTGGCCGACAATTCTACTATGTCCCCTCGTGCCGATCGGGAAATTGACAAAGTTTGATCTTTGCCGTCATGTCGGTCCGGCGGCAGCCATTTTATCAAAAAGTAAAATATCGTTACATTCTGTTACAATTCATCCAACCATTACGATTTCTATAAAAACATCCATAATTCGTAACTCTTGTTATCGAAATAACGCGGAATAACTGTTTGGCCGACAATACCTCTATGTCCCCACGTGCCGGTCAGGAGATTGACGAAGTTTCAGCTTTGCGGTCATCGTCGGTCCGGCGGGAGCCATTTTATCAAAAAGTAAAATGATTTCGTTGCATTCGGTTACAATTCATCGAACCATTACGATTTCTATAAAAACATCCATAATTCGTAACTCTTGTTATCGAAATAACGCGGAATAACTGTTTGGCCGACAATTCTACTATGTCCCCTCGTGCCGATCGGGAAATTGACAAAGTTTGATCTTTGCCGTCATGTCGGTCCGGCGGCAGCCATTTTATCAAAAAGTAAAATATCGTTACATTCTGTTACAATTCATCCAACCATTACGATTTCTATAAAAACATCCATAATTCGTAACTCTTGTTATCGAAATAACGCGGAATAACTGTTTGGCCGACAATACCTCTATGTCCCCACGTGCCGGTCGGGAGATTGACAAAGTGTCTGCTTTGCGGTCATGTCGGCCAGGCGGGAGTCATTTTACCAAAAAGTAAAGTGATATTCCAGCATTCGATTACCATTCGTCGAACCATTACGATTTCTATAAAAATATCCATAATTCGTAACTCTTGTTATCGAAATAACGCGGAAAAATTGTTTGGCCGACAATTCTCCTATGTCCCCTCGTACCGGTCAGGAGATTGACGAAGTTTCAGCTTTGCGGTCATGTCGGTCCGGTGGCAGCCATTTTATCAAAAAGTAAAATGATATCGTTGCATTCGGTTCCAATTCATCGAACCATTACGATTTCTATAAAAACATCCATAATTCGTAACTCTTGTTATCGAAATAACGCGGAATAACTGTTTGGCCGACAATGCTTCTATGTCCCTACGTACCGGTCAGGAGATTGACGAAGTTTCAGCTTTGCGGTCATTTCGGTCCGGTGGCAGCCATTTTATCAAAAAGTAAAATATCGTTGCATTCGGTTACAATCCATCGAACCATTACGATTTCTATAAAAACATCCATAATTGGTAACTCTTTTTGTCGAAATAACGCGGAAAAACTGTTTGGCCGACAATACCTCTATGTCCCCTCGTGCCGATCGGGAGATTGACAAAGTGTCTGCTTTGCGGTCATGTCGGCCCGGCGGGAGCCATTTTACCAAAAAGTAAAATGATATTCCAGCATTCGATTACAATTCGTCGAACCATTACGATTTCTATAAAAATATCCATAATTCGTAACTCTTGTTATCGAAATAACGCGGAAAAATTGTTTGGCCGACAATTCTCCTATGTCCCCTCGTGCCGGTCAGGAAATTGACAAAGTTTGATCTTTGCCGTCATGTCGGTCCGGCGGCAGCCATTTTATCAAAAAGTAAAATGATATCGCTGCATTCGGTTACAATCCATCGAACCATTATGATTTCTATAAAAACATCCATAATTCGTAACTCCTTTTGTCGAAATAACGCGGAATAACTGTTTGGCCGACAATGCTTCTATGTCCCTACGTACCGGTCAGGAGATTGACGAAGTTTCAGCTTTGCGGTCATGTCGGTCCGGCGGGAGCCATTTTATCAAGAAGTAAAATGATATCGCTGCATTCGGTTACAATCCATCGAACCATTACAATTTCTATAAAAACATCCATAATTCGTAACACTTTTTGTCTAAATAACGCGGAAAAATTGTTTGGCCGACAATACCTCTATGTCCCCACGTGCCGGTCGGGAGATTGACGAAGTTTCAGCTTTGCGGTCATGTCGGTCCGGTGGCAGCCATTTTATCAAAAAGTAAAATGATATCGTTGCATTCGGTTCCAATTCATCGAACCATTACGATTTCTATAAAAACATCCATAATTCGTAACTCTTGTTATCGAAATAACGCGGAATAACTGTTTGGCCGACAATGCTTCTATGTCCCTACGTACCGGTCAAGAGATTGACGAAGTTTCAGCTTTGCGGTCATGTCGGTCCGGCGGGAGCCATTTTATCAAAAAGTAAAATGATATCGCTGCATTCGGTTACAATCCATCGAAACATTACGATTTCTATAAAAACATCCATAATTCGTAACTCCTTTTGTCGAAATAACGCGGAATAACTGTTTGGCCGACAATGCTTCTATGTCCCTACGTACCGGTCAGGAGATTGACGAAGTTTCAGCTTTGCGGTCATGTCGGTCCGGCGGGAGCCATTTTATCAAAAAGTAAAATGATATCGCTGCATTCGGTTACAATCCATCGAACCATTACAATTTCTATAAAAACATCCATAATTCGTAACACTTTTTGTCGAAATAACGCGGAAAAATTGTTTGGCCGACAATACCTCTATGTCCCCACGTGCCGGTCGGGAGATTGACAAAGTGTCTGCTTAGCGGTCATGTCGGCCCGGCGGGAGTCATTTTACCAAAAAGAAAAATGATATTCCAGCATTCGATTGCCATTCGTCGAACCATTACGATTTCTATAAAAATATCCATAATTCGTAACTCTTGTTATCGAAATAACGCGGAAAAATTGTTTGGCCGACAATACCTCTATGTCCCCACGTGCCGGTCGGGAGATTGACAAAGTGTCTGCTTAGCGGTCATGCCGGCCCGGCGGGAGTCATTTTACCAAAAAGTAAAATGATATTCGTGCATTCGATTACAATTCGTCGAACCATTACGATTTCTATAGAAATATCCATAATTCGTAACTCTTGTTATGGAAATAACGCGGAAAAATTGTTTGGCCGACAATTCTCCTATGTCCCCTCGAGCCGGTCAGGAAATTGAAAAAGTTTGATCTTTGCCGTCATGTCGGTCCGGCGGCAGCCATTTTATCAAAAAGTAAAATGATATCGTTGCATTCGGTTACAATTCATCGAACCATTACGATTTCTATAAAAACATCCATAATTCGTAACCCTTGTTATCGAAATAACGCGGAATAACTGTTTGGACGACAATGCTTCTATGTCCCTACGTACCGGTCAGGAGATTGACGAAGTTTCAGCTTTGCGGTCAGCGTCGGTCCGGCGGGAGCCATTTTATCAAAAAGTAAAATGATTTCGTTGCATTCGGTTACAATTCATCGAACCATTACGATTTCTATAAAACCATCCATAATTCGTAACTCTTTTTGTCGAAATAACGCGGAAAAATTGTTTGGCCGACAATTCTACTATGTCCCCTCGTGCCGATCGGGAAATTGACAAAGTTTGATCTTTGCCGTCATGTCGGTCCGGCGGCAGCCATTTTATCAAAAAGTAAAATATCGTTGCATTCGGTTACAATTCATCGAACCATTACGATTTCTATAAAAACATCCATAATTCGTAACTCTTGTTATCGAAATAACGCGGAATAACTGTTTGGCCGACAATACTCCTATGTCCCTACGTACCGGTCAGGAGATTGACGAAGTTTCAGCTTTGCGGTCATCGTCGGTCCGGCGGGAGCCATTTTATCAAAAAGTAAAATGATTTCGCTGCATTCGGTTACAATTCATCGAACCATTACGATTTCTATAAAAACATCCATAATTCGTAACTCCTTTTTTCGAAATAACGCGGAAAAGCTGTTTGGCCGACAATACCTCTATGTCCCCACGTGCGGGTCGGGAGATTGACAAAGTGTCTGCTTTGCGGTCATGTCGGCCCGGCGGGAGCCATTTTACCAAAAAGTAGAATGATATTCCAGCATTCGATTACAATTCGTCGAAGCATTACGATTTCTATAAAAATATCCATAATTCGTAACTCTTGTTATCGAAATACCGCGGAAAAATTGTTTGGCCGACAATTCTCCTATGTCCCCTCGTGCCGGTCAGGAAATTGACGAAGTTTCAGCTTTGCGGTCATGTCGGTCCGGCGGCAGCCATTTTATCAAAAAGTAAAATATCGTTGCATTCTGTTACAATTCATCCAACCATTACGATTTCTATAAAAACATCCATAATTCGTAACTCTTGTTATCGAAATAACGCGGAATAACTGTTTGGCCGACAATACCTCTATGTCCCCACGTGCCGGTCGGGAGATTGACAAAGTGTCTGCTTTGCGGTCATGTCGGCCAGGCGGGAGTCATTTTACCAAAAAGTAAAGTGATATTCCAGCATTCGATTACCATTCGTCGAACCATTACGATTTCTATAAAAATATCCATAATTCGTAACTCTTGTTATCGAAATAACGCGGAAAAATTGTTTGGCCGACAATTCTCCTATGTCCCCTCGTGCCGGTCAGGAAATTGACAAAGTTTGATCTTTGCCGTCATGTCGGTCCGGCGGCAGCCATTTTATCAAAAAGTAAAATGATATCGCTGCATTCGGTTACAATCCATCGAACCATTACGATTTCTATAAAAACATCCATAATTCGTAACTCTTGTTATCGAAATAACGCGGAATAACTGTTTGGCCGACAATGCTTCTATGTCCCTACGTACCGGTCAGGAGATTGACGAAGTTTCAGCTTTGCGGTCATGTCGGTCCGGCGGGAGCCATTTTATCAAAAAGTAAAATGATATCTTTGCATTCGGTTACAATCCATCGAACCATTACAATTTCTATAAAAACATCCATAATTCGTAACTCTTTTTGTCGAAATAACGCGGAAAAACTGTTTGGCCGACAATACCTCTATGTCCCCACGTGCCGGTCGGGAGATTGACAAAGTGTCTGCTTAGCGGTCATGTCGGCCCGGCGGGAGTCATTTTACCAAAAAGTAAAATGATATTCGTGCATTCGATTAGAATTCGTCGAACCATTACGATTTCTATAAAAATATCCATAATTCGTAACTCTTGTTATGGAAATAACGCGGAAAAATTGTTTGGCCGACAATTCTCCTATGTCCCCTCGTGCCGGTCGGGAAATTGACAAAGTTTGATCTTTGCCGTCATGTCGGTCCGGCGGCAGCCATTTTATCGAAAAGTAAAATGATATCGTTGCATTCGGTTACAATTCATCGAACCATTACGATTTCTATAAAAACATCCATAATTCGTAACCCTTGTTATCGAAATAACGCGGAATAACTGTTTGGACGACAATGCTTCTATGTCCCTACGTACCGGTCAGGAGATTGACGAAGTTTCAGCTTTGCGGTCATCGTCGGTCCGGCGGGAGCCATTTTATCAAAAAGTAAAATGATTTCGTTGCATTCGGTTACAATTCATCGAACCATTACGATTTCTATAAAAACATCCATAATTCGTAACTCTTGTTATCGAAATAACGCGGAATAACTGTTTGGCCGACAATTCTACTATGTCCCCTCGTGCCGATCGGGAAATTGACAAAGTTTGATCTTTGCCGTCATGTCGGTCCGGCGGCAGCCATTTTATCAAAAAGTAAAATATCGTTACATTCTGTTACAATTCATCCAACCATTACGATTTCTATAAAAACATCCATAATTCGTAACTCTTGTTATCGAAATAACGCGGAATAACTGTTTGGCCGACAATACCTCTATGTCCCCACGTGCCGGTCGGGAGATTGACAAAGTGTCTGCTTTGCGGTCATGTCGGCCAGGCGGGAGTCATTTTACCAAAAAGTAAAGTGATATTCCAGCATTCGATTACCATTCGTCGAACCATTACGATTTCTATAAAAATATCCATAATTCGTAACTCTTGTTATCGAAATAACGCGGAAAAATTGTTTGGCCGACAATTCTCCTATGTCCCCTCGTACCGGTCAGGAGATTGACGAAGTTTCAGCTTTGCGGTCATGTCGGTCCGGTGGCAGCCATTTTATCAAAAAGTAAAATGATATCGTTGCATTCGGTTCCAATTCATCGAACCATTACGATTTCTATAAAAACATCCATAATTCGTAACTCTTGTTATCGAAATAACGCGGAATAACTGTTTGGCCGACAATGCTTCTATGTCCCTACGTACCGGTCAGGAGATTGACGAAGTTTCAGCTTTGCGGTCATTTCGGTCCGGTGGCAGCCATTTTATCAAAAAGTAAAATATCGTTGCATTCGGTTACAATCCATCGAACCATTACGATTTCTATAAAAACATCCATAATTGGTAACTCTTTTTGTCGAAATAACGCGGAAAAACTGTTTGGCCGACAATACCTCTATGTCCCCTCGTGCCGATCGGGAGATTGACAAAGTGTCTGCTTTGCGGTCATGTCGGCCCGGCGGGAGCCATTTTACCAAAAAGTAAAATGATATTCCAGCATTCGATTACAATTCGTCGAACCATTACGATTTCTATAAAAACATCCATAATTCGTAACTCCTTTTGTCGAAATAACGCGGAATAACTGTTTGGCCGACAATGCTTCTATGTCCCTACGTACCGGTCAGGAGATTGACGAAGTTTCAGCTTTGCGGTCATGTCGGTCCGGCGGGAGCCATTTTATCAAGAAGTAAAATGATATCGCTGCATTCGGTTACAATCCATCGAACCATTACAATTTCTATAAAAACATCCATAATTCGTAACACTTTTTGTCTAAATAACGCGGAAAAATTGTTTGGCCGACAATACCTCTATGTCCCCACGTGCCGGTCGGGAGATTGACGAAGTTTCAGCTTTGCGGTCATGTCGGTCCGGTGGCAGCCATTTTATCAAAAAGTAAAATGATATCGTTGCATTCGGTTCCAATTCATCGAACCATTACGATTTCTATAAAAACATCCATAATTCGTAACTCTTGTTATCGAAATAACGCGGAATAACTGTTTGGCCGACAATGCTTCTATGTCCCTACGTACCGGTCAAGAGATTGACGAAGTTTCAGCTTTGCGGTCATGTCGGTCCGGCGGGAGCCATTTTATCAAAAAGTAAAATGATATCGCTGCATTCGGTTACAATCCATCGAAACATTACGATTTCTATAAAAACATCCATAATTCGTAACTCCTTTTGTCGAAATAACGCGGAATAACTGTTTGGCCGACAATGCTTCTATGTCCCTACGTACCGGTCAGGAGATTGACGAAGTTTCAGCTTTGCGGTCATGTCGGTCCGGCGGGAGCCATTTTATCAAAAAGTAAAATGATATCGCTGCATTCGGTTACAATCCATCGAACCATTACAATTTCTATAAAAACATCCATAATTCGTAACACTTTTTGTCGAAATAACGCGGAAAAATTGTTTGGCCGACAATACCTCTATGTCCCCACGTGCCGGTCGGGAGATTGACAAAGTGTCTGCTTAGCGGTCATGTCGGCCCGGCGGGAGTCATTTTACCAAAAAGAAAAATGATATTCCAGCATTCGATTGCCATTCGTCGAACCATTACGATTTCTATAAAAATATCCATAATTCGTAACTCTTGTTATCGAAATAACGCGGAAAAATTGTTTGGCCGACAATACCTCTATGTCCCCACGTGCCGGTCGGGAGATTGACAAAGTGTCTGCTTAGCGGTCATGCCGGCCCGGCGGGAGTCATTTTACCAAAAAGTAAAATGATATTCGTGCATTCGATTACAATTCGTCGAACCATTACGATTTCTATAGAAATATCCATAATTCGTAACTCTTGTTATGGAAATAACGCGGAAAAATTGTTTGGCCGACAATTCTCCTATGTCCCCTCGAGCCGGTCAGGAAATTGAAAAAGTTTGATCTTTGCCGTCATGTCGGTCCGGCGGCAGCCATTTTATCAAAAAGTAAAATGATATCGTTGCATTCGGTTACAATTCATCGAACCATTACGATTTCTATAAAAACATCCATAATTCGTAACCCTTGTTATCGAAATAACGCGGAATAACTGTTTGGACGACAATGCTTCTATGTCCCTACGTACCGGTCAGGAGATTGACGAAGTTTCAGCTTTGCGGTCAGCGTCGGTCCGGCGGGAGCCATTTTATCAAAAAGTAAAATGATTTCGTTGCATTCGGTTACAATTCATCGAACCATTACGATTTCTATAAAACCATCCATAATTCGTAACTCTTTTTGTCGAAATAACGCGGAAAAATTGTTTGGCCGACAATTCTACTATGTCCCCTCGTGCCGATCGGGAAATTGACAAAGTTTGATCTTTGCCGTCATGTCGGTCCGGCGGCAGCCATTTTATCAAAAAGTAAAATATCGTTGCATTCGGTTACAATTCATCGAACCATTACGATTTCTATAAAAACATCCATAATTCGTAACTCTTGTTATCGAAATAACGCGGAATAACTGTTTGGCCGACAATACTCCTATGTCCCTACGTACCGGTCAGGAGATTGACGAAGTTTCAGCTTTGCGGTCATCGTCGGTCCGGCGGGAGCCATTTTATCAAAAAGTAAAATGATTTCGCTGCATTCGGTTACAATTCATCGAACCATTACGATTTCTATAAAAACATCCATAATTCGTAACTCCTTTTTTCGAAATAACGCGGAAAAGCTGTTTGGCCGACAATACCTCTATGTCCCCACGTGCGGGTCGGGAGATTGACAAAGTGTCTGCTTTGCGGTCATGTCGGCCCGGCGGGAGCCATTTTACCAAAAAGTAGAATGATATTCCAGCATTCGATTACAATTCGTCGAAGCATTACGATTTCTATAAAAATATCCATAATTCGTAACTCTTGTTATCGAAATACCGCGGAAAAATTGTTTGGCCGACAATTCTCCTATGTCCCCTCGTGCCGGTCAGGAAATTGACGAAGTTTCAGCTTTGCGGTCATGTCGGTCCGGCGGCAGCCATTTTATCAAAAAGTAAAATATCGTTGCATTCTGTTACAATTCATCCAACCATTACGATTTCTATAAAAACATCCATAATTCGTAACTCTTGTTATCGAAATAACGCGGAATAACTGTTTGGCCGACAATACCTCTATGTCCCCACGTGCCGGTCGGGAGATTGACAAAGTGTCTGCTTTGCGGTCATGTCGGCCAGGCGGGAGTCATTTTACCAAAAAGTAAAGTGATATTCCAGCATTCGATTACCATTCGTCGAACCATTACGATTTCTATAAAAATATCCATAATTCGTAACTCTTGTTATCGAAATAACGCGGAAAAATTGTTTGGCCGACAATACCTCTATGTCCCCACGTGCCGGTCGGGAGATTGACAAAGTGTCTGCTTAGCGGTCATGTCGGCCCGGCGGGAGTCATTTTACGAAAAAGTAAAATGATATTCGTGCATTCGATTACAATTCGTCGAACCATTACGATTTCTATAAAAATATCCATAATTCGTAACTCTTGTTATCGAAATAACGCGGAAAAATTGTTTGGCCGACAATTCTCCTATGTCCCCTCGTACCGGTCAGGAGATTGACGAAGTTTCAGCTTTGCGGTCATGTCGGTCCGGTGGCAGCCATTTTATCAAAAAGTAAAATGATATCGTTGCATTCGGTTCCAATTCATCGAAACATTACGATTTCTATAAAAACATCCATAATTCGTAACTCTTGTTATCGAAATAACGCGGAATAACTGTTTGGCCGACAATGCTTCTATGTCCCTACGTACCGGTCAGGAGATTGACGAAGTTTCAGCTTTGCGGTTATGTCGGTCCGGTGGCAGCCATTTTATCAAAAAGTAAAATATCGTTGCATTCGGTTACAATCCATCGAACCATTACGATTTCTATAAAAACATCCATAATTCGTAACTCTTTTTGCCGAAATAACGCGGAAAAACTGTTTGGCCGACAATACCTCTATGTCCCCTCGTGCCGATCGGGAGATTGACAAAGTGTCTGCTTTGCGGTCATGTCGGCCCGGCGGGAGCCATTTTACCAAAAAGTAAAATGATATTCCAGCATTCGATTACAATTCGTCGAACCATTACGATTTCTATAAAAATATCCATAATTCGTAACTCTTGTTATCGAAATAACGCGGAAAAATTGTTTGGCCGACAATTCTCCTATGTCCCCTCGTGCCGGTCAGGAAATTGACAAAGTTTGATCTTTGCCGTCATGTCGGTCCGGCGGCAGCCATTTTATCAAAAAGTAAAATGATATCGCTGCATTCGGTTACAATCCATCGAACCATTATGATTTCTATAAAAACATCCATAATTCGTAACTCCTTTTGTCGAAATAACGCGGAATAACTGTTTGGCCGACAATGCTTCTATGTCGCCTCGTGCCGGTCGGGAGATTGATAATGTTTCAGCTTTGCGGTCATGCCGGCCCGGCGGGAGACATTTTATCAAAAAGTTAAATGATATCGCTGCATTCGGTTACAATTCATCGAACCATTACGATTTCTCTGAAAACATCCATAATTCGTAATTCTTTCTATCGAAATAACGCGGAAAAACTGTTTGGCCGACAATTCTCCTATGTCGCCTCGTGCCGGTCGGGAAATTGACAAAGTTTGATCTTTGCCGTCATGTCGGTCCGGCGGCAGTCATTTTATCGAAAAGTAAAATGATATCGTTGCATTCGGTTACAATTCATCGAACCATTACGATTTCTATAAAAATATCCATAATTCGTAACTCTTGTTATCGAAATAACGCGGAAAAATTGTTTGGCCGACAATTCTACTATGTCCCCTCGTGCCGATCAGGAAATTGACGAAGTTTCAGCTTTGCGGTCATGTCGGTCCGGCGGGAGCCATTTTACCAAAAAGTAAGATGATATTCGTGCATTCGATTACAATTCGTCGAACCATTACGATTTCTATAAAAATATCCATAATTCGTAACTCTTGTCATCGAAATAACGCGGAGAAACTGTTTGGCCGACAATTCTTCTATGTCCCCACGTGCCGGTCGGGGGATTGACAAAGTGTCTGCTTAGCGGTCATGTCGGCCCGGCGGGAGCCATTTTACCAAAAAGTAAAATGATATTCGTGCATTCGATTGCAATTCGTAGAACCATTACGATTTCTATAAAAATATCCATAATTCGTAATTCTTTCTATCGAAATAACGCGGAGAAACTGTTTGGCCGACAATTCTCCTATGTCGCCTCGTGCCGGTCGGGAAATTGACAAAGTTTGATCTTTGACGTCATGTCGGTCCGGCGGCAGTCATTTTATCAAAAAGTAAAATGATATCGTTGCATTCGGTTACAATTCATCGAACCATTACGATTTCTATAAAAATATCCATAATTCGTAACTCTTGTTATCGAAATAACGCGGAGAAACTGTTTGGCCGACAATTCTTCTATGTCCCCACGTGCCGGTCGGGAGATTTAAAAGTGTCTGCTTAGCGGTCAGGTCGGCCCGGCGGGAGCCATTTTACCAAAAAGTAAAATGATATTCGTGCATTCGATTGCAATTCGTCGAACCATTACGATTTCTATAAAAATATCCATAATTCGTAACTCTTTTTATCGAAATAACGCGGAGAAACTGTTTGGCCGACAATTCTTCTATGTCCCCACGTGCCGGTCGGGAGATTGACAAAGACCCAGCTTTCCGGTCAGGTCTGTCCGGCGGGTGCAATTTTATAAATAAAATAAATTGATATCGCTGCACTCTACTACAACTCGTCGCACCATTACGATTTCTATAAAAACATCCATAATTCGTAATTCTTGTTATCGAAATAACACGAAAAAACTGTTCGGCCGACATTTCTTCTATGTCCCGACGTGCCGGTCGGGAGATTGATAATGTTTCAGCTTTGCGGTCATGCCGGCCCGGCGGGAGACATTTTATCAAAAAGTTAAATGATATCGCTGCATTCGGTTACAATTCATCGAACCATTACGATTTCTCTGAAAACATCCATAATTCGTAATTCTTTCTATCGAAATAACGCGGAAAAACTGTTTGGCCGACAATTCTCCTATGTCGCCTCGTGCCGGTCGGGAAATCGACAAAGTTTGATCTTTGCCGTCATGTCGGTCCGGCGGCAGTCATTTTATCGAAAAGTAAAATGATATCGTTGCATTCGGTTACAATTCATCGAACCATTACGATTTCTATAAAAATATCCATAATTCGTAACTCTTGTTATCGAAATAACGCGGAAAAATTGTTTGGCCGACAATTCTACTATGTCCCCTCGTGCCGATCAGGAAATTGACGAAGTTTCAGCTTTGCGGTCATGTCGGTCCGGCGGGAGCCATTTTATCAAAAAGTAAAATGATATCGCTGCATTCGGTTACAATCCATCGAACCATTACGATTTCTATAAAAACATCCATAACTCGTAACTCTTTTTGTCGAAATAACGCGGAAAAACTGTTTGGCCGACGATACCTCTATGTCCCCACGTGCCGGTCGGGAGATTGACAAAGTGTCTGCTAAGCGGTCATGTCGGCCCGGCGGGAGCCATTTTACCAAAAAGTAAAATGATATTCGTGCATTCGATTACAATTCGTCGAACCATTACGATTTCTATAAAAATATCCATAATTCGTAACTCTTGTTATCGAAATAACGCGGAGAAACTGTTTGGCCGACAATTCTTCTATGTCCCCACGTGCCGGTCGGGAGATTGACAAAGTGTCTGCTTAGCGGTCATGTCGGCCCGGCGGGAGCCATTTTACCAAAAAGTAAAATGATATTCGTGCATTCGATTGCAATTCGTCGAACCATTACGATTTCTATAAAAATATCCATAATTCGTAACTCTTTTTATCGAAATAACGCGGAGAAACTGTTTGGCCGACAATTCTTCTATGTCCCCACGTGCCGGTCGGGAGATTTAAAAGTGTCTGCTTAGCGGTCAGGTCGGCCCGGCGGGAGCCATTTTACCAAAAAGTAAAATGATATTCGTGCATTCGATTGCAATTCGTCGAACCATTACGATTTCTATAAAAATATCCATAATTCGTAACTCTTGTTATGGAAATAACGCGGAAAAATTGTTTGGCCGACAATTCTCCTATGTCCCCTCGAGCCGGTCAGGAAATTGAAAAAGTTTGATCTTTGCCGTCATGTCGGTCCGGCGGCAGCCATTTTATCAAAAAGTAAAATGATATCGTTGCATTCGGTTACAATTCATCGAACCATTACGATTTCTATAAAAACATCCATAATTCGTAACCCTTGTTATCGAAATAACGCGGAATAACTGTTTGGACGACAATGCTTCTATGTCCCTACGTACCGGTCAGGAGATTGACGAAGTTTCAGCTTTGCGGTCAGCGTCGGTCCGGCGGGAGCCATTTTATCAAAAAGTAAAATGATTTCGTTGCATTCGGTTACAATTCATCGAACCATTACGATTTCTATAAAACCATCCATAATTCGTAACTCTTTTTGTCGAAATAACGCGGAAAAATTGTTTGGCCGACAATTCTACTATGTCCCCTCATGCCGATCGGGAAATTGACAAAGTTTGATCTTTGCCGTCATGTCGGTCCGGCGGCAGCCATTTTATCAAAAAGTAAAATATCGTTGCATTCGGTTACAATTCATCGAACCATTACGATTTCTATAAAAACATCCATAATTCGTAACTCTTGTTATCGAAATAACGCGGAATAACTGTTTGGCCGACAATACTCCTATGTCCCTACGTACCGGTCAGGAGATTGACGAAGTTTCAGCTTTGCGGTCATCGTCGGTCCGGCGGGAGCCATTTTATCAAAAAGTAAAATGATTTCGCTGCATTCGGTTACAATTCATCGAACCATTACGATTTCTATAAAAACATCCATAATTCGTAACTCCTTTTTTCGAAATAACGCGGAAAAGCTGTTTGGCCGACAATACCTCTATGTCCCCACGTGCGGGTCGGGAGATTGACAAAGTGTCTGCTTTGCGGTCATGTCGGCCCGGCGGGAGCCATTTTACCAAAAAGTAGAATGATATTCCAGCATTCGATTACAATTCGTCGAAGCATTACGATTTCTATAAAAATATCCATAATTCGTAACTCTTGTTATCGAAATACCGCGGAAAAATTGTTTGGCCGACAATTCTCCTATGTCCCCTCGTGCCGGTCAGGAAATTGACGAAGTTTCAGCTTTGCGGTCATGTCGGTCCGGCGGCAGCCATTTTATCAAAAAGTAAAATATCGTTGCATTCTGTTACAATTCATCCAACCATTACGATTTCTATAAAAACATCCATAATTCGTAACTCTTGTTATCGAAATAACGCGGAATAACTGTTTGGCCGACAATACCTCTATGTCCCCACGTGCCGGTCGGGAGATTGACAAAGTGTCTGCTTTGCGGTCATGTCGGCCAGGCGGGAGTCATTTTACCAAAAAGTAAAGTGATATTCCAGCATTCGATTACCATTCGTCGAACCATTACGATTTCTATAAAAATATCCATAATTCGTAACTCTTGTTATCGAAATAACGCGGAAAAATTGTTTGGCCGACAATACCTCTATGTCCCCACGTGCCGGTCGGGAGATTGACAAAGTGTCTGCTTAGCGGTCATGTCGGCCCGGCGGGAGTCATTTTACGAAAAAGTAAAATGATATTCGTGCATTCGATTACAATTCGTCGAACCATTACGATTTCTATAAAAATATCCATAATTCGTAACTCTTGTTATCGAAATAACGCGGAAAAATTGTTTGGCCGACAATTCTCCTATGTCCCCTCGTACCGGTCAGGAGATTGACGAAGTTTCAGCTTTGCGGTCATGTCGGTCCGGTGGCAGCCATTTTATCAAAAAGTAAAATGATATCGTTGCATTCGGTTCCAATTCATCGAAACATTACGATTTCTATAAAAACATCCATAATTCGTAACTCTTGTTATCGAAATAACGCGGAATAACTGTTTGGCCGACAATGCTTCTATGTCCCTACGTACCGGTCAGGAGATTGACGAAGTTTCAGCTTTGCGGTTATGTCGGTCCGGTGGCAGCCATTTTATCAAAAAGTAAAATATCGTTGCATTCGGTTACAATCCATCGAACCATTACGATTTCTATAAAAACATCCATAATTCGTAACTCTTTTTGCCGAAATAACGCGGAAAAACTGTTTGGCCGACAATACCTCTATGTCCCCTCGTGCCGATCGGGAGATTGACAAAGTGTCTGCTTTGCGGTCATGTCGGCCCGGCGGGAGCCATTTTACCAAAAAGTAAAATGATATTCCAGCATTCGATTACAATTCGTCGAACCATTACGATTTCTATAAAAATATCCATAATTCGTAACTCTTGTTATCGAAATAACGCGGAAAAATTGTTTGGCCGACAATTCTCCTATGTCCCCTCGTGCCGGTCAGGAAATTGACAAAGTTTGATCTTTGCCGTCATGTCGGTCCGGCGGCAGCCATTTTATCAAAAAGTAAAATGATATCGCTGCATTCGGTTACAATCCATCGAACCATTATGATTTCTATAAAAACATCCATAATTCGTAACTCCTTTTGTCGAAATAACGCGGAATAACTGTTTGGCCGACAATGCTTCTATGTCGCCTCGTGCCGGTCGGGAGATTGATAATGTTTCAGCTTTGCGGTCATGCCGGCCCGGCGGGAGACATTTTACCAAAAAGTAAAATGATATTCGTGCATTCGATTGCAATTCGTAGAACCATTACGATTTCTATAAAAATATCCATAATTCGTAATTCTTTCTATCGAAATAACGCGGAAAAACTGTTTGGCCGACAATTCTCCTATGTCGCCTCGTGCCGGTCGGGAAATTGACAAAGTTTGATCTTTGCCGTCATGTCGGTCCGGCGGCAGTCATTTTATCGAAAAGTAAAATGATATCGTTGCATTCGGTTACAATTCATCGAACCATTACGATTTCTATAAAAATATCCATAATTCGTAACTCTTGTTATCGAAATAACGCGGAAAAATTGTTTGGCCGACAATTCTACTATGTCCCCTCGTGCCGATCAGGAAATTGACGAAGTTTCAGCTTTGCGGTCATGTCGGTCCGGCGGGAGCCATTTTACCAAAAAGTAAAATGATATTCGTGCATTCGATTACAATTCGTCGAACCATTACGATTTCTATAAAAATATCCATAATTCGTAACTCTTGTCATCGAAATAACGCGGAGAAACTGTTTGGCCGACAATTCTTCTATGTCCCCACGTGCCGGTCGGGGGATTGACAAAGTGTCTGCTTAGCGGTCATGTCGGCCCGGCGGGAGCCATTTTACCAAAAAGTAAAATGATATTCGTGCATTCGATTGCAATTCGTAGAACCATTACGATTTCTATAAAAATATCCATAATTCGTAATTCTTTCTATCGAAATAACGCGGAGAAACTGTTTGGCCGACAATTCTCCTATGTCGCCTCGTGCCGGTCGGGAAATTGACAAAGTTTGATCTTTGACGTCATGTCGGTCCGGCGGCAGTCATTTTATCAAAAAGTAAAATGATATCGTTGCATTCGGTTACAATTCATCGAACCATTACGATTTCTATAAAAATATCCATAATTCGTAACTCTTGTTATCGAAATAACGCGGAGAAACTGTTTGGCCGACAATTCTTCTATGTCCCCACGTGCCGGTCGGGAGATTTAAAAGTGTCTGCTTAGCGGTCAGGTCGGCCCGGCGGGAGCCATTTTACCAAAAAGTAAAATGATATTCGTGCATTCGATTACAATTCGTCGAACCATTACGATTTCTATAAAAACATCCATAATTCGTAACTCTTTTTGTCGAAATAACGCGGAAAATCTGTTTGGCCGACAATGCTTCTATGTCCCTACGTACCGGTCAGGAGACTGACGAAGTATCAGCTTTGCGGTCATGTCGGTCCGGCGGGAGCGATTTTGTCAAAAAGTAAAATGATATCGCTGCATTCGGTTACAATCCATCGAACCATTACGATTTCTATAAGAATATCCATAATTCGTAACTCTTTTTATCGAAATAACGCGGAGAAACTGTTTGGCCGACAATTCTTCTATGTCCCCACGTGCCGGTCGGGAGATTGACAAAGATCCAGCTTTCCGGTCAGGTCTGTCCGGCGGGTGCAATTTTATAAATAAAATAAATTGATATCGCCGCACTCTACTACAACTCGTCGCACCATTACGATTTCTATAAAAACATCCACAATTCGTAATTCTTGTTATCGAAATAACACGAAAAAACTGTTCGGCCGACATTTCTTCTATGTCCCGACGTGCCGGTCGGGAGATTGACAATGTTTCAGCTTTGCGGTCATGCAGGCCCGGCGGGAGACATTTTATCAAAAAGTTAAATGATATCGCTGCATTCGGTTACAATGCATCGAACCATTACGATTTCTCTGAAAACATCCATAATTCGTAATTCTTTCTATCGAAATAACGCGGAAAAACTGTTTGGCCGACAATTCTCCTATGTCGCCTCGTGCCGGTCGGGAAATCGACAAAGTTTGATCTTTGCCGTCATGTCGGTCCGGCGGCAGTCATTTAATCGAAAAGTAAAATGATATCGTTGCATTCGGTTACAATTCATCGAACCATTACGATTTCTATAAAAATATCCATAATTCGTAACTCTTGTTATCGAAATAACGCGGAAAAATTGTTTGGCCGACAATTCTACTATGTCCCCTCGTGCCGATCAGGAAATTGACGAAGTTTCAGCTTTGCGGTCATGTCGGTCCGGCGGGAGCCATTTTATCAAAAAGTAAAATGATATCGCTGCATTCGGTTACAATCCATCGAACCATTACGATTTCTATAAAAACATCCATAACTCGTAACTCTCTTTGTCGAAATAACGCGGAAAAACTGTTTGGCCGACGATACCTCTATGTCCCCAAGTGCCGGTCGGGAGATTGACAAAGTGTCTGCTAAGCGGTCATGTCGGCCCGGCGGGAGCCATTTTACCAAAAAGTAAAATGATATTCGTGCATTCGATTACAATTCGTCGAACCATTACGATTTCTATAAAAATATCCATAATTCGTAACTCTTGTTATCGAAATAACGCGGAGAAACTGTTTGGCCGACAATTCTTCTATGTCCCCACGTGCCGGTCGGGAAATTGACAAAGTTTGATCTTTGCCGTCATGCCGGCCCGGCGGGAGACATTTTATCAAAAAGTAAAATGATATCGCTGCATTCGGTTACAATTCATCGAACCACTACGATTTCTCTGAAAACATCCATAATTCGTAATTCTTTTTATCGAAATAACGCGGAAAAACTGTTTGGCCGACAATTCTCCTATGTCCCCACGTGCCGGTCGGGAGATTTAAAAGTGACTGCTTAGCGGTCAGGTCGGCCCGGCGGGAGCCATATTACCAAATAGTAAAATGATATTCGTGCATTCGATTGCAATTCGTCGAACCATTACGATTTCTATAAAAATATCCATAATTCGTAACTCTTTTTATCGAAATAACGCGGAGAAACTGTTTGGCCGACAATTCTTCTATGTCCCCACGTGCCGGTCGGGAGATTGACAAAGACCCAGCTTTCCGGTCAGGTCTGTCCGGCGGGTGCAATTTTATAAATAAAATAAATTGATATCGCTGCACTCTACTACAACTCGTCGCACCATTACGATTTCTATAAAAATATCCATAATTCGTAACTCTTGTTATCGAAATAACGCGGAGAAACTGTTTGGCCGACAATTCTTCTATGTCCCCACGTGCCGGTCGGGAGATTGACAAAGACCCAGCTTTCCGGTCAGGTCTGTCCGGCGGGTGCAATTTTATAAATAAAATAAATTGATATCGCTGCACTCTACTACAACTCGTCGCACCATTACGATTTCTATAAAAACATCCATAATTCGTAATTCTTGTTATCGAAATAACACGAAAAAACTGTTCGGCCGACATTTCTTCTATGTCCCGACGTGCCGGTCGGGAGATTGACAATGTCTCAGCTTTGCGGTCATGCCGGCCCGGCGGGAGACATTTTATCAAAAAGTAAAATGATATCGCTGCATTCGGTTACAATTCATCGAACCATTACGATTTCTCTGAAAACATCCATAATTCGTAATTCTTTTTATCGAAATAACGCGGAAAAACTGTTTGGCCGACAATTCTCCTATGTCGCCTCGTGCCGGTCGGGAAATTGACAAAGTTTGATCTTTGCCGTCATGTCGGTCCGGCGGCAGTCATTTTATCGAAAAGTAAAATGATATCGTTGCATTCGGTTACAATTCATCGAACCATTACGATTTCTATAAAAATATCCATAATTCGTAACTCTTGTTATCGAAATAACGCGGAAAAATTGTTTGGCCGACAATTCTACTATGTCCCCTCGTGCCGATCAGGAAATTGACGAAGTTTCAGCTTTGCGGTCATGTCGGTCCGGCGGGAGCCATTTTATCAAAAAGTAAAATGATATCGCTGCATTCGGTTACAATCCATCGAACCATTACGATTTCTATAAAAACATCCATAACTCGTAACTCTTTTTGTCGAAATAACGCGGAAAAACTGTTTGGCCGACGATACCTCTATGTCCCCACGTGCCGGTCGGGAGATTGACAAAGTGTCTGCTAAGCGGTCATGTCGGCCCGGCGGGAGCCATTTTACCAAAAAGTAAAATGATATTCGTGCATTCGATTACAATTCGTCGAACCATTACGATTTCTATAAAAATATCCATAATTCGTAACTCTTGTTATCGAAATAACGCGGAGAAACTGTTTGGCCGACAATTCTTCTATGTCCCCACGTGCCGGTCGGGAGATTGACAAAGTGTCTGCTTAGCGGTCATGTCGGCCCGGCGGGAGCCATTTTACCAAAAAGTAAAATGATATTCGGGCATTCGATTGCAATTCGCCGAACCATTACGATTTCTATAAAAATATCCATAATTCGTAACTCTTTTTATCGAACTAACGCGGAGAAACTGTTTGGCCGACAATTCTTCTATGTCCCCACGTGCCGGTCGGGAGATTGACAAAGATCCAGCTTTCCGGTCAGGTCTGTCCGGCGGGTGCAATTTTATAAATAAAATAAATTGATATCGCCGCACTCTACTACAACTCGTCGCACCATTACGATTTCTATAAAAACATCCATAATTCGTAATTCTTGTTATCGAAATAACGCGGAAAAACTGTTTGGCCGACAATACCTCTATGTCCCCACGTGCCGCTCGGGAGATTGACAAAGTGTCTGCTTAGCGGTCATGTCGGCCCGGCGGGAGCCATTTTACCAAAAAGTAAAATGATATTCGTGCATTCGATTACAATTCGTCGAACCATTACGATTTCTATAAAAGTATCCATAATTCGTAACTCTTGTTATCGAAATAACGCGGAGAAACTGTTTGGCCGACAATTCTTCTATGTCCCCACGTGCCGGTCGGGAGATTGACAAAGTGTCTGCTAAGCGGTCATGTCGGCCCGGCGGGAGCCATTTTACCAAAAAGTAAAATGATATTCGTGCATTCGATTACAATTCGTCGAACCATTACGATTTCTATAAAAATATCCATAATTCGTAACTCTTGTTATCGAAATAACGCGGAGAAACTGTTTGGCCGACAATTCTTCTATGTCCCCACGTGCCGGTCGGGAGATTGACAAAGACCCAGCTTTCCGGTCAGGTCTGTCCGGCGGGTGCAATTTTATAAATAAAATAAATTGATATCGCTGCACTCTACTACAACTCGTCGCACCATTACGATTTCTATAAAAACATCCATAATTCGTAACTCTTGTTATCGAAATAACGCGGAATAACTGTTTGGCCGACAATGCTTCTATGTCCCTACGTACCGGTCAGGAGATTGACGAAGTTTCAGCTTTGCGGTCATGTCGGTCCGGCGGCAGCCATTTTATCAAAAAGTAAAATGATATCGCTGCATTCGGTTACAATCCATCGAACCACTACGATTTCTCTGAAAACATCCATAATTCGTAATTCTTGTCATCGAAATAACGCCGAAAAACTGTTTGGCCGACAATGCTTCTATGTCCCTACGTACCGGTCAGGAGATTGACGAAGTTTCAGCTTTGCGGTCATGTCGGTCCGGCGGCAGCCATTTTATCAAAAAGTAAAATGATATCGCTGCATTCGGTTACAATCCATCGAACCATTACGATTTCTATAAAAACATCCATAATTCGTAACTCTTTTTGTCGAAATAACGCGGAAAAACTGTTTGGCCGACAATGCTTCTATGTCCCTACGTACCGGTCAGGAGATTGACGAAGTATCAGCTTTGCGGTCATGTCGGTCCGGCGGGAGTGATTTTGTCAAAAAGTAAAATGATATCGCTGCATTCGCTTACAATCCATCGAACCATTACGATTTCTATAAAAACATCCATAATTCGTAACTCTTTTTGTCGAAATACCGCGGAAAAGCTGTTTGGCAGACAATACCTCTATGTCCCCACGTGCCGGTCGGCGGATTGACAAAGACCCAGCTTTCCGGTCAGGTCTGTCCGGCGGGTGCAATTTTATAAATAAAATAAATTGATATCGCCGCACTCTACTACAACTCGTCGCACCATTACGATTTCTATAAAAACATCCATAATTCGTAATTCTTGTTATCGAAATAACACGAAAAAACTGTTCGGCCGACATTTCTTCTATGTCCCGACGTGCCGGTCGGGAGATTGACAATGTTTCAGCTTTGCGGTCATGCCGGCCCGGCGGGAGACATTTTATCAAAAAGTAAAATGATATCGCTGCATTCGGTTACAATTCATCGAACCACTACGATTTCTCTGAAAACATCCATAATTCGTAATTCTTTTTATCGAAATAACGCGGAAAAACTGTTTGGCCGACAATTCTCCTATGTCGCCTTGTGCCGGTCGGGAAATTGACAAAGTTTGATCTCTGCCGTCATGTCGGTCCGGCGGCAGTCATTTTATCAAAAAGTAAAATGATATCGTTGCGTTCGGTTACAATTCATCGAACCATTACGATTTCTATAAAAATATCCATAATTCGTAACTCTTGTTATCGAAATAACGCGGAAAAATTGTTTGGCCGACAATTCTACTATGTCCCCTCGTGCCGATCGGGAAATTGACGAAGTTTCAGCTTTGCGGTCATGTCGGTCCGGCGGGAGCCATTTTATCAAAAAGTAAAATGATATCGCTGCATTCGGTTACAATCCATCGAACCATTACGATTTCTATAAAAACATCCATAATTCGTAACTCTTATTGTCGAAATAACGCGGAAAAACTGTTTGGCCGACAATGCTTCTAGGTCCCTACGTACCGGTCAGGAGATTGACGAAGTATCAGCTTTGCGGTCATGTCGGTCCGGCGGGAGTGATTTTGTCAAAAAGTAAAATGATATCGCTGCATTCGGTTACAATCCATCGAACCATTACGATTTCTATTAAAATATCCATAATTCGTAACTCTTTTTAGCGAAATAACGCGGAGAAACTTTTTGGCCGACAATTCTTCTATGTCCCCACGTGCCGGTCGGGGGATTGACAAAGACCCAGCTTTCCGGTCAGGTCTGTCCGGGTGCAATTTTATAAATAAAATAAATTGATATCGCTGCACTCTACTACAACTCGTCGCACCATTACGATTACTATAAAAACATCCATAATTCGTAACTCTTTTTGTCGAAATAACGCGGAAAAACTGTTTGGCCGACAATACCTCTATGTCCCCACGTGCCGCTCGGGAGATTGACAAAGTGTCTGCTTAGCGGTCATGTCGGCCCGGCGGGAGCCATTTTACCAAAAAGTAAAATGATATTCGTGCATTCGATTACAATTCGTCGAACCATTACGATTTCTATAAAAGTATCCATAATTCGTAACTCTTGTTATCGAAATAACGCGGAGAAACTGTTTGGCCGACAATTCTTCTATGTCCCCACGTGCCGGTCGGGAGATTGACAAAGTGTCTGCTAAGCGGTCATGTCGGCCCGGCGGGAGCCATTTTACCAAAAAGTAAAATGATATTCGTGCATTCGATTACAATTCGTCGAACCATTACGATTTCTATAAAAATATCCATAATTCGTAACTCTTGTTATCGAAATAACGCGGAGAAACTGTTTGGCCGACAATTCTTCTATGTCCCCACGTGCCGGTCGGGAGATTGACAAAGACCCAGCTTTCCGGTCAGGTCTGTCCGGCGGGTGCAATTTTATAAATAAAATAAATTGATATCGCTGCACTCTACTACAACTCGTCGCACCATTACGATTTCTATAAAAACATCCATAATTCGTAACTCTTGTTATCGAAATAACGCGGAATAACTGTTTGGCCGACAATGCTTCTATGTCCCTACGTACCGGTCAGGAGATTGACGAAGTTTCAGCTTTGCGGTCATGTCGGTCCGGCGGCAGCCATTTTATCAAAAAGTAAAATGATATCGCTGCATTCGGTTACAATCCATCGAACCATTACGATTTCTATAAAAACATCCATAATTCGTAACTATTTTTGTCGAAATAACGCGGAAAAACTGTTTGGCCGACAATGCTTCTATGTCCCTACGTACCGGTCAGGAGATTGACGAAGTATCAGCTTTGCGGTCATGTCGGTCCGGCGGGAGTGATTTTGTCAAAAAGTAAAATGATATCGCTGCATTCGGTTACAATTCGTCGAACCATTACGATTTCTATAAAAATATCCATAATTCGTAACTCTTGTTATCGAAATAACGCGGAGAAACTGTTTGGCCGACAATTCTTCTATGTCCCCACGTGCCGGTCGGAAGATTGACAAAGTGTCTGCTAAGCGGTCATGTCGGCCCGGCGGGAGACATTTTATCAAAAAGTAAAATGATATCGCTGCATTCGGTTACAATTCATCGAACCATTACGATTTCTCTGAAAACATCCATAATTCGTAATTCTTTTTATCGAAATAACGCGGAAAAACTGTTTGGCCGACAATTCTCCTATGTCGCCTTGTGCCGGTCGGGAAATTGACAAAGTTTGATCTCTGCCGTCATGTCGGTCCGGCGGCAGTCATTTTATCAAAAAGAAAATGATATCGTTGCGTTCGGTTACAATTCATCGAACCATTACGATTTCTATAAAAATATCCATAATTCGTAACTCTTGTTATCGAAATAACGCGGAAAAATTGTTTGGCCGACAATTCTACTATGTCCCCTCGTGCCGATCGGGAAATTGACGAAGTTTCAGCTTTGCGGTCATGTCGGTCCGGCGGGAGCCATTTTATCAAAAAGTAAAATGATATCGCTGCATTCGGTTACAATCCATCGAACCATTACGATTTCTATAAAAACATCCATAATTCGTAACTCTTGTCATCGAAATAACGCAGAAAAACTGTTTGGCCGACAATGCTTCTATGTCCCTACGTACCGGTCAGGAGATTGACGAAGTTTCAGCTTTGCGGTCATGTCGGTCCGGCGGCAGCCATTTTATCAAAAAGTAAAATGATATCGCTGCATTCGGTTACAATCCATCGAACCATTACGATTTCTATAAAAACATCCATAATTCGTAACTCTTTTTGTCGAAATAACGCGGAAAAACTGTTTGGCCGACAATGCTTCTATGTCCCTACGTACCGGTCAGGAGATTGACGAAGTATCAGCTTTGCGGTCATGTCGGTCCGGCGGGAGTGATTTTGTCAAAAAGTAAAATGATATCGCTGCATTCGCTTACAATCCATCGAACCATTACGATTTCTATAAAAACATCCATAATTCGTAACTCTTTTTGTCGAAATACCGCGGAAAAGCTGTTTGGCAGACAATACCTCTATGTCCCCACGTGCCGGTCGGCGGATTGACAAAGACCCAGCTTTCCGGTCAGGTCTGTCCGGCGGGTGCAATTTTATAAATAAAATAAATTGATATCGCCGCACTCTACTACAACTCGTCGCACCATTACGATTTCTATAAAAACATCCATAATTCGTAATTCTTGTTATCGAAATAACACGAAAAAACTGTTCGGCCGACATTTCTTCTATGTCCCGACGTGCCGGTCGGGAGATTGACAATGTTTCAGCTTTGCGGTCATGCCGGCCCGGCGGGAGACATTTTATCAAAAAGTAAAATGATATCGCTGCATTCGGTTACAATTCATCGAACCACTACGATTTCTCTGAAAACATCCATAATTCGTAATTCTTGTCATCGAAATAACGCAGAAAAACTGTTTGGCCGACAATGCTTCTATGTCCCTACGTACCGGTCAGGAGATTGACGAAGTTTCAGCTTTGCGGTCATGTCGGTCCGGCGGCAGCCATTTTATCAAAAAGTAAAATGATATCGCTGCATTCGGTTACAATCCATCGAACCATTACGATTTCTATAAAAACATCCATAATTCGTAACTCTTTTTGTCGAAATAACGCGGAAAAACTGTTTGGCCGACAATGCTTCTATGTCCCTACGTACCGGTCAGGAGATTGACGAAGTATCAGCTTTGCGGTCATGTCGGTCCGGCGGGAGTGATTTTGTCAAAAAGTAAAATGATATCGCTGCATTCGCTTACAATCCATCGAACCATTACGATTTCTATAAAAACATCCATAATTCGTAACTCTTTTTGTCGAAATACCGCGGAAAAGCTGTTTGGCAGACAATACCTCTATGTCCCCACGTGCCGGTCGGCGGATTGACAAAGACCCAGCTTTCCGGTCAGGTCTGTCCGGCGGGTGCAATTTTATAAATAAAATAAATTGAGATCGCCGCACTCTACTACAACTCGTCGCACCATTACGATTTCTATAAAAACATCCATAATTCGTAATTCTTGTTATCGAAATAACACGAAAAAACTGTTCGGCCGACATTTCTTCTATGTCCCGACGTGCCGGTCGGGAGATTGACAATGTTTCAGCTTTGCGGTCATGCCGGCCCGGCGGGAGACATTTTATCAAAAAGTAAAATGATATCGCTGCATTCGGTTACAATTCATCGAACCACTACGATTTCTCTGAAAACATCCATAATTCGTAATTCTTTTTATCGAAATAACGCGGAAAAACTGTTTGGCCGACAATTCTCCTATGTCGCCTTGTGCCGGTCGGGAAATTGACAAAGTTTGATCTCTGCCGTCATGTCGGTCCGGCGGCAGTCATTTTATCAAAAAGTAAAATGATATCGTTGCGTTCGGTTACAATTCATCGAACCATTACGATTTCTATAAAAATATCCATAATTCGTAACTCTTGTTATCGAAATAACGCGGAAAAATTGTTTGGCCGACAATTCTACTATGTCCCCTCGTGCCGATCGGGAAATTGACGAAGTTTCAGCTTTGCGGTCATGTCGGTCCGGCGGGAGCCATTTTATCAAAAAGTAAAATGATATCGCTGCATTCGGTTACAATCCATCGAACCATTACGATTTCTATAAAAACATCCATAATTCGTAACTCTTATTGTCGAAATAACGCGGAAAAACTGTTTGGCCGACAATGCTTCTAGGTCCCTACGTACCGGTCAGGAGATTGACGAAGTATCAGCTTTGCGGTCATGTCGGTCCGGCGGGAGTGATTTTGTCAAAAAGTAAAATGATATCGCTGCATTCGGTTACAATCCATCGAACCATTACGATTTCTATAAAAATATCCATAATTCGTAACTCTTTTTAGCGAAATAACGCGGAGAAACTTTTTGGCCGACAATTCTTCTATGTCCCCACGTGCCGGTCGGGGGATTGACAAAGACCCAGCTTTCCGGTCAGGTCTGTCCGGGTGCAATTTTATAAATAAAATAAATTGATATCGCTGCACTCTACTACAACTCGTCGCACCATTACGATTACTATAAAAACATCCATAATTCGTAACTCTTTTTGTCGAAATAACGCGGAAAAACTGTTTGGCCGACAATACCTCTATGTCCCCACGTGCCGCTCGGGAGATTGACAAAGTGTCTGCTTAGCGGTCATGTCGGCCCGGCGGGAGCCATTTTACCAAAAAGTAAAATGATATTCGTGCATTCGATTACAATTCGTCGAACCATTACGATTTCTATAAAAGTATCCATAATTCGTAACTCTTGTTATCGAAATAACGCGGAGAAACTGTTTGGCCGACAATTCTTCTATGTCCCCACGTGCCGGTCGGGAGATTGACAAAGTGTCTGCTAAGCGGTCATGTCGGCCCGGCGGGAGCCATTTTACCAAAAAGTAAAATGATATTCGTGCATTCGATTACAATTCGTCGAACCATTACGATTTCTATAAAAATATCCATAATTCGTAACTCTTGTTATCGAAATAACGCGGAGAAACTGTTTGGCCGACAATTCTTCTATGTCCCCACGTGCCGGTCGGGAGATTGACAAAGACCCAGCTTTCCGGTCAGGTCTGTCCGGCGGGTGCAATTTTATAAATAAAATAAATTGATATCGCTGCACTCTACTACAACTCGTCGCACCATTACGATTTCTATAAAAACATCCATAATTCGTAATTCTTGTTATCGAAATAACACGAAAAAACTGTTCGGCCGACATTTCTTCTATGTCCCGACGTGCCGGTCGGGAGATTGACAATGTTTCAGCTTTGCGGTCATGCCGGCCCGGCGGGAGACATTTTATCAAAAAGTAAAATGATATCGCTGCATTCGGTTACAATTCATCGAACCATTACGATTTCTCTGAAAACATCCATAATTCGTAATTCTTTTTATCGAAATAACGCGGAAAAACTGTTTGGCCGACAATTCTCCTATGTCGCCTTGTGCCGGTCGGGAAATTGACAAAGTTTGATCTCTGCCGTCATGTCGGTCCGGCGGCAGTCATTTTATCAAAAAGTAAAATGATATCGTTGCGTTCGGTTACAATTCATCGAACCATTACGATTTCTATAAAAATATCCATAATTCGTAACTCTTGTTATCGAAATAACGCGGAAAAATTGTTTGGCCGACAATTCTACTATGTCCCCTCGTGCCGATCGGGAAATTGACGAAGTTTCCGCTTTGCGGTCATGTCGGTCCGGCGGCAGCCATTTTATCAAAAAGTAAAATGATATCGCTGCATTCGGTTACAATCCATCGAACCATTACGATTTCTATAAAAACATCCATAATTCGTAACTATTTTTGTCGAAATAACGCGGAAAAACTGTTTGGCCGACAATGCTTCTATGTCCCTACGTACCGGTCAGGAGATTGACGAAGTATCAGCTTTGCGGTCATGTCGGTCCGGCGGGAGTGATTTTGTCAAAAAGTAAAATGATATCGCTGCATTCGGTTACAATCCATCGAACCATTACGATTTCTATAAAAATATCCATAATTCGTAACTCTTTTTAGCGAAATAACGCGGAGAAACTGTTTGGCCGACAATTCTTCTATGTCCCCACGTGCCGGTCGGGGGATTGACAAAGACCCAGCTTTCCGGTCAGGTCTGTCCGGGTGCAATTTTATAAATAAAATAAATTGATATCGCTGCACTCTACTACAACTCGTCGCACCATTACGATTACTATAAAAACATCCATAATTCGTAACTCTTTTTGTCGAAATAACGCGGAAAAACTGTTTGGCCGACAATACCTCTATGTCCCCACGTGCCGGTCGGGAGATTGACAAAGTGTCTGCTTAGCGGTCATGTCGGCCCGGCGGGAGCCATTTTACCAAAAAGTAAAATGATATTCGTGCATTCGATTACAATTCGTCGAACCATTACGATTTCTATAAAAATATCCATAATTCGTAACTCTTGTTATCGAAATAACGCGGAGAAACTGTTTGGCCGACAATTCTTCTATGTCCCCACGTGCCGGTCGGAAGATTGACAAAGTGTCTGCTAAGCGGTCATGTCGGCCCGGCGGGAGACATTTTATCAAAAAGTAAAATGATATCGTTGCGTTCGGTTACAATTCATCGAACCATTACGATTTCTATAAAAATATCCATAATTCGTAACTCTTGTTATCGAAATAACGCGGAAAAATTGTTTGGCCGACAATTCTACTATGTCCCCTCGTGCCGATCGGGAAATTGACGAAGTTTCAGCTTTGCGGTCATGTCGGTCCGGCGGGAGCCATTTTATCAAAAAGTAAAATGATATCGCTGCATTCGGTTACAATCCATCGAACCATTACGATTTCTATAAAAACATCCATAATTCGTAACTCTTGTCATCGAAATAACGCAGAAAAACTGTTTGGCCGACAATGCTTCTATGTCCCTACGTACCGGTCAGGAGATTGACGAAGTTTCAGCTTTGCGGTCATGTCGGTCCGGCGGCAGCCATTTTATCAAAAAGTAAAATGATATCGCTGCATTCGGTTACAATCCATCGAACCATTACGATTTCTATAAAAACATCCATAATTCGTAACTCTTTTTGTCGAAATAACGCGGAAAAACTGTTTGGCCGACAATGCTTCTATGTCCCTACGTACCGGTCAGGAGATTGACGAAGTATCAGCTTTGCGGTCATGTCGGTCCGGCGGGAGTGATTTTGTCAAAAAGTAAAATGATATCGCTGCATTCGCTTACAATCCATCGAACCATTACGATTTCTATAAAAACATCCATAATTCGTAACTCTTTTTGTCGAAATACCGCGGAAAAGCTGTTTGGCAGACAATACCTCTATGTCCCCACGTGCCGGTCGGCGGATTGACAAAGACCCAGCTTTCCGGTCAGGTCTGTCCGGCGGGTGCAATTTTATAAATAAAATAAATTGATATCGCCGCACTCTACTACAACTCGTCGCACCATTACGATTTCTATAAAAACATCCATAATTCGTAATTCTTGTTATCGAAATAACACGAAAAAACTGTTCGGCCGACATTTCTTCTATGTCCCGACGTGCCGGTCGGGAGATTGACAATGTTTCAGCTTTGCGGTCATGCCGGCCCGGCGGGAGACATTTTATCAAAAAGTAAAATGATATCGCTGCATTCGGTTACAATTCATCGAACCACTACGATTTCTCTGAAAACATCCATAATTCGTAATTCTTGTCATCGAAATAACGCAGAAAAACTGTTTGGCCGACAATGCTTCTATGTCCCTACGTACCGGTCAGGAGATTGACGAAGTTTCAGCTTTGCGGTCATGTCGGTCCGGCGGCAGCCATTTTATCAAAAAGTAAAATGATATCGCTGCATTCGGTTACAATCCATCGAACCATTACGATTTCTATAAAAACATCCATAATTCGTAACTCTTTTTGTCGAAATAACGCGGAAAAACTGTTTGGCCGACAATGCTTCTATGTCCCTACGTACCGGTCAGGAGATTGACGAAGTATCAGCTTTGCGGTCATGTCGGTCCGGCGGGAGTGATTTTGTCAAAAAGTAAAATGATATCGCTGCATTCGCTTACAATCCATCGAACCATTACGATTTCTATAAAAACATCCATAATTCGTAACTCTTTTTGTCGAAATACCGCGGAAAAGCTGTTTGGCAGACAATACCTCTATGTCCCCACGTGCCGGTCGGCGGATTGACAAAGACCCAGCTTTCCGGTCAGGTCTGTCCGGCGGGTGCAATTTTATAAATAAAATAAATTGATATCGCCGCACTCTACTACAACTCGTCGCACCATTACGATTTCTATAAAAACATCCATAATTCGTAATTCTTGTTATCGAAATAACACGAAAAAACTGTTCGGCCGACATTTCTTCTATGTCCCGACGTGCCGGTCGGGAGATTGACAATGTTTCAGCTTTGCGGTCATGCCGGCCCGGCGGGAGACATTTTATCAAAAAGTAAAATGATATCGCTGCATTCGGTTACAATTCATCGAACCACTACGATTTCTCTGAAAACATCCATAATTCGTAATTCTTTTTATCGAAATAACGCGGAAAAACTGTTTGGCCGACAATTCTCCTATGTCGCCTTGTGCCGGTCGGGAAATTGACAAAGTTTGATCTCTGCCGTCATGTCGGTCCGGCGGCAGTCATTTTATCAAAAAGTAAAATGATATCGTTGCGTTCGGTTACAATTCATCGAACCATTACGGTTTCTATAAAAATATCCATAATTCGTAACTCTTGTTATCGAAATAACGCGGAAAAATTGTTTGGCCGACAATTCTACTATGTCCCCTCGTGCCGATCGGGAAATTGACGAAGTTTCAGCTTTGCGGTCATGTCGGTCCGGCGGGAGCCATTTTATCAAAAAGTAAAATGATATCGCTGCATTCGGTTACAATCCATCGAACCATTACGATTTCTATAAAAACATCCATAATTCGTAACTCTTATTGTCGAAATAACGCGGAAAAACTGTTTGGCCGACAATGCTTCTATGTCCCTACGTACCGGTCAGGAGATTGACGAAGTATCAGCTTTGCGGTCATGTCGGTCCGGCGGGAGTGATTTTGTCAAAAAGTAAAATGATATCGCTGCATTCGGTTACAATCCATCGAACCATTACGATTTCTATAAAAATATCCATAATTCGTAACTCTTTTTAGCGAAATAACGCGGAGAAACTGTTTGGCCGACAATTCTTCTATGTCCCCACGTGCCGGTCGGGGGATTGACAAAGACCCAGCTTTCCGGTCAGGTCTGTCCGGGTGCAATTTTATAAATAAAATAAATTGATATCGCTGCACTCTACTACAACTCGTCGCACCATTACGATTACTATAAAAACATCCATAATTCGTAACTCTTTTTGTCGAAATAACGCGGAAAAACTGTTTGGCCGACAATACCTCTATGTCCCCACGTGCCGCTCGGGAGATTGACAAAGTGTCTGCTTAGCGGTCATGTCGGCCCGGCGGGAGCCATTTTACCAAAAAGTAAAATGATATTCGTGCATTCGATTACAATTCGTCGAACCATTACGATTGCTATAAAAGTATCCATAATTCGTAACTCTTGTTATCGAAATAACGCGGAGAAACTGTTTGGCCGACAATTCTTCTATGTCCCCACGTGCCGGTCGGGAGATTGACAAAGTGTCTGCTAAGCGGTCATGTCGGCCCGGCGGGAGCCATTTTACCAAAAAGTAAAATGATATTCGTGCATTCGATTACAATTCGTCGAACCATTACGATTTCTATAAAAATATCCATAATTCGTAACTCTTGTTATCGAAATAACGCGGAGAAACTGTTTGGCCGACAATTCTTCTATGTCCCCACGTGCCGGTCGGGAGATTGACAAAGACCCAGCTTTCCGGTCAGGTCTGTCCGGCGGGTGCAATTTTATAAATAAAATAAATTGATATCGCTGCACTCTACTACAACTCGTGGCACCATTACGATTTCTATAAAAACATCCATAATTCGTAATTCTTGTTATCGAAATAACACGAAAAAACTGTTCGGCCGACATTTCTTCTATGTCCCGACGTGCCGGTCGGGAGATTGACAATGTTTTAGCTTTGCGGTCATGCCGGCCCGGCGGGAGACATTTTATCAAAAAGTAAAATGATATCGCTGCATTCGGTTACAATTCATCGAACCATTACGATTTCTCTGAAAACATCCATAATTCGTAATTCTTTTTATCGAAATAACGCGGAAAAACTGTTTGGCCGACAATTCTCCTATGTCGCCTTGTGCCGGTCGGGAAATTGACAAAGTTTGATCTCTGCCGTCATGTCGGTCCGGCGGCAGTCATTTTATCAAAAAGTAAAATGATATCGTTGCGTTCGGTTACAATTCATCGAACCATTACGATTTCTATAAAAATATCCATAATTCGTAACTCTTGTTATCGAAATAACGCGGAAAAATTGTTTGGCCGACAATTCTACTATGTCCCCTCGTGCCGATCGGGAAATTGACGAAGTTTCAGCTTTGCGGTCATGTCGGTCCGGCGGCAGCCATTTTATCAAAAAGTAAAATGATATCGTTGCGTTCGGTTACAATCCATCGAACCATTACGATTTCTATAAAAACATCCATAATTCGTAACTATTTTTGTCGAAATAACGCGGAAAAACTGTTTGGCCGACAATGCTTCTATGTCCCTACGTACCGGTCAGGAGATTGACGAAGTATCAGCTTTGCGGTCATGTCGGTCCGGCGGGAGTGATTTTGTCAAAAAGTAAAATGATATCGCTGCATTCGGTTACAATCCATCGAACCATTACGATTTCTATAAAAATATCCATAATTCGTAACTCTTTTTAGCGAAATAACGCGGAGAAACTGTTTGGCCGACAATTCTTCTATGTCCCCACGTGCCGGTCGGGGGATTGACAAAGACCCAGCTTTCCGGTCAGGTCTGTCCGGGTGCAATTTTATAAATAAAATAAATTGATATCGCTGCACTCTACTACAACTCGTCGCACCATTACGATTACTATAAAAACATCCATAATTCGTAACTCTTTTTGTCGAAATAACGCGGAAAAACTGTTTGGCCGACAATACCTCTATGTCCCCACGTGCCGGTCGGGAGATTGACAAAGTGTCTGCTTAGCGGTCATGTCGGCCCGGCGGGAGCCATTTTACCAAAAAGTAAAATGATATTCGTGCATTCGATTACAATTCGTCGAACCATTACGATTTCTATAAAAATATCCATAATTCGTAACTCTTGTTATCGAAATAACGCGGAGAAACTGTTTGGCCGACAATTCTTCTATGTCCCCACGTGCCGGTCGGAAGATTGACAAAGTGTCTGCTAAGCGGTCATGTCGGCCCGGCGGGAGACATTTTATCAAAAAGTAAAATGATATCGCTGCATTCGGTTACAATTCATCGAACCATTACGATTTCTCTGAAAACATCCATAATTCGTAATTCTTTTTATCGAAATAACGCGGAAAAACTGTTTGGCCGACAATTCTCCTATGTCGCCTTGTGCCGGTCGGGAAATTGACAAAGTTTGATCTCTGCCGTCATGTCGGTCCGGCGGCAGTCATTTTATCAAAAAGAAAATGATATTGTTGCGTTCGGTTACAATTCATCGAACCATTACGATTTCTATAAAAATATCCATAATTCGTAACTCTTGTTATCGAAATAACGCGGAAAAATTGTTTGGCCGACAATTCTACTATGTCCCCTCGTGCCGATCGGGAAATTGACGAAGTTTCAGCTTTGCGGTCATGTCGGTCCGGCGGGAGCCATTTTATCAAAAAGTAAAATGATATCGCTGCATTCGGTTACAATCCATCGAACCATTACGATTTCTATAAAAACATCCATAATTCGTAACTCTTGTCATCGAAATAACGCAGAAAAACTGTTTGGCCGACAATGCTTCTATGTCCCTACGTACCGGTCAGGAGATTGACGAAGTTTCAGCTTTGCGGTCATGTCGGTCCGGCGGCAGCCATTTTATCAAAAAGTAAAATGATATCGCTGCATTCGGTTACAATCCATCGAACCATTACGATTTCTATAAAAACATCCATAATTCGTAACTCTTTTTGTCGAAATAACGCGGAAAAACTGTTTGGCCGACAATGCTTCTATGTCCCTACGTACCGGTCAGGAGATTGACGAAGTATCAGCTTTGCGGTCATGTCGGTCCGGCGGGAGTGATTTTGTCAAAAAGTAAAATGATATCGCTGCATTCGCTTACAATCCATCGAACCATTACGATTTCTATAAAAACATCCATAATTCGTAACTCTTTTTGTCGAAATACCGCGGAAAAGCTGTTTGGCAGACAATACCTCTATGTCCCCACGTGCCGGTCGGGAGATTGACAATGTTTCAGCTTTGCGGTCATGCCGGCCCGGCGGGAGACATTTTATCAAAAAGTAAAATGATATCGTTGCGTTCGGTTACAATTCATCGAACCATTACGATTTCTATAAAAATATCCATAATTCGTAACTCTTGTTATCGAAATAACGCGGAAAAATTGTTTGGCCGACAATTCTACTATGTCCCCTCGTGCCGATCGGGAAATTGACGAAGTTTCAGCTTTGCGGTCATGTCGGTCCGGCGGGAGCCATTTTATCAAAAAGTAAAATGATATCGCTGCATTCGGTTACAATCCATCGAACCATTACGATTTCTATAAAAACATCCATAATTCGTAACTCTTATTGTCGAAATAACGCGGAAAAACTGTTTGGCCGACAATGCTTCTATGTCCCTACGTACCGGTCAGGAGATTGACGAAGTATCAGCTTTGCGGTCATGTCGGTCCGGCGGGAGTGATTTTGTCAAAAAGTAAAATGATATCGCTGCATTCGGTTACAATCCATCGAACCATTACGATTTCTATAAAAATATCCATAATTCGTAACTCTTTTTAGCGAAATAACGCGGAGAAGCTGTTTGGCCGACAATTCTTCTATGTCCCCACGTGCCGGTCGGGGGATTGACAAAGACCCAGCTTTCCGGTCAGGTCTGTCCGGGTGCAATTTTATAAATAAAATAAATTGATATCGCTGCACTCTACTACAACTCGTCGCACCATTACGATTACTATAAAAACATCCATAATTCGTAACTCTTTTTGTCGAAATAACGCGGAAAAACTGTTTGGCCGACAATACCTCTATGTCCCCACGTGCCGCTCGGGAGATTGACAAAGTGTCTGCTTAGCGGTCATGTCGGCCCGGCGGGAGCCATTTTACCAAAAAGTAAAATGATATTCGTGCATTCGATTACAATTCGTCGAACCATTACGATTTCTATAAAAGTATCCATAATTCGTAACTCTTGTTATCGAAATAACGCGGAGAAACTGTTTGGCCGACAATTCTTCTATGTCCCCACGTGCCGGTCGGGAGATTGACAAAGTGTCTGCTAAGCGGTCATGTCGGCCCGGCGGGAGCCATTTTACCAAAAAGTAAAATGATATTCGTGCATTCGATTACAATTCGTCGAACCATTACGATTTCTATAAAAATATCCATAATTCGTAACTCTTGTTATCGAAATAACGCGGAGAAACTGTTTGGCCGACAATTCTTCTATGTCCCCACGTGCCGGTCGGGAGATTGACAAAGACCCAGCTTTCCGGTCAGGTCTGTCCGGCGGGTGCAATTTTATAAATAAAATAAATTGATATCGCTGCACTCTACTACAACTCGTCGCACCATTACGATTTCTATAAAAACATCCATAATTCGTAATTCTTGTTATCGAAATAACACGAAAAAACTGTTCGGCCGACATTTCTTCTATGTCCCGACGTGCCGGTCGGGAGATTGACAATGTTTCAGCTTTGCGGTCATGCCGGCCCGGCGGGAGACATTTTATCAAAAAGTAAAATGATATCGCTGCATTCGGTTACAATTCATCGAACCATTACGATTTCTCTGAAAACATCCATAATTCGTAATTCTTTTTATCGAAATAACGCGGAAAAACTGTTTGGCCGACAATTCTCCTATGTCGCCTTGTGCCGGTCGGGAAATTGACAAAGTTTGATCTCTGCCGTCATGTCGGTCCGGCGGCAGTCATTTTATCAAAAAGTAAAATGATATCGTTGCGTTCGGTTACAATTCATCGAACCATTACGATTTCTATAAAAATATCCATAATTCGTAACTCTTGTTATCGAAATAACGCGGAAAAATTGTTTGGCCGACAATTCTACTATGTCCCCTCGTGCCGATCGGGAAATTGACGAAGTTTCAGCTTTGCGGTCATGTCGGTCCGGCGGCAGCCATTTTATCAAAAAGTAAAATGATATCGTTGCGTTCGGTTACAATCCATCGAACCATTACGATTTCTATAAAAACATCCATAATTCGTAACTCTTGTCATCGAAATAACGCAGAATAACTGTTTGGCCGACAATGCTTCTATGTCCCTACGTACCGGTCAGGAGATTGACGAAGTTTCAGCTTTGCGGTCATGTCGGTCCGGCGGCAGCCATTTTATCAAAAAGTAAAATGATATCGCTGCATTCGGTTACAATCCATCGAACCATTACGATTTCTATAAAAACATCCATAATTCGTAACTCTTTTTGTCGAAATATCGCGGAAAAACTGTTTGGCCGACAATGCTTCTATGTCCCTACGTACCGGTCAGGAGATTGACGAAGTATCAGCTTTGCGGTCATGTCGGTCCGGCGGGAGTGATTTTGTCAAAAAGTAAAATGATATCGCTGCATTCGCTTACAATCCATCGAACCATTACGATTTCTATAAAAACATCCATAATTCGTAACTCTTTTTGTCGAAATACCGCGGAAAAGCTGTTTGGCAGACAATACCTCCATGTCCCCACGTGCCGGTCGGCGGATTGACAAAGACCCAGCTTTCCGGTCAGGCCTGTCCGGGTGCAATTTTATAAATAAAATAAATTGATATCGCTGCACTCTACTACAACTCGTCGCACCATTACGATTTCTATAAAAACATCCATAATTCGTAATTCTTGTTGTCGAAATAACACGAAAAAACTGTTCGGCCGACATTTCTTCTATGTCCCGACGTGCCGGTCGGGAGATTGATAATGTTTCAGCTTTGCGGTCATGCCGGCCCGGCGGGAGACATTTTATCAAAAAGTTAAATGATATCGCTGCATTCGGTTACAATTCATCGAACCATTACGATTTCTCTGAAAACATCCATAATTCGTAATTATTTCTATCGAAATAACGCGGAAAAACTGTTTGGCCGACAATTCTCCTATGTCGCCTCGTGCCGGTCGGGAAATTGACAAAGTTTGATTTTTGCCGTCATGTCGGTCCGGCGGCAGTCATTTTATCGAAAAGTAAAATGATATCGTTGCATTCGGTTACAATTCATCGAACCATTACGATTTCTATAAAAATATCCATAATTCGTAACTCTTGTTATCGAAATAACGCGGAAAAATTGTTTGGCCGACAATTCTACTATGTCCCCTCGTGCCGATCAGGAAATTGACGAAGTTTCAGCTTTGCGGTCATGTCGGTCCGGCGGGAGCCATTTTACCAAAAAGTAAAATGATATTCGTGCATTCGATTACAATTCGTCGAACCATTACGATTTCTATAAAAATATCCATAATTCGTAACTCTTGTTATCGAAATAACGCGGAGAAACTGTTTGGCCGACAATTCTTCTATGTCCCCACGTGCCGGTCGGGAGATTGACAAAGTGTCTGCTTAGCGGTCATGTCGGCCCGGCGGGAGCCATTTTACCAAAAAGTAAAATGATATTCGTGCATTCGATTGCAATTCGTCGAACCATTACGATTTCTATAAAAATATCCATAATTCGTAACTCTTTTTATCGAAATAACGCGGAGAAACTGTTTGGCCGACAATTCTTCTATGTCCCCACGTGCCGGTCGAGAGATTGACAAAGACCCAGCTTTCCGGTCAGGTCTGTCCGGCGGGTGCAATTTTATAAATAAAATAAATTGATATCGCAGCACTCTACTACAACTCGTCGCACCATTACGATTTCTATAAAAACATCCATAATTCGTAATTCTTGTTATCGAAATAACACGAAAAAACTGTTCGGCCGACATTTCTTCTATGTCCCGACGTGCCGGTCGGGAGATTGACAATGTTTCAGCTTTGCGCTCATGCCGGCCCGGCGGGAGACATTTTATCAAAAAGTAAAATGATATCGCTGCATTCGGTTACAATCCATCGAACCATTACGATTTCTATAAAAACATCCATAATTCGTAACTCTTTTTGTCGAAATAACGCGGAAAAACTGTTTGGCCGACAATGCTTCTATGTCCCTACGTACCGGTCAGGAGATTGACGAAGTTTCAGCTTTGCGGTCATGTCGGTCCGGCGGGAGCCATTTTGTCAAAAAGTAAAATGATATCGCTGCATTCGGTTACAATCCTTCGAACCATTACGATTTCTATAAAAATATCCATAATTCGTAACTCTTTTTATCGCAATAACGCGGAGAAACTGTTTGGCCGACAATTCTTCTATGTCCCCACGTGCCGGTCGGGGGATTGACAAAGACCCAGCTTTCCGGTCAGGTCTGTCCGGCGGGTGCAATTTTATAAATAAAATAAATTAATATCGCTGCACTCTACTACAACTCGTCGCACCATTACGATTTCTATAAAAACATCCATAATTCGTAACTCTTTTTGTCGAAATAACGCGGAAAAACTGTTTGGCCGACAATACCTCTATGTCCCCACGTGCCGGTCGGGAGATTGACAAAGTGTCTGCTTAGCGGTCATGTCGGCCCGGCGGGAGCCATTTTACCAAAAAGTAAAATGATATTCGTGCATTCGATTACAATTCGTCGAACCATTACGATTTCTATAAAAATATCCATAATTCGTAACTCTTGTTATCGAAATAACGCGGAGAAACTGTTTGGCCGACAATTCTTCTATGTCCCCACGTGCCGGTCGGGAGATTGACAAAGTGTCTGCTTAGCGGTCATGTCGGCCCGGCGGGAGCCATTTTACCAAAAAGTAAAATGATATTCGTGCATTCGATTGCAATTCGTTGAACCATTACGATTTCTATAAAAATATCCATAATTCGTAACTCTTGTTATCGAAATAACGCGGAGAAACTGTTTGGCCGACAATTCTTCTATGTCCCCACGTGCCGGTCGGGAGATTGACAAAGACCCAGCTTTCCGGTCAGGTCTGTCCGGCGGGTGCAATTTTATAAATAAAATAAATTGATATCGCTGCACTCTACTACAACTCGTCGCACCATTACGATTTCTATAAAAACATCCATAATTCGTAATTCTTGTTATCGAAATAACACGAAAAAACTGTTCGGCCGACATTTCTTCTATGTCCCGACGTGCCGGTCGGGAGATTGACAATGTTTCAGCTTTGCGGTCATGCCGGCCCGGCGGGAGACATTTTATCAAAAAGTAAAATGATATCGCTGCATTCGGTTAAAATTCATCGAACCATTACGATTTCTCTGAAAACATCCATAATTCGTAATTCTTTTTATCGAAATAACGCGGAAAAACTGTTTGGCCGACAATTCTCCTATGTCGCCTTGTGCCGGTCGGGAAATTGACAAAGTTTGATCTCTGCCGTCATGTCGGTCCGGCGGCAGTCATTTTATCAAAAAGTAAAATGATATCGTTGCGTTCGGTTACAATTCATCGAACCATTACGATTTCTATAAAAATATCCATAATTCGTAACTCTTGTTATCGAAATAACGCGGAAAAATTGTTTGGCCGACAATTCTACTATGTCCCCTCGTGCCGATCGGGAAATTGACGAAGTTTCAGCTTTGCGGTCATGTCGGTCCGGCGGGAGCCATTTTATCAAAAAGTAAAATGATATCGCTGCATTCGGTTACAATCCATCGAACCATTACGATTTCTATAAAAACATCCATAATTCGTAACTCTTGTCATCGAAATAACGCGGAATATCTGTTTGGCCGACAATGCTTCTATGTCCCTACGTACCGGTCAGGAGATTGACGAAGTTTCAGCTTTGCGGTCATGTCGGTCCGGCGGCAGCCATTTTATCAAAAAGTAAAATGATATCGCTGCATTCGGTTACAATCCATCGAACCATTACGATTTCTATAAAAACATCCATAATTCGTAACTCTTTTTGTCGAAATAACGCGGAAAAACTGTTTGGCCGACAATGCTTCTATGTCCCTACGTACCGGTCAGGAGATTGACGAAGTATCAGCTTTGCGGTCATGTCGGTCCGGCGGGAGTGATTTTGTCAAAAAGTAAAATGATATCGCTGCATTCGGTTACAATCCATCGAACCATTACGATTTCTATAAAAATATCCATAATTCGTAACTCTTTTTAGCGAAATAACGCGGAGAAACTGTTTGGCCGACAATTCTTCTATGTCCCCACGTGCCGGTCGGGGGATTGACAAAGACCCAGCTTTCCGGTCAGGTCTGTCCGGGTGCAATTTTATAAATAAAATAAATTGATATCGCTGCACTCTACTACAACTCGTCGCACCATTACGATTTCTATAAAAACATCCATAATTCGTAATTTTTGTTATCGAAATAACACGAAAAAACTGTTCGGCCGACATTTCTTCTATGTCCCGACGTGCCGGTCGGGAGATTGACAATGTTTCAGCTTTGCGGTCATGCCGGCCCGGCGGGAGACATTTTATCAAAAAGTAAAATGATATCGCTGCATTCGGCTACAATTCATCGAACCATTACGATTTCTCTGAAAACATCCATAATTCGTAATTCTTTTTATCGAAATAACGCGGAAAAACTGTTTGGCCGACAATTCTTCTATGTCCCCACGTGCCGGTCGGGAAATTGACAAAGTTTGATCTTTGACGTCATGTCGGTCCGGCGGCAGTCATTTTATCAAAAAGTAAAATGATATCGTTGCATTCGGTTACAATTCATCGAACCATTACGATTTCTATAAAAATATCCATAATTCGTAACTCTTGTTATCGAAATAACGCGGAGAAACTGTTTGGCCGACAATTCTTCTATGTCCCCACGTGCCGGTCGGGAGATTGACAACGTGTCTGCTAAGCGGTCATGTCGGCCCGGCGGGAGCCATTTTACCAAAAAGTAAAATGATATTCGTGCATTCGATTACAATTCGTCGAACCATTACGATTTCTATAAAAATATCCATAATTCGTAACTCTTGTTATCGAAATAACGCGGAGAAACTGTTTGGCCGACAATTCTTCTATGTCCCCACGTGCCGGTCGGGAGATTGACAAAGACCCAGCTTTCCGGTCAGGTCTGTTCGGCGGGTGCAATTTTATAAATAAAATAAATTGATATCGCTGCACTCTACTACAACTCGTCGCACCATTACGATTTCTATAAAAACATCCATAATTCGTAATTCTTGTTATCGAAATAACACGAAAAAACTGTTCGGCCGACATTTCTTCTATGTCCCGACGTGCCGGTCGGGAGATTGACAATGTTTCAGCTTTGCGGTCATGCCGGCCCGGCGGGAGACATTTTATCAAAAAGTAAAATGATATCGCTGCATTCGGTTACAATTCATCGAACCATTACGATTTCTCTGAAAACATCCATAATTCGTAATTCTTTCTATCGAAATAACGCAGAATAACTGTTTGGCCGACAATGCTTCTATGTCCCTACGTACCGGTCAGGAGATTGACGAAGTTTCAGCTTTGCGGTCATGTCGGTCCGGCTGCAGCCATTTTATCAAAAAGTAAAATGATATCGCTGCATTCGGTTACAATCCATCGAACCATTACGATTTCTATAAAAACATCCATAATTCGTAACTCTTTTTGTCGAAATATCGCGGAGAAACTGTTTGGCCGACAATGCTTCTATGTCCCTACGTACCGGTCAGGAGATTGACGAAGTATCAGCTTTGCGGTCATGTCGGTGCGGCGGGAGTGATTTTGTCAAAAAGTAAAATGATATCGCTGCATTCGCTTACAATCCATCGAACCATTACGATTTCTATAAAAATATCCATAATTCGTAACTCTTTTTATCGCAATAACGCGGAGAAACTGTTTGGCCGACAATTCTTCTATGTCCCCACGTGCCGGTCGGGGGATTGACAAAGACCCAGCTTTCCGGTCAGGTCTGTCCGGCGGTTGCAATTTTATAAATAAAATAAATTAATATCGCTGCACTCTACTACAACTCGTCGCACCATTACGATTTCTATAAAAACATCCATAATTCGTAACTCTTTTTGTCGAAATAACGCGGAAAAACTGTTTGGCCGACAATACCTCTATGTCCCCACGTGCCGGTCGGGAGATTGACAGTGTCTGCTTAGCGGTCATGTCGGCCCGGCGGGAGCCATTTTACCAAAAAGTAAAATGATATTCGTGCATTCGATTACAATTCGTCGAACCATTACGATTTCTATAAAAATATCCATAATTCGTAACTCTTGTTATCGAAATAACGCGGAGAAACTGTTTGGCCGACAATTCTTCTATGTCCCCACGTGCCGGTCGGGAGATTGACAAAGTGTCTGCTTAGCGGTCATGTCGGCCCGGCGGGAGCCATTTTACCAAAAAGTAAAATGATATTCGTGCATTCGATTGCAATTCGTAGAACCATTACGATTTCTATAAAAATATCCATAATTCGTAACTCTTTTTATCGAAATAACGCGGAGGAACTGTTTGGCCGACAATTCTTCTATGTCCCCACGTGCCGGTCGGGAGATTGACAAAGACCCAGCTTTCCGGTCAGGTCTGTCCGGCGGGTGCAATTTTATAAATAAAATAAATTGATATCGCTGCACTCTACTACAACTCGTCGCACCATTACGATTTCTATAAAAACATCCATAATTCGTAATTCTTGTTATCGAAATAACACGAAAAAACTGTTCGGCCGACATTTCTTCTATGTCCCGACGTGCCGGTCGGGAGATTGACAATGTTTCAGCTTTGCGGTCATGCCGGCCCGGCGGGAGACATTTTATCAAAAAGTAAAATGATATCGCTGCATTCGGTTACAATTCATCGAACCATTACGATTTCTCTGAAAACATCCATAATTCGTAATTCTTTTTATCGAAATAACGCGGAAAAACTGTTTGGCCGACAATTCCCCTATGTCGCCTTGTGCCGGTCGGGAAATTGACAAAGTTTGATCTCTGCCGTCATGTCGGTCCGGCGGCAGTCATTTTATCAAAAAGTAAAATGATATCGTTGCGTTCGGTTACAATTCATCGAACCATTACGATTTCTATAAAAATATCCATAATTCGTAACTCTTGTTATCGAAATAACGCGGAAAAATTGTTTGGCCGACAATTCTACTATGTCCCCTCGTGCCGATCGGGAAATTGACGAAGTTTCAGCTTTGCGGTCATGTCGGTCCGGCGGGAGCCATTTTATCAAAAAGTAAAATGATATCGCAGCATTCGGTTACAATCCATCGAACCATTACGATTTCTATAAAAACATCCATAATTCGTAACTCTTTTTGTCGAAATAACGCGGAAAAACTGTTTGGCCGACAATACCTCTATGTCCCCACGTGCCGGTCGGGAGATTGACAAAGTGTCTGCTTAGCGGTCATGTCGGCCCGGAGGGAGCCATTTTACCAAAAAGTAAAATGATATTCGTGCATTCGATTGCAATTCGTAGAACCATTACGATTTCTATAAAAACATCCATAATTCGTAACTCTTGTTATCGAAATAACGCAGAATAACTGTTTGGCCGACAATGCTTCTATGTCCCTACGTACCGGTCAGGAGATTGACGAAGTTTCAGCTTTGCGGTCATGTCGGTCCGGCGGGTGCCATTTTGTCAAAAAGTAAAATGATATCGCTGCATTCGGTTACAATCCTTCGAACCATTACGATTTCTATAAAAATATCCATAATTCGTAACTCTTGTTATCGAAATAACGCGGAGAAACTGTTTGGCCGACAATTCTTCTATGTCCCCACGTGCCGGTCGGGAGATTGACAAAGTGTCTGCTAAGCGGTCATGTCGGCCCGGCGGGAGCCATTTTACCAAAAAGTAAAATGATATTCGTGCATTCGATTACAATTCGTCGAACCATTACGATTTCTATAAAAATATCCATAATTCGTAACTCTTGTTATCGAAATAACGCGGAGAAACTGTTTGGCCGACAATTCTTCTATGTCCCCACGTGCCGGTCGGGAGATTGACAAAGACCCAGCTTTCCGGTCAGGTCTGTTCGGCGGGTGCAATTTTATAAATAAAATAAATTGATATCGCTGCACTCTACTACAACTCGTCGCACCATTACGATTTCTATAAAAACATCCATAATTCGTAATTCTTGTTATCGAAATAACACGAAAAAACTGTTCGGCCGACATTTCTTCTATGTCCCGACGTGCCGGTCGGGAGATTGACAATGTTTCAGCTTTGCGGTCATGCCGGCCCGGCGGGAGACATTTTATCAAAAAGTAACATGATATCGCTGCATTCGGTTACAATTCATCGAACCATTACGATTTCTCTGAAAACATCCATAATTCGTAATTCTTTCTATCGAAATAACGCAGAATAACTGTTTGGCCGACAATGCTTCTATGTCCCTACGTACCGGTCAGGAGATTGACGAAGTTTCAGCTTTGCGGTCATGTCGGTCCGGCGGGAGCCATTTTGTCAAAAAGTAAAATGATATCGCTGCATTCGGTTACAATCCTTCGAACCATTACGATTTCTATAAAAATATCCATAATTCGTAACTCTTTTTATCGCAATAACGCGGAGAAACTGTTTGGCCGACAATTCTTCTATGTCCCCACGTGCCGGTCGGGGGATTGACAAAGACCCAGCTTTCCGGTCAGGTCTGTCCGGCGGGTGCAATTTTATAAATAAAATAAATTAATATCGCTGCACTCTACTACAACTCGTCGCACCATTACGATTTCTATAAAAACATCCATAATTCGTAACTCTTTTTGTCGAAATAACGCGGAAAAACTGTTTGGCCGACAATACCTCTATGTCCCCACGTGCCGGTCGGGAGATTGACAAAGCGTCTGCTTAGCGGTCATGTCGGCCCGGCGGGAGCCATTTTACCAAAAAGTAAAATGATATTCGTGCATTCGATTACAATTCGTCGAACCATTACGATTTCTATAAAAATATCCATAATTCGTAACTCTTGTTATCGAAATAACGCGGAGAAACTGTTTGGCCGACAATTCTTCTATGTCCCCACGTGCCGGTCGGGAGATTGACAAAGTGTCTGCTTAGCGGTCATGTCGGCACGGCGGGAGCCATTTTACCAAAAAGTAAAATGATATTCGTGCATTCGATTGCAATTCGTAGAACCATTACGATTTCTATAAAAATATCCATAATTCGTAACTCTTGTTATCGAAATAACGCGGAGAAACTGTTTGGCCGACAATTCTTCTATGTCCCCACGTGCCGGTCGGGAGATTGACAAAGACCCAGCTTTCCGGTCAGGTCTGTCCGGCGGGTGCAATTTTATAAATAAAATAAATTGATATCGCTTTACTCTACTACAACTCGTCGCACCATTACGATTTCTATAAAAACATCCATAATTCGTAATTCTTGTTATCGAAATAACACGAAAAAACTGTTCGGCCGACATTTCTTCTATGTCCCGACGTGCCGGTCGGGAGATTGACAATGTTTCAGCTTTGCGGTCATGCCGGCCCGGCGGGAGACATTTTATCAAAAAGTAAAATGATATCGCTGCATTCGGTTACAATTCATCGAACCATTACGATTTCTCTGAAAACATCCATAATTCGTAATTCTTCTTATCGAAATAACGCGGAAAAACTGTTTGGCCGACAATTCTCCTATGTCGCCTTGTGCCGGTCGGGAAATTGACAAAGTTTGATCTCTGCCGTCATGTCGGTCCGGCGGCAGTCATTTTATCAAAAAGTGAAATGATATCGTTGCGTTCGGTTACAATTCATCGAACCATTACGATTTCTATAAAAATATCCATAATTCGTAACTCTTGTTATCGAAATAACGCGGAAAAATTGTTTGGCCGACAATTCTACTATGTCCCCTCGTGCCGATCGGGAAATTGACGAAGTGTCTGCTTAGCGGTCATGTCGGCCCGGAGGGAGCCATTTTACCAAAAAGTAAAATGATATTCGTGCATTCGATTGCAATTCGTAGAACCATTACGATTTCTATAAAAACATCCATAATTCGTAACTCTTGTTATCGAAATAACGCAGAATAACTGTTTGGCCGACAATGCTTCTATGTCCCTACGTACCGGTCAGGAGATTGACGAAGTTTCAGCTTTGCGGTCATGTCGGTCCGGCGGGAGCCATTTTGTCAAAAAGTAAAATGATATCGCTGCATTCGGTTACAATCCTTCGAACCATTACGATTTCTATAAAAATATCCATAATTCGTAACTCTTGTTATCGAAATAACGCGGAGAAACTGTTTGGCCGACAATTCTTCTATGTCCCCACGTGCCGGTCGGGAGATTGACAAAGTGTCTGCTAAGCGGTCATGTCGGCCCGGCGGGAGCCATTTTACCAAAAAGTAAAATGATATTCGTGCATTCGATTACAATTCGTCGAACCATTACGATTTCTATAAAAATATCCATAATTCGTAACTCTTGTTATCGAAATAACGCGGAGAAACTGTTTGGCCGACAATTCTTCTATGTCCCCACGTGCCGGTCGGGAGATTGACAAAGTGTCTGCTTAGCGGTCATGTCGGCCCGGCGGGAGCCATTTTACCAAAAAGTAAAATGATATTCGTGCATTCGATTGCAATTCGTTGAACCATTACGATTTCTATAAAAATATCCATAATTCGTAACTCTTGTTATCGAAATAACGCGGAGAAACTGTTTGGCCGACAATTCTTCTATGTCCCCACGTGCCGGTCGGGAGATTGACAAAGACCCAGCTTTCCGGTCAGGTCTGTCCGGCGGGTGCAATTTTATAAATAAAATAAATTGATATCGCTGCACTCTACTACAACTCGTCGCACCATTACGATTTCTATAAAAACATCCATAATTCGTAATTCTTGTTATCGAAATAACACGAAAAAACTGTTCGGCCGACATTTCTTCTATGTCCCGACGTGCCGGTCGGGAGATTGACAATGTTTCAGCTTTGCGGTCATGCCGGCCCGGCGGGAGACATTTTATCAAAAAGTAAAATGATATCGCTGCATTCGGTTAAAATTCATCGAACCATTACGATTTCTCTGAAAACATCCATAATTCGTAATTCTTTTTATCGAAATAACGCGGAAAAACTGTTTGGCCGACAATTCTCCTATGTCGCCTTGTGCCGGTCGGGAAATTGACAAAGTTTGATCTCTGCCGTCATGTCGGTCCGGCGGCAGTCATTTTATCAAAAAGTAAAATGATATCGTTGCGTTCGGTTACAATTCATCGAACCATTACGATTTCTATAAAAATATCCATAATTCGTAACTCTTGTTATCGAAATAACGCGGAAAAATTGTTTGGCCGACAATTCTACTATGTCCCCTCGTGCCGATCGGGAAATTGACGAAGTTTCAGCTTTGCGGTCATGTCGGTCCGGCGGGAGCCATTTTATCAAAAAGTAAAATGATATCGCTGCATTCGGTTACAATCCATCGAACCATTACGATTTCTATAAAAACATCCATAATTCGTAACTCTTGTCATCGAAATAACGCGGAATATCTGTTTGGCCGACAATGCTTCTATGTCCCTACGTACCGGTCAGGAGATTGACGAAGTTTCAGCTTTGCGGTCATGTCGGTCCGGCGGCAGCCATTTTATCAAAAAGTAAAATGATATCGCTGCATTCGGTTACAATCCATCGAACCATTACGATTTCTATAAAAACATCCATAATTCGTAACTCTTTTTGTCGAAATAACGCGGAAAAACTGTTTGGCCGACAATGCTTCTATGTCCCTACGTACCGGTCAGGAGATTGACGAAGTATCAGCTTTGCGGTCATGTCGGTCCGGCGGGAGTGATTTTGTCAAAAAGTAAAATGATATCGCTGCATTCGGTTACAATCCATCGAACCATTACGATTTCTATAAAAATATCCATAATTCGTAACTCTTTTTAGCGAAATAACGCGGAGAAACTGTTTGGCCGACAATTCTTCTATGTCCCCACGTGCCGGTCGGGGGATTGACAAAGACCCAGCTTTCCGGTCAGGTCTGTCCGGGTGCAATTTTATAAATAAAATAAATTGATATCGCTGCACTCTACTACAACTCGTCGCACCATTACGATTTCTATAAAAACATCCATAATTCGTAATTTTTGTTATCGAAATAACACGAAAAAACTGTTCGGCCGACATTTCTTCTATGTCCCGACGTGCCGGTCGGGAGATTGACAATGTTTCAGCTTTGCGGTCATGCCGGCCCGGCGGGAGACATTTTATCAAAAAGTAAAATGATATCGCTGCATTCGGCTACAATTCATCGAACCATTACGATTTCTCTGAAAACATCCATAATTCGTAATTCTTTTTATCGAAATAACGCGGAAAAACTGTTTGGCCGACAATTCTTCTATGTCCCCACGTGCCGGTCGGGAAATTGACAAAGTTTGATCTTTGACGTCATGTCGGTCCGGCGGCAGTCATTTTATCAAAAAGTAAAATGATATCGTTGCATTCGGTTACAATTCATCGAACCATTACGATTTCTATAAAAATATCCATAATTCGTAACTCTTGTTATCGAAATAACGCGGAGAAACTGTTTGGCCGACAATTCTTCTATGTCCCCACGTGCCGGTCGGGAGATTGACAACGTGTCTGCTAAGCGGTCATGTCGGCCCGGCGGGAGCCATTTTACCAAAAAGTAAAATGATATTCGTGCATTCGATTACAATTCGTCGAACCATTACGATTTCTATAAAAATATCCATAATTCGTAACTCTTGTTATCGAAATAACGCGGAGAAACTGTTTGGCCGACAATTCTTCTATGTCCCCACGTGCCGGTCGGGAGATTGACAAAGACCCAGCTTTCCGGTCAGGTCTGTTCGGCGGGTGCAATTTTATAAATAAAATAAATTGATATCGCTGCACTCTACTACAACTCGTCGCACCATTACGATTTCTATAAAAACATCCATAATTCGTAATTCTTGTTATCGAAATAACACGAAAAAACTGTTCGGCCGACATTTCTTCTATGTCCCGACGTGCCGGTCGGGAGATTGACAATGTTTCAGCTTTGCGGTCATGCCGGCCCGGCGGGAGACATTTTATCAAAAAGTAACATGATATCGCTGCATTCGGTTACAATTCATCGAACCATTACGATTTCTCTGAAAACATCCATAATTCGTAATTCTTTCTATCGAAATAACGCAGAATAACTGTTTGGCCGACAATGCTTCTATGTCCCTACGTACCGGTCAGGAGATTGACGAAGTTTCAGCTTTGCGGTCATGTCGGTCCGGCGGCAGCCATTTTATCAAAAAGTAAAATGATATCGCTGCATTCGGTTACAATCCATCGAACCATTACGATTTCTATAAAAACATCCATAATTCGTAACTCTTTTTGTCGAAATATCGCGGAGAAACTGTTTGGCCGACAATGCTTCTATGTCCCTACGTACCGGTCAGGAGATTGACGAAGTATCAGCTTTGCGGTCATGTCGGTGCGGCGGGAGTGATTTTGTCAAAAAGTAAAATGATATCGCTGCATTCGCTTACAATCCATCGAACCATTACGATTTCTATAAAAATATCCATAATTCGTAACTCTTTTTATCGCAATAACGCGGAGAAACTGTTTGGCCGACAATTCTTCTATGTCCCCACGTGCCGGTCGGGGGATTGACAAAGACCCAGCTTTCCGGTCAGGTCTGTCCGGCGGTTGCAATTTTATAAATAAAATAAATTAATATCGCTGCACTCTACTACAACTCGTCGCACCATTACGATTTCTATAAAAACATCCATAATTCGTAACTCTTTTTGTCGAAATAACGCGGAAAAACTGTTTGGCCGACAATACCTCTATGTCCCCACGTGCCGGTCGGGAGATTGACAGTGTCTGCTTAGCGGTCATGTCGGCCCGGCGGGAGCCATTTTACCAAAAAGTAAAATGATATTCGTGCATTCGATTACAATTCGTCGAACCATTACGATTTCTATAAAAATATCCATAATTCGTAACTCTTGTTATCGAAATAACGCGGAGAAACTGTTTGGCCGACAATTCTTCTATGTCCCCACGTGCCGGTCGGGAGATTGACAAAGTGTCTGCTTAGCGGTCATGTCGGCCCGGCGGGAGCCATTTTACCAAAAAGTAAAATGATATTCGTGCATTCGATTGCAATTCGTAGAACCATTACGATTTCTATAAAAATATCCATAATTCGTAACTCTTTTTATCGAAATAACGCGGAGGAACTGTTTGGCCGACAATTCTTCTATGTCCCCACGTGCCGGTCGGGAGATTGACAAAGACCCAGCTTTCCGGTCAGGTCTGTCCGGCGGGTGCAATTTTATAAATAAAATAAATTGATATCGCTGCACTCTACTACAACTCGTCGCACCATTACGATTTCTATAAAAACATCCATAATTCGTAATTCTTGTTATCGAAATAACACGAAAAAACTGTTCGGCCGACATTTCTTCTATGTCCCGACGTGCCGGTCGGGAGATTGACAATGTTTCAGCTTTGCGGTCATGCCGGCCCGGCGGGAGACATTTTATCAAAAAGTAAAATGATATCGCTGCATTCGGTTACAATTCATCGAACCATTACGATTTCTCTGAAAACATCCATAATTCGTAATTCTTTTTATCGAAATAACGCGGAAAAACTGTTTGGCCGACAATTCCCCTATGTCGCCTTGTGCCGGTCGGGAAATTGACAAAGTTTGATCTCTGCCGTCATGTCGGTCCGGCGGCAGTCATTTTATCAAAAAGTAAAATGATATCGTTGCGTTCGGTTACAATTCATCGAACCATTACGATTTCTATAAAAATATCCATAATTCGTAACTCTTGTTATCGAAATAACGCGGAAAAATTGTTTGGCCGACAATTCTACTATGTCCCCTCGTGCCGATCGGGAAATTGACGAAGTTTCAGCTTTGCGGTCATGTCGGTCCGGCGGGAGCCATTTTATCAAAAAGTAAAATGATATCGCAGCATTCGGTTACAATCCATCGAACCATTACGATTTCTATAAAAACATCCATAATTCGTAACTCTTTTTGTCGAAATAACGCGGAAAAACTGTTTGGCCGACAATACCTCTATGTCCCCACGTGCCGGTCGGGAGATTGACAAAGTGTCTGCTTAGCGGTCATGTCGGCCCGGAGGGAGCCATTTTACCAAAAAGTAAAATGATATTCGTGCATTCGATTGCAATTCGTAGAACCATTACGATTTCTATAAAAACATCCATAATTCGTAACTCTTGTTATCGAAATAACGCAGAATAACTGTTTGGCCGACAATGCTTCTATGTCCCTACGTACCGGTCAGGAGATTGACGAAGTTTCAGCTTTGCGGTCATGTCGGTCCGGCGGGAGCCATTTTGTCAAAAAGTAAAATGATATCGCTGCATTCGGTTACAATCCTTCGAACCATTACGATTTCTATAAAAATATCCATAATTCGTAACTCTTGTTATCGAAATAACGCGGAGAAACTGTTTGGCCGACAATTCTTCTATGTCCCCACGTGCCGGTCGGGAGATTGACAAAGTGTCTGCTAAGCGGTCATGTCGGCCCGGCGGGAGCCATTTTACCAAAAAGTAAAATGATATTCGTGCATTCGATTACAATTCGTCGAACCATTACGATTTCTATAAAAATATCCATAATTCGTAACTCTTGTTATCGAAATAACGCGGAGAAACTGTTTGGCCGACAATTCTTCTATGTCCCCACGTGCCGGTCGGGAGATTGACAAAGTGTCTGCTAAGCGGTCATGTCGGCCCGGCGGGAGCCATTTTACCAAAAAGTAAAATGATATTCGTGCATTCGATTACAATTCGTCGAACCATTACGATTTCTATAAAAATATCCATAATTCGTAACTCTTGTTATCGAAATAACGCGCAGAAACTGTTTGGCCGACAATTCTTCTATGTCCCCACGTGCCGGTCGGGAGATTGACAAAGACCCAGCTTTCCGGTCAGGTCTGTCCGGCGGGTGCAATTTTATAAATAAAATAAATTGATATCGCTGCACTCTACTACAACTCCTCGCACCATTACGATTTCTATAAAAACATCCATAATTCGTAATTCTTGTTATCGAAATAACACGAAAAAACTGTTCGGCCGACATTTCTTCTATGTCCCGACGTGCCGGTCGGGAGATTGACAATGTTTCAGCTTTGCGCTCATGCCGGCCCGGCGGGAGACATTTTATCAAAAAGTAAAATGATATCGCTGCATTCGGTTACAATCCATCGAACCATTACGATTTCTATAAAAACATCCATAATTCGTAACTCTTTTTGTCGAAATAACGCGGAAAAACTGTTTGGCCGACAATGCTTCTATGTCCCTACGTACCGGTCAGGAGATTGACGAAGTTTCAGCTTTGCGGTCATGTCGGTCCGGCGGGAGCCATTTTGTCAAAAAGTAAAATGATATCGCTGCATTCGGTTACAATCCTTCGAACCATTACGATTTCTATAAAAATATCCATAATTCGTAACTCTTTTTATCGCAATAACGCGGAGAAACTGTTTGGCCGACAATTCTTCTATGTCCCCACGTGCCGGTCGGGGGATTGACAAAGACCCAGCTTTCCGGTCAGGTCTGTCCGGCGGGTGCAATTTTATAAATAAAATAAATTAATATCGCTGCACTCTACTACAACTCGTCGCACCATTACGATTTCTATAAAAACATCCATAATTCGTAACTCTTTTTGTCGAAATAACGCGGAAAAACTGTTTGGCCGACAATACCTCTATGTCCCCACGTGCCGGTCGGGAGATTGACAAAGTGTCTGCGTAGCGGTCATGTCGGCCCGGCGGGAGCCATTTTACCAAAAAGTAAAATGATATTCGTGCATTCGATTACAATTCGTCGAACCATTACGATTTCTATAAAAATATCCATAATTCGTAACTCTTGTTATCGAAATAACGCGGAGAAACTGTTTGGCCGACAATTCTTCTATGTCCCCACGTGCCGGTCGGGAGATTGACAAAGTGTCTGCTTAGCGGTCATGTCGGCACGGCGGGAGCCATTTTACCAAAAAGTAAAATGATATTCGTGCATTCGATTGCAATTCGTAGAACCATTACGATTTCTATAAAAATATCCATAATTCGTAACTCTTGTTATCGAAATAACGCGGAGAAACTGTTTGGCCGACAATTCTTCTATGTCCCCACGTGCCGGTCGGGAGATTGACAAAGACCCAGCTTTCCGGTCAGGTCTGTCCGGCGGGTGCAATTTTATAAATAAAATAAATTGATATCGCTTTACTCTACTACAACTCGTCGCACCATTACGATTTCTATAAAAACATCCATAATTCGTAATTCTTGTTATCGAAATAACACGAAAAAACTGTTCGGCCGACATTTCTTCTATGTCCCGACGTGCCGGTCGGGAGATTGACAATGTTTCAGCTTTGCGGTCATGCCGGCCCGGCGGGAGACATTTTATCAAAAAGTAAAATGATATCGCTGCATTCGGTTACAATTCATCGAACCATTACGATTTCTCTGAAAACATCCATAATTCGTAATTCTTTTTATCGAAATAACGCGGAAAAACTGTTTGGCCGACAATTCTCCTATGTCGCCTTGTGCCGGTCGGGAAATTGACAAAGTTTGATCTCTGCCGTCATGTCGGTCCGGCGGCAGTCATTTTATCAAAAAGTGAAATGATATCGTTGCGTTCGGTTACAATTCATCGAACCATTACGATTTCTATAAAAATATCCATAATTCGTAACTCTTGTTATCGAAATAACGCGGAAAAATTGTTTGGCCGACAATTCTACTATGTCCCCTCGTGCCGATCGGGAAATTGACGAAGTTTCAGCTTTGCGGTCATGTCGGTCCGGCGGGAGCCATTTTATCAAAAAGTAAAATGATATCGCAGCATTCGGTTACAATCCATCGAACCATTACGATTTCTATAAAAACATCCATAATTCGTAACTCTTATTGTCGAAATAACGCGGAAAAACTGTTTGGCCGACAATACCTCTATGTCCCCACGTGCCGGTCGGGAGATTGACAAAGTGTCTGCTTAGCGGTCATGTCGGCCCGGAGGGAGCCATTTTACCAAAAAGTAAAATGATATTCGTGCATTCGATTGCAATTCGTAGAACCATTACGATTTCTATAAAAACATCCATAATTCGTAACTCTTGTTATCGAAATAACGCAGAATAACTGTTTGGCCGACAATGCTTCTATGTCCCTACGTACCGGTCAGGAGATTGACGAAGTTTCAGCTTTGCGGTCATGTCGGTCCGGCGGGAGCCATTTTGTCAAAAAGTAAAATGATATCGCTGCATTCGGTTACAATCCTTCGAACCATTACGATTTCTATAAAAATATCCATAATTCGTAACTCTTGTTATCGAAATAACGCGGAGAAACTGTTTGGCCGACAATTCTTCTATGTCCCCACGTGCCGGTCGGGAGATTGACAAAGTGTCTGCTAAGCGGTCATGTCGGCCCGGCGGGAGCCATTTTACCAAAAAGTAAAATGATATTCGTGCATTCGATTACAATTCGTCGAACCATTACGATTTCTATAAAAATATCCATAATTCGTAACTCTTGTTATCGAAATAACGCGGAGAAACTGTTTGGCCGACAATTCTTCTATGTCCCCACGTGCCGGTCGGGAGATTGACAAAGTGTCTGCTAAGCGGTCGTGTCGGCCCGGCGGGAGCCATTTTACCAAAAAGTAAAATGATATTCGTGCATTCGATTACAATTCGTCGAACCATTACGATTTCTATAAAAATATCCATAATTCGTAACTCTTGTTATCGAAATAACGCGCAGAAACTGTTTGGCCGACAATTCTTCTATGTCCCCACGTGCCGGTCGGGAGATTGACAAAGACCCAGCTTTCCGGTCAGGTCTGTCCGGCGGGTGCAATTTTATAAATAAAATAAATTGATATCGCTGCACTCTACTACAACTCCTCGCACCATTACGATTTCTATAAAAACATCCATAATTCGTAATTCTTGTTATCGAAATAACACGAAAAAACTGTTCGGCCGACATTTCTTCTATGTCCCGACGTGCCGGTCGGGAGATTGACAATGTTTCAGCTTTGCGCTCATGCCGGCCCGGCGGGAGACATTTTATCAAAAAGTAAAATGATATCGCTGCATTCGGTTACAATCCATCGAACCATTACGATTTCTATAAAAACATCCATAATTCGTAACTCTTTTTGTCGAAATAACGCGGAAAAACTGTTTGGCCGACAATGCTTCTATGTCCCTACGTACCGGTCAGGAGATTGACGAAGTTTCAGCTTTGCGGTCATGTCGGTCCGGCGGGAGCCATTTTGTCAAAAAGTAAAATGATATCGCTGCATTCGGTTACAATCCTTCGAACCATTACGATTTCTATAAAAATATCCATAATTCGTAACTCTTTTTATCGCAATAACGCGGAGAAACTGTTTGGCCGACAATTCTTCTATGTCCCCACGTGCCGGTCGGGGGATTGACAAAGACCCAGCTTTCCGGTCAGGTCTGTCCGGCGGGTGCAATTTTATAAATAAAATAAATTAATATCGCTGCACTCTACTACAACTCGTCGCACCATTACGATTTCTATAAAAACATCCATAATTCGTAACTCTTTTTGTCGAAATAACGCGGAAAAACTGTTTGGCCGACAATACCTCTATGTCCCCACGTGCCGGTCGGGAGATTGACAAAGTGTCTGCTTAGCGGTCATGTCGGCCCGGCGGGAGCCATTTTACCAAAAAGTAAAATGATATTCGTGCATTCGATTACAATTCGTCGAACCATTACGATTTCTATAAAAATATCCATAATTCGTAACTCTTGTTATCGAAATAACGCGGAGAAACTGTTTGGCCGACAATTCTTCTATGTCCCCACGTGCCGGTCGGGAGATTGACAAAGTGTCTGCTTAGCGGTCATGTCGGCACGGCGGGAGCCATTTTACCAAAAAGTAAAATGATATTCGTGCATTCGATTGCAATTCGTAGAACCATTACGATTTCTATAAAAATATCCATAATTCGTAACTCTTGTTATCGAAATAACGCGGAGAAACTGTTTGGCCGACAATTCTTCTATGTCCCCACGTGCCGGTCGGGAGATTGACAAAGACCCAGCTTTCCGGTCAGGTCTGTCCGGCGGGTGCAATTTTATAAATAAAATAAATTGATATCGCTTTACTCTACTACAACTCGTCGCACCATTACGATTTCTATAAAAACATCCATAATTCGTAATTCTTGTTATCGAAATAACACGAAAAAACTGTTCGGCCGACATTTCTTCTATGTCCCGACGTGCCGGTCGGGAGATTGACAATGTTTCAGCTTTGCGGTCATGCCGGCCCGGCGGGAGACATTTTATCAAAAAGTAAAATGATATCGCTGCATTCGGTTACAATTCATCGAACCATTACGATTTCTCTGAAAACATCCATAATTCGTAATTCTTTTTATCGAAATAACGCGGAAAAACTGTTTGGCCGACAATTCTCCTATGTCGCCTTGTGCCGGTCGGGAAATTGACAAAGTTTGATCTCTGCCGTCATGTCGGTCCGGCGGCAGTCATTTTATCAAAAAGTGAAATGATATCGTTGCGTTCGGTTACAATTCATCGAACCATTACGATTTCTATAAAAATATCCATAATTCGTAACTCTTGTTATCGAAATAACGCGGAAAAATTGTTTGGCCGACAATTCTACTATGTCCCCTCGTGCCGATCGGGAAATTGACGAAGTTTCAGCTTTGCGGTCATGTCGGTCCGGCGGGAGCCATTTTATCAAAAAGTAAAATGATATCGCAGCATTCGGTTACAATCCATCGAACCATTACGATTTCTATAAAAACATCCATAATTCGTAACTCTTTTTGTCGAAATAACGCGGAAAAACTGTTTGGCCGACAATACCTCTATGTCCCCACGTGCCGGTCGGGAGATTGACAAAGTGTCTGCTTAGCGGTCATGTCGGCCCGGAGGGAGCCATTTTACCAAAAAGTAAAATGATATTCGTGCATTCGATTGCAATTCGTAGAACCATTACGATTTCTATAAAAACATCCATAATTCGTAACTCTTGTTATCGAAATAACGCAGAATAACTGTTTGGCCGACAATGCTTCTATGTCCCTACGTACCGGTCAGGAGATTGACGAAGTTTCAGCTTTGCGGTCATGTCGGTCCGGCGGGAGCCATTTTGTCAAAAAGTAAAATGATATCGCCGCATTCGGTTACAATCCTTCGAACCATTACGATTTCTATAAAAATATCCATAATTCGTAACTCTTGTTATCGAAATAACGCGGAGAAACTGTTTGGCCGACAATTCTTCTATGTCCCCACGTGCCGGTCGGGAGATTGACAAAGTGTCTGCTAAGCGGTCATGTCGGCCCGGCGGGAGCCATTTTACCAAAAAGTAAAATGATATTCGTGCATTCGATTACAATTCGTCGAACCATTACGATTTCTATAAAAATATCCATAATTCGTAACTCTTGTTATCGAAATAACGCGGAGAAACTGTTTGGCCGACAATTCTTCTATGTCCCCACGTGCCGGTCGGGAGATTGACAAAGTGTCTGCTAAGCGGTCATGTCGGCCCGGCGGGAGCCATTTTACCAAAAAGTAAAATGATATTCGTGCATTCGATTACAATTCGTCGAACCATTACGATTTCTATAAAAATATCCATAATTCGTAACTCTTGTTATCGAAATAACGCGCAGAAACTGTTTGGCCGACAATTCTTCTATGTCCCCACGTGCCGGTCGGGAGATTGACAAAGACCCAGCTTTCCGGTCAGGTCTGTCCGGCGGGTGCAATTTTATAAATAAAATAAATTGATATCGCTGCACTCTACTACAACTCCTCGCACCATTACGATTTCTATAAAAACATCCATAATTCGTAATTCTTGTTATCGAAATAACACGAAAAAACTGTTCGGCCGACATTTCTTCTATGTCCCGACGTGCCGGTCGGGAGATTGACAATGTTTCAGCTTTGCGCTCATGCCGGCCCGGCGGGAGACATTTTATCAAAAAGTAAAATGATATCGCTGCATTCGGTTACAATCCATCGAACCATTACGATTTCTATAAAAACATCCATAATTCGTAACTCTTTTTGTCGAAATAACGCGGAAAAACTGTTTGGCCGACAATGCTTCTATGTCCCTACGTACCGGTCAGGAGATTGACGAAGTTTCAGCTTTGCGGTCATGTCGGTCCGGCGGGAGCCATTTTGTCAAAAAGTAAAATGATATCGCTGCATTCGGTTACAATCCTTCGAACCATTACGATTTCTATAAAAATATCCATAATTCGTAACTCTTTTTATCGCAATAACGCGGAGAAACTGTTTGGCCGACAATTCTTCTATGTCCCCACGTGCCGGTCGGGGGATTGACAAAGACCCAGCTTTCCGGTCAGGTCTGTCCGGCGGGTGCAATTTTATAAATAAAATAAATTAATATCGCTGCACTCTACTACAACTCGTCGCACCATTACGATTTCTATAAAAACATCCATAATTCGTAACTCTTTTTGTCGAAATAACGCGGAAAAACTGTTTGGCCGACAATACCTCTATGTCCCCACGTGCCGGTCGGGAGATTGACAAAGTGTCTGCTTAGCGGTCATGTCGGCCCGGCGGGAGCCATTTTACCAAAAAGTAAAATGATATTCGTGCATTCGATTACAATTCGTCGAACCATTACGATTTCTATAAAAATATCCATAATTCGTAACTCTTGTTATCGAAATAACGCGGAGAAACTGTTTGGCCGACAATTCTTCTATGTCCCCACGTGCCGGTCGGGAGATTGACAAAGTGTCTGCTTAGCGGTCATGTCGGCACGGCGGGAGCCATTTTACCAAAAAGTAAAATGATATTCGTGCATTCGATTGCAATTCGTAGAACCATTACGATTTCTATAAAAATATCCATAATTCGTAACTCTTGTTATCGAAATAACGCGGAGAAACTGTTTGGCCGACAATTCTTCTATGTCCCCACGTGCCGGTCGGGAGATTGACAAAGACCCAGCTTTCCGGTCAGGTCTGTCCGGCGGGTGCAATTTTATAAATAAAATAAATTGATATCGCTGCACTCTACTACAACTCGTCGCACCATTACGATTTCTATAAAAACATCCATAATTCGTAATTCTTGTTATCGAAATAACACGAAAAAACTGTTCGGCCGACATTTCTTCTATGTCCCGACGTGCCGGTCGGGAGATTGACAATGTTTCAGCTTTGCGGTCATGCCGGCACGGCGGGAGACATTTTATCAAAAAGTAAAATGATATCGCTGCATTCGGTTACAATTCATCGAACCATTACGATTTCTCTGAAAACATCCATAATTCGTAATTCTTTTTATCGAAATAACGCGGAAAAACTGTTTGGCCGACAATTCTCCTATGTCGCCTTGTGCCGGTCGGGAAATTGACAAAGTTTGATCTCTGCCGTCATGTCGGTCCGGCGGCAGTCATTTTATCAAAAAGTGAAATGATATCGTTGCGTTCGGTTACAATTCATCGAACCATTACGATTTCTATAAAAATATCCATAATTCGTAACTCTTGTTATCGAAATAACGCGGAAAAATTGTTTGGCCGACAATTCTACTATGTCCCCTCGTGCCGATCGGGAAATTGACGAAGTTTCAGCTTTGCGGTCATGTCGGTCCGGCGGGAGCCATTTTATCAAAAAGTAAAATGATATCGCTGCATTCGGTTACAATTCATCGAACCATTACGATTTCTCTGAAAACATCCATAATTCGTAATTCTTTCTATCGAAATAACGCAGAATAACTGTTTGGCCGACAATGCTTCTATGTCCCTACGTACCGGTCAGGAGATTGACGAAGTTTCAGCTTTGCGGTCATGTCGGTCCGGCGGCAGCCATTTTATCAAAAAGTAAAATGATATCGCTGCATTCGGTTACAATCCATCGAACCATTACGATTTCTATAAAAACATCCATAATTCGTAACTCTTTTTGTCGAAATATCGCGGAGAAACTGTTTGGCCGACAATGCTTCTATGTCCCTACGTACCGGTCAGGAGATTGACGAAGTATCAGCTTTGCGGTCATGTCGGTCCGGCGGGAGTGATTTTGTCAAAAAGTAAAATGATATCGCTGCATTCGCTTACAATCCATCGAACCATTACGATTTCTATAAAAATATCCATAATTCGTAACTCTTTTTATCGAAATAACGCGGAGAAACTGTTTGGCCGACAATTCTTCTATGTCCCTACGTACCGGTCAGGAGATTGACGAAGTTTCAGCTTTGCGGTCATGTCGGTCCGGCGGCAGCCATTTTATCAAAAAGTAAAATGATATCGCTGCATTCGGTTACAATCCATCGAACCATTACGATTTCTATAAAAACATCCATAATTCGTAACTCTTTTTGTCGAAATATCGCGGAGAAACTGTTTGGCCGACAATGCTTCTATGTCCCTACGTACCGGTCAGGAGATTGACGAAGTATCAGCTTTGCGGTCATGTCGGTCCGGCGGGAGTGATTTTGTCAAAAAGTAAAATGATATCGCTGCATTCGCTTACAATCCATCGAACCATTACGATTTCTATAAAAATATCCATAATTCGTAACTCTTTTTATCGAAATAACGCGGAGAAACTGTTTGGCCGACAATTCTTCTATGCCCCACGTGCCGGTCGGGAGATTGACAAAGACCCAGCTTTCCGGTCAGGTCTGTCCGGCGGGTGCAATTTTATAAATAAAATAAATTGATATCGCTGCATTCTACTACAACTCGTCGCACCATTACGATTTCTATGAAAACATCCATAATTCGTAATTCTTGTTATCGAAATAACACGAAAAAACTGTTCGGCCGACATTTCTTCTATGTCCCGACGTGCCGGTCGGGAGATTGACAATGTTTCAGCTTTGCGCTCATGCCGGCCCGGCGGGAGACATTTTATCAAAAAGTAAAATGATATCGCTGCATTCGGTTACAATCCATCGAACCATTACGATTTCTATAAAAACATCCATAATTCGTAACTCTTTTTGTCGAAATAACGCGGAAAAACTGTTTGGCCGACAATGCTTCTATGTCCCTACGTACCGGTCAGGAGATTGACGAAGTTTCAGCTTTGCGGTCATGTCGGTCCGGCGGGAGCCATTTTGTCAAAAAGTAAAATGATATCGCTGCATTCGGTTACAATCCTGCGAACCATTACGATTTCTATAAAAATATCCATAATTCGTAACTCTTTTTATCGCAATAACGCGGAGAAACTGTTTGGCCGACAATTCTTCTATGTCCCCACGTGCCGGTCGGGGGATTGACAAAGACCCAGCTTTCCGGTCAGGTCTGTCCGGCGGTTGCAATTTTATAAATAAAATAAATTAATATCGCTGCACTCTACTACAACTCGTCGCACCATTACGATTTCTATAAAAACATCCATAATTCGTAACTCTTTTTGTCGACATAACGCGGAAAAACTGTTTGGCCGACAATACCTCTATGTCCCCACGTGCCGGTCGGGAGATTGACAGTGTCTGCTTAGCGGTCATGTCGGCCCGGCGGGAGCCATTTTACCAAAAAGTAAAATGATATTCGTGCATTCGATTACAATTCGTCGAACCATTACGATTTCTATAAAAATATCCATAATTCGTAACTCTTTTTATCGAAATAACGCGGAGGAACTGTTTGGCCGACAATTCCTCTATGTCCCCACGTGCCGGTCGGGAGATTGACAAAGACCCAGCTTTCCGGTCAGGTCTGTCCGGCGGGTGCAATTTTATAAATAAAATAAATTGATATCGCTGCACTCTACTACAACTCGTCGCACCATTACGATTTCTATAAAAACATCCATAATTCGTAATTCTTGTTATCGAAATAACACGAAAAAACTGTTCGGCCGACATTTCTTCTATGTCCCGACGTGCCGGTCGGGAGATTGACAATGTTTCAGCTTTGCGGTCATGCCGGCCCGGCGGGAGACATTTTATCAAAAAGTAAAATGATATCGCTGCATTCGGTTACAATTCATTGAACCATTACGATTTCTCTGAAAACATCCATAATTCGTAATTCTTTTTATCGAAATAACGCGGAAAAACTGTTTGGCCGACAATTCCCCTATGTCGCCTTGTGCCGGTCGGGAAATTGACAAAGTTTGATCTCTGCCGTCATGTCGGTCCGGCGGCAGTCATTTTATCAAAAAGTAAAATGATATCGTTGCGTTCGGTTACAATTCATCGAACCATTACGATTTCTATAAAAATATCCATAATTCGTAACTCTTGTTATCGAAATAACGCGGAAAAATTGTTTGGCCGACAATTCTACTATGTCCCCTCGTGCCGATCGGGAAATTGACGAAGTTTCAGCTTTGCGGTCATGTCGGTCCGGCGGGAGCCATTTTATCAAAAAGTAAAATGATATCGCAGCATTCGGTTACAATCCATCGAACCATTACGATTTCTATAAAAACATCCATAATTCGTAACTCTTTTTGTCGAAATAACGCGGAAAAACTGTTTGGCCGACAATACCTCTATGTCCCCACGTGCCGGTCGGGAGATTGACAAAGTGTCTGCTTAGCGGTCATGTCGGCCCGGAGGGAGCCATTTTACCAAAAAGTAAAATGATATTCGTGCATTCGATTGCAATTCGTAGAACCATTACGATTTCTATAAAAACATCCATAATTCGTAACTCTTGTTATCGAAATAACGCAGAATAACTGTTTGGCCGACAATGCTTCTATGTCCCTACGTACCGGTCAGGAGATTGACGAAGTTTCAGCTTTGCGGTCATGTCGGTCCGGCGGGAGCCATTTTGTCAAAAAGTAAAATGATATCGCTGCATTCGGTTACAATCCTTCGAACCATTACGATTTCTATAAAAATATCCATAATTCGTAACTCTTGTTATCGAAATAACGCGGAGAAACTGTTTGGCCGACAATTCTTCTATGTCCCCACGTGCCGGTCGGGAGATTGACAAAGTGTCTGCTAAGCGGTCATGTCGGCCCGGCGGGAGCCATTTTACCAAAAAGTAAAATGATATTCGTGCATTCGATTACAATTCGTCGAACCATTACGATTTCTATAAAAATATCCATAATTCGTAACTCTTGTTATCGAAATAACGCGGAGAAACTGTTTGGCCGACAATTCTTCTATGTCCCCACGTGCCGGTCGGGAGATTGACAAAGACCCAGCTTTCCGGTCAGGTCTGTCCGGCGGGTGCAATTTTATAAATAAAATAAATTGATATCGCTGCACTCTACTACAACTCCTCGCACCATTACGATTTCTATAAAAACATCCATAATTCGTAATTCTTGTTATCGAAATAACACGAAAAAACTGTTCGGCCGACATTTCTTCTATGTCCCGACGTGCCGGTCGGGAGATTGACAATGTTTCAGCTTTGCGCTCATGCCGGCCCGGCGGGAGACATTTTATCAAAAAGTAAAATGATATCGCTGCATTCGGTTACAATCCATCGAACCATTACGATTTCTATAAAAACATCCATAATTCGTAACTCTTTTTGTCGAAATAACGCGGAAAAACTGTTTGGCCGACAATGCTTCTATGTCCCTACGTACCGGTCAGGAGATTGACGAAGTTTCAGCTTTGCGGTCATGTCGGTCCGGCGGGAGCCATTTTGTCAAAAAGTAAAATGATATCGCTGCATTCGGTTACAATCCTTCGAACCATTACGATTTCTATAAAAATATCCATAATTCGTAACTCTTTTTATCGCAATAACGCGGAGAAACTGTTTGGCCGACAATTCTTCTATGTCCCCACGTGCCGGTCGGGGGATTGACAAAGACCCAGCTTTCCGGTCAGGTCTGTCCGGCGGGTGCAATTTTATAACTAAAATAAATTAATATCGCTGCACTCTACTACAACTCGTCGCACCATTACGATTTCTATAAAAACATCCATAATTCGTAACTCTTTTTGTCGAAATAACGCGGAAAAACTGTTTGGCCGACAATACCTCTATGTCCCCACGTGCCGGTCGGGAGATTGACAAAGTGTCTGCTTAGCGGTCATGTCGGCCCGGCGGGAGCCATTTTACCAAAAAGTAAAATGATGTTCGTGCATTCGATTACAATTCGTCGAACCATTACGATTTCTATAAAAATATCCATAATTCGTAACTCTTGTTATCGAAATAACGCGGAGAAACTGTTTGGCCGACAATTCTTCTATGTCCCCACGTGCCGGTCGGGAGATGGACAAAGTGTCTGCTTAGCGGTCATGTCGGCCCGGCGGGAGCCATTTTACCAAAAAGTAAAATGATATTCGTGCATTCGATTGCAATTCGTAGAACCATTACGATTTCTATAAAAATATCCATAATTCGTAACTCTTGTTACCGAAATAACGCGGAGAAACTGTTTGGCCGACAATTCTTCTATGTCCCCACGTGCCGGTCGGGAGATTGACAAAGACCCAGCTTTCCGGTCAGGTCTGTCCGGCGGGTGCAATTTTATAAATAAAATAAATTGATATCGCTGCACTCTACTACAACTCGTCGCACCAATACGATTTCTATAAAAACATCCATAATTCGTAATTCTTGTTATCGAAATAACACGAAAAAACTGTTCGGCCGACATTTCTTCTATGTCCCGACGTGCCGGTCGGGAGATTGACAATGTTTCAGCTTTGCGGTCATGCCGGCCCGGCGGGAGACATTTTATCAAAAAGTAAAATGATATCGCTGCATTCGGTTACAATTCATCGAACCATTACGATTTCTCTGAAAACATCCATAATTCGTAATTCTTTTTATCGAAATAACGCGGAAAAACTGTTTGGCCGACAATTCTCCTATGTCGCCTTGTGCCGGTCGGGAAATTGACAAAGTTTGATCTCTGCCGTCATGTCGGTCCGGCGGCAGTCATTTTATCAAAAAGTAAAATGATATCGTTGCGTTCGGTTACAATTCATCGAACCATTACGATTTCTATAAAAATATCCATAATTCGTAACTCTTGTAATCGAAATAACGCGGAAAAATTGTTTGGCCGACAATTCTACTATGTCCCCTCGTGCCGATCGGGAAATTGACGAAGTTTCAGCTTTGCGGTCATGTCGGTCCGGCGGGAGCCATTTTATCAAAAAGTAAAATGATATCGCTGCATTCGGTTACAATCCATCGAACCATTACGATTTCTATAAAAACATCCATAATTCGTAACTCTTGTCATCGAAATAACGCGGAATATCTGTTTGGCCGACAATGCTTCTATGTCCCTACGTACCGGTCAGGAGATTGACGAAGTTTCAGCTTTGCGGTCATGTCGGTCCGGCGGCAGCCATTTTATCAAAAAGTAAAATGATATCGCTGCATTCGGTTACAATCCATCGAACCATTACGATTTCTATAAAAACATCCATAATTCGTAACTCTTTTTGTCGAAACAACGCGGAAAAACAGTTTGGCCGACAATGCTTCTATGTCCCTACGTACCGGTCAGGAGATTGACGAAGTATCAGCTTTGCGGTCATGTCGGTCCGGCGGGAGTGATTTTGTCAAAAAGTAAAATGATATCGCTGCATTCGGTTACAATCCATCGAACCATTACGATTTCTATAAAAATATCCATAATTCGTAACTCTTTTTAGCGAAATAACGCGGAGAAACTGTTTGGCCGACAATTCTTCTATGTCCCCACGTGCCGGTCGGGGGATTGACAAAGACCCAGCTTTCCGGTCAGGTCTGTCCGGGTGCAATTTTATAAATAAAATAAATTGATATCGCTGCACTCTACTACAACTCGTCGCACCATTACGATTTCTATAAAAACATCCATAATTCGTAATTTTTGTTATCGAAATAACACGAAAAAACTGTTCGGCCGACATTTCTTCTATGTCCCGACGTGCCGGTCGGGAGATTGACAATGTTTCAGCTTTGCGGTCATGCCGGCCCGGCGGGAGACATTTTATCAAAAAGTAAAATGATATCGCTGCATTCGGCTACAATTCATCGAACCATTACGATTTCTCTGAAAACATCCATAATTCGTAATTCTTTTTATCGAAATAACGCGGAAAAACTGTTTGGCCGACAATTCTTCTATGTCCCCACGTGCCGGTCGGGAAATTGACAAAGTTTGATCTTTGACGTCATGTCGGTCCGGCGGCAGTCATTTTATCAAAAAGTAAAATGATATCGTTGCATTCGGTTACAATTCATCGAACCATTACGATTTCTATAAAAATATCCATAATTCGTAACTCTTGTTATCGAAATAACGCGGAGAAACTGTTTGGCCGATAATTCATCTATGTCCCCACGTGCCGGTCGGGAGATTGACAAAGTGTCTGCTTAGCGGTCAGGTCGGCCCGGCGGGAGCCATTTTACCAAAAAGTAAAATGATATTCGTGCATTCGATTGCAATTCGTCGAACCATTACGATTTCTATAAAAATATCCATAATTCGTAACTCTTTTTATCGAAATAACGCGGAGAAACTGTTTGGCCGACAATTCTTCTATGTCCCCACGTGCCGGTCGGGAGATTGACAAAGACCCAGCTTTCCGGTCAGGTCTGTCCGGCGGGTGCAATTTTATAAATAAAATAAATTGATATCGCTGCACTCTACTACAACTCGTCGCACCATTACGATTTCTATAAAAACATCCATAATTCGTAATTCTTGTTATCGAAATAACACGAAAAAACTGTTCGGCCGACATTTCTTCCATGTCCCGACGTGCCGGTCGGGAGATTGATAATGTTTCAGCTTTGCGGTCATGCCGGCCCGGCGGGAGACATTTTATCAAAAAGTTAAATGATATCGCTGCATTCGGTTACAATTCATCGAACCATTACGATTTCTCTGAAAACATCCATAATTCGTAATTCTTTCTATCGAAATAACGCGGAAAAACTGTTTGGCCGACAATTCTCCTATGTCGCCTCGTGCCGGTCGGGAAATTGACAAAGTTTGATCTTTGCCGTCATGTCGGTCCGGCGGCAGTCATTTTATCAAAAAGTAAAATGATATCGTTGCGTTCGGTTACAATTCATCGAACCATTACGATTTCTATAAAAATATCCATAATTCGTAACTCTTGTTATCGAAATAACGCGGAAAAATTGTTTGGCCGACAATTCTACTATGTCCCCTCGTGCCGATCGGGAAATTGACGAAGTTTCAGCTTTGCGGTCATGTCGGTCCGGCGGGAGCCATTTTATCAAAAAGTAAAATGATATCGCTGCATTCGGTTACAATCCATCGAACCATTACGATTTCTATAAAAACATCCATAATTCGTAACTCTTGTCATCGAAATAACGCGGAATATCTGTTTGGCCGACAATGCTTCTATGTCCCTACGTACCGGTCAGGAGATTGACGAAGTTTCAGCTTTGCGGTCATGTCGGTCCGGCGGCAGCCATTTTATCAAAAAGTAAAATGATATCGCTGCATTCGGTTACAATCCATCGAACCATTACGATTTCTATAAAAACATCCATAATTCGTAACTCTTTTTGTCGAAATAACGCGGAAAAACTGTTTGGCCGACAATGCTTCTATGTCCCTACGTACCAGTCAGGAGATTGACGAAGTATCAGCTTTGCGGTCATGTCGGTCCGGCGGGAGTGATTTTGTCAAAAAGTAAAATGATATCGCTGCATTCGGTTACAATCCATCGAACCATTACGATTTCTATAAAAACATCCATAATTCGTAACTCTTGTCATCGAAATAACGCGGAATATCTATTTGGCCGACAATGCTTCTATGTCCCTACGTACCGGTCAGGAGATTGACGAAGTTTCAGCTTTGCGGTCATGTCGGTCCGGCGGCAGCCATTTTATCAAAAAGTAAAATGATATCGCTGCATTCGGTTACAATCCATCGAACCATTACGATTTCTATAAAAACATCCATAATTCGTAACTCTTTTTGTCGAAATAACGCGGAAAAACTGTTTGGCCGACAATGCTTCTATGTCCCTACGTACCGGTCAGGAGATTGACGAAGTATCAGCTTTGCGGTCATGTCGGTCCGGCGGGAGTGATTTTGTCAAAAAGTAAAATGATATCGCTGCATTCGGTTACAATCCATCGAACCATTACGATTTCTATAAAAATATCCATAATTCGTAACTCTTTTTAGCGAAATAACGCGGAGAAACTGTTTGGCCGACAATTCTTCTATGTCCCCACGTGCCGGTCGGGGGATTGACAAAGACCCAGCTTTCCGGTCAGGTCTGTCCGGGTGCAATTTTATAAATAAAATAAATTGATATCGCTGCACTCTACTACAACTCGTCGCACCATTACGATTTCTATAAAAACATCCATAATTCGTAATTTTTGTTATCGAAATAACACGAAAAAACTGTTCGGCCGACATTTCTTCTATGTCCCGACGTGCCGGTCGGGAGATTGACAATGTTTCAGCTTTGCGGTCATGCCGGCCCGGCGGGAGACATTTTATCAAAAAGTAAAATGATATCGCTGCATTCGGCTACAATTCATCGAACCATTACGATTTCTCTGAAAACATCCATAATTCGTAATTCTTTTTATCGAAATAACGCGGAAAAACTGTTTGGCCGACAATTCTTCTATGTCCCCACGTGCCGGTCGGGAAATTGACAAAGTTTGATCTTTGACGTCATGTCGGTCCGGCGGCAGTCATTTTATCAAAAAGTAAAATGATATCGTTGCATTCGGTTACAATTCATCGAACCATTACGATTTCTATAAAAATATCCATAATTCGTAACTCTTGTTATCGAAATAACGCGGAGAAACTGTTTGGCCGACAATTCTTCTATGTCCCCACGTGCCGGTCGGGAGATTGACAAAGTGTCTGCTTAGCGGTCATGTCGGCCCGGCGGGAGCCATTTTACCAAAAAGTAAAATGATATTCGTGCATTCGATTGCAATTCGTCGAACCATTACGATTTCTATAAAAATATCCATAATTCGTAACTCTTTTTATCGAAATAACGCGGAGAAACTGTTTGGCCGACAATTCTTCTATGTCCCCACGTGCCGGTCGGGAGATTGACAAAGACCCAGCTTTCCGGTCAGGTCTGTCCGGCGGGTGCAATTTTATAAATAAAATAAATTGATATCGCTGCACTCTACTACAACTCGTCGCACCATTACGATTTCTATAAAAACATCCATAATTCGTAATTCTTGTTATCGAAATAACACGAAAAAACTGTTCGGCCGACATTTCTTCTATGTCCCGACGTGCCGGTCGGGAGATTGATAATGTTTCAGCTTTGCGGTCATGCCGGCCCGGCGGGAGACATTTTATCAAAAAGTTAAATGATATCGCTGCATTCGGTTACAATTCATCGAACCATTACGATTTCTCTGAAAACATCCATAATTCGTAATTCTTTCTATCGAAATAACGCGGAAAAACTGTTTGGCCGACAATTCTCCTATGTCGCCTCGTGCCGGTCGGGAAATTGACAAAGTTTGATCTTTGCCGTCATGTCGGTCCGGCGGCAGTCATTTTATCGAAAAGTAAAATGATATCGTTGCATTCGGTTACAATTCATCGAACCATTACGATTTCTATAAAAATATCCATAATTCGTAACTCTTGTTATCGAAATAACGCGGAAAAATTGTTTGGCCGACAATTCTACTATGTCCCCTCGTGCCGATCAGGAAATTGACGAAGTTTCAGCTTTGCGGTCATGTCGGTCCGGCGGGAGCCATTTTATCAAAAAGTAAAATGATATCGCTGCATTCGGTTACAATCCATCGAACCATTACGATTTCTATAAAAACATCCATAACTCGTAACTCTTTTTGTCGAAATAACGCGGAAAAACTGTTTGGCCGACGATACCTCTATGTCCCCACGTGCCGGTCGGGAGATTGACAAAGTGTCTGCTAAGCGGTCATGTCGGCCCGGCGGGAGCCATTTTACCAAAAAGTAAAATGATATTCGTGCATTCGATTACAATTCGTCGAACCATTACGATTTCTATAAAAATATCCATAATTCGTAACTCTTGTTATCGAAATAACGCGGAGAAACTGTTTGGCCGACAATTCTTCTATGTCCCCACGTGCCGGTCGGGAGATTGACAAAGTGACTGCTTAGCGGTCATGTCGGCCCGGCGGGAGCCATTTTACCAAAAAGTAAAATGATATTCGTGCATTCGATTGCAATTCGTCGAACCATTACGATTTCTATAAAAATATCCATAATTCGTAACTCTTTTTATCGAAATAACGCGGAGAAACTGTTTGGCCGACAATTCTTCTATGTCCCCACGTGCCGGTCGGGAGATTGACAAAGACCCAGCTTTCCGGTCAGGTCTGTCCGGCGGGTGCAATTTTATAAATAAAATAAATTGATATCGCTGCATTCTACTACAACTCGTCGCACCATTACGATTTCTATAAAAACATCCATAATTCGTAATTCTTGTTATCGAAATAACACGAAAAAACTGTTCGGCCGACATTTCTTCTATGTCCCGACGTGCCGGTCGGGAGATTGACAATGTTTCAGCTTTGCGCTCATGCCGGCCCGGCGGGAGACATTTTATCAAAAAGTAAAATGATATCGCTGCATTCGGTTACAATCCATCGAACCATTACGATTTCTATAAAAACATCCATAATTCGTAACTCTTTTTGTCGAAATAACGCGGAAAAACTGTTTGACCGCCAATGCTTCTATGTCCCTACGTACCGGTCAGGAGATTGACGAAGTTTCAGCTTTGCGGTCATGTCGGTCCGGCGGGAGCCATTTTGTCAAAAAGTAAAATGATATCGCTGCATTCGGTTACAATCCTGCGAACCATTACGATTTCTATAAAAATATCCATAATTCGTAACTCTTTTTATCGCAATAACGCGGAGAAACTGTTTGGCCGACAATTCTTCTATGTCCCCACGTGCCGGTCGGGGGATTGACAAAGACCCAGCTTTCCGGTCAGGTCTGTCCGGCGGTTGCTATTTTATAAATAAAATAAATTAATATCGCTGCACTCTACTACAACTCGTCGCACCATTACGATTTCTATAAAAACATCCATAATTCGTAACTCTTTTTGTCGAAATAACGCGGAAAAACTGTTTGGCCGACAATACCTCTATGTCCCCACGTGCCGGTCGGGAGATTGACAAAGTGTCTGCTTAGCGGTCATGTCGGCCCGGCGGGAGCCATTTTACCAAAAAGTAAAATGATGTTCGTGCATTCGATTACAATTCGTCGAACCATTACGATTTCTATAAAAATATCCATAATTCGTAACTCTTGTTATCGAAATAACGCGGAGAAACTGTTTGGCCGACAATTCTTCTATGTCCCCACGTGCCGGTCGGGAGATTGACAAAGTGTCTGCTTAGCGGTCATGTCGGCCCGGCGGGAGCCATTTTACCAAAAAGTAAAATGATATTCGTGCATTCGATTGCAATTCGTAGAACCATTACGATTTCTATAAAAATATCCATAATTCGTAACTCTTGTTACCGAAATAACGCGGAGAAACTGTTTGGCCGACAATTCTTCTATGTCCCCACGTGCCGGTCGGGAGATTGACAAAGACCCAGCTTTCCGGTCAGGTCTGTCCGGCGGGTGCAATTTTATAAATAAAATAAATTGATATCGCTGCACTCTACTACAACTCGTCGCACCATTACGATTTCTATAAAAACATCCATAATTCGTAATTCTTGTTATCGAAATAACACGAAAAAACTGTTCGGCCGACATTTCTTCTATGTCCCGACGTGCCGGTCGGGAGATTGACAATGTTTCAGCTTTGCGGTCATGCCGGCCCGGCGGGAGACATTTTATCAAAAAGTAAAATGATATCGCTGCATTCGGTTACAATTCATCGAACCATTACGATTTCTCTGAAAACATCCATAATTCGTAATTCTTTTTATCGAAATAACGCGGAAAAACTGTTTGGCCGACAATTCTCCTATGTCGCCTTGTGCCGGTCGGGAAATTGACAAAGTTTGATCTCTGCCGTCATGTCGGTCCGGCGGCAGTCATTTTATCAAAAAGTAAAATGATATCGTTGCGTTCGGTTACAATTCATCGAACCATTACGATTTCTATAAAAATATCCATAATTCGTAACTCTTGTTATCGAAATAACGCGGAAAAATTGTTTGGCCGACAATTCTACTATGTCCCCTCGTGCCGATCGGGAAATTGACGAAGTTTCAGCTTTGCGGTCATGTCGGTCCGGCGGGAGCCATTTTATCAAAAAGTAAAATGATATCGCTGCATTCGGTTACAATCCATCGAACCATTACGATTTCTATAAAAACATCCATAATTCGTAACTCTTGTCATCGAAATAACGCGGAATATCTGTTTGGCCGACAATGCTTCTATGTCCCTACGTACCGGTCAGGAGATTGACGAAGTTTCAGCTTTGCGGTCATGTCGGTCCGGCGGCAGCCATTTTATCAAAAAGTAAAATGATATCGCTGCATTCGGTTACAATCCATCGAACCATTACGATTTCTATAAAAACATCCATAATTCGTAACTCTTTTTGTCGAAACAACGCGGAAAAACAGTTTGGCCGACAATGCTTCTATGTCCCTACGTACCGGTCAGGAGATTGACGAAGTATCAGCTTTGCGGTCATGTCGGTCCGGCGGGAGTGATTTTGTCAAAAAGTAAAATGATATCGCTGCATTCGGTTACAATCCATCGAACCATTACGATTTCTATAAAAATATCCATAATTCGTAACTCTTTTTAGCGAAATAACGCGGAGAAACTGTTTGGCCGACAATTCTTCTATGTCCCCACGTGCCGGTCGGGGGATTGACAAAGACCCAGCTTTCCGGTCAGGTCTGTCCGGGTGCAATTTTATAAATAAAATAAATTGATATCGCTGCACTCTACTACAACTCGTCGCACCATTACGATTTCTATAAAAACATCCATAATTCGTAATTTTTGTTATCGAAATAACACGAAAAAACTGTTCGGCCGACATTTCTTCTATGTCCCGACGTGCCGGTCGGGAGATTGACAATGTTTCAGCTTTGCGGTCATGCCGGCCCGGCGGGAGACATTTTATCAAAAAGTAAAATGATATCGCTGCATTCGGCTACAATTCATCGAACCATTACGATTTCTCTGAAAACATCCATAATTCGTAATTCTTTTTATCGAAATAACGCGGAAAAACTGTTTGGCCGACAATTCTTCTATGTCCCCACGTGCCGGTCGGGAAATTGACAAAGTTTGATCTTTGACGTCATGTCGGTCCGGCGGCAGTCATTTTATCAAAAAGTAAAATGATATCGTTGCATTCGGTTACAATTCATCGAACCATTACGATTTCTATAAAAATATCCATAATTCGTAACTCTTGTTATCGAAATAACGCGGAGAAACTGTTTGGCCGATAATTCATCTATGTCCCCACGTGCCGGTCGGGAGATTGACAAAGTGTCTGCTTAGCGGTCAGGTCGGCCCGGCGGGAGCCATTTTACCAAAAAGTAAAATGATATTCGTGCATTCGATTGCAATTCGTCGAACCATTACGATTTCTATAAAAATATCCATAATTCGTAACTCTTTTTATCGAAATAACGCGGAGAAACTGTTTGGCCGACAATTCTTCTATGTCCCCACGTGCCGGTCGGGAGATTGACAAAGACCCAGCTTTCCGGTCAGGTCTGTCCGGCGGGTGCAATTTTATAAATAAAATAAATTGATATCGCTGCACTCTACTACAACTCGTCGCACCATTACGATTTCTATAAAAACATCCATAATTCGTAATTCTTGTTATCGAAATAACACGAAAAAACTGTTCGGCCGACATTTCTTCTATGTCCCGACGTGCCGGTCGGGAGATTGATAATGTTTCAGCTTTGCGGTCATGCCGGCCCGGCGGGAGACATTTTATCAAAAAGTTAAATGATATCGCTGCATTCGGTTACAATTCATCGAACCATTACGATTTCTCTGAAAACATCCATAATTCGTAATTCTTTCTATCGAAATAACGCGGAAAAACTGTTTGGCCGACAATTCTCCTATGTCGCCTCGTGCCGGTCGGGAAATTGACAAAGTTTGATCTTTGCCGTCATGTCGGTCCGGCGGCAGTCATTTTATCAAAAAGTAAAATGATATCGTTGCGTTCGGTTACAATTCATCGAACCATTACGATTTCTATAAAAATATCCATAATTCGTAACTCTTGTCATCGAAATAACGCGGAATATCTGTTTGGCCGACAATGCTTCTATGTCCCTACGTACCGGTCAGGAGATTGACGAAGTTTCAGCTTTGCGGTCATGTCGGTCCGGCGGCAGCCATTTTATCAAAAAGTAAAATGATATCGCTGCATTCGGTTACAATCCATCGAACCATTACGATTTCTATAAAAACATCCATAATTCGTAACTCTTTTTGTCGAAATAACGCGGAAAAACTGTTTGGCCGACAATGCTTCTATGTCCCTACGTACCGGTCAGGAGATTGACGAAGTATCAGCTTTGCGGTCATGTCGGTCCGGCGGGAGTGATTTTGTCAAAAAGTAAAATGATATCGCTGCATTCGGTTACAATCCATCGAACCATTACGATTTCTATAAAAATATCCATAATTCGTAACTCTTTTTAGCGAAATAACGCGGAGAAACTGTTTGGCCGACAATTCTTCTATGTCCCCACGTGCCGGTCGGGGGATTGACAAAGACCCAGCTTTCCGGTCAGGTCTGTCCGGGTGCAATTTTATAAATAAAATAAATTGATATCGCTGCACTCTACTACAACTCGTCGCACCATTACGATTTCTATAAAAACATCCATAATTCGTAATTTTTGTTATCGAAATAACACGAAAAAACTGTTCGGCCGACATTTCTTCTATGTCCCGACGTGCCGGTCGGGAGATTGACAATGTTTCAGCTTTGCGGTCATGCCGGCCCGGCGGGAGACATTTTATCAAAAAGTAAAATGATATCGCTGCATTCGGCTACAATTCATCGAACCATTACGATTTCTCTGAAAACATCCATAATTCGTAATTCTTTTTATCGAAATAACGCGGAAAAACTGTTTGGCCGACAATTCTTCTATGTCCCCACGTGCCGGTCGGGAAATTGACAAAGTTTGATCTTTGACGTCATGTCGGTCCGGCGGCAGTCATTTTATCAAAAAGTAAAATGATATCGTTGCATTCGGTTACAATTCATCGAACCATTACGATTTCTATAAAAATATCCATAATTCGTAACTCTTGTTATCGAAATAACGCGGAGAAACTGTTTGGCCGACAATTCTTCTATGTCCCCACGTGCCGGTCGGGAGATTGACAAAGTGTCTGCTTAGCGGTCAGGTCGGCCCGGCGGGAGCCATTTTACCAAAAAGTAAAATGATATTCGTGCATTCGATTGCAATTCGTCGAACCATTACGATTTCTATAAAAATATCCATAATTCGTAACTCTTTTTATCGAAATAACGCGGAGAAACTGTTTGGCCGACAATTCTTCTATGTCCCCACGTGCCGGTCGGGAGATTGACAAAGACCCAGCTTTCCGGTCAGGTCTGTCCGGCGGGTGCAATTTTATAAATAAAATAAATTGATATCGCTGCACTCTACTACAACTCGTCGCACCATTACGATTTCTATAAAAACATCCATAATTCGTAATTCTTGTTATCGAAATAACACGAAAAAACTGTTCGGCCGACATTTCTTCTATGTCCCGACGTGCCGGTCGGGAGATTGATAATGTTTCAGCTTTGCGGTCATGCCGGCCCGGCGGGAGACATTTTATCAAAAAGTTAAATGATATCGCTGCATTCGGTTACAATTCATCGAACCATTACGATTTCTCTGAAAACATCCATAATTCGTAATTCTTTCTATCGAAATAACGCGGAAAAACTGTTTGGCCGACAATTCTCCTATGTCGCCTCGTGCCGGTCGGGAAATTGACAAAGTTTGATCTTTGCCGTCATGTCGGTCCGGCGGCAGTCATTTTATCGAAAAGTAAAATGATATCGTTGCATTCGGTTACAATTCATCGAACCATTACGATTTCTATAAAAATATCCATAATTCGTAACTCTTGTTATCGAAATAACGCGGAAAAATTGTTTGGCCGACAATTCTACTATGTCCCCTCGTGCCGATCAGGAAATTGACGAAGTTTCAGCTTTGCGGTCATGTCGGTCCGGCGGGAGCCATTTTATCAAAAAGTAAAATGATATCGCTGCATTCGGTTACAATCCATCGAACCATTACGATTTCTATAAAAACATCCATAACTCGTAACTCTTTTTGTCGAAATAACGCGGAAAAACTGTTTGGCCGACGATACCTCTATGTCCCCACGTGCCGGTCGGGAGATTGACAAAGTGTCTGCTAAGCGGTCATGTCGGCCCGGCGGGAGCCATTTTACCAAAAAGTAAAATGATATTCGTGCATTCGATTACAATTCGTCGAACCATTACGATTTCTATAAAAATATCCATAATTCGTAACTCTTGTTATCGAAATAACGCGGAGAAACTGTTTGGCCGACAATTCTTCTATGTCCCCACGTGCCGGTCGGGAGATTGACAAAGTGTCTGCTTAGCGGTCATGTCGGCCCGGCGGGAGCCATTTTACCAAAAAGTAAAATGATATTCGTGCATTCGATTGCAATTCGTCGAACCATTACGATTTCTATAAAAATATCCATAATTCGTAACTCTTTTTATCGAAATAACGCGGAGAAACTGTTTGGCCGACAATTCTTCTATGTCCCCACGTGCTGGTCGGGAGATTGACAAAGACCCAGCTTTCCGGTCAGGTCTGTCCGGCGGGTGCAATTTTATAAATAAAATAAATTGATATCGCTGCATTCTACTACAACTCGTCGCACCATTACGATTTCTATAAAAACATCCATAATTCGTAATTCTTGTTATCGAAATAACACGAAAAAACTGTTCGGCCGACATTTCTTCTATGTCCCGACGTGCCGGTCGGGAGATTGACAATGTTTCAGCTTTGCGCTCATGCCGGCCCGGCGGGAGACATTTTATCAAAAAGTAAAATGATATCGCTGCATTCGGTTACAATCCATCGAACCATTACGATTTCTATAAAAACATCCATAATTCGTAACTCTTTTTGTCGAAATAACGCGGAAAAACTGTTTGACCGCCAATGCTTCTATGTCCCTACGTACCGGTCAGGAGATTGACGAAGTTTCAGCTTTGCGGTCATGTCGGTCCGGCGGGAGCCATTTTGTCAAAAAGTAAAATGATATCGCTGCATTCGGTTACAATCCTGCGAACCATTACGATTTCTATAAAAATATCCATAATTCGTAACTCTTTTTATCGCAATAACGCGGAGAAACTGTTTGGCCGACAATTCTTCTATGTCCCCACGTGCCGGTCGGGGGATTGACAAAGACCCAGCTTTCCGGTCAGGTCTGTCCGGCGGTTGCTATTTTATAAATAAAATAAATTAATATCGCTGCACTCTACTACAACTCGTCGCACCATTACGATTTCTATAAAAACATCCATAATTCGTAACTCTTTTTGTCGAAATAACGCGGAAAAACTGTTTGGCCGACAATACCTCTATGTCCCCACGTGCCGGTCGGGAGATTGACAAAGTGTCTGCTTAGCGGTCATGTCGGCCCGGCGGGAGCCATTTTACCAAAAAGTAAAATGATATTCGTGCATTCGATTACAATTCGTCGAACCATTACGATTTCTATAAAAATATCCATAATTCGTAACTCTTGTTATCGAAATAACGCGGAGAAACTGTTTGGCCGACAATTCTTCTATGTCCCCACGTGCCGGTCGGGAGATTGACAAAGTGTCTGCTTAGCGGTCATGTCGGCCCGGCGGGAGCCATTTTACCAAAAAGTAAAATGATATTCGTGCATTCGATTGCAATTCGTAGAACCATTACGATTTCTATAAAAATATCCATAATTCGTAACTCCTTTTATCGAATTAACGCGGAGAAACTGTTTGGCCGACAATTCTTGTATGTCCCCACGTGCCGGTCGTGAGATTGACAAAGACCCAGCTTTCCGGTCAGGTCTGTCCGGCGGGTGCAATTTTATAAATAAAATAAATTGATATCGCTGCACTCTACTACAACTCGTCGCACCATTACGATTTCTATAAAAACATCCATAATTCGTAATTCTTGTTATCGAAATAACACGAAAAAACTTTTCGGCCGACATTTCTTCTATGTCGCCTCGTGCCGGTCGGGAAATTGACAAAGTTTGATCTTTGCCGTCATGTCGGTCCGGCGGCAGTCATTTTATCAAAAAGTAAAATGATATCGTTGCATTCGGTTACAATTCATCGAACCATTACGATTTCTATAAAAACATCCATAATTCGTAACTCTTTTTATCGCAATAACGCGGAGAAACTGTTTGGCCGACAATTCTTCTATGTCCCCACGTGCCGGTCGGGGGATTGACAAAGACCCAGCTTTCCGGTCAGGTCTGTCCGGCGGGTGCAATTTTATAAACACAATAAATTAATATCGCTGCACTCTACTACAACTCGTCGCACCATTACGATTTCTATAAAAACATCCATAATTCGTAACTCTTTTTGTCGAAATAACGCGGAAAAACTGTTTGGCCGACAATACCTCTATGTCCCCACGTGCCGGTCGGGAGATTGACAAAGTGTCTGCTTAGCGGTCATGTCGGCCCGGCGGGAGCCATTTTACCAAAAAGTAAAATGATATTCGTGCATTCGATTACAATTCGTCGAACCATTACGATTTCTATAAAAATATCCATAATTCGTAACTCTTGTTATCGAAATAACGCGGAAAAATTGTTTGGCCGACAATTCTACTATGTCCCCTCGTGCCGATCGGGAAATTGACAAAGTTTGATCTTTGCCGTCAAGTCGGTCCGGCGGCAGCCATTTTATCAAAAAGTAGAATGATATCGTTGCATTCGGTTACAATTCATCGAACCATTACGATTTCTATAAAAACATCCATAATTAGTAACTCTTGTTATCGAAATAACGCGGAATAACTGTTTGGCCGACAATGCTCCTATGTCCCTACGTACCGGTCAGGAGATTGACGAAGTTTCAGCTTTGCGGTCATCGTCGGTCCGGCGGGAGCCATTTTATCAAAAAGTAAAATGATTTCGCTGCATTCGGTTACAATTCACCGAACCATTACGATTTCTATAAAAACATCCATAATTCGTAACTCTTTTTGCCGAAATACCGCGGAAAAGCTGTTTGGCGGACAATACCTCTATGTCCCCACGTGCCGGTCGGGAGATTGACAAAGTGTCTGCTTTGCGGTCATGTCGGCCCGGCGGGAGCCATTTTACCAAAAAGTAGAATGATATTCCAGCATTCGATTACAATTCGTCGAACCATTACTATTTCTATAAAAATATCCATAATTAGTAACTCTTGTTATCGAAATAACGCGGAATAACTGTTTGGCCGACAATACCTCTATGTCCCCACGTGCCGGTCGGGAGATTGACGAAGTTTCAGCTTTGCGGTCATGTCGGTCCGGTGGCAGCCATGTTACCAAAAAGTAGAATGATATTCCAGCATTCGATTACAATTCGTCGAACCATTACGATTTCTATAAAAGTATCCATAATTCGTAACTCTTGTTATCGAAATAACGCGGAAAAATTGTTTGGCCGGCAATTCTCCTATGTCCCCTCGTGCCGGTCAGGAAATTGACAAAGTTTGATCTTTGCCGTCATGTCGGTCCGGCGGCAGCCATTTTATCAGAAAGTAAAATGATATCGCTGCATTCGGTTACAATTCATCGTACCATTACGATTTCTATAAAAACATCCATAATTCGTAACTCTTGTTATCGAAATAACGCGGAATAACTGTTTGGACGACAATGCTTCTATGACCCTACGTACCGGTCAGGAGATTGACGAAGTTTCAGCTTTGCGGTCATCGTCGGTCCGGCGGGAGCCATTTTATCAAAAAGTAAAATGATTTCGTTGCATTCGGTTACAATTCATCGAACCATTACGATTTCTATAAAACCATCCAGAATTCGTAACTCTTTTTGTCGAAATAACGCGGAAAAACTGTTTGGCCGGCAATACCGCTATGTCCCTACGTGCCGGTCGGGAGATTGACAAAGTTTGATCTTTGCCGTCATGTCGGTTCGGCGGCAGTCATTTTATCAAAAACTAAAATGATATTCCAGCATTCGATTACAATTCGTCGAACCATTACGATTTCTATAAAAATATCCATAATTCGTAACTCTTGTTATCGAAATAACGCGGAAAAATTGTTTGGCCGACAATTCTCCTATGTCCCTACTTACCAGTCAGGAGATTGACGAAGTTTCAGCTTTGCGGTCATGTCGGTCCGGCGGGAGCCACTTTATCAAAAAGTAAAATGATGTCGCTGCATTCGGTTACAATCCATCGAACTATTACGATTTCTATAAAAACATCCATAATTCGTAACTCTTTTTGTCGAAATAACGCGGAAAAACTGTTTGGCCGACAATACCTCTATGTCCCCACGTGCCGGTCGGGAGATTGACAAAGTTCTGCTCAGCGGTCATGTCGGCCCGCCGGGAGCCATTTTACCAAAAAGTAAAATGATATTCGTGCATTCGATTACAATTCGTCGAACCATTACGATTTCTATAAAAATATCCATAATTCGTAACTCTTTTTGTCGATATAACGCGGAAAAATTGTTTGGCCGACAATTCTCCTATGTCCCCTCGTGCCGGTCGGGAAATTGACAAAGTTTGATCTTTGCCGTCATGTCGGTCCGGCGGCAGCCATTTTACCAAAAAGTAAAATGATATTCCAGCATTCGATTACAATTCGTCGAACCATTATGATTTCTATAAAAATATCCATAATTCGTAACTCTTGTTATCGAAATAACGCGGAAAAATTGTTTGGCCGACAATTCTCCTATGTCCCCTCGTGCCGATCGGGAAATTGACAAAGTTTGATCTTTGCCGTCATGTCGGTCCGGCGGCAGCCATTTTATCAAAAAGTAAAATGATATCGTTGCATTCGGTTACAATTCATCGAACCATTACGAATTCTATAAAAACATCCATAATTCGTAACTCTTGTTATCGAAATAACGCGGAATAACTGTTTGGCCGACAATGCTTCTATGTCCCTACGTACCGGTCAGGAGATTGACGAAGTTTCTGCTCTGCGGTCATGTCGGTCCGGCGGGAGCCATTTTATCAAAAAGTAAAATGACATCGCTTCATTCGGTTACAATCCATCGAACCATTACGATTTCTATAAAAACATCCATAATTCGTAACTCTTTTTGTCGAAATAACGCGGAAAAACTGTTTGGCCGTCAATACCTCTATGTCCCCACGTGCCGGTCGGGAGATTGACAAAGTGTCTGCTTAGCGGTCATGTCGGCCCGGAGGGAGCCATTTTACCAAAAAGTAAAATGATATTCGTGCATTCGATTACAATTGGTCGAATCATTACGATTTCTATAAAAATATCCATAATTCGTAACTCTTGTTATCGAAATAACGCGGAAAAATTGTTTGGCCGACAATTCTCCTATGTCCCGTCGTGCCGGTCGGGAAATTGACAAAGTTTGATCTTTGCCGTCATGTCGGTCCGGCGGCAGCCATTTTATCAAAAAGTAAAATGATATCGTTGCATTCGGTTACAATTCATCGAACTATTACGATTTCTATAAAAACATCCATAATTCGTAACCCTTTTTGTCGAAATAACGCGGAAAAACTGTTTGGCCGACAATACCTCTATGTCCCCACGTGCCGGTCGGGAGATTGACAAAGTTCTGCTTATCGGTCATGTCGGCCCGGCGGGAGCCATTTTACCAAAAAGTAAAATGATATTCGTGCATTCGATTACAATTCATCGAACCATTACGATTTCTATAAAAATATCCATAATTCGTAACTCTTTTTGTCGATATAACGCGGAAAAATTGTTTGGCCGACAATTATCCTATGTCCCCTCGTGCCGGTCGGGAAATTGACAAAGTTTGATCTTTGCCGTCATGTCGGTCCGGCGGCAGCCATTTTATCATAAAGTAAAATGATATCGTTGCATTCGGTTACAATTCATCGAACCATTACGATTTCTATAAAAATATCCATAATTCGTAACTCTTTTTGTCGATATAACGCGGAAAAATTGTTTGGCCGACAATTCTCCTATGTCCCCTCGTGCCGATCGGAAAATTGACAAAGTTTGATCTTTGCCGTCATGTCGGTCCGGCGGCAGCCATTTTATCAAAAAGTAAAATGATATCGTTGCATTCGGTTACAACTCATCGAACCATTACGAATTCTATAAAAACATCCATAATTCGTAACTCTTGTTATCGAAAAAGCGCGGAATAACTGTTTGGCCGACAATCCTTCTATGTCCCTACGTACCGGTCAGGAGATTGACAAAGTTTGATCTTTGCCGTCATGTCGGTCCAGCGGCAGCCATTTTATCAAAAAGTAAAATATCGTTGCATTCGATTACAATTCATCGATCCATTACGATTTCTATAAAAACATCCACAATTCGTAACTCTTGTTATCGAAATAACGCGGAATAACTGTTTGGCCGACAGTGCTTCTACGTCCCTACGTACCGGTCAGGAGATTGACGAAGTTTCAGCTTTGCGGTCATCGTCGGTCCGGCGGGAGCCATTTTATCAAAAAGTAAAATGATTTTGCTGCATTCGGTTACAATTCATCGAACTATTACGATTTCTATAAAAACATCCATAATTCGTAACTCTTTTTGTCGAAATAACGCGGAAAAACTGTTTCGCCGACAATACCTCTATGTCCCCACGTGCCGGTCGGGAGATTGACAAAGTTCTGCTTAGCGGTCATGTCGGCCCGGCGGGAGCCATTTTACCAAAAAGTAAAATGATATTCGTGCATTCGATTACAATTCGTCGAACCATTACGATTTCTATAAAAATATCCATAATTCGTAACTCTTGTTGTCGATATAACGCGGAAAAATTGTTTGGCCGACAATTCTCCTATGTCCCCTCGTGCCGGTCGGGAAATTGACAAAGTTTGATCTTTGCCGTCATGTCGGTCCGGCGGCAGCCATTTTATCAAAAAGTAAAATGATATCGTTGCATTCGGTTACAATTCATCGAACCATTACGATTTCTATAAAAATATCCATAATTCGTAACTCTTGTTATCGGAATAACGCGGAAAAATTGTTTGGCCGACAATTCTCCTATGTCCCCTCGTGCCGGTCGGGAAATTGACAAAGTTTGATCTTTGCCGTCATGTCGGTCCGGCGGCAGCCATTTTACCAAAAAGTAAAATGATATTCCAGCATTCGATTACAATTCGTCGAACCATTATGATTTCTATAAAAATATCCATAATTCGTAACTCTTGTTATCGAAATAACGCGGAAAAATTGTTTGGCCGACAATTCTCCTATGTCCCCTCGTGCCGATCGGGAAATTGACAAAGTTTGATCTTTGCCGTCATGTCGGTCCGGCAGCAGCCATTTTATCAAAAAGTAAAATGATATCGTTGCATTCGGTTACAATTCATCGAACCATTACGATTTCTATAAAAGCATCCATAATTCGTAACTCTTGTTATCGAAATAACGAGGAATAACTGTTTGGCCGACAATGCTTCTATGTCCCTACGTACCGGTCAGGAGATTGACGAAGTTTCAGCTTTGCGGTCATGTCGGTCCGGCGGGAGCCATTTTATCAAAAAGTAACATGATATCGCTGCATTCGGTTACAATCCATCGAACCATTACGATATCTATAAAAACATCCATAATTCGTAACTCTTTTTGTCGAAATAACGCGGAAAAACTGTTTGGCCGACAATACCTCTATGTGCCCACGTGCCGGTCGGGAGATTGACAAAGTGTCTGCTTTGCGGTCATGTCGGCCCGGCGGGAGCCATTTTACCAAAAAGTAAAATGATATTCCAGCATTCGATTACAATTCGTCGAACCATTACGATTTCTATAAAAATATCCATAATTCGTAACTCTTGTTATCGAAATAACGCGGAAAAATTGTTTGGCCGACAATTCTCATATGTCCCCTCGTGCCGGTCGGGAAATTGACAAAGTTTGATCTTTGCCGTCATGTCGGTCCGGCGGCAGCCATTTTATCAAAAAGTAAAATGATATCGTTGCATTCGGTTACAATTCATCGAACCATTACGATTTCTATAAAAATATCCATAATTCCTAACTCTTGTTATCGAAATAACGTGGAAAAATTGTTTGGCCGACAATTCTCCTATGTCCCCGCGTGCCGGTCGGGAAATTGACAAAGTTTGATCTTTGCCGTCATGTCGGTCCGGCGGCAGCCATTTTACCAAAAAGTAAAATGATATCGTTGCATTCGGTTACAATTCATCGAACCATTACGATTTCTATAAAAACATCCATAATTCGTAACTCTTGTTATCGAAATAACGCGGAATAACTGTTTGGACGACAATGCTTCTATGTCCCTACGTACCGGTCAGGAGATTGACGAAGTTTCAGCTTTGAGGTCATGTCGGTCCGGTGGCAGCCATTTTATCAAAAAGTAAAATGATTTCGTTGCATTCGGTTACAATTCATCGAACCATTACGATTTCTATAAAAACATCCATAATTCGTAACTCTTGTTATCGAAATAACGCGGAATAACTGTTTGGCCGACAATGCTTCTATGTACCTACGTACCGGTCAGGAGATTGACAAAGTTTTAGCTTTGCGGTCATCGTCGGTCCGGCGGGAGCCATTTTACCAAAAAGTAAAATGATTTCGCTGCATTCGGTTACAATTCATCGACCCATTACGATTTCTATAAAACCATCCATAATTCGTAACTCTTTTTGTCGAAATAACGCGGAAAAACTGTTTGGCCGAGAATACCTCTATGTGCCCACGTGCCGGTCCGGAGATTGTCAAAGTTTCTGCTTAGCGGTCTTGTCGGCCCGACGGGAGCCATTTTACCAAAAAGTAAAATGATATTCGTGCATTCGATTACAATTGGTCGAACCATTACGATTTCTATACAAATATCCATAATTCGTAACTCTTGTTATCGAAATAACGCGGAAAAATTGTTTGGCCGACAATTCTCCTATGTCCCCTCGTGCCGGTCGGGAAATTGACAAAGTTTGATCTTTGCCGTCATGTCGGTCCGGCGGCAGCCATTTTATCAAAATTACAATGATATCGTTGCATTCGGTTACAATTCATCGAACCATTACGATTTCTATAAAAGCATCCATAATTCGTAACTCTTGTTATCGAAATAACGCGGAATAACTGTTTGGCCGACAATGCTTCTATGTCCCTACGTACCGGTCAGGAGATTGACGAAGTTTCAGCTTTGCGGTCATGTCGGTCCGGCGGGAGCCATTTTATCAAAAAGTAAAATGATATCGCTGCATTCGGTTACAATCCATCGAACCATTACGATTTCTATAAAAACATCCATAATTCGTAACTCTTGTTATCGAAATAACGCGGAATAACTGTTTGGCCGACAATGCTTCTATGTCCCTACGTACCGGTCAGGAGATTGACGAAGTTTCAGATTTGCGGTCATGTCGGTCCGGCCGCAGCCATTTTATCAAAAAGTAAAATGATATCGTTGCATTCGGTTACAATTCATCGAACCATTACGATTTCTATAAAAACATACATAATTCGTAACTCTTGTTATCGAAATAACGCGGAATAACTGTTTGGCCGACAATGCTTCTATGTACCTACGTACCGGTCAGGAGATTGACAAAGTTTCAGCTTTGCGGTCATCGTCGGTCCGGCGGGAGCCATTTTACCAAAAACTAAAATGATATTCCAGCATTCGATTACAATTCGTCGAACCATTACGATTTCTATAAAAATATCCATAATTCCTAACTCTTGTTATCGAAATAACGCGGAAAAGTTGTTTGGCCGACAATTCTCCTATGTCCCCTCGTGCCGATCGGGAAATTGACAAAGTTTGATCTTTGCCGTCATGTCGGTCCGGCAGCAGCCATTTTATCAAAAAGTAAAATGATATCGTTGCATTCGGTTACAATTCATCGAACCATTACGATTTCTGTAAAAGCATCCATAATTCGTAACTCTTGTTATCGAAATAACGAGGAATAACTGTTTGGCCGACAATGCTTCTATGTCCCTACGTACCGGTCAGGAGATTGACGAAGTTTCAGCTTTGCGGTCATGTCGGTCCGGCGGGAGCCATTTTATCAAAAAGTAAAATGATATCGCTGCATTCGGTTACAATCCATCGAACCATTACGATTTCTATAAAAACATCCATAATTCGTAACTCTTGTTATCGAAATAACGCGGAATAACTGTTTGGCCGACAATGCTTCTATGTACCTACGTACCGGTCAGGGGATTGACAAAGTTTCAGCTTTGCGGTCATCGTCGGTCCGGCGGGAGCCATTTTATCAAAAAGTAAAATGATTTCGCTGCATTCGGTTACAATTCATCGACCCATTACGATTTCTATAAAACCATCCATAATTCGTAACTCTTTTGGTCGAAATAACGCGGAAAAACTGTTTGGCCGACAATACCTCTATGTGCCCACGTGCCTGTTGGGAGATTGACAAAGTGTCTGCTTTGCGGTCATGTCGGCCCGGCGGGAGCCATTTTACCAAAAAGTAAAATGATATTCCAGCATTCGATTACAATTCGTCGAACCATTACGATTTCTATAAAAACATCCATAATTCGTAACTCTTGTTATCGAAATAACGCGGAATAACTGTTTGGACGACAATGCTTCTATGTCCCTACGTACCGGTCAGGAGATTGACGAAGTTTCAGCTTTGCGGTCATGTCGGTCCGTTGGCAGCCATTTTATCAAAAAGTAAAATGATTTCGTTGCATTCGGTTACAATTCATCGAACCATTACGATTTCTATAAAAACATCCATAATTCGTAACTCTTGTTATCGAAATAACGCGGAATAACTGTTTGGCCGACAATGCTTCTATGTACCTACGTACCGGTCGGGAGATTGACAAAGTGTCTGCTTTGCGGTCATGTCGGCCAGGCGGGAGCCATTTTACCAAAAAGTAAAATGATATTCCAGCATTCGATTACAATTCGTCGAACCATTACGATTTCTATAAAAATATCCATAATTCGTAACTCTTGTTATCGAAATAACGCGGAAAAATTGTTTGGCCGACAATTCTCCTATGTCCCCTCGTGCCGGTCGGGAAATTGACAAAGTTTGATCTTTGCCGTCATGTCGGTCCGGCGGCAGCCATTTTATCAAAAAGTAAAATGATATCGTTGCATTCGGTTACAATTCATCGAACCATTACGATTTCTATAAAAATATCCATAATTCGTAACTCCTGTTATCGAAATAACGCGGAAAAATTGTTTGGCCGACAATTCTCCTATGTCCCCTCGTGCCGGTCGGGAAATTGACAATGTTTGATCTTTGCCGTCATGTCGGTCCGGCGGGAGCCATTTTATCAAAAAGTAAAATGATATCGCTGCATTCGGTTACAATCCATCGAACCATTACGATTTCTATAAAAACATCCATAATTCGTAACTCTTGTTATCGAAATAACGCGGAATAACTGTTTGGCCGACAATGCTTCTATGTACCTACGTACCGGTCAGGGGATTGACAAAGTTTCAGCTTTGCGGTCATCGTCGGTCCGGCGGGAGCCATTTTATCAAAAAGTAAAATGATTTCGCTGCATTCGGTTACAATTCATCGACCCATTACGATTTCTATAAAACCATCCATAATTCGTAACTCTTTTTGTCGAAATAACGCGGAAAAACTGTTTGGCCGACAATACCTCTATGTGCCCACGTGCCGGTTGGGAGATTGACAAAGTGTCTGCTTTGCGGTCATGTCGGCCCGGCGGGAGCCATTTTACCAAAAAGTAAAATGATATTCCAGCATTCGATTACAATTCGTCGAACCATTACGATTTCTATAAAAATATCCATAATTCGTAACTCTTGTTATCGAAATAACGCGGAAAAATTGTTTGGCCGACAATTCTCCTATGTCCCCTCGTGCCGGTCGGGAAATTGACAAAGTTTGATCTTTGCCGTCATGTCGGTCCGGCGGCAGCCATTTTATCAAAAAGTAAAATGATATCGTTGCATTCGGTTACAATTCATCGAACCATTACGATTTCTATAAAAATATCCATAATTCGTAACTCTTGTTATCGAAATAACGCGGAAAAGTTGTTTGGCCGACAATTCTCCTATGTCCCCTCGTGCCGGTCGGGAAATTGACAAAGTTTGATCTTTGCCGTCATGTCGGTCCGGCGGCAGCCATTTTATCAAAAAGTAAAATGATATCGTTGCATTCGGTTACAATTCATCGAACCATTACGATTTCTATAAAAACATCCATAATTCGTAACTCTTGTTATCGAAATAACGCGGAATAACTGTTTGGACGACAATGCTTCTATGTCCCTACGTACCGGTCAGGAGATTGACGAAGTTTCAGCTTTGCGGTCATGTCGGTCCGGTGGCAGCCATTTTATCAAAAAGTAAAATGATTTCGTTGCATTCGGTTACAATTCATCGAACCATTACGATTTCTATAAAAACATCCATAATTCGTAACTCTTGTTATCGAAATAACGCGGAATAACTGTTTGGCCGACAATGCTTCTATGTACCTACGTACCGGTCGGGAGATTGACAAAGTGTCTGCTTTGCGGTCATGTCGGCCAGGCGGGAGCCATTTTACCAAAAAGTAAAATGATATTCCAGCATTCGATTACAATTCGTCGAACCATTACGATTTCTATAAAAATATCCATAATTCGTAACTCTTGTTATCGAAATAACGCGGAAAAATTGTTTGGCCGACAATTCTCCTATGTCCCCTCGTGCCGGTCGGGAAATTGACAAAGTTTGATCTTTGCCGTCATGTCGGTCCGGCGGCAGCCATTTTATCAAAAAGTAAAATGATATCGTTGCATTCGGTTACAATCCATCGAACCATTACGATTTCTATAAAAATATCCATAATTCGTAACTCCTGTTATCGAAATAACGCGGAAAAATTGTTTGGCCGACAATTCTCCTATGTCCCCTCGTGCCGGTCGGGAGATTGACAAAGTGTCTGCTTAGCGGTCATGTCGGCCCGGAGGGAGCCATTTTACCAAAAAGTAAAATGATATTCGTGCATTCGATTGCAATTCGTAGAACCATTACGATTTCTATAAAAACATCCATAATTCGTAACTCTTGTTATCGAAATAACGCAGAATAACTGTTTGGCCGACAATGCTTCTATGTCCCTACGTACCGGTCAGGAGATTGACGAAGTTTCAGCTTTGCGGTCATGTCGGTCCGGCGGGAGCCATTTTGTCAAAAAGTAAAATGATATCGCTGCATTCGGTTACAATCCTTCGAACCATTACGATTTCTATAAAAATATCCATAATTCGTAACTCTTGTTATCGAAATAACGCGGAGAAACTGTTTGGCCGTCAATTCTTCTATGTCCCCACGTGCCGGTCGGGAGATTGACAAAGTGTCTGCTAAGCGGTCATGTCGGCCCGGCGGGAGCCATTTTACCAAAAAGTAAAATGATATTCGTGCATTCGATTACAATTCATCGACCCATTACGATTTCTATAAAACCATCCATAATTCGTAACTCTTTTTGTCGAAATAACGCGGAAAAACTGTTTGGCCGACAATACCTCTATGTGCCCACGTGCCGGTCCGGAGATTGTCAAAGTGTCTGCTTTGCGGTCATGTCGGCCCGGCGGGAGCCATTTTACCAAAAAGTAAAATGATATTCCAGCATTCGATTACAATTCGTCGAACCATTACGATTTCTATAAAAATATCCATAATTCGTAACTCTTGTTATCGAAATAACGCGGAAAAATTGTTTGGCCGGCAATTCTCCTATGTCCCCTCGTGCCGGTCAGGAAATTGACAAAGTTTGATCTTTGCCGTCATGTCGGTCCGGCGGCAGCCATTTTATCAAAATTACAATGATATCGTTGCATTCGGTTACAATTCATCGAACCATTACGGTTTCTATAAAAGCATCCATAATTCGTAACTCTTGTTATCGAAATAACGCGGAATAACTGTTTGGCCGACAATGCTTCTATGTCCCTACGTACCGGTCAGGAGATTGACGAAGTTTCAGCTTTGCGGTCATGTCGGTCCGGCGGGAGCCATTTTATCAAAAAGTAAAATGATATCGCTGCATTCGGTTACAATCCATCGAACCATTACGATTTCTATAAAAACATCCATAATTCGTAACTCTTGTTATCGAAATAACGCGGAATAACTGTTTGGCCGACAATGCTTCTATGTCCCTACGTACCGGTCAGGAGATTGACGAAGTTTCAGATTTGCGGTCATGTCGGTCCGACCGCAGCCATTTTATCAAAAAGTAAAATGATATCGTTGCATTCGGTTACAATTCATCGAACCATTACGATTTCTATAAAAACATACATAATTCGTAACTCTTGTTATCGACATAACGCGGAATAACTGTTTGGCCGACAATGCTTCTATGTACCTACGTACCGGTCAGGAGATTGACAAAGTTTCAGCTTTGCGGTCATCGTCGGTCCGGCGGGAGCCATTTTACCAAAAAGTAAAATGATATTCCAGCATTCGATTACATTTCGTCGAACCATTACGATTTCTATAAAAATATCCATAATTCGTAATTCTTGTTATCGAAATAACGCGGAAAAATTGTTTGGCCGACAATTCTCCTATGTCCCCTCGTGCCGGTCAGGAAATTGACAAAGTTTGATCTTTGCCGTCATGTCGGTCCGGCGGCAGCCATTTTATCAAAATTAAAATGATATCGTTGCATTCGGTTACAATTCATCGAACCATTACGATTTCTATAAAAGCATCCATAATTCGTAACTCTTGTTATCGCAATAACGCGGAGAAACTGTTTGGCCGACAATTCTTCTATGTCCCCACGTGCCGGTCGGGGGATTGACAAAGACCCAGCTTTCCGGTCAGGTCTGTCCGGCGGGTGCAATTTTATAAATAAAATAAATTAATATCGCTGCACTCTACTACAACTCGTCGCACCATTACGATTTCTATAAAAACATCCATAATTCGTAACTCTTTTTGTCGAAATAACGCGGAAAAACTGTTTGGCCGACAATACCTCTATGTCCCCACGTGCCGGTCGGGAGATTGACAAAGTGTCTGCTTAGCGGTCATGTCGGCCCGGCGGGAGCCATTTTACCAAAAAGTAAAATGATATTCGTGCATTCGATTACAATTCGTCGAACCATTACGATTTCTATAAAAATATCCATAATTCGTAACTCTTGTTATCGAAATAACGCGGAGAAACTGTTTGGCCGACAATTCTTCTATGTCCCCACGTGCCGGTCGGGAGATTGACAAAGACCCAGCTTTCCGGTCAGGTCTGTCCGGCGGGTGCAATTTTATAAATAAAATAAATTGATATCGCTGCACTCTACTACAACTCGTCGCACCATTACGATTTCTATAAAAACATCCATAATTCGTAATTCTTGTTATCGAAATAACACGAAAAAACTGTTCGGCCGACATTTCTTCTATGTCCCGACGTAACGGTCGGGAGATTGACAATGTTTCAGCTTTGCGGTCATGCCGGCCCGGCGGGAGGCATTTTATCAAAAAGTAAAATGATATCGCTGCATTCGGTTACAATTCATCGAACCATTACGATTTCTCTGAAAACATCCATAATTCGTAATTCTTTTTATCGAAATAACGCGGAAAAACTGTTTGGCCGACAATTCTCCTATGTCGCCTTGTGCCGCTCGGGAAATTGACAAAGTTTGATCTCTGCCGTCATGTCGGTCCGGCGGCAGTCATTTTATCAAAAAGTAAAATGATATCGTTGCGTTCGGTTACAATTCATCGAACCATTACGATTTCTATAAAAATATCCATAATTCGTAACTCTTGTTATCGAAATAACGCGGAAAAATTGTTTGGCCGACAATTCTACTATGTCCCCTCGTGCCGATCGGGAAATTGACGAAGTTTCAGCTTTGCGGTCATGTCGGTCCGGCGGGAGCCATTTTATCAAAAAGTAAAATGATATCGCTGCATTCGGTTACAATCCATCGAACCATTACGATTTCTATAAAAACATCCATAATTCGTAACTCTTGTCATCGAAATAACGCGGAATATCTGTTTGGCCGACAATGCTTCTATGTCCCTACGTACCGGTCAGGAGATTGACGAAGTTTCAGCTTTGCGGTCATGTCGGTCCGGCGGCAGCCATTTTATCAAAAAGTAAAATGATATCGCTGCATTCGGTTACAATCCATCGAACCATTACGATTTCTATAAAAACATCCATAATTCGTAACTCTTTTTGTCGAAATAACGCGGAAAAACTGTTTGGCCGACAATGCTTCTATGTCCCTACGTACCGGTCAGGAGATTGACGAAGTATCAGCTTTGCGGTCATGTCGGTCCGGCGGGAGTGATTTTGTCAAAAAGTAAAATGATATCGCTGCATTCGGTTACAGTCCATCGAACCATTACGATTTCTATAAAAACATCCATAATTCGTAACTCTTTTTGTCGAAACAACGCGGAAAAACAGTTTGGCCGACAATGCTTCTATGTCCCTACGTACCGGTCAGGAGATTGACGAAGTATCAGCTTTGCGGTCATGTCGGTCCGGCGGGAGTGATTTTGTCAAAAAGTAAAATGATATCGCTGCATTCGGTTACAATCCATCGAACCATTACGATTTCTATAAAAATATCCATAATTCGTAACTCTTTTTAGCGAAATAACGCGGAGAAACTGTTTGGCCGACAATTCTTCTATGTCCCCACGTGCCGGTCGGGGGATTGACAAAGACCCAGCTTTCCGGTCAGGTCTGTCCGGGTGCAATTTTATAAATAAAATAAATTGATATCGCTGCACTCTACTACAACTCGTCGCACCATTACGATTTCTATAAAAACATCCATAATTCGTAATTTTTGTTATCGAAATAACACGAAAAAACTGTTCGGCCGACATTTCTTCTATGTCCCGACGTGCCGGTCGGGAGATTGACAATGTTTCAGCTTTGCGGTCATGCCGGCCCGGCGGGAGACATTTTATCAAAAAGTAAAATGATATCGCTGCATTCGGCTACAATTCATCGAACCATTACGATTTCTCTGAAAACATCCATAATTCGTAATTCTTTTTATCGAAATAACGCGGAAAAACTGTTTGGCCGACAATTCTTCTATGTCCCCACGTGCCGGTCGGGAAATTGACAAAGTTTGATCTTTGACGTCATGTCGGTCCGGCGGCAGTCATTTTATCAAAAAGTAAAATGATATCGTTGCATTCGGTTACAATTCATCGAACCATTACGATTTCTATAAAAATATCCATAATTCGTAACTCTTGTTATCGAAATAACGCGGAGAAACTGTTTGGCCGATAATTCTTCTATGTCCCCACGTGCCGGTCGGGAGATTGACAAAGTGTCTGCTTAGCGGTCAGGTCGGCCCGGCGGGAGCCATTTTACCAAAAAGTAAAATGATATTCGTGCATTCGATTGCAATTCGTCGAACCATTACGATTTCTATAAAAATATCCATAATTCGTAACTCTTTTTATCGAAATAACGCGGAGAAACTGTTTGGCCGACAATTCTTCTATGTCCCCACGTGCCGGTCGGGAGATTGACAAAGACCCAGCTTTCCGGTCAGGTCTGTCCGGCGGGTGCAATTTTATAAATAAAATAAATTGATATCGCTGCACTCTACTACAACTCGTCGCACCATTACGATTTCTATAAAAACATCCATAATTCGTAATTCTTGTTATCGAAATAACACGAAAAAACTGTTCGGCCGACATTTCTTCTATGTCCCGACGTGCCGGTCGGGAGATTGATAATGTTTCAGCTTTGCGGTCATGCCGGCCCGGCGGGAGACATTTTATCAAAAAGTTAAATGATATCGCTGCATTCGGTTACAATTCATCGAACCATTACGATTTCTCTGAAAACATCCATAATTCGTAATTCTTTCTATCGAAATAACGCGGAAAAACTGTTTGGCCGACAATTCTCCTATGTCGCCTCGTGCCGGTCGGGAAATTGACAAAGTTTGATCTTTGCCGTCATGTCGGTCCGGCGGCAGTCATTTTATCAAAAAGTAAAATGATATCGTTGCGTTCGGTTACAATTCATCGAACCATTACGATTTCTATAAAAATATCCATAATTCGTAACTCTTGTTATCGAAATAACGCGGAAAAATTGTTTGGCCGACAATTCTACTATGTCCCCTCGTGCCGATCGGGAAATTGACGAAGTTTCAGCTTTACGGTCATGTCGGTCCGGCGGGAGCCATTTTATCAAAAAGTAAAATGATATCGCTGCATTCGGTTACAATCCATCGAACCATTACGATTTCTATAAAAACATCCATAATTCGTAACTCTTGTCATCGAAATAACGCGGAATATCTGTTTGGCCGACAATGCTTCTATGTCCCTACGTACCGGTCAGGAGATTGACGAAGTTTCAGCTTTGCGGTCATGTCGGTCCGGCGGCAGCCATTTTATCAAAAAGTAAAATGATATCGCTGCATTCGGTTACAATCCATCGAACCATTACGATTTCTATAAAAACATCCATAATTCGTAACTCTTTTTATCGAAATAACGCGGAGAAACTGTTTGGCCGACAATTCTTCTATGTCCCCACGTGCCGGTCGGGAGATTGACAAAGACCCAGCTTTCCGGTCAGGTCTGTCCGGCGGGTGCAATTTTATAAATAAAATAAATTGATATCGCTGCACTCTACTACAACTCGTCGCACCATTACGATTTCTATAAAAACATCCATAATTCGTAATTCTTGTTATCGAAATAACACGAAAAAACTGTTCGGCCGACATTTCTTCTATGTCCCGACGTGCCGGTCGGGAGATTGATAATGTTTCAGCTTTGCGGTCATGCCGGCCCGGCGGGAGACATTTTATCAAAAAGTTAAATGATATCGCTGCATTCGGTTACAATTCATCGAACCATTACGATTTCTCTGAAAACATCCATAATTCGTAATTCTTTCTATCGAAATAACGCGGAAAAACTGTTTGGCCGACAATTCTCCTATGTCGCCTCGTGCCGGTCGAGAAATTGACAAAGTTTGATCTTTGCCGTCATGTCGGTCCGGCGGCAGTCATTTTATCAAAAAGTAAAATGATATCGTTGCGTTCGGTTACAATTCATCGAACCATTACGATTTCTATAAAAATATCCATAATTCGTAACTCTTGTTATCGAAATAACGCGGAAAAATTGTTTGGCCGACAATTCTACTATGTCCCCTCGTGCCGATCGGGAAATTGACGAAGTTTCAGCTTTGCGGTCATGTCGGTCCGGCGGGAGCCATTTTATCAAAAAGTAAAATGATATCGCTGCATTCGGTTACAATCCATCGAACCATTACGATTTCTATAAAAACATCCATAATTCGTAACTCTTGTCATCGAAATAACGCGGAATATCTGTTTGGCCGACAATGCTTCTATGTCCCTACGTACCGGTCAGGAGATTGACGAAGTTTCAGATTTGCGGTCATGTCGGTCCGGCGGGAGTGATTTTGTCAAAAAGTAAAATGATATCGCTGCATTCGGTTACAATCCATCGAACCATTACGATTTCTATAAAAACATCCATAATTCGTAACTCTTTTTGTCGAAACAACGCGGAAAAACAGTTTGGCCGACAATGCTTCTATGTCCCTACGTACCGGTCAGGAGATTGACGAAGTATCAGCTTTGCGGTCATGTCGGTCCGGCGGGAGTGATTTTGTCAAAAAGTAAAATGATATCGCTGCATTCGGTTACAATCCATCGAACCATTACGATTTCTATAAAAATATCCATAATTCGTAACTCTTTTTAGCGAAATAACGCGGAGAAACTGTTTGGCCGACAATTCTTCTATGTCCCCACGTGCCGGTCCGGGGATTGACAAAGACCCAGCTTTCCGGTCAGGTCTGTCCGGGTGCAATTTTATAAATAAAATAAATTGATATCGCTGCACTCTACTACAACTCGTCGCACCATTACGATTTCTATAAAAACATCCATAATTCGTAATTTTTGTTATCGAAATAACACGAAAAAACTGTTCGGCCGACATTTCTTCTATGTCCCGACGTGCCGGTCGGTAGATTGACAATGTTTCAGCTTTGCGGTCATGCCGGCCCGGCGGGAGACATTTTATCAAAAAGTAAAATGATATCGCTGCATTCGGCTACAATTCATCGAACCATTACGATTTCTCTGAAAACATCCATAATTCGTAATTCTTTTTATCGAAATAACGCGGAAAAACTGTTTGGCCGACAATTCTTCTATGTCCCCACGTGCCGGTCGGGAAATTGACAAAGTTTGATCTTTGACGTCATGTCGGTCCGGCGGCAGTCATTTTATCAAAAAGTAAAATGATATCGTTGCATTCGGTTACAATTCATCGAACCATTACGATTTCTATAAAAATATCCATAATTCGTAACTCTTGTTATCGAAATAACGCGGAGAAACTGTTTGGCCGACAATTCTTCTATGTCCCCACGTGCCGGTCGGGAGATTGACAAAGTGTCTGCTTAGCGGTCAGGTCGGCCCGGCGGGAGCCATTTTACCAAAAAGTAAAATGATATTCGTGCATTCGATTGCAATTCGTCGAACCATTACGATTTCTATAAAAATTTCCATAATTCGTAACTCTTTTTATCGAAATAACGCGGAGAAACTGTTTGGCCGACAATTCTTCTATGTCCCCACGTGCCGGTCGGGAGATTGACAAAGACCCAGCTTTCCGGTCAGGTCTGTCCGGCGGGTGCAATTTTATAAATAAAATAAATTGATATCGCTGCACTCTACTACAACTCGTGGCACCATTACGATTTCTATAAAAACATCCATAATTCGTAATTCTTGTTATCGAAATAACACGAAAAAACTGTTCGGCCGACATTTCTTCTATGTCCCGACGTGCCGGTCGGGAGATTGATAATGTTTCAGCTTTGCGGTCATGCCGGCCCGGCGGGAGACATTTTATCAAAAAGTTAAATGATATCGCTGCATTCGGTTACAATTCATCGAACCATTACGATTTCTCTGAAAACATCCATAATTCGTAATTCTTTCTATCGAAATAACGCGGAAAAACTGTTTGGCCGACAATTCTCCTATGTCGCCTCGTGCCGGTCGGGAAATTGACAAAGTTTGATCTTTGCCGTCATGTCGGTCCGGCGGCAGTCATTTTATCGAAAAGTAAAATGATATCGTTGCATTCGGTTACAATTCATCGAACCATTACGATTTCTATAAAAATATCCATAATTCGTAACTCTTGTTATCGAAATAACGCGGAAAAATTGTTTGGCCGACAATTCTACTATGTCCCCTCGTGCCGATCAGGAAATTGACGAAGTTTCAGCTTTGCGGTCATGTCGGTCCGGCGGGAGCCATTTTATCAAAAAGTAAAATGATATCGCTGCATTCGGTTACAATCCATCGAACCATTACGATTTCTATAAAAACATCCATAACTCGTAACTCTTTTTGTCGAAATAACGCGGAAAAACTGTTTGGCCGACGATACCTCTATGTCCCCACGTGCCGGTCGGGAGATTGACAAAGTGTCTGCTAAGCGGTCATGTCGGCCCGGCGGGAGCCATTTTACCAAAAAGTAAAATGATATTCGTGCATTCGATTACAATTCGTCGAACCATTACGATTTCTATAAAAATATCCATAATTCGTAACTCTTGTTATCGAAATAACGCGGAGAAACTGTTTGGCCGACAATTCTTCTATGTCCCCACGTGCCGGTCGGGAGATTGACAAAGTGTCTGCTTAGCGGTCATGTCGGCCCGGCGGGAGCCATTTTACCAAAAAGTAAAATGATATTCGTGCATTCGATTGCAATTCGTCGAACCATTACGATTTCTATAAAAATATCCATAATTCGTAACTCTTTTTATCGAAATAACGCGGAGAAACTGTTTGGCCGACAATTCTTCTATGTCCCCACGTGCCGGTCGGGAGATTGACAAAGACCCAGCTTTCCGGTCAGGTCTGTCCGGCGGGTGCAATTTTATAAATAAAATAAATTGATATCGCTGCATTCTACTACAACTCGTCGCACCATTACGATTTCTATAAAAACATCCATAATTCGTAATTCTTGTTATCGAAATAACACGAAAAAACTGTTCGGCCGACAATACCTCTATGTCCCCACGTGCCGGTCGGGAGATTGACAAAGTGTCTGCTTAGCGGTCATGTCGGCCCGGCGGGAGCCATTTTACCAAAAAGTAAAATGATATTCGTGCATTCGATTACAATTCGTCGAACCATTACGATTTCTATAAAAATATCCATAATTCGTAACTCTTTTTATCGCAATAACGCGGAGAAACTGTTTGGCCGACAATTCTTCTATGTCCCCACGTGCCGGTCGGGGGATTGACAAAGACCCAGCTTTCCGGTCAGGTCTGTCCGGCGGGTGCAATTTTATAAATAAAATAAATTGATATCGCTGCACTCTACTACAACTCGTCGCACCATTACGATTTCTATAAAAACATCCATAATTCGTAATTCTTGTTATCGAAATAACACGAAAAAACTTTTCGGCCGACATTTCTTCTATGTCGCCTCGTGCCGGTCGGGAAATTGACAAAGTTTGATCTTTGCCGTCATGTCGGTCCGGCGGCAGTCATTTTATCAAAAAGTAAAATGATATCGTTGCATTCGGTTACAATTCATCGAACCATTACGATTTCTATAAAAACATCCATAATTCGTAACTCTTTTTATCGCAATAACGCGGAGAAACTGATTGGCCGACAATTCTTCCATGTCCCCACGTGCCGGTCGGGGGATTGACAAAGACCCAGCTTTCCGGTCAGGTCTGTCCGGCGGGTGCAATTTTATAAACACAATAAATTAATATCGCTGCACTCTACTACAACTCGTCGCACCATTACGATTTCTATAAAAACATCCATAATTCGTAACTCTTTTTGTCGAAATAACGCGGAAAAACTGTTTGGCCGACAATTCTTCTATGTCCCCACGTGCCGGTCGGGAGATTGACAAAGACCCAGCTTTCCGGTCAGGTCTGTCCGGCGGGTGCAATTTTATAAATAAAATAAATTGATATCGCTGCACTCTACTACAACTCGTCGCACCATTACGATTTCTATAAAAACATCCATAATTCGTAATTCTTGTTATCGAAATAACACGAAAAAACTGTTCGGCCGACATTTCTTCTATGTCCCGACGTGCCGGTCGGGAGATTGATAATGTTTCAGCTTTGCGGTCATGCCGGCCCGGCGGGAGACATTTTATCAAAAAGTTAAATGATATCGCTGCATTCGGTTACAATTCATCGAACCATTACGATTTCTCTGAAAACATCCATAATTCGTAATTCTTTCTATCGAAATAACGCGGAAAAACTGTTTGGCCGACAATTCTCCTATGTCGCCTCGTGCCGGTCGAGAAATTGACAAAGTTTGATCTTTGCCGTCATGTCGGTCCGGCGGCAGTCATTTTATCAAAAAGTAAAATGATATCGTTGCGTTCGGTTACAATTCATCGAACCATTACGATTTCTATAAAAATATCCATAATTCGTAACTCTTGTTATCGAAATAACGCGGAAAAATTGTTTGGCCGACAATTCTACTATGTCCCCTCGTGCCGATCGGGAAATTGACGAAGTTTCAGCTTTGCGGTCATGTCGGTCCGGCGGGAGCCATTTTATCAAAAAGTAAAATGATATCGCTGCATTCGGTTACAATCCATCGAACCATTACGATTTCTATAAAAACATCCATAATTCGTAACTCTTGTCATCGAAATAACGCGGAATATCTGTTTGGCCGACAATGCTTCTATGTCCCTACGTACCGGTCAGGAGATTGACGAAGTTTCAGATTTGCGGTCATGTCGGTCCGGCGGGAGTGATTTTGTCAAAAAGTAAAATGATATCGCTGCATTCGGTTACAATCCATCGAACCATTACGATTTCTATAAAAACATCCATAATTCGTAACTCTTTTTGTCGAAACAACGCGGAAAAACAGTTTGGCCGACAATGCTTCTATGTCCCTACGTACCGGTCAGGAGATTGACGAAGTATCAGCTTTGCGGTCATGTCGGTCCGGCGGGAGTGATTTTGTCAAAAAGTAAAATGATATCGCTGCATTCGGTTACAATCCATCGAACCATTACGATTTCTATAAAAATATCCATAATTCGTAACTCTTTTTAGCGAAATAACGCGGAGAAACTGTTTGGCCGACAATTCTTCTATGTCCCCACGTGCCGGTCCGGGGATTGACAAAGACCCAGCTTTCCGGTCAGGTCTGTCCGGGTGCAATTTTATAAATAAAATAAATTGATATCGCTGCACTCTACTACAACTCGTCGCACCATTACGATTTCTATAAAAACATCCATAATTCGTAATTTTTGTTATCGAAATAACACGAAAAAACTGTTCGGCCGACATTTCTTCTATGTCCCGACGTGCCGGTCGGTAGATTGACAATGTTTCAGCTTTGCGGTCATGCCGGCCCGGCGGGAGACATTTTATCAAAAAGTAAAATGATATCGCTGCATTCGGCTACAATTCATCGAACCATTACGATTTCTCTGAAAACATCCATAATTCGTAATTCTTTTTATCGAAATAACGCGGAAAAACTGTTTGGCCGACAATTCTTCTATGTCCCCACGTGCCGGTCGGGAAATTGACAAAGTTTGATCTTTGACGTCATGTCGGTCCGGCGGCAGTCATTTTATCAAAAAGTAAAATGATATCGTTGCATTCGGTTACAATTCATCGAACCATTACGATTTCTATAAAAATATCCATAATTCGTAACTCTTGTTATCGAAATAACGCGGAGAAACTGTTTGGCCGACAATTCTTCTATGTCCCCACGTGCCGGTCGGGAGATTGACAAAGTGTCTGCTTAGCGGTCAGGTCGGCCCGGCGGGAGCCATTTTACCAAAAAGTAAAATGATATTCGTGCATTCGATTGCAATTCGTCGAACCATTACGATTTCTATAAAAATTTCCATAATTCGTAACTCTTTTTATCGAAATAACGCGGAGAAACTGTTTGGCCGACAATTCTTCTATGTCCCCACGTGCCGGTCGGGAGATTGACAAAGACCCAGCTTTCCGGTCAGGTCTGTCCGGCGGGTGCAATTTTATAAATAAAATAAATTGATATCGCTGCACTCTACTACAACTCGTGGCACCATTACGATTTCTATAAAAACATCCATAATTCGTAATTCTTGTTATCGAAATAACACGAAAAAACTGTTCGGCCGACATTTCTTCTATGTCCCGACGTGCCGGTCGGGAGATTGATAATGTTTCAGCTTTGCGGTCATGCCGGCCCGGCGGGAGACATTTTATCAAAAAGTTAAATGATATCGCTGCATTCGGTTACAATTCATCGAACCATTACGATTTCTCTGAAAACATCCATAATTCGTAATTCTTTCTATCGAAATAACGCGGAAAAACTGTTTGGCCGACAATTCTCCTATGTCGCCTCGTGCCGGTCGGGAAATTGACAAAGTTTGATCTTTGCCGTCATGTCGGTCCGGCGGCAGTCATTTTATCGAAAAGTAAAATGATATCGTTGCATTCGGTTACAATTCATCGAACCATTACGATTTCTATAAAAATATCCATAATTCGTAACTCTTGTTATCGAAATAACGCGGAAAAATTGTTTGGCCGACAATTCTACTATGTCCCCTCGTGCCGATCAGGAAATTGACGAAGTTTCAGCTTTGCGGTCATGTCGGTCCGGCGGGAGCCATTTTATCAAAAAGTAAAATGATATCGCTGCATTCGGTTACAATCCATCGAACCATTACGATTTCTATAAAAACATCCATAACTCGTAACTCTTTTTGTCGAAATAACGCGGAAAAACTGTTTGGCCGACGATACCTCTATGTCCCCACGTGCCGGTCGGGAGATTGACAAAGTGTCTGCTAAGCGGTCATGTCGGCCCGGCGGGAGCCATTTTACCAAAAAGTAAAATGATATTCGTGCATTCGATTACAATTCGTCGAACCATTACGATTTCTATAAAAATATCCATAATTCGTAACTCTTGTTATCGAAATAACGCGGAGAAACTGTTTGGCCGACAATTCTTCTATGTCCCCACGTGCCGGTCGGGAGATTGACAAAGTGTCTGCTTAGCGGTCATGTCGGCCCGGCGGGAGCCATTTTACCAAAAAGTAAAATGATATTCGTGCATTCGATTGCAATTCGTCGAACCATTACGATTTCTATAAAAATATCCATAATTCGTAACTCTTTTTATCGAAATAACGCGGAGAAACTGTTTGGCCGACAATTCTTCTATGTCCCCACGTGCCGGTCGGGAGATTGACAAAGACCCAGCTTTCCGGTCAGGTCTGTCCGGCGGGTGCAATTTTATAAATAAAATAAATTGATATCGCTGCATTCTACTACAACTCGTCGCACCATTACGATTTCTATAAAAACATCCATAATTCGTAATTCTTGTTATCGAAATAACACGAAAAAACTGTTCGGCCGACAATACCTCTATGTCCCCACGTGCCGGTCGGGAGATTGACAAAGTGTCTGCTTAGCGGTCATGTCGGCCCGGCGGGAGCCATTTTACCAAAAAGTAAAATGATATTCGTGCATTCGATTACAATTCGTCGAACCATTACGATTTCTATAAAAATATCCATAATTCGTAACTCTTTTTATCGCAATAACGCGGAGAAACTGTTTGGCCGACAATTCTTCTATGTCCCCACGTGCCGGTCGGGGGATTGACAAAGACCCAGCTTTCCGGTCAGGTCTGTCCGGCGGGTGCAATTTTATAAATAAAATAAATTGATATCGCTGCACTCTACTACAACTCGTCGCACCATTACGATTTCTATAAAAACATCCATAATTCGTAATTCTTGTTATCGAAATAACACGAAAAAACTTTTCGGCCGACATTTCTTCTATGTCGCCTCGTGCCGGTCGGGAAATTGACAAAGTTTGATCTTTGCCGTCATGTCGGTCCGGCGGCAGTCATTTTATCAAAAAGTAAAATGATATCGTTGCATTCGGTTACAATTCATCGAACCATTACGATTTCTATAAAAACATCCATAATTCGTAACTCTTTTTATCGCAATAACGCGGAGAAACTGATTGGCCGACAATTCTTCCATGTCCCCACGTGCCGGTCGGGGGATTGACAAAGACCCAGCTTTCCGGTCAGGTCTGTCCGGCGGGTGCAATTTTATAAACACAATAAATTAATATCGCTGCACTCTACTACAACTCGTCGCACCATTACGATTTCTATAAAAACATCCATAATTCGTAACTCTTTTTGTCGAAATAACGCGGAAAAACTGTTTGGCCGACAATACCTCTATGTCCCCACGTGCCGGTCGGGAGATTGACAAAGTGTCTGCTTAGCGGTCATGTCGGCCCGGCGGGAGCCATTTTACCAAAAAGTAAAATGATATTCGTGCATTCGATTACAATTCGTCGAACCATTACGATTTCTATAAAAATATCCATAATTCGTAACTCTTGTTATCGAAATAACGCGGAAAAATTGTTTGGCCGACAATTCTACTATGTCCCCTCGTGCCGATCGGGAAATTGACAAAGTTTGATCTTTGCCGTCAAGTCGGTCCGGCGGCAGCCATTTTATCAAAAAGTAGAATGATATCGTTGCATTCGGTTACAATTCATCGAACCATTACGATTTCTATAAAAACATCCATAATTAGTAACTCTTGTTATCGAAATAACGCGGAATAACTGTTTGGCCGACAATGCTCCTATGTCCCTACGTACCGGTCAGGAGATTGACGAAGTTTCAGCTTTGCGGTCATCGTCGGTCCGGCGGGAGCCATTTTATCAAAAAGTAAAATGATTTCGCTGCATTCGGTTACAATTCACCGAACCATTACGATTTCTATAAAAACATCCATAATTCGTAACTCTTTTTGTCGAAATACCGCGGAAAAGCTGTTTGGCGGACAATACCTCTATGTCCCCACGTGCCGGTCGGGAGATTGACGAAGTTTCAGCTTTGCGGTCATGTCGGTCCGGTGGCAGCCATGTTACCAAAAAGTAGAATGATATTCCAGCATTCGATTACAATTCGTCGAACCATTACGATTTCTATAAAAGTATCCATAATTCGTAACTCTTGTTATCGAAATAACGCGGAAAAATTGTTTGGCCGGCAATTCTCCTATGTCCCCTCGTGCCGGTCAGGAAATTGACAAAGTTTGATCTTTGCCGTCATGTCGGTCCGGCGGCAGCCATTTTATCAGAAAGTAAAATGATATCGCTGCATTCGGTTACAATTCATCGTACCATTACGATTTCTATAAAAACATCCATAATTCGTAACTCTTGTTATCGAAATAACGCGGAATAACTGTTTGGACGACAATGCTTCTATGACCCTACGTACCGGTCAGGAGATTGACGAAGTTTCAGCTTTGCGGTCATCGTCGGTCCGGCGGGAGCCATTTTATCAAAAAGTAAAATGATTTCGTTGCATTCGGTTACAATTCATCGAACCATTACGATTTCTATAAAACCATCCAGAATTCGTTACTCTTTTTGTCGAAATAACGCGGAAAAACTGTTTGGCCGGCAATACCGCTATGTCCCTACGTGCCGGTCGGGAGATTGACAAAGTTTGATCTTTGCCGTCATGTCGGTTCGGCGGCAGTCATTTTATCAAAAACTAAAATGATATTCCAGCATTCGATTACAATTCGTCGAACCATTACGATTTCTATAAAAATATCCATAATTCGTAACTCTTGTTATCGAAATAACGCGGAAAAATTGTTTGGCCGACAATTCTCCTATGTCCCTACTTACCAGTCAGGAGATTGACGAAGTTTCAGCTTTGCGGTCATGTCGGTCCGGCGGGAGCCACTTTATCAAAAAGTAAAATGATGTCGCTGCATTCGGTTACAATCCATCGAACTATTACGATTTCTATAAAAACATCCATAATTCGTAACTCTTTTTGTCGAAATAACGCGGAAAAACTGTTTGGCCGACAATACCTCTATGTCCCCACGTGCCGGTCGGGAGATTGACAAAGTTCTGCTCAGCGGTCATGTCGGCCCGCCGGGAGCCATTTTACCAAAAAGTAAAATGATATTCGTGCATTCGATTACAATTCATCGAACCACTACGATTTCTCTGAAAACATCCATAATTCGTAATTCTTTTTATCGAAATAACGCGGAAAAACTGTTTGGCCGACAATTCTCCTATGTCGCCTTGTGCCGGTCGGGAAATTGACAAAGTTTGATCTCTGCCGTCATGTCGGTCCGGCGGCAGTCATTTTATCAAAAAGTAAAATGATATCGTTGCGTTCGGTTACAATTCATCGAACCATTACGATTTCTATAAAAATATCCATAATTCGTAACTCTTGTTATCGAAATAACGCGGAAAAATTGTTTGGCCGACAATTCTACTATGTCCCCTCGTGCCGATCGGGAAATTGACGAAGTTTCAGCTTTGCGGTCATGTCGGTCCGGCGGGAGCCATTTTATCAAAAAGTAAAATGATATCGCTGCATTCGGTTACAATCCATCGAACCATTACGATTTCTATAAAAACATCCATAATTCGTAACTCTTATTGTCGAAATAACGCGGAAAAACTGTTTGGCCGACAATGCTTCTAGGTCCCTACGTACCGGTCAGGAGATTGACGAAGTATCAGCTTTGCGGTCATGTCGGTCCGGCGGGAGTGATTTTGTCAAAAAGTAAAATGATATCGCTGCATTCGGTTACAATCCATCGAACCATTACGATTTCTATAAAAATATCCATAATTCGTAACTCTTTTTAGCGAAATAACGCGGAGAAACTTTTTGGCCGACAATTCTTCTATGTCCCCACGTGCCGGTCGGGGGATTGACAAAGACCCAGCTTTCCGGTCAGGTCTGTCCGGGTGCAATTTTATAAATAAAATAAATTGATATCGCTGCACTCTACTACAACTCGTCGCACCATTACGATTACTATAAAAACATCCATAATTCGTAACTCTTTTTGTCGAAATAACGCGGAAAAACTGTTTGGCCGACAATACCTCTATGTCCCCACGTGCCGCTCGGGAGATTGACAAAGTGTCTGCTTAGCGGTCATGTCGGCCCGGCGGGAGCCATTTTACCAAAAAGTAAAATGATATTCGTGCATTCGATTACAATTCGTCGAACCATTACGATTTCTATAAAAGTATCCATAATTCGTAACTCTTGTTATCGAAATAACGCGGAGAAACTGTTTGGCCGACAATTCTTCTATGTCCCCACGTGCCGGTCGGGAGATTGACAAAGTGTCTGCTAAGCGGTCATGTCGGCCCGGCGGGAGCCATTTTACCAAAAAGTAAAATGATATTCGTGCATTCGATTACAATTCGTCGAACCATTACGATTTCTATAAAAATATCCATAATTCGTAACTCTTGTTATCGAAATAACGCGGAGAAACTGTTTGGCCGACAATTCTTCTATGTCCCCACGTGCCGGTCGGGAGATTGACAAAGACCCAGCTTTCCGGTCAGGTCTGTCCGGCGGGTGCAATTTTATAAATAAAATAAATTGATATCGCTGCACTCTACTACAACTCGTCGCACCATTACGATTTCTATAAAAACATCCATAATTCGTAACTCTTGTTATCGAAATAACGCGGAATAACTGTTTGGCCGACAATGCTTCTATGTCCCTACGTACCGGTCAGGAGATTGACGAAGTTTCAGCTTTGCGGTCATGTCGGTCCGGCGGCAGCCATTTTATCAAAAAGTAAAATGATATCGCTGCATTCGGTTACAATCCATCGAACCATTACGATTTCTATAAAAACATCCATAATTCGTAACTATTTTTGTCGAAATAACGCGGAAAAACTGTTTGGCCGACAATGCTTCTATGTCCCTACGTACCGGTCAGGAGATTGACGAAGTATCAGCTTTGCGGTCATGTCGGTCCGGCGGGAGTGATTTTGTCAAAAAGTAAAATGATATCGCTGCATTCGGTTACAATTCGTCGAACCATTACGATTTCTATAAAAATATCCATAATTCGTAACTCTTGTTATCGAAATAACGCGGAGAAACTGTTTGGCCGACAATTCTTCTATGTCCCCACGTGCCGGTCGGAAGATTGACAAAGTGTCTGCTAAGCGGTCATGTCGGCCCGGCGGGAGACATTTTATCAAAAAGTAAAATGATATCGCTGCATTCGGTTACAATTCATCGAACCATTACGATTTCTCTGAAAACATCCATAATTCGTAATTCTTTTTATCGAAATAACGCGGAAAAACTGTTTGGCCGACAATTCTCCTATGTCGCCTTGTGCCGGTCGGGAAATTGACAAAGTTTGATCTCTGCCGTCATGTCGGTCCGGCGGCAGTCATTTTATCAAAAAGAAAATGATATCGTTGCGTTCGGTTACAATTCATCGAACCATTACGATTTCTATAAAAATATCCATAATTCGTAACTCTTGTTATCGAAATAACGCGGAAAAATTGTTTGGCCGACAATTCTACTATGTCCCCTCGTGCCGATCGGGAAATTGACGAAGTTTCAGCTTTGCGGTCATGTCGGTCCGGCGGGAGCCATTTTATCAAAAAGTAAAATGATATCGCTGCATTCGGTTACAATCCATCGAACCATTACGATTTCTATAAAAACATCCATAATTCGTAACTCTTGTCATCGAAATAACGCAGAAAAACTGTTTGGCCGACAATGCTTCTATGTCCCTACGTACCGGTCAGGAGATTGACGAAGTTTCAGCTTTGCGGTCATGTCGGTCCGGCGGCAGCCATTTTATCAAAAAGTAAAATGATATCGCTGCATTCGGTTACAATCCATCGAACCATTACGATTTCTATAAAAACATCCATAATTCGTAACTCTTTTTGTCGAAATAACGCGGAAAAACTGTTTGGCCGACAATGCTTCTATGTCCCTACGTACCGGTCAGGAGATTGACGAAGTATCAGCTTTGCGGTCATGTCGGTCCGGCGGGAGTGATTTTGTCAAAAAGTAAAATGATATCGCTGCATTCGCTTACAATCCATCGAACCATTACGATTTCTATAAAAACATCCATAATTCGTAACTCTTTTTGTCGAAATACCGCGGAAAAGCTGTTTGGCAGACAATACCTCTATGTCCCCACGTGCCGGTCGGCGGATTGACAAAGACCCAGCTTTCCGGTCAGGTCTGTCCGGCGGGTGCAATTTTATAAATAAAATAAATTGATATCGCCGCACTCTACTACAACTCGTCGCACCATTACGATTTCTATAAAAACATCCATAATTCGTAATTCTTGTTATCGAAATAACACGAAAAAACTGTTCGGCCGACATTTCTTCTATGTCCCGACGTGCCGGTCGGGAGATTGACAATGTTTCAGCTTTGCGGTCATGCCGGCCCGGCGGGAGACATTTTATCAAAAAGTAAAATGATATCGCTGCATTCGGTTACAATTCATCGAACCACTACGATTTCTCTGAAAACATCCATAATTCGTAATTCTTGTCATCGAAATAACGCAGAAAAACTGTTTGGCCGACAATGCTTCTATGTCCCTACGTACCGGTCAGGAGATTGACGAAGTTTCAGCTTTGCGGTCATGTCGGTCCGGCGGCAGCCATTTTATCAAAAAGTAAAATGATATCGCTGCATTCGGTTACAATCCATCGAACCATTACGATTTCTATAAAAACATCCATAATTCGTAACTCTTTTTGTCGAAATAACGCGGAAAAACTGTTTGGCCGACAATGCTTCTATGTCCCTACGTACCGGTCAGGAGATTGACGAAGTATCAGCTTTGCGGTCATGTCGGTCCGGCGGGAGTGATTTTGTCAAAAAGTAAAATGATATCGCTGCATTCGCTTACAATCCATCGAACCATTACGATTTCTATAAAAACATCCATAATTCGTAACTCTTTTTGTCGAAATACCGCGGAAAAGCTGTTTGGCAGACAATACCTCTATGTCCCCACGTGCCGGTCGGCGGATTGACAAAGACCCAGCTTTCCGGTCAGGTCTGTCCGGCGGGTGCAATTTTATAAATAAAATAAATTGATATCGCCGCACTCTACTACAACTCGTCGCACCATTACGATTTCTATAAAAACATCCATAATTCGTAATTCTTGTTATCGAAATAACACGAAAAAACTGTTCGGCCGACATTTCTTCTATGTCCCGACGTGCCGGTCGGGAGATTGACAATGTTTCAGCTTTGCGGTCATGCCGGCCCGGCGGGAGACATTTTATCAAAAAGTAAAATGATATCGCTGCATTCGGTTACAATTCATCGAACCACTACGATTTCTCTGAAAACATCAATAATTCGTAATTCTTTTTATCGAAATAACGCGGAAAAACTGTTTGGCCGACAATTCTCCTATGTCGCCTTGTGCCGGTCGGGAAATTGACAAAGTTTGATCTCTGCCGTCATGTCGGTCCGGCGGCAGTCATTTTATCAAAAAGTAAAATGATATCGTTGCGTTCGGTTACAATTCATCGAACCATTACGATTTCTATAAAAATATCCATAATTCGTAACTCTTGTTATCGAAATAACGCGGAAAAATTGTTTGGCCGACAATTCTACTATGTCCCCTCGTGCCGATCGGGAAATTGACGAAGTTTCAGCTTTGCGGTCATGTCGGTCCGGCGGGAGCCATTTTATCAAAAAGTAAAATGATATCGCTGCATTCGGTTACAATCCATCGAACCATTACGATTTCTATAAAAACATCCATAATTCGTAACTCTTATTGTCGAAATAACGCGGAAAAACTGTTTGGCCGACAATGCTTCTAGGTCCCTACGTACCGGTCAGGAGATTGACGAAGTATCAGCTTTGCGGTCATGTCGGTCCGGCGGGAGTGATTTTCTCAAAAAGTAAAATGATATCGCTGCATTCGGTTACAATCCATCGAACCATTACGATTTCTATAAAAATATCCATAATTCGTAACTCTTTTTAGCGAAATAACGCGGAGAAACTTTTTGGCCGACAATTCTTCTATGTCCCCACGTGCCGGTCGGGGGATTGACAAAGACCCAGCTTTCCGGTCAGGTCTGTCCGGGTGCAATTTTATAAATAAAATAAATTGATATCGCTGCACTCTACTACAACTCGTCGCACCATTACGATTACTATAAAAACATCCATAATTCGTAACTCTTTTTGTCGAAATAACGCGGAAAAACTGTTTGGCCGACAATACCTCTATGTCCCCACGTGCCGCTCGGGAGATTGACAAAGTGTCTGCTTAGCGGTCATGTCGGCCCGGCGGGAGCCATTTTACCAAAAAGTAAAATGATATTCGTGCATTCGATTACAATTCGTCGAACCATTACGATTTCTATAAAAGTATCCATAATTCGTAACTCTTGTTATCGAAATAACGCGGAGAAACTGTTTGGCCGACAATTCTTCTATGTCCCCACGTGCCGGTCGGGAGATTGACAAAGTGTCTGCTAAGCGGTCATGTCGGCCCGGCGGGAGCCATTTTACCAAAAAGTAAAATGATATTCGTGCATTCGATTACAATTCGTCGAACCATTACGATTTCTATAAAAATATCCATAATTCGTAACTCTTGTTATCGAAATAACGCGGAGAAACTGTTTGGCCGACAATTCTTCTATGTCCCCACGTGCCGGTCGGGAGATTGACAAAGACCCAGCTTTCCGGTCAGGTCTGTCCGGCGGGTGCAATTTTATAAATAAAATAAATTGATATCGCTGCACTCTACTACAACTCGTCGCACCATTACGATTTCTATAAAAACATCCATAATTCGTAATTCTTGTTATCGAAATAACACGAAAAAACTGTTCGGCCGACATTTCTTCTATGTCCCGACGTGCCGGTCGGGAGATTGACAATGTTTCAGCTTTGCGGTCATGCCGGCCCGGCGGGAGACATTTTATCAAAAAGTAAAATGATATCGCTGCATTCGGTTACAATTCATCGAACCATTACGATTTCTCTGAAAACATCCATAATTCGTAATTCTTTTTATCGAAATAACGCGGAAAAACTGTTTGGCCGACAATTCTCCTATGTCGCCTTGTGCCGGTCGGGAAATTGACAAAGTTTGATCTCTGCCGTCATGTCGGTCCGGCGGCAGTCATTTTATCAAAAAGTAAAATGATATCGTTGCGTTCGGTTACAATTCATCGAACCATTACGATTTCTATAAAAATATCCATAATTCGTAACTCTTGTTATCGAAATAACGCGGAAAAATTGTTTGGCCGACAATTCTACTATGTCCCCTCGTGCCGATCGGGAAATTGACGAAGTTTCCGCTTTGCGGTCATGTCGGTCCGGCGGCAGCCATTTTATCAAAAAGTAAAATGATATCCTGCATTCGGTTACAATCCATCGAACCATTACGATTTCTATAAAAACATCCATAATTCGTAACTATTTTTGTCGAAATAACGCGGAAAAACTGTTTGGCCGACAATGCTTCTATGTCCCTACGTACCGGTCAGGAGATTGACGAAGTATCAGCTTTGCGGTCATGTCGGTCCGGCGGGAGTGATTTTGTCAAAAAGTAAAATGATATCGCTGCATTCGGTTACAATCCATCGAACCATTACGATTTCTATAAAAATATCCATAATTCGTAACTCTTTTTAGCGAAATAACGCGGAGAAACTGTTTGGCCGACAATTCTTCTATGTCCCCACGTGCCGGTCGGGGGATTGACAAAGACCCAGCTTTCCGGTCAGGTCTGTCCGGGTGCAATTTTATAAATAAAATAAATTGATATCGCTGCACTCTACTACAACTCGTCGCACCATTACGATTACTATAAAAACATCCATAATTCGTAACTCTTTTTGTCGAAATAACGCGGAAAAACTGTTTGGCCGACAATACCTCTATGTCCCCACGTGCCGGTCGGGAGATTGACAAAGTGTCTGCTTAGCGGTCATGTCGGCCCGGCGGGAGCCATTTTACCAAAAAGTAAAATGATATTCGTGCATTCGATTACAATTCGTCGAACCATTACGATTTCTATAAAAATATCCATAATTCGTAACTCTTGTTATCGAAATAACGCGGAGAAACTGTTTGGCCGACAATTCTTCTATGTCCCCACGTGCCGGTCGGAAGATTGACAAAGTGTCTGCTAAGCGGTCATGTCGGCCCGGCGGGAGACATTTTATCAAAAAGTAAAATGATATCGTTGCGTTCGGTTACAATTCATCGAACCATTACGATTTCTATAAAAATATCCATAATTCGTAACTCTTGTTATCGAAATAACGCGGAAAAATTGTTTGGCCGACAATTCTACTATGTCCCCTCGTGCCGATCGGGAAATTGACGAAGTTTCAGCTTTGCGGTCATGTCGGTCCGGCGGGAGCCATTTTATCAAAAAGTAAAATGATATCGCTGCATTCGGTTACAATCCATCGAACCATTACGATTTCTATAAAAACATCCATAATTCGTAACTCTTGTCATCGAAATAACGCAGAAAAACTGTTTGGCCGACAATGCTTCTATGTCCCTACGTACCGGTCAGGAGATTGACGAAGTTTCAGCTTTGCGGTCATGTCGGTCCGGCGGCAGCCATTTTATCAAAAAGTAAAATGATATCGCTGCATTCGGTTACAATCCATCGAACCATTACGATTTCTATAAAAACATCCATAATTCGTAACTCTTTTTGTCGAAATAACGCGGAAAAACTGTTTGGCCGACAATGCTTCTATGTCCCTACGTACCGGTCAGGAGATTGACGAAGTATCAGCTTTGCGGTCATGTCGGTCCGGCGGGAGTGATTTTGTCAAAAAGTAAAATGATATCGCTGCATTCGCTTACAATCCATCGAACCATTACGATTTCTATAAAAACATCCATAATTCGTAACTCTTTTTGTCGAAATACCGCGGAAAAGCTGTTTGGCAGACAATACCTCTATGTCCCCACGTGCCGGTCGGCGGATTGACAAAGACCCAGCTTTCCGGTCAGGTCTGTCCGGCGGGTGCAATTTTATAAATAAAATAAATTGATATCGCCGCACTCTACTACAACTCGTCGCACCATTACGATTTCTATAAAAACATCCATAATTCGTAATTCTTGTTATCGAAATAACACGAAAAAACTGTTCGGCCGACATTTCTTCTATGTCCCGACGTGCCGGTCGGGAGATTGACAATGTTTCAGCTTTGCGGTCATGCCGGCCCGGCGGGAGACATTTTATCAAAAAGTAAAATGATATCGCTGCATTCGGTTACAATTCATCGAACCACTACGATTTCTCTGAAAACATCCATAATTCGTAATTCTTGTCATCGAAATAACGCAGAAAAACTGTTTGGCCGACAATGCTTCTATGTCCCTACGTACCGGTCAGGAGATTGACGAAGTTTCAGCTTTGCGGTCATGTCGGTCCGGCGGCAGCCATTTTATCAAAAAGTAAAATGATATCGCTGCATTCGGTTACAATCCATCGAACCATTACGATTTCTATAAAAACATCCATAATTCGTAACTCTTTTTGTCGAAATAACGCGGAAAAACTGTTTGGCCGACAATGCTTCTATGTCCCTACGTACCGGTCAGGAGATTGACGAAGTATCAGCTTTGCGGTCATGTCGGTCCGGCGGGAGTGATTTTGTCAAAAAGTAAAATGATATCGCTGCATTCGCTTACAATCCATCGAACCATTACGATTTCTATAAAAACATCCATAATTCGTAACTCTTTTTGTCGAAATACCGCGGAAAAGCTGTTTGGCAGACAATACCTCTATGTCCCCACGTGCCGGTCGGCGGATTGACAAAGACCCAGCTTTCCGGTCAGGTCTGTCCGGCGGGTGCAATTTTATAAATAAAATAAATTGATATCGCCGCACTCTACTACAACTCGTCGCACCATTACGATTTCTATAAAAACATCCATAATTCGTAATTCTTGTTATCGAAATAACACGAAAAAACTGTTCGGCCGACATTTCTTCTATGTCCCGACGTGCCGGTCGGGAGATTGACAATGTTTCAGCTTTGCGGTCATGCCGGCCCGGCGGGAGACATTTTATCAAAAAGTAAAATGATATCGCTGCATTCGGTTACAATTCATCGAACCACTACGATTTCTCTGAAAACATCCATAATTCGTAATTCTTTTTATCGAAATAACGCGGAAAAACTGTTTGGCCGACAATTCTCCTATGTCGCCTTGTGCCGGTCGGGAAATTGACAAAGTTTGATCTCTGCCGTCATGTCGGTCCGGCGGCAGTCATTTTATCAAAAAGTAAAATGATATCGTTGCGTTCGGTTACAATTCATCGAACCATTACGGTTTCTATAAAAATATCCATAATTCGTAACTCTTGTTATCGAAATAACGCGGAAAAATTGTTTGGCCGACAATTCTACTATGTCCCCTCGTGCCGATCGGGAAATTGACGAAGTTTCAGCTTTGCGGTCATGTCGGTCCGGCGGGAGCCATTTTATCAAAAAGTAAAATGATATCGCTGCATTCGGTTACAATCCATCGAACCATTACGATTTCTATAAAAACATCCATAATTCGTAACTCTTATTGTCGAAATAACGCGGAAAAACTGTTTGGCCGACAATGCTTCTATGTCCCTACGTACCGGTCAGGAGATTGACGAAGTATCAGCTTTGCGGTCATGTCGGTCCGGCGGGAGTGATTTTGTCAAAAAGTAAAATGATATCGCTGCATTCGGTTACAATCCATCGAACCATTACGATTTCTATAAAAATATCCATAATTCGTAACTCTTTTTAGCGAAATAACGCGGAGAAACTGTTTGGCCGACAATTCTTCTATGTCCCCACGTGCCGGTCGGGGGATTGACAAAGACCCAGCTTTCCGGTCAGGTCTGTCCGGGTGCAATTTTATAAATAAAATAAATTGATATCGCTGCACTCTACTACAACTCGTCGCACCATTACGATTACTATAAAAACATCCATAATTCGTAACTCTTTTTGTCGAAATAACGCGGAAAAACTGTTTGGCCGACAATACCTCTATGTCCCCACGTGCCGCTCGGGAGATTGACAAAGTGTCTGCTTAGCGGTCATGTCGGCCCGGCGGGAGCCATTTTACCAAAAAGTAAAATGATATTCGTGCATTCGATTACAATTCGTCGAACCATTACGATTGCTATAAAAGTATCCATAATTCGTAACTCTTGTTATCGAAATAACGCGGAGAAACTGTTTGGCCGACAATTCTTCTATGTCCCCACGTGCCGGTCGGGAGATTGACAAAGTGTCTGCTAAGCGGTCATGTCGGCCCGGCGGGAGCCATTTTACCAAAAAGTAAAATGATATTCGTGCATTCAATTACAATTCGTCGAACCATTACGATTTCTATAAAAATATCCATAATTCGTAACTCTTGTTATCGAAATAACGCGGAGAAACTGTTTGGCCGACAATTCTTCTATGTCCCCACGTGCCGGTCGGGAGATTGACAAAGACCCAGCTTTCCGGTCAGGTCTGTCCGGCGGGTGCAATTTTATAAATAAAATAAATTGATATCGCTGCACTCTACTACAACTCGTCGCACCATTACGATTTCTATAAAAACATCCATAATTCGTAATTCTTGTTATCGAAATAACACGAAAAAACTGTTCGGCCGACATTTCTTCTATGTCCCGACGTGCCGGTCGGGAGATTGACAATGTTTTAGCTTTGCGGTCATGCCGGCCCGGCGGGAGACATTTTATCAAAAAGTAAAATGATATCGCTGCATTCGGTTACAATTCATCGAACCATTACGATTTCTCTGAAAACATCCATAATTCGTAATTCTTTTTATCGAAATAACGCGGAAAAACTGTTTGGCCGACAATTCTCCTATGTCGCCTTGTGCCGGTCGGGAAATTGACAAAGTTTGATCTCTGCCGTCATGTCGGTCCGGCGGCAGTCATTTTATCAAAAAGTAAAATGATATCGTTGCGTTCGGTTACAATTCATCGAACCATTACGATTTCTATAAAAATATCCATAATTCGTAACTCTTGTTATCGAAATAACGCGGAAAAATTGTTTGGCCGACAATTCTACTATGTCCCCTCGTGCCGATCGGGAAATTGACGAAGTTTCAGCTTTGCGGTCATGTCGGTCCGGCGGCAGCCATTTTATCAAAAAGTAAAATGATATCGTTGCGTTCGGTTACAATCCATCGAACCATTACGATTTCTATAAAAACATCCATAATTCGTAACTATTTTTGTCGAAATAACGCGGAAAAACTGTTTGGCCGACAATGCTTCTATGTCCCTACGTACCGGTCAGGAGATTGACGAAGTATCAGCTTTGCGGTCATGTCGGTCCGGCGGGAGTGATTTTGTCAAAAAGTAAAATGATATCGCTGCATTCGGTTACAATCCATCGAACCATTACGATTTCTATAAAAATATCCATAATTCGTAACTCTTTTTAGCGAAATAACGCGGAGAAACTGTTTGGCCGACAATTCTTCTATGTCCCCACGTGCCGGTCGGGGGATTGACAAAGACCCAGCTTTCCGGTCAGGTCTGTCCGGGTGCAATTTTATAAATAAAATAAATTGATATCGCTGCACTCTACTACAACTCGTCGCACCATTACGATTACTATAAAAACATCCATAATTCGTAACTCTTTTTGTCGAAATAACGCGGAAAAACTGTTTGGCCGACAATACCTCTATGTCCCCACGTGCCGGTCGGGAGATTGACAAAGTGTCTGCTTAGCGGTCATGTCGGCCCGGCGGGAGCCATTTTACCAAAAAGTAAAATGATATTCGTGCATTCGATTACAATTCGTCGAACCATTACGATTTCTATAAAAACATCCATAATTCGTAACTCTTTTTGTCGAAATACCGCGGAAAAGCTGTTTGGCAGACAATACCTCTATGTCCCCACGTGCCGGTCGGGAGATTGACAATGTTTCAGCTTTGCGGTCATGCCGGCCCGGCGGGAGACATTTTATCAAAAAGTAAAATGATATCGTTGCGTTCGGTTACAATTCATCGAACCATTACGATTTCTATAAAAATATCCATAATTCGTAACTCTTGTTATCGAAATAACGCGGAAAAATTGTTTGGCCGACAATTCTACTATGTCCCCTCGTGCCGATCGGGAAATTGACGAAGTTTCAGCTTTGCGGTCATGTCGGTCCGGCGGGAGCCATTTTATCAAAAAGTAAAATGATATCGCTGCATTCGGTTACAATCCATCGAACCATTACGATTTCTATAAAAACATCCATAATTCGTAACTCTTATTGTCGAAATAACGCGGAAAAACTGTTTGGCCGACAATGCTTCTATGTCCCTACGTACCGGTCAGGAGATTGACGAAGTATCAGCTTTGCGGTCATGTCGGTCCGGCGGGAGTGATTTTGTCAAAAAGTAAAATGATATCGCTGCATTCGGTTACAATCCATCGAACCATTACGATTTCTATAAAAATATCCATAATTCGTAACTCTTTTTAGCGAAATAACGCGGAGAAGCTGTTTGGCCGACAATTCTTCTATGTCCCCACGTGCCGGTCGGGGGATTGACAAAGACCCAGCTTTCCGGTCAGGTCTGTCCGGGTGCAATTTTATAAATAAAATAAATTGATATCGCTGCACTCTACTACAACTCGTCGCACCATTACGATTACTATAAAAACATCCATAATTCGTAACTCTTTTTGTCGAAATAACGCGGAAAAACTGTTTGGCCGACAATACCTCTATGTCCCCACGTGCCGCTCGGGAGATTGACAAAGTGTCTGCTTAGCGGTCATGTCGGCCCGGCGGGAGCCATTTTACCAAAAAGTAAAATGATATTCGTGCATTCGATTACAATTCGTCGAACCATTACGATTTCTATAAAAGTATCCATAATTCGTAACTCTTGTTATCGAAATAACGCGGAGAAACTGTTTGGCCGACAATTCTTCTATGTCCCCACGTGCCGGTCGGGAGATTGACAAAGTGTCTGCTAAGCGGTCATGTCGGCCCGGCGGGAGCCATTTTACCAAAAAGTAAAATGATATTCGTGCATTCGATTACAATTCGTCGAACCATTACGATTTCTATAAAAATATCCATAATTCGTAACTCTTGTTATCGAAATAACGCGGAGAAACTGTTTGGCCGACAATTCTTCTATGTCCCCACGTGCCGGTCGGGAGATTGACAAAGACCCAGCTTTCCGGTCAGGTCTGTCCGGCGGGTGCAATTTTATAAATAAAATAAATTGATATCGCTGCACTCTACTACAACTCGTCGCACCATTACGATTTCTATAAAAACATCCATAATTCGTAATTCTTGTTATCGAAATAACACGAAAAAACTGTTCGGCCGACATTTCTTCTATGTCCCGACGTGCCGGTCGGGAGATTGACAATGTTTCAGCTTTGCGGTCATGCCGGCCCGGCGGGAGACATTTTATCAAAAAGTAACATGATATCGCTGCATTCGGTTACAATTCATCGAACCATTACGATTTCTCTGAAAACATCCATAATTCGTAATTCTTTTTATCGAAATAACGCGGAAAAACTGTTTGGCCGACAATTCTCCTATGTCGCCTTGTGCCGGTCGGGAAATTGACAAAGTTTGATCTCTGCCGTCATGTCGGTCCGGCGGCAGTCATTTTATCAAAAAGTAAAATGATATCGTTGCGTTCGGTTACAATTCATCGAACCATTACGATTTCTATAAAAATATCCATAATTCGTAACTCTTGTTATCGAAATAACGCGGAAAAATTGTTTGGCCGACAATTCTACTATGTCCCCTCGTGCCGATCGGGAAATTGACGAAGTTTCAGCTTTGCGGTCATGTCGGTCCGGCGGCAGCCATTTTATCAAAAAGTAAAATGATATCGTTGCGTTCGGTTACAATCCATCGAACCATTACGATTTCTATAAAAACATCCATAATTCGTAACTCTTGTCATCGAAATAACGCAGAATAACTGTTTGGCCGACAATGCTTCTATGTCCCTACGTACCGGTCAGGAGATTGACGAAGTTTCAGCTTTGCGGTCATGTCGGTCCGGCGGCAGCCATTTTATCAAAAAGTAAAATGATATCGCTGCATTCGGTTACAATCCATCGAACCATTACGATTTCTATAAAAACATCCATAATTCGTAACTCTTTTTGTCGAAATATCGCGGAAAAACTGTTTGGCCGACAATGCTTCTATGTCCCTACGTACCGGTCAGGAGATTGACGAAGTATCAGCTTTGCGGTCATGTCGGTCCGGCGGGAGTGATTTTGTCAAAAAGTAAAATGATATCGCTGCATTCGCTTACAATCCATCGAACCATTACGATTTCTATAAAAACATCCATAATTCGTAACTCTTTTTGTCGAAATACCGCGGAAAAGCTGTTTGGCAGACAATACCTCCATGTCCCCACGTGCCGGTCGGCGGATTGACAAAGACCCAGCTTTCCGGTCAGGCCTGTCCGGGTGCAATTTTATAAATAAAATAAATTGATATCGCTGCACTCTACTACAACTCGTCGCACCATTACGATTTCTATAAAAACATCCATAATTCGTAATTCTTGTTGTCGAAATAACACGAAAAAACTGTTCGGCCGACATTTCTTCTATGTCCCGACGTGCCGGTCGGGAGATTGATAATGTTTCAGCTTTGCGGTCATGCCGGCCCGGCGGGAGACATTTTATCAAAAAGTTAAATGATATCGCTGCATTCGGTTACAATTCATCGAACCATTACGATTTCTCTGAAAACATCCATAATTCGTAATTATTTCTATCGAAATAACGCGGAAAAACTGTTTGGCCGACAATTCTCCTATGTCGCCTCGTGCCGGTCGGGAAATTGACAAAGTTTGATTTTTGCCGTCATGTCGGTCCGGCGGCAGTCATTTTATCGAAAAGTAAAATGATATCGTTGCATTCGGTTACAATTCATCGAACCATTACGATTTCTATAAAAATATCCATAATTCGTAACTCTTGTTATCGAAATAACGCGGAAAAATTGTTTGGCCGACAATTCTACTATGTCCCCTCGTGCCGATCAGGAAATTGACGAAGTTTCAGCTTTGCGGTCATGTCGGTCCGGCGGGAGCCATTTTACCAAAAAGTAAAATGATATTCGTGCATTCGATTACAATTCGTCGAACCATTACGATTTCTATAAAAATATCCATAATTCGTAACTCTTGTTATCGAAATAACGCGGAGAAACTGTTTGGCCGACAATTCTTCTATGTCCCCACGTGCCGGTCGGGAGATTGACAAAGTGTCTGCTTAGCGGTCATGTCGGCCCGGCGGGAGCCATTTTACCAAAAAGTAAAATAATATTCGTGCATTCGATTGCAATTCGTCGAACCATTACGATTTCTATAAAAATATCCATAATTCGTAACTCTTTTTATCGAAATAACGCGGAGAAACTGTTTGGCCGACAATTCTTCTATGTCCCCACGTGCCGGTCGAGAGATTGACAAAGACCCAGCTTTCCGGTCAGGTCTGTCCGGCGGGTGCAATTTTATAAATAAAATAAATTGATATCGCAGCACTCTACTACAACTCGTCGCACCATTACGATTTCTATAAAAACATCCATAATTCGTAATTCTTGTTATCGAAATAACACGAAAAAACTGTTCGGCCGACATTTCTTCTATGTCCCGACGTGCCGGTCGGGAGATTGACAATGTTTCAGCTTTGCGCTCATGCCGGCCCGGCGGGAGACATTTTATCAAAAAGTAAAATGATATCGCTGCATTCGGTTACAATCCATCGAACCATTACGATTTCTATAAAAACATCCATAATTCGTAACTCTTTTTGTCGAAATAACGCGGAAAAACTGTTTGGCCGACAATGCTTCTATGTCCCTACGTACCGGTCAGGAGATTGACGAAGTTTCAGCTTTGCGGTCATGTCGGTCCGGCGGGAGCCATTTTGTCAAAAAGTAAAATGATATCGCTGCATTCGGTTACAATCCTTCGAACCATTACGATTTCTATAAAAATATCCATAATTCGTAACTCTTTTTATCGCAATAACGCGGAGAAACTGTTTGGCCGACAATTCTTCTATGTCCCCACGTGCCGGTCGGGGGATTGACAAAGACCCAGCTTTCCGGTCAGGTCTGTCCGGCGGGTGCAATTTTATAAATAAAATAAATTAATATCGCTGCACTCTACTACAACTCGTCGCACCATTACGATTTCTATAAAAACATCCATAATTCGTAACTCTTTTTGTCGAAATAACGCGGAAAAACTGTTTGGCCGACAATACCTCTATGTCCCCACGTGCCGGTCGGGAGATTGACAAAGTGTCTGCTTAGCGGTCATGTCGGCCCGGCGGGAGCCATTTTACCAAAAAGTAAAATGATATTCGTGCATTCGATTACAATTCGTCGAACCATTACGATTTCTATAAAAATATCCATAATTCGTAACTCTTGTTATCGAAATAACGCGGAGAAACTGTTTGGCCGACAATTCTTCTATGTCCCCACGTGCCGGTCGGGAGATTGACAAAGTGTCTGCTTAGCGGTCATGTCGGCCCGGCGGGAGCCATTTTACCAAAAAGTAAAATGATATTCGTGCATTCGATTGCAATTCGTTGAACCATTACGATTTCTATAAAAATATCCATAATTCGTAACTCTTGTTATCGAAATAACGCGGAGAAACTGTTTGGCCGACAATTCTTCTATGTCCCCACGTGCCGGTCGGGAGATTGACAAAGACCCAGCTTTCCGGTCAGGTCTGTCCGGCGGGTGCAATTTTATAAATAAAATAAATTGATATCGCTGCACTCTACTACAACTCGTCGCACCATTACGATTTCTATAAAAACATCCATAATTCGTAATTCTTGTTATCGAAATAACACGAAAAAACTGTTCGGCCGACATTTCTTCTATGTCCCGACGTGCCGGTCGGGAGATTGACAATGTTTCAGCTTTGCGGTCATGCCGGCCCGGCGGGAGACATTTTATCAAAAAGTAAAATGATATCGCTGCATTCGGTTAAAATTCATCGAACCATTACGATTTCTCTGAAAACATCCATAATTCGTAATTCTTTTTATCGAAATAACGCGGAAAAACTGTTTGGCCGACAATTCTCCTATGTCGCCTTGTGCCGGTCGGGAAATTGACAAAGTTTGATCTCTGCCGTCATGTCGGTCCGGCGGCAGTCATTTTATCAAAAAGTAAAATGATATCGTTGCGTTCGGTTACAATTCATCGAACCATTACGATTTCTATAAAAATATCCATAATTCGTAACTCTTGTTATCGAAATAACGCGGAAAAATTGTTTGGCCGACAATTCTACTATGTCCCCTCGTGCCGATCGGGAAATTGACGAAGTTTCAGCTTTGCGGTCATGTCGGTCCGGCGGGAGCCATTTTATCAAAAAGTAAAATGATATCGCTGCATTCGGTTACAATCCATCGAACCATTACGATTTCTATAAAAACATCCATAATTCGTAACTCTTGTCATCGAAATAACGCGGAATATCTGTTTGGCCGACAATGCTTCTATGTCCCTACGTACCGGTCAGGAGATTGACGAAGTTTCAGCTTTGCGGTCATGTCGGTCCGGCGGCAGCCATTTTATCAAAAAGTAAAATGATATCGCTGCATTCGGTTACAATCCATCGAACCATTACGATTTCTATAAAAACATCCATAATTCGTAACTCTTTTTGTCGAAATAACGCGGAAAAACTGTTTGGCCGACAATGCTTCTATGTCCCTACGTACCGGTCAGGAGATTGACGAAGTATCAGCTTTGCGGTCATGTCGGTCCGGCGGGAGTGATTTTGTCAAAAAGTAAAATGATATCGCTGCATTCGGTTACAATCCATCGAACCATTACGATTTCTATAAAAATATCCATAATTCGTAACTCTTTTTAGCGAAATAACGCGGAGAAACTGTTTGGCCGACAATTCTTCTATGTCCCCACGTGCCGGTCGGGGGATTGACAAAGACCCAGCTTTCCGGTCAGGTCTGTCCGGGTGCAATTTTATAAATAAAATAAATTGATATCGCTGCACTCTACTACAACTCGTCGCACCATTACGATTTCTATAAAAACATCCATAATTCGTAATTTTTGTTATCGAAATAACACGAAAAAACTGTTCGGCCGACATTTCTTCTATGTCCCGACGTGCCGGTCGGGAGATTGACAATGTTTCAGCTTTGCGGTCATGCCGGCCCGGCGGGAGACATTTTATCAAAAAGTAAAATGATATCGCTGCATTCGGCTACAATTCATCGAACCATTACGATTTCTCTGAAAACATCCATAATTCGTAATTCTTTTTATCGAAATAACGCGGAAAAACTGTTTGGCCGACAATTCTTCTATGTCCCCACGTGCCGGTCGGGAAATTGACAAAGTTTGATCTTTGACGTCATGTCGGTCCGGCGGCAGTCATTTTATCAAAAAGTAAAATGATATCGTTGCATTCGGTTACAATTCATCGAACCATTACGATTTCTATAAAAATATCCATAATTCGTAACTCTTGTTATCGAAATAACGCGGAGAAACTGTTTGGCCGACAATTCTTCTATGTCCCCACGTGCCGGTCGGGAGATTGACAACGTGTCTGCTAAGCGGTCATGTCGGCCCGGCGGGAGCCATTTTACCAAAAAGTAAAATGATATTCGTGCATTCGATTACAATTCGTCGAACCATTACGATTTCTATAAAAATATCCATAATTCGTAATTCTTGTTATCGAAATAACACGAAAAAACTGTTCGGCCGACATTTCTTCTATGTCCCGACGTGCCGGTCGGGAGATTGACAATGTTTCAGCTTTGCGCTCATGCCGGCCCGGCGGGAGACATTTTATCAAAAAGTAAAATGATATCGCTGCATTCGGTTACAATCCATCGAACCATTACGATTTCTATAAAAACATCCATAATTCGTAACTCTTTTTGTCGAAATAACGCGGAAAAACTGTTTGGCCGACAATGCTTCTATGTCCCTACGTACCGGTCAGGAGATTGACGAAGTTTCAGCTTTGCGGTCATGTCGGTCCGGCGGGAGCCATTTTGTCAAAAAGTAAAATGATATCGCTGCATTCGGTTACAATCCTTCGAACCATTACGATTTCTATAAAAATATCCATAATTCGTAACTCTTTTTATCGCAATAACGCGGAGAAACTGTTTGGCCGACAATTCTTCTATGTCCCCACGTGCCGGTCGGGGGATTGACAAAGACCCAGCTTTCCGGTCAGGTCTGTCCGGCGGGTGCAATTTTATAAATAAAATAAATTGATATCGCTGCACTCTACTACAACTCGTCGCACCATTACGATTTCTATAAAAACATCCATAATTCGTAATTTTTGTTATCGAAATAACACGAAAAAACTGTTCGGCCGACATTTCTTCTATGTCCCGACGTGCCGGTCGGGAGATTGACAATGTTTCAGCTTTGCGGTCATGCCGGCCCGGCGGGAGACATTTTATCAAAAAGTAAAATGATATCGCTGCATTCGGCTACAATTCATCGAACCATTACGATTTCTCTGAAAACATCCATAATTCGTAATTCTTTTTATCGAAATAACGCGGAAAAACTGTTTGGCCGACAATTCTTCTATGTCCCCACGTGCCGGTCGGGAAATTGACAAAGTTTGATCTTTGACGTCATGTCGGTCCGGCGGCAGTCATTTTATCAAAAAGTAAAATGATATCGTTGCATTCGGTTACAATTCATCGAACCATTACGATTTCTATAAAAATATCCATAATTCGTAACTCTTGTTATCGAAATAACGCGGAGAAACTGTTTGGCCGACAATTCTTCTATGTCCCCACGTGCCGGTCGGGAGATTGACAACGTGTCTGCTAAGCGGTCATGTCGGCCCGGCGGGAGCCATTTTACCAAAAAGTAAAATGATATTCGTGCATTCGATTACAATTCGTCGAACCATTACGATTTCTATAAAAATATCCATAATTCGTAATTCTTGTTATCGAAATAACACGAAAAAACTGTTCGGCCGACATTTCTTCTATGTCCCGACGTGCCGGTCGGGAGATTGACAATGTTTCAGCTTTGCGCTCATGCCGGCCCGGCGGGAGACATTTTATCAAAAAGTAAAATGATATCGCTGCATTCGGTTACAATCCATCGAACCATTACGATTTCTATAAAAACATCCATAATTCGTAACTCTTTTTGTCGAAATAACGCGGAAAAACTGTTTGGCCGACAATGCTTCTATGTCCCTACGTACCGGTCAGGAGATTGACGAAGTTTCAGCTTTGCGGTCATGTCGGTCCGGCGGGAGCCATTTTGTCAAAAAGTAAAATGATATCGCTGCATTCGGTTACAATCCTTCGAACCATTACGATTTCTATAAAAATATCCATAATTCGTAACTCTTTTTATCGCAATAACGCGGAGAAACTGTTTGGCCGACAATTCTTCTATGTCCCCACGTGCCGGTCGGGGGATTGACAAAGACCCAGCTTTCCGGTCAGGTCTGTCCGGCGGGTGCAATTTTATAAATAAAATAAATTAATATCGCTGCACTCTACTACAACTCGTCGCACCATTACGATTTCTATAAAAACATCCATAATTCGTAACTCTTTTTGTCGAAATAACGCGGAAAAACTGTTTGGCCGACAATACCTCTATGTCCCCACGTGCCGGTCGGGAGATTGACAAAGTGTCTGCTTAGCGGTCATGTCGGCCCGGCGGGAGCCATTTTACCAAAAAGTAAAATGATATTCGTGCATTCGATTACAATTCGTCGAACCATTACGATTTCTATAAAAATATCCATAATTCGTAACTCTTGTTATCGAAATAACGCGGAGAAACTGTTTGGCCGACAATTCTTCTATGTCCCCACGTGCCGGTCGGGAGATTGACAAAGTGTCTGCTTAGCGGTCATGTCGGCCCGGCGGGAGCCATTTTACCAAAAAGTAAAATGATATTCGTGCATTCGATTGCAATTCGTTGAACCATTACGATTTCTATAAAAATATCCATAATTCGTAACTCTTGTTATCGAAATAACGCGGAGAAACTGTTTGGCCGACAATTCTTCTATGTCCCCACGTGCCGGTCGGGAGATTGACAAAGACCCAGCTTTCCGGTCAGGTCTGTCCGGCGGGTGCAATTTTATAAATAAAATAAATTGATATCGCTGCACTCTACTACAACTCGTCGCACCATTACGATTTCTATAAAAACATCCATAATTCGTAATTCTTGTTATCGAAATAACACGAAAAAACTGTTCGGCCGACATTTCTTCTATGTCCCGACGTGCCGGTCGGGAGATTGACAATGTTTCAGCTTTGCGGTCATGCCGGCCCGGCGGGAGACATTTTATCAAAAAGTAAAATGATATCGCTGCATTCGGTTAAAATTCATCGAACCATTACGATTTCTCTGAAAACATCCATAATTCGTAATTCTTTTTATCGAAATAACGCGGAAAAACTGTTTGGCCGACAATTCTCCTATGTCGCCTTGTGCCGGTCGGGAAATTGACAAAGTTTGATCTCTGCCGTCATGTCGGTCCGGCGGCAGTCATTTTATCAAAAAGTAAAATGATATCGTTGCGTTCGGTTACAATTCATCGAACCATTACGATTTCTATAAAAATATCCATAATTCGTAACTCTTGTTATCGAAATAACGCGGAAAAATTGTTTGGCCGACAATTCTACTATGTCCCCTAGTGCCGATCGGGAAATTGACGAAGTTTCAGCTTTGCGGTCATGTCGGTCCGGCGGGAGCCATTTTATCAAAAAGTAAAATGATATCGCTGCATTCGGTTACAATCCATCGAACCATTACGATTTCTATAAAAACATCCATAATTCGTAACTCTTGTCATCGAAATAACGCGGAATATCTGTTTGGCCGACAATGCTTCTATGTCCCTACGTACCGGTCAGGAGATTGACGAAGTTTCAGCTTTGCGGTCATGTCGGTCCGGCGGCAGCCATTTTATCAAAAAGTAAAATGATATCGCTGCATTCGGTTACAATCCATCGAACCATTACGATTTCTATAAAAACATCCATAATTCGTAACTCTTTTTGTCGAAATAACGCGGAAAAACTGTTTGGCCGACAATGCTTCTATGTCCCTACGTACCGGTCAGGAGATTGACGAAGTATCAGCTTTGCGGTCATGTCGGTCCGGCGGGAGTGATTTTGTCAAAAAGTAAAATGATATCGCTGCATTCGGTTACAATCCATCGAACCATTACGATTTCTATAAAAATATCCATAATTCGTAACTCTTTTTAGCGAAATAACGCGGAGAAACTGTTTGGCCGACAATTCTTCTATGTCCCCACGTGCCGGTCGGGGGATTGACAAAGACCCAGCTTTCCGGTCAGGTCTGTCCGGGTGCAATTTTATAAATAAAATAAATTGATATCGCTGCACTCTACTACAACTCGTCGCACCATTACGATTTCTATAAAAACATCCATAATTCGTAATTTTTGTTATCGAAATAACACGAAAAAACTGTTCGGCCGACATTTCTTCTATGTCCCGACGTGCCGGTCGGGAGATTGACAATGTTTCAGCTTTGCGGTCATGCCGGCCCGGCGGGAGACATTTTATCAAAAAGTAAAATGATATCGCTGCATTCGGCTACAATTCATCGAACCATTACGATTTCTCTGAAAACATCCATAATTCGTAATTCTTTTTATCGAAATAACGCGGAAAAACTGTTTGGCCGACAATTCTTCTATGTCCCCACGTGCCGGTCGGGAAATTGACAAAGTTTGATCTTTGACGTCATGTCGGTCCGGCGGCAGTCATTTTATCAAAAAGTAAAATGATATCGTTGCATTCGGTTACAATTCATCGAACCATTACGATTTCTATAAAAATATCCATAATTCGTAACTCTTGTTATCGAAATAACGCGGAGAAACTGTTTGGCCGACAATTCTTCTATGTCCCCACGTGCCGGTCGGGAGATTGACAACGTGTCTGCTAAGCGGTCATGTCGGCCCGGCGGGAGCCATTTTACCAAAAAGTAAAATGATATTCGTGCATTCGATTACAATTCGTCGAACCATTACGATTTCTATAAAAATATCCATAATTCGTAACTCTTGTTATCGAAATAACGCGGAGAAACTGTTTGGCCGACAATTCTTCTATGTCCCCACGTGCCGGTCGGGAGATTGACAAAGACCCAGCTTTCCGGTCAGGTCTGTTCGGCGGGTGCAATTTTATAAATAAAATAAATTGATATCGCTGCACTCTACTACAACTCGTCGCACCATTACGATTTCTATAAAAACATCCATAATTCGTAATTCTTGTTATCGAAATAACACGAAAAAACTGTTCGGCCGACATTTCTTCTATGTCCCGACGTGCCGGTCGGGAGATTGACAATGTTTCAGCTTTGCGGTCATGCCGGCCCGGCGGGAGACATTTTATCAAAAAGTAAAATGATATCGCTGCATTCGGTTACAATTCATCGAACCATTACGATTTCTCTGAAAACATCCATAATTCGTAATTCTTTCTATCGAAATAACGCAGAATAACTGTTTGGCCGACAATGCTTCTATGTCCCTACGTACCGGTCAGGAGATTGACGAAGTTTCAGCTTTGCGGTCATGTCGGTCCGGCTGCAGCCATTTTATCAAAAAGTAAAATGATATCGCTGCATTCGGTTACAATCCATCGAACCATTACGATTTCTATAAAAACATCCATAATTCGTAACTCTTTTTGTCGAAATATCGCGGAGAAACTGTTTGGCCGACAATGCTTCTATGTCCCTACGTACCGGTCAGGAGATTGACGAAGTATCAGCTTTGCGGTCATGTCGGTGCGGCGGGAGTGATTTTGTCAAAAAGTAAAATGATATCGCTGCATTCGCTTACAATCCATCGAACCATTACGATTTCTATAAAAATATCCATAATTCGTAACTCTTTTTATCGCAATAACGCGGAGAAACTGTTTGGCCGACAATTCTTCTATGTCCCCACGTGCCGGTCGGGGGATTGACAAAGACCCAGCTTTCCGGTCAGGTCTGTCCGGCGGTTGCAATTTTATAAATAAAATAAATTAATATCGCTGCACTCTACTACAACTCGTCGCACCATTACGATTTCTATAAAAACATCCATAATTCGTAACTCTTTTTGTCGAAATAACGCGGAAAAACTGTTTGGCCGACAATACCTCTATGTCCCCACGTGCCGGTCGGGAGATTGACAGTGTCTGCTTAGCGGTCATGTCGGCCCGGCGGGAGCCATTTTACCAAAAAGTAAAATGATATTCGTGCATTCGATTACAATTCGTCGAACCATTACGATTTCTATAAAAATATCCATAATTCGTAACTCTTGTTATCGAAATAACGCGGAGAAACTGTTTGGCCGACAATTCTTCTATGTCCCCACGTGCCGGTCGGGAGATTGACAAAGTGTCTGCTTAGCGGTCATGTCGGCCCGGCGGGAGCCATTTTACCAAAAAGTAAAATGATATTCGTGCATTCGATTGCAATTCGTAGAACCATTACGATTTCTATAAAAATATCCATAATTCGTAACTCTTTTTATCGAAATAACGCGGAGGAACTGTTTGGCCGACAATTCTTCTATGTCCCCACGTGCCGGTCGGGAGATTGACAAAGACCCAGCTTTCCGGTCAGGTCTGTCCGGCGGGTGCAATTTTATAAATAAAATAAATTGATATCGCTGCACTCTACTACAACTCGTCGCACCATTACGATTTCTATAAAAACATCCATAATTCGTAATTCTTGTTATCGAAATAACACGAAAAAACTGTTCGGCCGACATTTCTTCTATGTCCCGACGTGCCGGTCGGGAGATTGACAATGTTTCAGCTTTGCGGTCATGCCGGCCCGGCGGGAGACATTTTATCAAAAAGTAAAATGATATCGCTGCATTCGGTTACAATTCATCGAACCATTACGATTTCTCTGAAAACATCCATAATTCGTAATTCTTTTTATCGAAATAACGCGGAAAAACTGTTTGGCCGACAATTCCCCTATGTCGCCTTGTGCCGGTCGGGAAATTGACAAAGTTTGATCTCTGCCGTCATGTCGGTCCGGCGGCAGTCATTTTATCAAAAAGTAAAATGATATCGTTGCGTTCGGTTACAATTCATCGAACCATTACGATTTCTATAAAAATATCCATAATTCGTAACTCTTGTTATCGAAATAACGCGGAAAAATTGTTTGGCCGACAATTCTACTATGTCCCCTCGTGCCGATCGGGAAATTGACGAAGTTTCAGCTTTGCGGTCATGTCGGTCCGGCGGGAGCCATTTTATCAAAAAGTAAAATGATATCGCAGCATTCGGTTACAATCCATCGAACCATTACGATTTCTATAAAAACATCCATAATTCGTAACTCTTTTTGTCGAAATAACGCGGAAAAACTGTTTGGCCGACAATACCTCTATGTCCCCACGTGCCGGTCGGGAGATTGACAAAGTGTCTGCTTAGCGGTCATGTCGGCCCGGAGGGAGCCATTTTACCAAAAAGTAAAATGATATTCGTGCATTCGATTGCAATTCGTAGAACCATTACGATTTCTATAAAAACATCCATAATTCGTAACTCTTGTTATCGAAATAACGCAGAATAACTGTTTGGCCGACAATGCTTCTATGTCCCTACGTACCGGTCAGGAGATTGACGAAGTTTCAGCTTTGCGGTCATGTCGGTCCGGCGGGAGCCATTTTGTCAAAAAGTAAAATGATATCGCTGCATTCGGTTACAATCCTTCGAACCATTACGATTTCTATAAAAATATCCATAATTCGTAACTCTTGTTATCGAAATAACGCGGAGAAACTGTTTGGCCGACAATTCTTCTATGTCCCCACGTGCCGGTCGGGAGATTGACAAAGTGTCTGCTAAGCGGTCATGTCGGCCCGGCGGGAGCCATTTTACCAAAAAGTAAAATGATATTCGTGCATTCGATTACAATTCGTCGAACCATTACGATTTCTATAAAAATATCCATAATTCGTAACTCTTGTTATCGAAATAACGCGGAGAAACTGTTTGGCCGACAATTCTTCTATGTCCCCACGTGCCGGTCGGGAGATTGACAAAGTGTCTGCTAAGCGGTCATGTCGGCCCGGCGGGAGCCATTTTACCAAAAAGTAAAATGATATTCGTGCATTCGATTACAATTCGTCGAACCATTACGATTTCTATAAAAATATCCATAATTCGTAACTCTTGTTATCGAAATAACGCGCAGAAACTGTTTGGCCGACAATTCTTCTATGTCCCCACGTGCCGGTCGGGAGATTGACAAAGACCCAGCTTTCCGGTCAGGTCTGTCCGGCGGGTGCAATTTTATAAATAAAATAAATTGATATCGCTGCACTCTACTACAACTCCTCGCACCATTACGATTTCTATAAAAACATCCATAATTCGTAATTCTTGTTATCGAAATAACACGAAAAAACTGTTCGGCCGACATTTCTTCTATGTCCCGACGTGCCGGTCGGGAGATTGACAATGTTTCAGCTTTGCGCTCATGCCGGCCCGGCGGGAGACATTTTATCAAAAAGTAAAATGATATCGCTGCATTCGGTTACAATCCATCGAACCATTACGATTTCTATAAAAACATCCATAATTCGTAACTCTTTTTGTCGAAATAACGCGGAAAAACTGTTTGGCCGACAATGCTTCTATGTCCCTACGTACCGGTCAGGAGATTGACGAAGTTTCAGCTTTGCGGTCATGTCGGTCCGGCGGGAGCCATTTTGTCAAAAAGTAAAATGATATCGCTGCATTCGGTTACAATCCTTCGAACCATTACGATTTCTATAAAAATATCCATAATTCGTAACTCTTTTTATCGCAATAACGCGGAGAAACTGTTTGGCCGACAATTCTTCTATGTCCCCACGTGCCGGTCGGGGGATTGACAAAGACCCAGCTTTCCGGTCAGGTCTGTCCGGCGGGTGCAATTTTATAAATAAAATAAATTAATATCGCTGCACTCTACTACAACTCGTCGCACCATTACGATTTCTATAAAAACATCCATAATTCGTAACTCTTTTTGTCGAAATAACGCGGAAAAACTGTTTGGCCGACAATACCTCTATGTCCCCACGTGCCGGTCGGGAGATTGACAAAGCGTCTGCTTAGCGGTCATGTCGGCCCGGCGGGAGCCATTTTACCAAAAAGTAAAATGATATTCGTGCATTCGATTACAATTCGTCGAACCATTACGATTTCTATAAAAATATCCATAATTCGTAACTCTTGTTATCGAAATAACGCGGAGAAACTGTTTGGCCGACAATTCTTCTATGTCCCCACGTGCCGGTCGGGAGATTGACAAAGTGTCTGCTTAGCGGTCATGTCGGCACGGCGGGAGCCATTTTACCAAAAAGTAAAATGATATTCGTGCATTCGATTGCAATTCGTAGAACCATTACGATTTCTATAAAAATATCCATAATTCGTAACTCTTGTTATCGAAATAACGCGGAGAAACTGTTTGGCCGACAATTCTTCTATGTCCCCACGTGCCGGTCGGGAGATTGACAAAGACCCAGCTTTCCGGTCAGGTCTGTCCGGCGGGTGCAATTTTATAAATAAAATAAATTGATATCGCTTTACTCTACTACAACTCGTCGCACCATTACGATTTCTATAAAAACATCCATAATTCGTAATTCTTGTTATCGAAATAACACGAAAAAACTGTTCGGCCGACATTTCTTCTATGTCCCGACGTGCCGGTCGGGAGATTGACAATGTTTCAGCTTTGCGGTCATGCCGGCCCGGCGGGAGACATTTTATCAAAAAGTAAAATGATATCGCTGCATTCGGTTACAATTCATCGAACCATTACGATTTCTCTGAAAACATCCATAATTCGTAATTCTTTTTATCGAAATAACGCGGAAAAACTGTTTGGCCGACAATTCTCCTATGTCGCCTTGTGCCGGTCGGGAAATTGACAAAGTTTGATCTCTGCCGTCATGTCGGTCCGGCGGCAGTCATTTTATCAAAAAGTGAAATGATATCGTTGCGTTCGGTTACAATTCATCGAACCATTACGATTTCTATAAAAATATCCATAATTCGTAACTCTTGTTATCGAAATAACGCGGAAAAATTGTTTGGCCGACAATTCTACTATGTCCCCTCGTGCCGATCGGGAAATTGACGAAGTGTCTGCTTAGCGGTCATGTCGGCCCGGAGGGAGCCATTTTACCAAAAAGTAAAATGATATTCGTGCATTCGATTGCAATTCGTAGAACCATTACGATTTCTATAAAAACATCCATAATTCGTAACTCTTGTTATCGAAATAACGCAGAATAACTGTTTGGCCGACAATGCTTCTATGTCCCTACGTACCGGTCAGGAGATTGACGAAGTTTCAGCTTTGCGGTCATGTCGGTCCGGCGGGAGCCATTTTGTCAAAAAGTAAAATGATATCGCTGCATTCGGTTACAATCCTTCGAACCATTACGATTTCTATAAAAATATCCATAATTCGTAACTCTTGTTATCGAAATAACGCGGAGAAACTGTTTGGCCGACAATTCTTCTATGTCCCCACGTGCCGGTCGGGAGATTGACAAAGTGTCTGCTAAGCGGTCATGTCGGCCCGGCGGGAGCCATTTTACCAAAAAGTAAAATGATATTCGTGCATTCGATTACAATTCGTCGAACCATTACGATTTCTATAAAAATATCCATAATTCGTAACTCTTGTTATCGAAATAACGCGGAGAAACTGTTTGGCCGACAATTCTTCTATGTCCCCACGTGCCGGTCGGGAGATTGACAAAGTGTCTGCTTAGCGGTCATGTCGGCCCGGCGGGAGCCATTTTACCAAAAAGTAAAATGATATTCGTGCATTCGATTGCAATTCGTTGAACCATTACGATTTCTATAAAAATATCCATAATTCGTAACTCTTGTTATCGAAATAACGCGGAGAAACTGTTTGGCCGACAATTCTTCTATGTCCCCACGTGCCGGTCGGGAGATTGACAAAGACCCAGCTTTCCGGTCAGGTCTGTCCGGCGGGTGCAATTTTATAAATAAAATAAATTGATATCGCTGCACTCTACTACAACTCGTCGCACCATTACGATTTCTATAAAAACATCCATAATTCGTAATTCTTGTTATCGAAATAACACGAAAAAACTGTTCGGCCGACATTTCTTCTATGTCCCGACGTGCCGGTCGGGAGATTGACAATGTTTCAGCTTTGCGGTCATGCCGGCCCGGCGGGAGACATTTTATCAAAAAGTAAAATGATATCGCTGCATTCGGTTAAAATTCATCGAACCATTACGATTTCTCTGAAAACATCCATAATTCGTAATTCTTTTTATCGAAATAACGCGGAAAAACTGTTTGGCCGACAATTCTCCTATGTCGCCTTGTGCCGGTCGGGAAATTGACAAAGTTTGATCTCTGCCGTCATGTCGGTCCGGCGGCAGTCATTTTATCAAAAAGTAAAATGATATCGTTGCGTTCGGTTACAATTCATCGAACCATTACGATTTCTATAAAAATATCCATAATTCGTAACTCTTGTTATCGAAATAACGCGGAAAAATTGTTTGGCCGACAATTCTACTATGTCCCCTCGTGCCGATCGGGAAATTGACGAAGTTTCAGCTTTGCGGTCATGTCGGTCCGGCGGGAGCCATTTTATCAAAAAGTAAAATGATATCGCTGCATTCGGTTACAATCCATCGAACCATTACGATTTCTATAAAAACATCCATAATTCGTAACTCTTGTCATCGAAATAACGCGGAATATCTGTTTGGCCGACAATGCTTCTATGTCCCTACGTACCGGTCAGGAGATTGACGAAGTTTCAGCTTTGCGGTCATGTCGGTCCGGCGGCAGCCATTTTATCAAAAAGTAAAATGATATCGCTGCATTCGGTTACAATCCATCGAACCATTACGATTTCTATAAAAACATCCATAATTCGTAACTCTTTTTGTCGAAATAACGCGGAAAAACTGTTTGGCCGACAATGCTTCTATGTCCCTACGTACCGGTCAGGAGATTGACGAAGTATCAGCTTTGCGGTCATGTCGGTCCGGCGGGAGTGATTTTGTCAAAAAGTAAAATGATATCGCTGCATTCGGTTACAATCCATCGAACCATTACGATTTCTATAAAAATATCCATAATTCGTAACTCTTTTTAGCGAAATAACGCGGAGAAACTGTTTGGCCGACAATTCTTCTATGTCCCCACGTGCCGGTCGGGGGATTGACAAAGACCCAGCTTTCCGGTCAGGTCTGTCCGGGTGCAATTTTATAAATAAAATAAATTGATATCGCTGCACTCTACTACAACTCGTCGCACCATTACGATTTCTATAAAAACATCCATAATTCGTAATTTTTGTTATCGAAATAACACGAAAAAACTGTTCGGCCGACATTTCTTCTATGTCCCGACGTGCCGGTAGGGAGATTGACAATGTTTCAGCTTTGCGGTCATGCCGGCCCGGCGGGAGACATTTTATCAAAAAGTAAAATGATATCGCTGCATTCGGCTACAATTCATCGAACCATTACGATTTCTCTGAAAACATCCATAATTCGTAATTCTTTTTATCGAAATAACGCGGAAAAACTGTTTGGCCGACAATTCTTCTATGTCCCCACGTGCCGGTCGGGAAACTGACAAAGTTTGATCTTTGACGTCATGTCGGTCCGGCGGCAGTCATTTTATCAAAAAGTAAAATGATATCGTTGCATTCGGTTACAATTCATCGAACCATTACGATTTCTATAAAAATATCCATAATTCGTAACTCTTGTTATCGAAATAACGCGGAGAAACTGTTTGGCCGACAATTCTTCTATGTCCCCACGTGCCGGTCGGGAGATTGACAACGTGTCTGCTAAGCGGTCATGTCGGCCCGGCGGGAGCCATTTTACCAAAAAGTAAAATGATATTCGTGCATTCGATTACAATTCGTCGAACCATTACGATTTCTATAAAAATATCCATAATTCGTAACTCTTGTTATCGAAATAACGCGGAGAAACTGTTTGGCCGACAATTCTTCTATGTCCCCACGTGCCGGTCGGGAGATTGACAAAGACCCAGCTTTCCGGTCAGGTCTGTTCGGCGGGTGCAATTTTATAAATAAAATAAATTGATATCGCTGCACTCTACTACAACTCGTCGCACCATTACGATTTCTATAAAAACATCCATAATTCGTAATTCTTGTTATCGAAATAACACGAAAAAACTGTTCGGCCGACATTTCTTCTATGTCCCGACGTGCCGGTCGGGAGATTGACAATGTTTCAGCTTTGCGGTCATGCCGGCCCGGCGGGAGACATTTTATCAAAAAGTAACATGATATCGCTGCATTCGGTTACAATTCATCGAACCATTACGATTTCTCTGAAAACATCCATAATTCGTAATTCTTTCTATCGAAATAACGCAGAATAACTGTTTGGCCGACAATGCTTCTATGTCCCTACGTACCGGTCAGGAGATTGACGAAGTTTCAGCTTTGCGGTCATGTCGGTCCGGCGGCAGCCATTTTATCAAAAAGTAAAATGATATCGCTGCATTCGGTTACAATCCATCGAACCATTACGATTTCTATAAAAACATCCATAATTCGTAACTCTTTTTGTCGAAATATCGCGGAGAAACTGTTTGGCCGACAATGCTTCTATGTCCCTACGTACCGGTCAGGAGATTGACGAAGTATCAGCTTTGCGGTCATGTCGGTGCGGCGGGAGTGATTTTGTCAAAAAGTAAAATGATATCGCTGCATTCGCTTACAATCCATCGAACCATTACGATTTCTATAAAAATATCCATAATTCGTAACTCTTTTTATCGCAATAACGCGGAGAAACTGTTTGGCCGACAATTCTTCTATGTCCCCACGTGCCGGTCGGGGGATTGACAAAGACCCAGCTTTCCGGTCAGGTCTGTCCGGCGGTTGCAATTTTATAAATAAAATAAATTAATATCGCTGCACTCTACTACAACTCGTCGCACCATTACGATTTCTATAAAAACATCCATAATTCGTAACTCTTTTTGTCGAAATAACGCGGAAAAACTGTTTGGCCGACAATACCTCTATGTCCCCACGTGCCGGTCGGGAGATTGACAGTGTCTGCTTAGCGGTCATGTCGGCCCGGCGGGAGCCATTTTACCAAAAAGTAAAATGATATTCGTGCATTCGATTACAATTCGTCGAACCATTACGATTTCTATAAAAATATCCATAATTCGTAACTCTTGTTATCGAAATAACGCGGAGAAACTGTTTGGCCGACAATTCTTCTATGTCCCCACGTGCCGGTCGGGAGATTGACAAAGTGTCTGCTTAGCGGTCATGTCGGCCCGGCGGGAGCCATTTTACCAAAAAGTAAAATGATATTCGTGCATTCGATTGCAATTCGTAGAACCATTACGATTTCTATAAAAATATCCATAATTCGTAACTCTTTTTATCGAAATAACGCGGAGGAACTGTTTGGCCGACAATTCTTCTATGTCCCCACGTGCCGGTCGGGAGATTGACAAAGACCCAGCTTTCCGGTCAGGTCTGTCCGGCGGGTGCAATTTTATAAATAAAATAAATTGATATCGCTGCACTCTACTACAACTCGTCGCACCATTACGATTTCTATAAAAACATCCATAATTCGTAATTCTTGTTATCGAAATAACACGAAAAAACTGTTCGGCCGACATTTCTTCTATGTCCCGACGTGCCGGTCGGGAGATTGACAATGTTTCAGCTTTGCGGTCATGCCGGCCCGGCGGGAGACATTTTATCAAAAAGTAAAATGATATCGCTGCATTCGGTTACAATTCATCGAACCATTACGATTTCTCTGAAAACATCCATAATTCGTAATTCTTTTTATCGAAATAACGCGGAAAAACTGTTTGGCCGACAATTCCCCTATGTCGCCTTGTGCCGGTCGGGAAATTGACAAAGTTTGATCTCTGCCGTCATGTCGGTCCGGCGGCAGTCATTTTATCAAAAAGTAAAATGATATCGTTGCGTTCGGTTACAATTCATCGAACCATTACGATTTCTATAAAAATATCCATAATTCGTAACTCTTGTTATCGAAATAACGCGGAAAAATTGTTTGGCCGACAATTCTACTATGTCCCCTCGTGCCGATCGGGAAATTGACGAAGTTTCAGCTTTGCGGTCATGTCGGTCCGGCGGGAGCCATTTTATCAAAAAGTAAAATGATATCGCAGCATTCGGTTACAATCCATCGAACCATTACGATTTCTATAAAAACATCCATAATTCGTAACTCTTTTTGTCGAAATAACGCGGAAAAACTGTTTGGCCGACAATACCTCTATGTCCCCACGTGCCGGTCGGGAGATTGACAAAGTGTCTGCTTAGCGGTCATGTCGGCCCGGAGGGAGCCATTTTACCAAAAAGTAAAATGATATTCGTGCATTCGATTGCAATTCGTAGAACCATTACGATTTCTATAAAAACATCCATAATTCGTAACTCTTGTTATCGAAATAACGCAGAATAACTGTTTGGCCGACAATGCTTCTATGTCCCTACGTACCGGTCAGGAGATTGACGAAGTTTCAGCTTTGCGGTCATGTCGGTCCGGCGGGAGCCATTTTGTCAAAAAGTAAAATGATATCGCTGCATTCGGTTACAATCCTTCGAACCATTACGATTTCTATAAAAATATCCATAATTCGTAACTCTTGTTATCGAAATAACGCGGAGAAACTGTTTGGCCGACAATTCTTCTATGTCCCCACGTGCCGGTCGGGAGATTGACAAAGTGTCTGCTAAGCGGTCATGTCGGCCCGGCGGGAGCCATTTTACCAAAAAGTAAAATGATATTCGTGCATTCGATTACAATTCGTCGAACCATTACGATTTCTATAAAAATATCCATAATTCGTAACTCTTGTTATCGAAATAACGCGGAGAAACTGTTTGGCCGACAATTCTTCTATGTCCCCACGTGCCGGTCGGGAGATTGACAAAGTGTCTGCTAAGCGGTCATGTCGGCCCGGCGGGAGCCATTTTACCAAAAAGTAAAATGATATTCGTGCATTCGATTACAATTCGTCGAACCATTACGATTTCTATAAAAATATCCATAATTCGTAACTCTTGTTATCGAAATAACGCGCAGAAACTGTTTGGCCGACAATTCTTCTATGTCCCCACGTGCCGGTCGGGAGATTGACAAAGACCCAGCTTTCCGGTCAGGTCTGTCCGGCGGGTGCAATTTTATAAATAAAATAAATTGATATCGCTGCACTCTACTACAACTCCTCGCACCATTACGATTTCTATAAAAACATCCATAATTCGTAATTCTTGTTATCGAAATAACACGAAAAAACTGTTCGGCCGACATTTCTTCTATGTCCCGACGTGCCGGTCGGGAGATTGACAATGTTTCAGCTTTGCGCTCATGCCGGCCCGGCGGGAGACATTTTATCAAAAAGTAAAATGATATCGCTGCATTCGGTTACAATCCATCGAACCATTACGATTTCTATAAAAACATCCATAATTCGTAACTCTTTTTGTCGAAATAACGCGGAAAAACTGTTTGGCCGACAATGCTTCTATGTCCCTACGTACCGGTCAGGAGATTGACGAAGTTTCAGCTTTGCGGTCATGTCGGTCCGGCGGGAGCCATTTTGTCAAAAAGTAAAATGATATCGCTGCATTCGGTTACAATCCTTCGAACCATTACGATTTCTATAAAAATATCCATAATTCGTAACTCTTTTTATCGCAATAACGCGGAGAAACTGTTTGGCCGACAATTCTTCTATGTCCCCACGTGCCGGTCGGGGGATTGACAAAGACCCAGCTTTCCGGTCAGGTCTGTCCGGCGGGTGCAATTTTATAAATAAAATAAATTAATATCGCTGCACTCTACTACAACTCGTCGCACCATTACGATTTCTATAAAAACATCCATAATTCGTAACTCTTTTTGTCGAAATAACGCGGAAAAACTGTTTGGCCGACAATACCTCTATGTCCCCACGTGCCGGTCGGGAGATTGACAAAGCGTCTGCTTAGCGGTCATGTCGGCCCGGCGGGAGCCATTTTACCAAAAAGTAAAATGATATTCGTGCATTCGATTACAATTCGTCGAACCATTACGATTTCTATAAAAATATCCATAATTCGTAACTCTTGTTATCGAAATAACGCGGAGAAACTGTTTGGCCGACAATTCTTCTATGTCCCCACGTGCCGGTCGGGAGATTGACAAAGTGTCTGCTTAGCGGTCATGTCGGCACGGCGGGAGCCATTTTACCAAAAAGTAAAATGATATTCGTGCATTCGATTGCAATTCGTAGAACCATTACGATTTCTATAAAAATATCCATAATTCGTAACTCTTGTTATCGAAATAACGCGGAGAAACTGTTTGGCCGACAATTCTTCTATGTCCCCACGTGCCGGTCGGGAGATTGACAAAGACCCAGCTTTCCGGTCAGGTCTGTCCGGCGGGTGCAATTTTATAAATAAAATAAATTGATATCGCTTTACTCTACTACAACTCGTCGCACCATTACGATTTCTATAAAAACATCCATAATTCGTAATTCTTGTTATCGAAATAACACGAAAAAACTGTTCGGCCGACATTTCTTCTATGTCCCGACGTGCCGGTCGGGAGATTGACAATGTTTCAGCTTTGCGGTCATGCCGGCCCGGCGGGAGACATTTTATCAAAAAGTAAAATGATATCGCTGCATTCGGTTACAATTCATCGAACCATTACGATTTCTCTGAAAACATCCATAATTCGTAATTCTTTTTATCGAAATAACGCGGAAAAACTGTTTGGCCGACAATTCTCCTATGTCGCCTTGTGCCGGTCGGGAAATTGACAAAGTTTGATCTCTGCCGTCATGTCGGTCCGGCGGCAGTCATTTTATCAAAAAGTGAAATGATATCGTTGCGTTCGGTTACAATTCATCGAACCATTACGATTTCTATAAAAATATCCATAATTCGTAACTCTTGTTATCGAAATAACGCGGAAAAATTGTTTGGCCGACAATTCTACTATGTCCCCTCGTGCCGATCGGGAAATTGACGAAGTGTCTGCTTAGCGGTCATGTCGGCCCGGAGGGAGCCATTTTACCAAAAAGTAAAATGATATTCGTGCATTCGATTGCAATTCGTAGAACCATTACGATTTCTATAAAAACATCCATAATTCGTAACTCTTGTTATCGAAATAACGCAGAATAACTGTTTGGCCGACAATGCTTCTATGTCCCTACGTACCGGTCAGGAGATTGACGAAGTTTCAGCTTTGCGGTCATGTCGGTCCGGCGGGAGCCATTTTGTCAAAAAGTAAAATGATATCGCTGCATTCGGTTACAATCCTTCGAACCATTACGATTTCTATAAAAATATCCATAATTCGTAACTCTTGTTATCGAAATAACGCGGAGAAACTGTTTGGCCGACAATTCTTCTATGTCCCCACGTGCCGGTCGGGAGATTGACAAAGTGTCTGCTAAGCGGTCATGTCGGCCCGGCGGGAGCCATTTTACCAAAAAGTAAAATGATATTCGTGCATTCGATTACAATTCGTCGAACCATTACGATTTCTATAAAAATATCCATAATTCGTAACTCTTGTTATCGAAATAACGCGGAGAAACTGTTTGGCCGACAATTCTTCTATGTCCCCACGTGCCGGTCGGGAGATTGACAAAGTGTCTGCTTAGCGGTCATGTCGGCCCGGCGGGAGCCATTTTACCAAAAAGTAAAATGATATTCGTGCATTCGATTGCAATTCGTTGAACCATTACGATTTCTATAAAAATATCCATAATTCGTAACTCTTGTTATCGAAATAACGCGGAGAAACTGTTTGGCCGACAATTCTTCTATGTCCCCACGTGCCGGTCGGGAGATTGACAAAGACCCAGCTTTCCGGTCAGGTCTGTCCGGCGGGTGCAATTTTATAAATAAAATAAATTGATATCGCTGCACTCTACTACAACTCGTCGCACCATTACGATTTCTATAAAAACATCCATAATTCGTAATTCTTGTTATCGAAATAACACGAAAAAACTGTTCGGCCGACATTTCTTCTATGTCCCGACGTGCCGGTCGGGAGATTGACAATGTTTCAGCTTTGCGGTCATGCCGGCCCGGCGGGAGACATTTTATCAAAAAGTAAAATGATATCGCTGCATTCGGTTAAAATTCATCGAACCATTACGATTTCTCTGAAAACATCCATAATTCGTAATTCTTTTTATCGAAATAACGCGGAAAAACTGTTTGGCCGACAATTCTCCTATGTCGCCTTGTGCCGGTCGGGAAATTGACAAAGTTTGATCTCTGCCGTCATGTCGGTCCGGCGGCAGTCATTTTATCAAAAAGTAAAATGATATCGTTGCGTTCGGTTACAATTCATCGAACCATTACGATTTCTATAAAAATATCCATAATTCGTAACTCTTGTTATCGAAATAACGCGGAAAAATTGTTTGGCCGACAATTCTACTATGTCCCCTCGTGCCGATCGGGAAATTGACGAAGTTTCAGCTTTGCGGTCATGTCGGTCCGGCGGGAGCCATTTTATCAAAAAGTAAAATGATATCGCTGCATTCGGTTACAATCCATCGAACCATTACGATTTCTATAAAAACATCCATAATTCGTAACTCTTGTCATCGAAATAACGCGGAATATCTGTTTGGCCGACAATGCTTCTATGTCCCTACGTACCGGTCAGGAGATTGACGAAGTTTCAGCTTTGCGGTCATGTCGGTCCGGCGGCAGCCATTTTATCAAAAAGTAAAATGATATCGCTGCATTCGGTTACAATCCATCGAACCATTACGATTTCTATAAAAACATCCATAATTCGTAACTCTTTTTGTCGAAATAACGCGGAAAAACTGTTTGGCCGACAATGCTTCTATGTCCCTACGTACCGGTCAGGAGATTGACGAAGTATCAGCTTTGCGGTCATGTCGGTCCGGCGGGAGTGATTTTGTCAAAAAGTAAAATGATATCGCTGCATTCGGTTACAATCCATCGAACCATTACGATTTCTATAAAAATATCCATAATTCGTAACTCTTTTTAGCGAAATAACGCGGAGAAACTGTTTGGCCGACAATTCTTCTATGTCCCCACGTGCCGGTCGGGGGATTGACAAAGACCCAGCTTTCCGGTCAGGTCTGTCCGGGTGCAATTTTATAAATAAAATAAATTGATATCGCTGCACTCTACTACAACTCGTCGCACCATTACGATTTCTATAAAAACATCCATAATTCGTAATTTTTGTTATCGAAATAACACGAAAAAACTGTTCGGCCGACATTTCTTCTATGTCCCGACGTGCCGGTCGGGAGATTGACAATGTTTCAGCTTTGCGGTCATGCCGGCCCGGCGGGAGACATTTTATCAAAAAGTAAAATGATATCGCTGCATTCGGCTACAATTCATCGAACCATTACGATTTCTCTGAAAACATCCATAATTCGTAATTCTTTTTATCGAAATAACGCGGAAAAACTGTTTGGCCGACAATTCTTCTATGTCCCCACGTGCCGGTCGGGAAATTGACAAAGTTTGATCTTTGACGTCATGTCGGTCCGGCGGCAGTCATTTTATCAAAAAGTAAAATGATATCGTTGCATTCGGTTACAATTCATCGAACCATTACGATTTCTATAAAAATATCCATAATTCGTAACTCTTGTTATCGAAATAACGCGGAGAAACTGTTTGGCCGACAATTCTTCTATGTCCCCACGTGCCGGTCGGGAGATTGACAACGTGTCTGCTAAGCGGTCATGTCGGCCCGGCGGGAGCCATTTTACCAAAAAGTAAAATGATATTCGTGCATTCGATTACAATTCGTCGAACCATTACGATTTCTATAAAAATATCCATAATTCGTAACTCTTGTTATCGAAATAACGCGGAGAAACTGTTTGGCCGACAATTCTTCTATGTCCCCACGTGCCGGTCGGGAGATTGACAAAGACCCAGCTTTCCGGTCAGGTCTGTTCGGCGGGTGCAATTTTATAAATAAAATAAATTGATATCGCTGCACTCTACTACAACTCGTCGCACCATTACGATTTCTATAAAAACATCCATAATTCGTAATTCTTGTTATCGAAATAACACGAAAAAACTGTTCGGCCGACATTTCTTCTATGTCCCGACGTGCCGGTCGGGAGATTGACAATGTTTCAGCTTTGCGGTCATGCCGGCCCGGCGGGAGACATTTTATCAAAAAGTAACATGATATCGCTGCATTCGGTTACAATTCATCGAACCATTACGATTTCTCTGAAAACATCCATAATTCGTAATTCTTTCTATCGAAATAACGCAGAATAACTGTTTGGCCGACAATGCTTCTATGTCCCTACGTACCGGTCAGGAGATTGACGAAGTTTCAGCTTTGCGGTCATGTCGGTCCGGCGGCAGCCATTTTATCAAAAAGTAAAATGATATCGCTGCATTCGGTTACAATCCATCGAACCATTACGATTTCTATAAAAACATCCATAATTCGTAACTCTTTTTGTCGAAATATCGCGGAGAAACTGTTTGGCCGACAATGCTTCTATGTCCCTACGTACCGGTCAGGAGATTGACGAAGTATCAGCTTTGCGGTCATGTCGGTGCGGCGGGAGTGATTTTGTCAAAAAGTAAAATGATATCGCTGCATTCGCTTACAATCCATCGAACCATTACGATTTCTATAAAAATATCCATAATTCGTAACTCTTTTTATCGCAATAACGCGGAGAAACTGTTTGGCCGACAATTCTTCTATGTCCCCACGTGCCGGTCGGGGGATTGACAAAGACCCAGCTTTCCGGTCAGGTCTGTCCGGCGGTTGCAATTTTATAAATAAAATAAATTAATATCGCTGCACTCTACTACAACTCGTCGCACCATTACGATTTCTATAAAAACATCCATAATTCGTAACTCTTTTTGTCGAAATAACGCGGAAAAACTGTTTGGCCGACAATACCTCTATGTCCCCACGTGCCGGTCGGGAGATTGACAGTGTCTGCTTAGCGGTCATGTCGGCCCGGCGGGAGCCATTTTACCAAAAAGTAAAATGATATTCGTGCATTCGATTACAATTCGTCGAACCATTACGATTTCTATAAAAATATCCATAATTCGTAACTCTTGTTATCGAAATAACGCGGAGAAACTGTTTGGCCGACAATTCTTCTATGTCCCCACGTGCCGGTCGGGAGATTGACAAAGTGTCTGCTTAGCGGTCATGTCGGCCCGGCGGGAGCCATTTTACCAAAAAGTAAAATGATATTCGTGCATTCGATTGCAATTCGTAGAACCATTACGATTTCTATAAAAATATCCATAATTCGTAACTCTTTTTATCGAAATAACGCGGAGGAACTGTTTGGCCGACAATTCTTCTATGTCCCCACGTGCCGGTCGGGAGATTGACAAAGACCCAGCTTTCCGGTCAGGTCTGTCCGGCGGGTGCAATTTTATAAATAAAATAAATTGATATCGCTGCACTCTACTACAACTCGTCGCACCATTACGATTTCTATAAAAACATCCATAATTCGTAATTCTTGTTATCGAAATAACACGAAAAAACTGTTCGGCCGACATTTCTTCTATGTCCCGACGTGCCGGTCGGGAGATTGACAATGTTTCAGCTTTGCGGTCATGCCGGCCCGGCGGGAGACATTTTATCAAAAAGTAAAATGATATCGCTGCATTCGGTTACAATTCATCGAACCATTACGATTTCTCTGAAAACATCCATAATTCGTAATTCTTTTTATCGAAATAACGCGGAAAAACTGTTTGGCCGACAATTCCCCTATGTCGCCTTGTGCCGGTCGGGAAATTGACAAAGTTTGATCTCTGCCGTCATGTCGGTCCGGCGGCAGTCATTTTATCAAAAAGTAAAATGATATCGTTGCGTTCGGTTACAATTCATCGAACCATTACGATTTCTATAAAAATATCCATAATTCGTAACTCTTGTTATCGAAATAACGCGGAAAAATTGTTTGGCCGACAATTCTACTATGTCCCCTCGTGCCGATCGGGAAATTGACGAAGTTTCAGCTTTGCGGTCATGTCGGTCCGGCGGGAGCCATTTTATCAAAAAGTAAAATGATATCGCAGCATTCGGTTACAATCCATCGAACCATTACGATTTCTATAAAAACATCCATAATTCGTAACTCTTTTTGTCGAAATAACGCGGAAAAACTGTTTGGCCGACAATACCTCTATGTCCCCACGTGCCGGTCGGGAGATTGACAAAGTGTCTGCTTAGCGGTCATGTCGGCCCGGAGGGAGCCATTTTACCAAAAAGTAAAATGATATTCGTGCATTCGATTGCAATTCGTAGAACCATTACGATTTCTATAAAAACATCCATAATTCGTAACTCTTGTTATCGAAATAACGCAGAATAACTGTTTGGCCGACAATGCTTCTATGTCCCTACGTACCGGTCAGGAGATTGACGAAGTTTCAGCTTTGCGGTCATGTCGGTCCGGCGGGAGCCATTTTGTCAAAAAGTAAAATGATATCGCTGCATTCGGTTACAATCCTTCGAACCATTACGATTTCTATAAAAATATCCATAATTCGTAACTCTTGTTATCGAAATAACGCGGAGAAACTGTTTGGCCGACAATTCTTCTATGTCCCCACGTGCCGGTCGGGAGATTGACAAAGTGTCTGCTAAGCGGTCATGTCGGCCCGGCGGGAGCCATTTTACCAAAAAGTAAAATGATATTCGTGCATTCGATTACAATTCGTCGAACCATTACGATTTCTATAAAAATATCCATAATTCGTAACTCTTGTTATCGAAATAACGCGGAGAAACTGTTTGGCCGACAATTCTTCTATGTCCCCACGTGCCGGTCGGGAGATTGACAAAGTGTCTGCTAAGCGGTCATGTCGGCCCGGCGGGAGCCATTTTACCAAAAAGTAAAATGATATTCGTGCATTCGATTACAATTCGTCGAACCATTACGATTTCTATAAAAATATCCATAATTCGTAACTCTTGTTATCGAAATAACGCGCAGAAACTGTTTGGCCGACAATTCTTCTATGTCCCCACGTGCCGGTCGGGAGATTGACAAAGACCCAGCTTTCCGGTCAGGTCTGTCCGGCGGGTGCAATTTTATAAATAAAATAAATTGATATCGCTGCACTCTACTACAACTCCTCGCACCATTACGATTTCTATAAAAACATCCATAATTCGTAATTCTTGTTATCGAAATAACACGAAAAAACTGTTCGGCCGACATTTCTTCTATGTCCCGACGTGCCGGTCGGGAGATTGACAATGTTTCAGCTTTGCGCTCATGCCGGCCCGGCGGGAGACATTTTATCAAAAAGTAAAATGATATCGCTGCATTCGGTTACAATCCATCGAACCATTACGATTTCTATAAAAACATCCATAATTCGTAACTCTTTTTGTCGAAATAACGCGGAAAAACTGTTTGGCCGACAATGCTTCTATGTCCCTACGTACCGGTCAGGAGATTGACGAAGTTTCAGCTTTGCGGTCATGTCGGTCCGGCGGGAGCCATTTTGTCAAAAAGTAAAATGATATCGCTGCATTCGGTTACAATCCTTCGAACCATTACGATTTCTATAAAAATATCCATAATTCGTAACTCTTTTTATCGCAATAACGCGGAGAAACTGTTTGGCCGACAATTCTTCTATGTCCCCACGTGCCGGTCGGGGGATTGACAAAGACCCAGCTTTCCGGTCAGGTCTGTCCGGCGGGTGCAATTTTATAAATAAAATAAATTAATATCGCTGCACTCTACTACAACTCGTCGCACCATTACGATTTCTATAAAAACATCCATAATTCGTAACTCTTTTTGTCGAAATAACGCGGAAAAACTGTTTGGCCGACAATACCTCTATGTCCCCACGTGCCGGTCGGGAGATTGACAAAGTGTCTGCTTAGCGGTCATGTCGGCCCGGCGGGAGCCATTTTACCAAAAAGTAAAATGATATTCGTGCATTCGATTACAATTCGTCGAACCATTACGATTTCTATAAAAATATCCATAATTCGTAACTCTTGTTATCGAAATAACGCGGAGAAACTGTTTGGCCGACAATTCTTCTATGTCCCCACGTGCCGGTCGGGAGATTGACAAAGTGTCTGCTTAGCGGTCATGTCGGCACGGCGGGAGCCATTTTACCAAAAAGTAAAATGATATTCGTGCATTCGATTGCAATTCGTAGAACCATTACGATTTCTATAAAAATATCCATAATTCGTAACTCTTGTTATCGAAATAACGCGGAGAAACTGTTTGGCCGACAATTCTTCTATGTCCCCACGTGCCGGTCGGGAGATTGACAAAGACCCAGCTTTCCGGTCAGGTCTGTCCGGCGGGTGCAATTTTATAAATAAAATAAATTGATATCGCTTTACTCTACTACAACTCGTCGCACCATTACGATTTCTATAAAAACATCCATAATTCGTAATTCTTGTTATCGAAATAACACGAAAAAACTGTTCGGCCGACATTTCTTCTATGTCCCGACGTGCCGGTCGGGAGATTGACAATGTTTCAGCTTTGCGGTCATGCCGGCCCGGCGGGAGACATTTTATCAAAAAGTAAAATGATATCGCTGCATTCGGTTACAATTCATCGAACCATTACGATTTCTCTGAAAACATCCATAATTCGTAATTCTTTTTATCGAAATAACGCGGAAAAACTGTTTGGCCGACAATTCTCCTATGTCGCCTTGTGCCGGTCGGGAAATTGACAAAGTTTGATCTCTGCCGTCATGTCGGTCCGGCGGCAGTCATTTTATCAAAAAGTGAAATGATATCGTTGCGTTCGGTTACAATTCATCGAACCATTACGATTTCTATAAAAATATCCATAATTCGTAACTCTTGTTATCGAAATAACGCGGAAAAATTGTTTGGCCGACAATTCTACTATGTCCCCTCGTGCCGATCGGGAAATTGACGAAGTTTCAGCTTTGCGGTCATGTCGGTCCGGCGGGAGCCATTTTATCAAAAAGTAAAATGATATCGCAGCATTCGGTTACAATCCATCGAACCATTACGATTTCTATAAAAACATCCATAATTCGTAACTCTTTTTGTCGAAATAACGCGGAAAAACTGTTTGGCCGACAATACCTCTATGTCCCCACGTGCCGGTCGGGAGATTGACAAAGTGTCTGCTTAGCGGTCATGTCGGCCCGGAGGGAGCCATTTTACCAAAAAGTAAAATGATATTCGTGCATTCGATTGCAATTCGTAGAACCATTACGATTTCTATAAAAACATCCATAATTCGTAACTCTTGTTATCGAAATAACGCAGAATAACTGTTTGGCCGACAATGCTTCTATGTCCCTACGTACCGGTCAGGAGATTGACGAAGTTTCAGCTTTGCGGTCATGTCGGTCCGGCGGGAGCCATTTTGTCAAAAAGTAAAATGATATCGCTGCATTCGGTTACAATCCTTCGAACCATTACGATTTCTATAAAAATATCCATAATTCGTAACTCTTGTTATCGAAATAACGCGGAGAAACTGTTTGGCCGACAATTCTTCTATGTCCCCACGTGCCGGTCGGGAGATTGACAAAGTGTCTGCTAAGCGGTCATGTCGGCCCGGCGGGAGCCATTTTACCAAAAAGTAAAATGATATTCGTGCATTCGATTACAATTCGTCGAACCATTACGATTTCTATAAAAATATCCATAATTCGTAACTCTTGTTATCGAAATAACGCGGAGAAACTGTTTGGCCGACAATTCTTCTATGTCCCCACGTGCCGGTCGGGAGATTGACAAAGTGTCTGCTAAGCGGTCATGTCGGCCCGGCGGGAGCCATTTTACCAAAAAGTAAAATGATATTCGTGCATTCGATTACAATTCGTCGAACCATTACGATTTCTATAAAAATATCCATAATTCGTAACTCTTGTTATCGAAATAACGCGCAGAAACTGTTTGGCCGACAATTCTTCTATGTCCCCACGTGCCGGTCGGGAGATTGACAAAGACCCAGCTTTCCGGTCAGGTCTGTCCGGCGGGTGCAATTTTATAAATAAAATAAATTGATATCGCTGCACTCTACTACAACTCCTCGCACCATTACGATTTCTATAAAAACATCCATAATTCGTAATTCTTGTTATCGAAATAACACGAAAAAACTGTTCGGCCGACATTTCTTCTATGTCCCGACGTGCCGGTCGGGAGATTGACAATGTTTCAGCTTTGCGCTCATGCCGGCCCGGCGGGAGACATTTTATCAAAAAGTAAAATGATATCGCTGCATTCGGTTACAATCCATCGAACCATTACGATTTCTATAAAAACATCCATAATTCGTAACTCTTTTTGTCGAAATAACGCGGAAAAACTGTTTGGCCGACAATGCTTCTATGTCCCTACGTACCGGTCAGGAGATTGACGAAGTTTCAGCTTTGCGGTCATGTCGGTCCGGCGGGAGCCATTTTGTCAAAAAGTAAAATGATATCGCTGCATTCGGTTACAATCCTTCGAACCATTACGATTTCTATAAAAATATCCATAATTCGTAACTCTTTTTATCGCAATAACGCGGAGAAACTGTTTGGCCGACAATTCTTCTATGTCCCCACGTGCCGGTCGGGGGATTGACAAAGACCCAGCTTTCCGGTCAGGTCTGTCCGGCGGGTGCAATTTTATAAATAAAATAAATTAATATCGCTGCACTCTACTACAACTCGTCGCACCATTACGATTTCTATAAAAACATCCATAATTCGTAACTCTTTTTGTCGAAATAACGCGGAAAAACTGTTTGGCCGACAATACCTCTATGTCCCCACGTGCCGGTCGGGAGATTGACAAAGTGTCTGCTTAGCGGTCATGTCGGCCCGGCGGGAGCCATTTTACCAAAAAGTAAAATGATATTCGTGCATTCGATTACAATTCGTCGAACCATTACGATTTCTATAAAAATATCCATAATTCGTAACTCTTGTTATCGAAATAACGCGGAGAAACTGTTTGGCCGACAATTCTTCTATGTCCCCACGTGCCGGTCGGGAGATTGACAAAGTGTCTGCTTAGCGGTCATGTCGGCACGGCGGGAGCCATTTTACCAAAAAGTAAAATGATATTCGTGCATTCGATTGCAATTCGTAGAACCATTACGATTTCTATAAAAATATCCATAATTCGTAACTCTTGTTATCGAAATAACGCGGAGAAACTGTTTGGCCGACAATTCTTCTATGTCCCCACGTGCCGGTCGGGAGATTGACAAAGACCCAGCTTTCCGGTCAGGTCTGTCCGGCGGGTGCAATTTTATAAATAAAATAAATTGATATCGCTTTACTCTACTACAACTCGTCGCACCATTACGATTTCTATAAAAACATCCATAATTCGTAATTCTTGTTATCGAAATAACACGAAAAAACTGTTCGGCCGACATTTCTTCTATGTCCCGACGTGCCGGTCGGGAGATTGACAATGTTTCAGCTTTGCGGTCATGCCGGCCCGGCGGGAGACATTTTATCAAAAAGTAAAATGATATCGCTGCATTCGGTTACAATTCATCGAACCATTACGATTTCTCTGAAAACATCCATAATTCGTAATTCTTTTTATCGAAATAACGCGGAAAAACTGTTTGGCCGACAATTCTCCTATGTCGCCTTGTGCCGGTCGGGAAATTGACAAAGTTTGATCTCTGCCGTCATGTCGGTCCGGCGGCAGTCATTTTATCAAAAAGTGAAATGATATCGTTGCGTTCGGTTACAATTCATCGAACCATTACGATTTCTATAAAAATATCCATAATTCGTAACTCTTGTTATCGAAATAACGCGGAAAAATTGTTTGGCCGACAATTCTACTATGTCCCCTCGTGCCGATCGGGAAATTGACGAAGTTTCAGCTTTGCGGTCATGTCGGTCCGGCGGGAGCCATTTTATCAAAAAGTAAAATGATATCGCAGCATTCGGTTACAATCCATCGAACCATTACGATTTCTATAAAAACATCCATAATTCGTAACTCTTTTTGTCGAAATAACGCGGAAAAACTGTTTGGCCGACAATACCTCTATGTCCCCACGTGCCGGTCGGGAGATTGACAAAGTGTCTGCTTAGCGGTCATGTCGGCCCGGAGGGAGCCATTTTACCAAAAAGTAAAATGATATTCGTGCATTCGATTGCAATTCGTAGAACCATTACGATTTCTATAAAAACATCCATAATTCGTAACTCTTGTTATCGAAATAACGCAGAATAACTGTTTGGCCGACAATGCTTCTATGTCCCTACGTACCGGTCAGGAGATTGACGAAGTTTCAGCTTTGCGGTCATGTCGGTCCGGCGGGAGCCATTTTGTCAAAAAGTAAAATGATATCGCTGCATTCGGTTACAATCCTTCGAACCATTACGATTTCTATAAAAATATCCATAATTCGTAACTCTTGTTATCGAAATAACGCGGAGAAACTGTTTGGCCGACAATTCTTCTATGTCCCCACGTGCCGGTCGGGAGATTGACAAAGTGTCTGCTAAGCGGTCATGTCGGCCCGGCGGGAGCCATTTTACCAAAAAGTAAAATGATATTCGTGCATTCGATTACAATTCGTCGAACCATTACGATTTCTATAAAAATATCCATAATTCGTAACTCTTGTTATCGAAATAACGCGGAGAAACTGTTTGGCCGACAATTCTTCTATGTCCCCACGTGCCGGTCGGGAGATTGACAAAGTGTCTGCTAAGCGGTCATGTCGGCCCGGCGGGAGCCATTTTACCAAAAAGTAAAATGATATTCGTGCATTCGATTACAATTCGTCGAACCATTACGATTTCTATAAAAATATCCATAATTCGTAACTCTTGTTATCGAAATAACGCGCAGAAACTGTTTGGCCGACAATTCTTCTATGTCCCCACGTGCCGGTCGGGAGATTGACAAAGACCCAGCTTTCCGGTCAGGTCTGTCCGGCGGGTGCAATTTTATAAATAAAATAAATTGATATCGCTGCACTCTACTACAACTCCTCGCACCATTACGATTTCTATAAAAACATCCATAATTCGTAATTCTTGTTATCGAAATAACACGAAAAAACTGTTCGGCCGACATTTCTTCTATGTCCCGACGTGCCGGTCGGGAGATTGACAATGTTTCAGCTTTGCGCTCATGCCGGCCCGGCGGGAGACATTTTATCAAAAAGTAAAATGATATCGCTGCATTCGGTTACAATCCATCGAACCATTACGATTTCTATAAAAACATCCATAATTCGTAACTCTTTTTGTCGAAATAACGCGGAAAAACTGTTTGGCCGACAATGCTTCTATGTCCCTACGTACCGGTCAGGAGATTGACGAAGTTTCAGCTTTGCGGTCATGTCGGTCCGGCGGGAGCCATTTTGTCAAAAAGTAAAATGATATCGCTGCATTCGGTTACAATCCTTCGAACCATTACGATTTCTATAAAAATATCCATAATTCGTAACTCTTTTTATCGCAATAACGCGGAGAAACTGTTTGGCCGACAATTCTTCTATGTCCCCACGTGCCGGTCGGGGGATTGACAAAGACCCAGCTTTCCGGTCAGGTCTGTCCGGCGGGTGCAATTTTATAAATAAAATAAATTAATATCGCTGCACTCTACTACAACTCGTCGCACCATTACGATTTCTATAAAAACATCCATAATTCGTAACTCTTTTTGTCGAAATAACGCGGAAAAACTGTTTGGCCGACAATACCTCTATGTCCCCACGTGCCGGTCGGGAGATTGACAAAGTGTCTGCTTAGCGGTCATGTCGGCCCGGCGGGAGCCATTTTACCAAAAAGTAAAATGATATTCGTGCATTCGATTACAATTCGTCGAACCATTACGATTTCTATAAAAATATCCATAATTCGTAACTCTTGTTATCGAAATAACGCGGAGAAACTGTTTGGCCGACAATTCTTCTATGTCCCCACGTGCCGGTCGGGAGATTGACAAAGTGTCTGCTTAGCGGTCATGTCGGCACGGCGGGAGCCATTTTACCAAAAAGTAAAATGATATTCGTGCATTCGATTGCAATTCGTAGAACCATTACGATTTCTATAAAAATATCCATAATTCGTAACTCTTGTTATCGAAATAACGCGGAGAAACTGTTTGGCCGACAATTCTTCTATGTCCCCACGTGCCGGTCGGGAGATTGACAAAGACCCAGCTTTCCGGTCAGGTCTGTCCGGCGGGTGCAATTTTATAAATAAAATAAATTGATATCGCTGCACTCTACTACAACTCGTCGCACCATTACGATTTCTATAAAAACATCCATAATTCGTAATTCTTGTTATCGAAATAACACGAAAAAACTGTTCGGCCGACATTTCTTCTATGTCCCGACGTGCCGGTCGGGAGATTGACAATGTTTCAGCTTTGCGGTCATGCCGGCCCGGCGGGAGACATTTTATCAAAAAGTAAAATGATATCGCTGCATTCGGTTACAATTCATCGAACCATTACGATTTCTCTGAAAACATCCATAATTCGTAATTCTTTTTATCGAAATAACGCGGAAAAACTGTTTGGCCGACAATTCTCCTATGTCGCCTTGTGCCGGTCGGGAAATTGACAAAGTTTGATCTCTGCCGTCATGTCGGTCCGGCGGCAGTCATTTTATCAAAAAGTGAAATGATATCGTTGCGTTCGGTTACAATTCATCGAACCATTACGATTTCTATAAAAACATCCATAATTCGTAACTCTTTTTGTCGAAATAACGCGGAGAAACTGTTTGGCCGACAATTCTTCTATGCCCCACGTGCCGGTCGGGAGATTGACAAAGACCCAGCTTTCCGGTCAGGTCTGTCCGGCGGGTGCAATTTTATAAATAAAATAAATTGATATCGCTGCATTCTACTACAACTCGTCGCACCATTACGATTTCTATGAAAACATCCATAATTCGTAATTCTTGTTATCGAAATAACACGAAAAAACTGTTCGGCCGACATTTCTTCTATGTCCCGACGTGCCGGTCGGGAGATTGACAATGTTTCAGCTTTGCGCTCATGCCGGCCCGGCGGGAGACATTTTATCAAAAAGTAAAATGATATCGCTGCATTCTGTTACAATCCATCGAACCATTACGATTTCTATAAAAACATCCATAATTCGTAACTCTTTTTGTCGAAATAACGCGGAAAAACTGTTTGGCCGACAATGCTTCTATGTCCCTACGTACCGGTCAGGAGATTGACGAAGTTTCAGCTTTGCGGTCATGTCGGTCCGGCGGGAGCCATTTTGTCAAAAAGTAAAATGATATCGCTGCATTCGGTTACAATCCTGCGAACCATTACGATTTCTATAAAAATATCCATAATTCGTAACTCTTTTTATCGCAATAACGCGGAGAAACTGTTTGGCCGACAATTCTTCTATGTCCCCACGTGCCGGTCGGGGGATTGACAAAGACCCAGCTTTCCGGTCAGGTCTGTCCGGCGGTTGCAATTTTATAAATAAAATAAATTAATATCGCTGCACTCTACTACAACTCGTCGCACCATTACGATTTCTATAAAAACATCCATAATTCGTAACTCTTTTTGTCGACATAACGCGGAAAAACTGTTTGGCCGACAATACCTCTATGTCCCCACGTGCCGGTCGGGAGATTGACAGTGTCTGCTTAGCGGTCATGTCGGCCCGGCGGGAGCCATTTTACCAAAAAGTAAAATGATATTCGTGCATTCGATTACAATTCGTCGAACCATTACGATTTCTATAAAAATATCCATAATTCGTAACTCTTTTTATCGAAATAACGCGGAGGAACTGTTTGGCCGACAATTCCTCTATGTCCCCACGTGCCGGTCGGGAGATTGACAAAGACCCAGCTTTCCGGTCAGGTCTGTCCGGCGGGTGCAATTTTATAAATAAAATAAATTGATATCGCTGCACTCTACTACAACTCGTCGCACCATTACGATTTCTATAAAAACATCCATAATTCGTAATTCTTGTTATCGAAATAACACGAAAAAACTGTTCGGCCGACATTTCTTCTATGTCCCGACGTGCCGGTCGGGAGATTGACAATGTTTCAGCTTTGCGGTCATGCCGGCCCGGCGGGAGACATTTTATCAAAAAGTAAAATGATATCGCTGCATTCGGTTACAATTCATTGAACCATTACGATTTCTCTGAAAACATCCATAATTCGTAATTCTTTTTATCGAAATAACGCGGAAAAACTGTTTGGCCGACAATTCCCCTATGTCGCCTTGTGCCGGTCGGGAAATTGACAAAGTTTGATCTCTGCCGTCATGTCGGTCCGGCGGCAGTCATTTTATCAAAAAGTAAAATGATATCGTTGCGTTCGGTTACAATTCATCGAACCATTACGATTTCTATAAAAATATCCATAATTCGTAACTCTTGTTATCGAAATAACGCGGAAAAATTGTTTGGCCGACAATTCTACTATGTCCCCTCGTGCCGATCGGGAAATTGACGAAGTTTCAGCTTTGCGGTCATGTCGGTCCGGCGGGAGCCATTTTATCAAAAAGTAAAATGATATCGCAGCATTCGGTTACAATCCATCGAACCATTACGATTTCTATAAAAACATCCATAATTCGTAACTCTTTTTGTCGAAATAACGCGGAAAAACTGTTTGGCCGACAATACCTCTATGTCCCCACGTGCCGGTCGGGAGATTGACAAAGTGTCTGCTTAGCGGTCATGTCGGCCCGGAGGGAGCCATTTTACCAAAAAGTAAAATGATATTCGTGCATTCGATTGCAATTCGTAGAACCATTACGATTTCTATAAAAACATCCATAATTCGTAACTCTTGTTATCGAAATAACGCAGAATAACTGTTTGGCCGACAATGCTTCTATGTCCCTACGTACCGGTCAGGAGATTGACGAAGTTTCAGCTTTGCGGTCATGTCGGTCCGGCGGGAGCCATTTTGTCAAAAAGTAAAATGATATCGCTGCATTCGGTTACAATCCTTCGAACCATTACGATTTCTATAAAAATATCCATAATTCGTAACTCTTGTTATCGAAATAACGCGGAGAAACTGTTTGGCCGACAATTCTTCTATGTCCCCACGTGCCGGTCGGGAGATTGACAAAGTGTCTGCTAAGCGGTCATGTCGGCCCGGCGGGAGCCATTTTACCAAAAAGTAAAATGATATTCGTGCATTCGATTACAATTCGTCGAACCATTACGATTTCTATAAAAATATCCATAATTCGTAACTCTTGTTATCGAAATAACGCGGAGAAACTGTTTGGCCGACAATTCTTCTATGTCCCCACGTGCCGGTCGGGAGATTGACAAAGACCCAGCTTTCCGGTCAGGTCTGTCCGGCGGGTGCAATTTTATAAATAAAATAAATTGATATCGCTGCACTCTACTACAACTCCTCGCACCATTACGATTTCTATAAAAACATCCATAATTCGTAATTCTTGTTATCGAAATAACACGAAAAAACTGTTCGGCCGACATTTCTTCTATGTCCCGACGTGCCGGTCGGGAGATTGACAATGTTTCAGCTTTGCGCTCATGCCGGCCCGGCGGGAGACATTTTATCAAAAAGTAAAATGATATCGCTGCATTCGGTTACAATCCATCGAACCATTACGATTTCTATAAAAACATCCATAATTCGTAACTCTTTTTGTCGAAATAACGCGGAAAAACTGTTTGGCCGACAATGCTTCTATGTCCCTACGTACCGGTCAGGAGATTGACGAAGTTTCAGCTTTGCGGTCATGTCGGTCCGGCGGGAGCCATTTTGTCAAAAAGTAAAATGATATCGCTGCATTCGGTTACAATCCTTCGAACCATTACGATTTCTATAAAAATATCCATAATTCGTAACTCTTTTTATCGCAATAACGCGGAGAAACTGTTTGGCCGACAATTCTTCTATGTCCCCACGTGCCGGTCGGGGGATTGACAAAGACCCAGCTTTCCGGTCAGGTCTGTCCGGCGGGTGCAATTTTATAACTAAAATAAATTAATATCGCTGCACTCTACTACAACTCGTCGCACCATTACGATTTCTATAAAAACATCCATAATTCGTAACTCTTTTTGTCGAAATAACGCGGAAAAACTGTTTGGCCGACAATACCTCTATGTCCCCACGTGCCGGTCGGGAGATTGACAAAGTGTCTGCTTAGCGGTCATGTCGGCCCGGCGGGAGCCATTTTACCAAAAAGTAAAATGATGTTCGTGCATTCGATTACAATTCGTCGAACCATTACGATTTCTATAAAAATATCCATAATTCGTAACTCTTGTTATCGAAATAACGCGGAGAAACTGTTTGGCCGACAATTCTTCTATGTCCCCACGTGCCGGTCGGGAGATTGACAAAGTGTCTGCTTAGCGGTCATGTCGGCCCGGCGGGAGCCATTTTACCAAAAAGTAAAATGATATTCGTGCATTCGATTGCAATTCGTAGAACCATTACGATTTCTATAAAAATATCCATAATTCGTAACTCTTGTTACCGAAATAACGCGGAGAAACTGTTTGGCCGACAATTCTTCTATGTCCCCACGTGCCGGTCGGGAGATTGACAAAGACCCAGCTTTCCGGTCAGGTCTGTCCGGCGGGTGCAATTTTATAAATAAAATAAATTGATATCGCTGCACTCTACTACAACTCGTCGCACCATTACGATTTCTATAAAAACATCCATAATTCGTAATTCTTGTTATCGAAATAACACGAAAAAACTGTTCGGCCGACATTTCTTCTATGTCCCGACGTGCCGGTCGGGAGATTGACAATGTTTCAGCTTTGCGGTCATGCCGGCCCGGCGGGAGACATTTTATCAAAAAGTAAAATGATATCGCTGCATTCGGTTACAATTCATCGAACCATTACGATTTCTCTGAAAACATCCATAATTCGTAATTCTTTTTATCGAAATAACGCGGAAAAACTGTTTGGCCGACAATTCTCCTATGTCGCCTTGTGCCGGTCGGGAAATTGACAAAGTTTGATCTCTGCCGTCATGTCGGTCCGGCGGCAGTCATTTTATCAAAAAGTAAAATGATATCGTTGCGTTCGGTTACAATTCATCGAACCATTACGATTTCTATAAAAATATCCATAATTCGTAACTCTTGTAATCGAAATAACGCGGAAAAATTGTTTGGCCGACAATTCTACTATGTCCCCTCGTGCCGATCGGGAAATTGACGAAGTTTCAGCTTTGCGGTCATGTCGGTCCGGCGGGAGCCATTTTATCAAAAAGTAAAATGATATCGCTGCATTCGGTTACAATCCATCGAACCATTACGATTTCTATAAAAACATCCATAATTCGTAACTCTTGTCATCGAAATAACGCGGAATATCTGTTTGGCCGACAATGCTTCTATGTCCCTACGTACCGGTCAGGAGATTGACGAAGTTTCAGCTTTGCGGTCATGTCGGTCCGGCGGCAGCCATTTTATCAAAAAGTAAAATGATATCGCTGCATTCGGTTACAATCCATCGAACCATTACGATTTCTATAAAAACATCCATAATTCGTAACTCTTTTTGTCGAAACAACGCGGAAAAACAGTTTGGCCGACAATGCTTCTATGTCCCTACGTACCGGTCAGGAGATTGACGAAGTATCAGCTTTGCGGTCATGTCGGTCCGGCGGGAGTGATTTTGTCAAAAAGTAAAATGATATCGCTGCATTCGGTTACAATCCATCGAACCATTACGATTTCTATAAAAATATCCATAATTCGTAACTCTTTTTAGCGAAATAACGCGGAGAAACTGTTTGGCCGACAATTCTTCTATGTCCCCACGTGCCGGTCGGGGGATTGACAAAGACCCAGCTTTCCGGTCAGGTCTGTCCGGGTGCAATTTTATAAATAAAATAAATTGATATCGCTGCACTCTACTACAACTCGTCGCACCATTACGATTTCTATAAAAACATCCATAATTCGTAATTTTTGTTATCGAAATAACACGAAAAAACTGTTCGGCCGACATTTCTTCTATGTCCCGACGTGCCGGTCGGGAGATTGACAATGTTTCAGCTTTGCGGTCATGCCGGCCCGGCGGGAGACATTTTATCAAAAAGTAAAATGATATCGCTGCATTCGGCTACAATTCATCGAACCATTACGATTTCTCTGAAAACATCCATAATTCGTAATTCTTTTTATCGAAATAACGCGGAAAAACTGTTTGGCCGACAATTCTTCTATGTCCCCACGTGCCGGTCGGGAAATTGACAAAGTTTGATCTTTGACGTCATGTCGGTCCGGCGGCAGTCATTTTATCAAAAAGTAAAATGATATCGTTGCATTCGGTTACAATTCATCGAACCATTACGATTTCTATAAAAATATCCATAATTCGTAACTCTTGTTATCGAAATAACGCGGAGAAACTGTTTGGCCGATAATTCATCTATGTCCCCACGTGCCGGTCGGGAGATTGACAAAGTGTCTGCTTAGCGGTCAGGTCGGCCCGGCGGGAGCCATTTTACCAAAAAGTAAAATGATATTCGTGCATTCGATTGCAATTCGTCGAACCATTACGATTTCTATAAAAATATCCATAATTCGTAACTCTTTTTATCGAAATAACGCGGAGAAACTGTTTGGCCGACAATTCTTCTATGTCCCCACGTGCCGGTCGGGAGATTGACAAAGACCCAGCTTTCCGGTCAGGTCTGTCCGGCGGGTGCAATTTTATAAATAAAATAAATTGATATCGCTGCACTCTACTACAACTCGTCGCACCATTACGATTTCTATAAAAACATCCATAATTCGTAATTCTTGTTATCGAAATAACACGAAAAAACTGTTCGGCCGACATTTCTTCTATGTCCCGACGTGCCGGTCGGGAGATTGATAATGTTTCAGCTTTGCGGTCATGCCGGCCCGGCGGGAGACATTTTATCAAAAAGTTAAATGATATCGCTGCATTCGGTTACAATTCATCGAACCATTACGATTTCTCTGAAAACATCCATAATTCGTAATTCTTTCTATCGAAATAACGCGGAAAAACTGTTTGGCCGACAATTCTCCTATGTCGCCTCGTGCCGGTCGGGAAATTGACAAAGTTTGATCTTTGCCGTCATGTCGGTCCGGCGGCAGTCATTTTATCAAAAAGTAAAATGATATCGTTGCGTTCGGTTACAATTCATCGAACCATTACGATTTCTATAAAAATATCCATAATTCGTAACTCTTGTTATCGAAATAACGCGGAAAAATTGTTTGGCCGACAATTCTACTATGTCCCCTCGTGCCGATCGGGAAATTGACGAAGTTTCAGCTTTGCGGTCATGTCGGTCCGGCGGGAGCCATTTTATCAAAAAGTAAAATGATATCGCTGCATTCGGTTACAATCCATCGAACCATTACGATTTCTATAAAAACATCCATAATTCGTAACTCTTGTCATCGAAATAACGCGGAATATCTGTTTGGCCGACAATGCTTCTATGTCCCTACGTACCGGTCAGGAGATTGACGAAGTTTCAGCTTTGCGGTCATGTCGGTCCGGCGGCAGCCATTTTATCAAAAAGTAAAATGATATCGCTGCATTCGGTTACAATCCATCGAACCATTACGATTTCTATAAAAACATCCATAATTCGTAACTCTTTTTGTCGAAATAACGCGGAAAAACTGTTTGGCCGACAATGCTTCTATGTCCCTACGTACCGGTCAGGAGATTGACGAAGTATCAGCTTTGCGGTCATGTCGGTCCGGCGGGAGTGATTTTGTCAAAAAGTAAAATGATATCGCTGCATTCGGTTACAATCCATCGAACCATTACGATTTCTATAAAAACATCCATAATTCGTAACTCTTGTCATCGAAATAACGCGGAATATCTATTTGGCCGACAATGCTTCTATGTCCCTACGTACCGGTCAGGAGATTGACGAAGTTTCAGCTTTGCGGTCATGTCGGTCCGGCGGCAGCCATTTTATCAAAAAGTAAAATGATATCGCTGCATTCGGTTACAATCCATCGAACCATTACGATTTCTATAAAAACATCCATAATTCGTAACTCTTTTTGTCGAAATAACGCGGAAAAACTGTTTGGCCGACAATGCTTCTATGTCCCTACGTACCGGTCAGGAGATTGACGAAGTATCAGCTTTGCGGTCATGTCGGTCCGGCGGGAGTGATTTTGTCAAAAAGTAAAATGATATCGCTGCATTCGGTTACAATCCATCGAACCATTACGATTTCTATAAAAATATCCATAATTCGTAACTCTTTTTAGCGAAATAACGCGGAGAAACTGTTTGGCCGACAATTCTTCTATGTCCCCACGTGCCGGTCGGGGGATTGACAAAGACCCAGCTTTCCGGTCAGGTCTGTCCGGGTGCAATTTTATAAATAAAATAAATTGATATCGCTGCACTCTACTACAACTCGTCGCACCATTACGATTTCTATAAAAACATCCATAATTCGTAATTTTTGTTATCGAAATAACACGAAAAAACTGTTCGGCCGACATTTCTTCTATGTCCCGACGTGCCGGTCGGGAGATTGACAATGTTTCAGCTTTGCGGTCATGCCGGCCCGGCGGGAGACATTTTATCAAAAAGTAAAATGATATCGCTGCATTCGGCTACAATTCATCGAACCATTACGATTTCTCTGAAAACATCCATAATTCGTAATTCTTTTTATCGAAATAACGCGGAAAAACTGTTTGGCCGACAATTCTTCTATGTCCCCACGTGCCGGTCGGGAAATTGACAAAGTTTGATCTTTGACGTCATGTCGGTCCGGCGGCAGTCATTTTATCAAAAAGTAAAATGATATCGTTGCATTCGGTTACAATTCATCGAACCATTACGATTTCTATAAAAATATCCATAATTCGTAACTCTTGTTATCGAAATAACGCGGAGAAACTGTTTGGCCGACAATTCTTCTATGTCCCCACGTGCCGGTCGGGAGATTGACAAAGTGTCTGCTTAGCGGTCAGGTCGGCCCGGCGGGAGCCATTTTACCAAAAAGTAAAATGATATTCGTGCATTCGATTGCAATTCGTCGAACCATTACGATTTCTATAAAAATATCCATAATTCGTAACTCTTTTTATCGAAATAACGCGGAGAAACTGTTTGGCCGACAATTCTTCTATGTCCCCACGTGCCGGTCGGGAGATTGACAAAGACCCAGCTTTCCGGTCAGGTCTGTCCGGCGGGTGCAATTTTATAAATAAAATAAATTGATATCGCTGCACTCTACTACAACTCGTCGCACCATTACGATTTCTATAAAAACATCCATAATTCGTAATTCTTGTTATCGAAATAACACGAAAAAACTGTTCGGCCGACATTTCTTCTATGTCCCGACGTGCCGGTCGGGAGATTGATAATGTTTCAGCTTTGCGGTCATGCCGGCCCGGCGGGAGACATTTTATCAAAAAGTTAAATGATATCGCTGCATTCGGTTACAATTCATCGAACCATTACGATTTCTCTGAAAACATCCATAATTCGTAATTCTTTCTATCGAAATAACGCGGAAAAACTGTTTGGCCGACAATTCTCCTATGTCGCCTCGTGCCGGTCGGGAAATTGACAAAGTTTGATCTTTGCCGTCATGTCGGTCCGGCGGCAGTCATTTTATCGAAAAGTAAAATGATATCGTTGCATTCGGTTACAATTCATCGAACCATTACGATTTCTATAAAAATATCCATAATTCGTAACTCTTGTTATCGAAATAACGCGGAAAAATTGTTTGGCCGACAATTCTACTATGTCCCCTCGTGCCGATCAGGAAATTGACGAAGTTTCAGCTTTGCGGTCATGTCGGTCCGGCGGGAGCCATTTTATCAAAAAGTAAAATGATATCGCTGCATTCGGTTACAATCCATCGAACCATTACGATTTCTATAAAAACATCCATAACTCGTAACTCTTTTTGTCGAAATAACGCGGAAAAACTGTTTGGCCGACGATACCTCTATGTCCCCACGTGCCGGTCGGGAGATTGACAAAGTGTCTGCTAAGCGGTCATGTCGGCCCGGCGGGAGCCATTTTACCAAAAAGTAAAATGATATTCGTGCATTCGATTACAATTCGTCGAACCATTACGATTTCTATAAAAATATCCATAATTCGTAACTCTTGTTATCGAAATAACGCGGAGAAACTGTTTGGCCGACAATTCTTCTATGTCCCCACGTGCCGGTCGGGAGATTGACAAAGTGACTGCTTAGCGGTCATGTCGGCCCGGCGGGAGCCATTTTACCAAAAAGTAAAATGATATTCGTGCATTCGATTGCAATTCGTCGAACCATTACGATTTCTATAAAAATATCCATAATTCGTAACTCTTTTTATCGAAATAACGCGGAGAAACTGTTTGGCCGACAATTCTTCTATGTCCCCACGTGCCGGTCGGGAGATTGACAAAGACCCAGCTTTCCGGTCAGGTCTGTCCGGCGGGTGCAATTTTATAAATAAAATAAATTGATATCGCTGCATTCTACTACAACTCGTCGCACCATTACGATTTCTATAAAAACATCCATAATTCGTAATTCTTGTTATCGAAATAACACGAAAAAACTGTTCGGCCGACATTTCTTCTATGTCCCGACGTGCCGGTCGGGAGATTGACAATGTTTCAGCTTTGCGCTCATGCCGGCCCGGCGGGAGACATTTTATCAAAAAGTAAAATGATATCGCTGCATTCGGTTACAATCCATCGAACCATTACGATTTCTATAAAAACATCCATAATTCGTAACTCTTTTTGTCGAAATAACGCGGAAAAACTGTTTGACCGCCAATGCTTCTATGTCCCTACGTACCGGTCAGGAGATTGACGAAGTTTCAGCTTTGCGGTCATGTCGGTCCGGCGGGAGCCATTTTGTCAAAAAGTAAAATGATATCGCTGCATTCGGTTACAATCCTGCGAACCATTACGATTTCTATAAAAATATCCATAATTCGTAACTCTTTTTATCGCAATAACGCGGAGAAACTGTTTGGCCGACAATTCTTCTATGTCCCCACGTGCCGGTCGGGGGATTGACAAAGACCCAGCTTTCCGGTCAGGTCTGTCCGGCGGTTGCTATTTTATAAATAAAATAAATTAATATCGCTGCACTCTACTACAACTCGTCGCACCATTACGATTTCTATAAAAACATCCATAATTCGTAACTCTTTTTGTCGAAATAACGCGGAAAAACTGTTTGGCCGACAATACCTCTATGTCCCCACGTGCCGGTCGGGAGATTGACAAAGTGTCTGCTTAGCGGTCATGTCGGCCCGGCGGGAGCCATTTTACCAAAAAGTAAAATGATGTTCGTGCATTCGATTACAATTCGTCGAACCATTACGATTTCTATAAAAATATCCATAATTCGTAACTCTTGTTATCGAAATAACGCGGAGAAACTGTTTGGCCGACAATTCTTCTATGTCCCCACGTGCCGGTCGGGAGATTGACAAAGTGTCTGCTTAGCGGTCATGTCGGCCCGGCGGGAGCCATTTTACCAAAAAGTAAAATGATATTCGTGCATTCGATTGCAATTCGTAGAACCATTACGATTTCTATAAAAATATCCATAATTCGTAACTCTTGTTACCGAAATAACGCGGAGAAACTGTTTGGCCGACAATTCTTCTATGTCCCCACGTGCCGGTCGGGAGATTGACAAAGACCCAGCTTTCCGGTCAGGTCTGTCCGGCGGGTGCAATTTTATAAATAAAATAAATTGATATCGCTGCACTCTACTACAACTCGTCGCACCATTACGATTTCTATAAAAACATCCATAATTCGTAATTCTTGTTATCGAAATAACACGAAAAAACTGTTCGGCCGACATTTCTTCTATGTCCCGACGTGCCGGTCGGGAGATTGACAATGTTTCAGCTTTGCGGTCATGCCGGCCCGGCGGGAGACATTTTATCAAAAAGTAAAATGATATCGCTGCATTCGGTTACAATTCATCGAACCATTACGATTTCTCTGAAAACATCCATAATTCGTAATTCTTTTTATCGAAATAACGCGGAAAAACTGTTTGGCCGACAATTCTCCTATGTCGCCTTGTGCCGGTCGGGAAATTGACAAAGTTTGATCTCTGCCGTCATGTCGGTCCGGCGGCAGTCATTTTATCAAAAAGTAAAATGATATCGTTGCGTTCGGTTACAATTCATCGAACCATTACGATTTCTATAAAAATATCCATAATTCGTAACTCTTGTTATCGAAATAACGCGGAAAAATTGTTTGGCCGACAATTCTACTATGTCCCCTCGTGCCGATCGGGAAATTGACGAAGTTTCAGCTTTGCGGTCATGTCGGTCCGGCGGGAGCCATTTTATCAAAAAGTAAAATGATATCGCTGCATTCGGTTACAATCCATCGAACCATTACGATTTCTATAAAAACATCCATAATTCGTAACTCTTGTCATCGAAATAACGCGGAATATCTGTTTGGCCGACAATGCTTCTATGTCCCTACGTACCGGTCAGGAGATTGACGAAGTTTCAGCTTTGCGGTCATGTCGGTCCGGCGGCAGCCATTTTATCAAAAAGTAAAATGATATCGCTGCATTCGGTTACAATCCATCGAACCATTACGATTTCTATAAAAACATCCATAATTCGTAACTCTTTTTGTCGAAACAACGCGGAAAAACAGTTTGGCCGACAATGCTGCTATGTCCCTACGTACCGGTCAGGAGATTGACGAAGTATCAGCTTTGCGGTCATGTCGGTCCGGCGGGAGTGATTTTGTCAAAAAGTAAAATGATATCGCTGCATTCGGTTACAATCCATCGAACCATTACGATTTCTATAAAAATATCCATAATTCGTAACTCTTTTTAGCGAAATAACGCGGAGAAACTGTTTGGCCGACAATTCTTCTATGTCCCCACGTGCCGGTCGGGGGATTGACAAAGACCCAGCTTTCCGGTCAGGTCTGTCCGGGTGCAATTTTATAAATAAAATAAATTGATATCGCTGCACTCTACTACAACTCGTCGCACCATTACGATTTCTATAAAAACATCCATAATTCGTAATTTTTGTTATCGAAATAACACGAAAAAACTGTTCGGCCGACATTTCTTCTATGTCCCGACGTGCCGGTCGGGAGATTGACAATGTTTCAGCTTTGCGGTCATGCCGGCCCGGCGGGAGACATTTTATCAAAAAGTAAAATGATATCGCTGCATTCGGCTACAATTCATCGAACCATTACGATTTCTCTGAAAACATCCATAATTCGTAATTCTTTTTATCGAAATAACGCGGAAAAACTGTTTGGCCGACAATTCTTCTATGTCCCCACGTGCCGGTCGGGAAATTGACAAAGTTTGATCTTTGACGTCATGTCGGTCCGGCGGCAGTCATTTTATCAAAAAGTAAAATGATATCGTTGCATTCGGTTACAATTCATCGAACCATTACGATTTCTATAAAAATATCCATAATTCGTAACTCTTGTTATCGAAATAACGCGGAGAAACTGTTTGGCCGATAATTCATCTATGTCCCCACGTGCCGGTCGGGAGATTGACAAAGTGTCTGCTTAGCGGTCAGGTCGGCCCGGCGGGAGCCATTTTACCAAAAAGTAAAATGATATTCGTGCATTCGATTGCAATTCGTCGAACCATTACGATTTCTATAAAAATATCCATAATTCGTAACTCTTTTTATCGAAATAACGCGGAGAAACTGTTTGGCCGACAATTCTTCTATGTCCCCACGTGCCGGTCGGGAGATTGACAAAGACCCAGCTTTCCGGTCAGGTCTGTCCGGCGGGTGCAATTTTATAAATAAAATAAATTGATATCGCTGCACTCTACTACAACTCGTCGCACCATTACGATTTCTATAAAAACATCCATAATTCGTAATTCTTGTTATCGAAATAACACGAAAAAACTGTTCGGCCGACATTTCTTCTATGTCCCGACGTGCCGGTCGGGAGATTGATAATGTTTCAGCTTTGCGGTCATGCCGGCCCGGCGGGAGACATTTTATCAAAAAGTTAAATGATATCGCTGCATTCGGTTACAATTCATCGAACCATTACGATTTCTCTGAAAACATCCATAATTCGTAATTCTTTCTATCGAAATAACGCGGAAAAACTGTTTGGCCGACAATTCTCCTATGTCGCCTCGTGCCGGTCGGGAAATTGACAAAGTTTGATCTTTGCCGTCATGTCGGTCCGGCGGCAGTCATTTTATCAAAAAGTAAAATGATATCGTTGCGTTCGGTTACAATTCATCGAACCATTACGATTTCTATAAAAATATCCATAATTCGTAACTCTTGTTATCGAAATAACGCGGAAAAATTGTTTGGCCGACAATTCTACTATGTCCCCTCGTGCCGATCGGGAAATTGACGAAGTTTCAGCTTTGCGGTCATGTCGGTCCGGCGGGAGCCATTTTATCAAAAAGTAAAATGATATCGCTGCATTCGGTTACAATCCATCGAACCATTACGATTTCTATAAAAACATCCATAATTCGTAACTCTTGTCATCGAAATAACGCGGAATATCTGTTTGGCCGACAATGCTTCTATGTCCCTACGTACCGGTCAGGAGATTGACGAAGTTTCAGCTTTGCGGTCAGGTCGGTCCGGCGGCAGCCATTTTATCAAAAAGTAAAATGATATCGCTGCATTCGGTTACAATCCATCGAACCATTACGATTTCTATAAAAACATCCATAATTCGTAACTCTTTTTGTCGAAATAACGCGGAAAAACTGTTTGGCCGACAATGCTTCTATGTCCCTACGTACCGGTCAGGAGATTGACGAAGTATCAGCTTTGCGGTCATGTCGGTCCGGCGGGAGTGATTTTGTCAAAAAGTAAAATGATATCGCTGCATTCGGTTACAATCCATCGAACCATTACGATTTCTATAAAAACATCCATAATTCGTAACTCTTGTCATCGAAATAACGCGGAATATCTATTTGGCCGACAATGCTTCTATGTCCCTACGTACCGGTCAGGAGATTGACGAAGTTTCAGCTTTGCGGTCATGTCGGTCCGGCGGCAGCCATTTTATCAAAAAGTAAAATGATATCGCTGCATTCGGTTACAATCCATCGAACCATTACGATTTCTATAAAAACATCCATAATTCGTAACTCTTTTTGTCGAAATAACGCGGAAAAACTGTTTGGCCGACAATGCTCCTATGTCCCTACGTACCGGTCAGGAGATTGACGAAGTTTCAGCTTTGCGGTCATCGTCGGTCCGGCGGGAGCCATTTTATCAAAAAGTAAAATGATATCGTTGCGTTCGGTTACAATTCATCGAACCATTACGATTTCTATAAAAATATCCATAATTCGTAACTCTTGTTATCGAAATAACGCGGAATAACTGTTTGGCCGACAATGCTCCTATGTCCCTACGTACCGGTCAGGAGATTGACGAAGTTTCAGCTTTGCGGTCATCGTCGGTCCGGCGGGAGCCATTTTATCAAAAAGTAAAATGATATCGTTGCGTTCGGTTACAATTCATCGAACCATTACGATTTCTATAAAAATATCCATAATTCGTAACTCTTGTTATCGAAATAACGCGGAAAAATTGTTTGGCCGACAATTCTACTATGTCCCCTCGTGCCGATCGGGAAATTGACGAAGTTTCAGCTTTGCGGTCATGTCGGTCCGGCGGGAGCCATTTTATCAAAAAGTAAAATGATATCGCTGCATTCGGTTACAATCCATCGAACCATTACGATTTCTATAAAAACATCCATAATTCGTAACTCTTGTCATCGAAATAACGCGGAATATCTGTTTGGCCGACAATGCTTCTATGTCCCTACGTACCGGTCAGGAGATTGACGAAGTTTCAGCTTTGCGGTCAGGTCGGTCCGGCGGCAGCCATTTTATCAAAAAGTAAAATGATATCGCTGCATTCGGTTACAATCCATCGAACCATTACGATTTCTATAAAAACATCCATAATTCGTAACTCTTTTTGTCGAAATAACGCGGAAAAACTGTTTGGCCGACAATGCTTCTATGTCCCTACGTACCGGTCAGGAGATTGACGAAGTATCAGCTTTGCGGTCATGTCGGTCCGGCGGGAGTGATTTTGTCAAAAAGTAAAATGATATCGCTGCATTCGGTTACAATCCATCGAACCATTACGATTTCTATAAAAACATCCATAATTCGTAACTCTTGTCATCGAAATAACGCGGAATATCTATTTGGCCGACAATGCTTCTATGTCCCTACGTACCGGTCAGGAGATTGACGAAGTTTCAGCTTTGCGGTCATGTCGGTCCGGCGGCAGCCATTTTATCAAAAAGTAAAATGATATCGCTGCATTCGGTTACAATCCATCGAACCATTACGATTTCTATAAAAACATCCATAATTCGTAACTCTTTTTGTCGAAATAACGCGGAAAAACTGTTTGGCCGACAATGCTTCTATGTCCCTACGTACCGGTCAGGAGATTGACGAAGTATCAGCTTTGCGGTCATGTCGGTCCGGCGGGAGTGATTTTGTCAAAAAGTAAAATGATATCGCTGCATTCGGTTACAATCCATCGAACCATTACGATTTCTATAAAAATATCCATAATTCGTAACTCTTTTTAGCGAAATAACGCGGAGAAACTGTTTGGCCGACAATTCTTCTATGTCCCCACGTGCCGGTCGGGGGATTGACAAAGACCCAGCTTTCCGGTCAGGTCTGTCCGGGTGCAATTTTATAAATAAAATAAATTGATATCGCTGCACTCTACTACAACTCGTCGCACCATTACGATTTCTATAAAAACATCCATAATTCGTAATTTTTGTTATCGAAATAACACGAAAAAACTGTTCGGCCGACATTTCTTCTATGTCCCGACGTGCCGGTCGGGAGATTGACAATGTTTCAGCTTTGCGGTCATGCCGGCCCGGCGGGAGACATTTTATCAAAAAGTAAAATGATATCGCTGCATTCGGCTACAATTCATCGAACCATTACGATTTCTCTGAAAACATCCATAATTCGTAATTCTTTTTATCGAAATAACGCGGAAAAACTGTTTGGCCGACAATTCTTCTATGTCCCCACGTGCCGGTCGGGAAATTGACAAAGTTTGATCTTTGACGTCATGTCGGTCCGGCGGCAGTCATTTTATCAAAAAGTAAAATGATATCGTTGCATTCGGTTACAATTCATCGAACCATTACGATTTCTATAAAAATATCCATAATTCGTAACTCTTGTTATCGAAATAACGCGGAGAAACTGTTTGGCCGACAATTCTTCTATGTCCCCACGTGCCGGTCGGGAGATTGACAAAGTGTCTGCTTAGCGGTCATGTCGGCCCGGCGGGAGCCATTTTACCAAAAAGTAAAATGATATTCGTGCATTCGATTGCAATTCGTCGAACCATTACGATTTCTATAAAAATATCCATAATTCGTAACTCTTTTTATCGAAATAACGCGGAGAAACTGTTTGGCCGACAATTCTTCTATGTCCCCACGTGCCGGTCGGGAGATTGACAAAGACCCAGCTTTCCGGTCAGGTCTGTCCGGCGGGTGCAATTTTATAAATAAAATAAATTGATATCGCTGCATTCTACTACAACTCGTCGCACCATTACGATTTCTATAAAAACATCCATAATTCGTAATTCTTGTTATCGAAATAACACGAAAAAACTGTTCGGCCGACATTTCTTCTATGTCCCGACGTGCCGGTCGGGAGATTGACAATGTTTCAGCTTTGCGCTCATGCCGGCCCGGCGGGAGACATTTTATCAAAAAGTAAAATGATATCGCTGCATTCGGTTACAATCCATCGAACCATTACGATTTCTATAAAAACATCCATAATTCGTAACTCTTTTTGTCGAAATAACGCGGAAAAACTGTTTGACCGCCAATGCTTCTATGTCCCTACGTACCGGTCAGGAGATTGACGAAGTTTCAGCTTTGCGGTCATGTCGGTCCGGCGGGAGCCATTTTGTCAAAAAGTAAAATGATATCGCTGCATTCGGTTACAATCCTGCGAACCATTACGATTTCTATAAAAATATCCATAATTCGTAACTCTTTTTATCGCAATAACGCGGAGAAACTGTTTGGCCGACAATTCTTCTATGTCCCCACGTGCCGGTCGGGGGATTGACAAAGACCCAGCTTTCCGGTCAGGTCTGTCCGGCGGTTGCTATTTTATAAATAAAATAAATTAATATCGCTGCACTCTACTACAACTCGTCGCACCATTACGATTTCTATAAAAACATCCATAATTCGTAACTCTTTTTGTCGAAATAACGCGGAAAAACTGTTTGGCCGACAATACCTCTATGTCCCCACGTGCCGGTCGGGAGATTGACAAAGTGTCTGCTTAGCGGTCATGTCGGCCCGGCGGGAGCCATTTTACCAAAAAGTAAAATGATATTCGTGCATTCGATTACAATTCGTCGAACCATTACGATTTCTATAAAAATATCCATAATTCGTAACTCTTGTTATCGAAATAACGCGGAGAAACTGTTTGGCCGACAATTCTTCTATGTCCCCACGTGCCGGTCGGGAGATTGACAAAGTGTCTGCTTAGCGGTCATGTCGGCCCGGCGGGAGCCATTTTACCAAAAAGTAAAATGATATTCGTGCATTCGATTGCAATTCGTAGAACCATTACGATTTCTATAAAAATATCCATAATTCGTAACTCCTTTTATCGAAATAACGCGGAGAAACTGTTTGGCCGACAATTCTTCTATGTCCCCACGTGCCGGTCGTGAGATTGACAAAGACCCAGCTTTCCGGTCAGGTCTGTCCGGCGGGTGCAATTTTATAAATAAAATAAATTGATATCGCTGCACTCTACTACAACTCGTCGCACCATTACGATTTCTATAAAAACATCCATAATTCGTAACTCTTGTTATCGAAATAACGCGGAAAAATTGTTTGGCCGACAATTCTACTATGTCCCCTCGTGCCGATCGGGAAATTGACAAAGTTTGATCTTTGCCGTCAAGTCGGTCCGGCGGCAGCCATTTTATCAAAAAGTAGAATGATATCGTTGCATTCGGTTACAATTCATCGAACCATTACGATTTCTATAAAAACATCCATAATTAGTAACTCTTGTTATCGAAATAACGCGGAATAACTGTTTGGCCGACAATGCTCCTATGTCCCTACGTACCGGTCAGGAGATTGACGAAGTTTCAGCTTTGCGGTCATCGTCGGTCCGGCGGGAGCCATTTTATCAAAAAGTAAAATGATTTCGCTGCATTCGGTTACAATTCACCGAACCATTACGATTTCTATAAAAACATCCATAATTCGTAACTCTTTTTGCCGAAATACCGCGGAAAAGCTGTTTGGCGGACAATACCTCTATGTCCCCACGTGCCGGTCGGGAGATTGACAAAGTGTCTGCTTTGCGGTCATGTCGGCCCGGCGGGAGCCATTTTACCAAAAAGTAGAATGATATTCCAGCATTCGATTACAATTCGTCGAACCATTACTATTTCTATAAAAATATCCATAATTAGTAACTCTTGTTATCGAAATAACGCGGAATAACTGTTTGGCCGACAATACCTCTATGTCCCCACGTGCCGGTCGGGAGATTGACGAAGTTTCAGCTTTGCGGTCATGTCGGTCCGGTGGCAGCCATGTTACCAAAAAGTAGAATGATATTCCAGCATTCGATTACAATTCGTCGAACCATTACGATTTCTATAAAAGTATCCATAATTCGTAACTCTTGTTATCGAAATAACGCGGAAAAATTGTTTGGCCGGCAATTCTCCTATGTCCCCTCGTGCCGGTCAGGAAATTGACAAAGTTTGATCTTTGCCGTCATGTCGGTCCGGCGGCAGCCATTTTATCAGAAAGTAAAATGATATCGCTGCATTCGGTTACAATTCATCGTACCATTACGATTTCTATAAAAACATCCATAATTCGTAACTCTTGTTATCGAAATAACGCGGAATAACTGTTTGGACGACAATGCTTCTATGACCCTACGTACCGGTCAGGAGATTGACGAAGTTTCAGCTTTGCGGTCATCGTCGGTCCGGCGGGAGCCATTTTATCAAAAAGTAAAATGATTTCGTTGCATTCGGTTACAATTCATCGAACCATTACGATTTCTATAAAACCATCCAGAATTCGTAACTCTTTTTGTCGAAATAACGCGGAAAAACTGTTTGGCCGGCAATACCGCTATGTCCCTACGTGCCGGTCGGGAGATTGACAAAGTTTGATCTTTGCCGTCATGTCGGTTCGGCGGCAGTCATTTTATCAAAAACTAAAATGATATTCCAGCATTCGATTACAATTCGTCGAACCATTACGATTTCTATAAAAATATCCATAATTCGTAACTCTTGTTATCGAAATAACGCGGAAAAATTGTTTGGCCGACAATTCTCCTATGTCCCTACTTACCAGTCAGGAGATTGACGAAGTTTCAGCTTTGCGGTCATGTCGGTCCGGCGGGAGCCACTTTATCAAAAAGTAAAATGATGTCGCTGCATTCGGTTACAATCCATCGAACTATTACGATTTCTATAAAAACATCCATAATTCGTAACTCTTTTTGTCGAAATAACGCGGAAAAACTGTTTGGCCGACAATACCTCTATGTCCCCACGTGCCGGTCGGGAGATTGACAAAGTTCTGCTCAGCGGTCATGTCGGCCCGCCGGGAGCCATTTTACCAAAAAGTAAAATGATATTCGTGCATTCGATTACAATTCGTCGAACCATTACGATTTCTATAAAAATATCCATAATTCGTAACTCTTTTTGTCGATATAACGCGGAAAAATTGTTTGGCCGACAATTCTCCTATGTCCCCTCGTGCCGGTCGGGAAATTGACAAAGTTTGATCTTTGCCGTCATGTCGGTCCGGCGGCAGCCATTTTACCAAAAAGTAAAATGATATTCCAGCATTCGATTACAATTCGTCGAACCATTATGATTTCTATAAAAATATCCATAATTCGTAACTCTTGTTATCGAAATAACGCGGAAAAATTGTTTGGCCGACAATTCTCCTATGTCCCCTCGTGCCGATCGGGAAATTGACAAAGTTTGATCTTTGCCGTCATGTCGGTCCGGCGGCAGCCATTTTATCAAAAAGTAAAATGATATCGTTGCATTCGGTTACAATTCATCGAACCATTACGAATTCTATAAAAACATCCATAATTCGTAACTCTTGTTATCGAAATAACGCGGAATAACTGTTTGGCCGACAATGCTTCTATGTCCCTACGTACCGGTCAGGAGATTGACGAAGTTTCTGCTCTGCGGTCATGTCGGTCCGGCGGGAGCCATTTTATCAAAAAGTAAAATGACATCGCTTCATTCGGTTACAATCCATCGAACCATTACGATTTCTATAAAAACATCCATAATTCGTAACTCTTTTTGTCGAAATAACGCGGAAAAACTGTTTGGCCGTCAATACCTCTATGTCCCCACGTGCCGGTCGGGAGATTGACAAAGTGTCTGCTTAGCGGTCATGTCGGCCCGGAGGGAGCCATTTTACCAAAAAGTAAAATGATATTCGTGCATTCGATTACAATTGGTCGAATCATTACGATTTCTATAAAAATATCCATAATTCGTAACTCTTGTTATCGAAATAACGCGGAAAAATTGTTTGGCCGACAATTCTCCTATGTCCCGTCGTGCCGGTCGGGAAATTGACAAAGTTTGATCTTTGCCGTCATGTCGGTCCGGCGGCAGCCATTTTATCAAAAAGTAAAATGATATCGTTGCATTCGGTTACAATTCATCGAACTATTACGATTTCTATAAAAACATCCATAATTCGTAACCCTTTTTGTCGAAATAACGCGGAAAAACTGTTTGGCCGACAATACCTCTATGTCCCCACGTGCCGGTCGGGAGATTGACAAAGTTCTGCTTATCGGTCATGTCGGCCCGGCGGGAGCCATTTTACCAAAAAGTAAAATGATATTCGTGCATTCGATTACAATTCATCGAACCATTACGATTTCTATAAAAATATCCATAATTCGTAACTCTTTTTGTCGATATAACGCGGAAAAATTGTTTGGCCGACAATTATCCTATGTCCCCTCGTGCCGGTCGGGAAATTGACAAAGTTTGATCTTTGCCGTCATGTCGGTCCGGCGGCAGCCATTTTATCATAAAGTAAAATGATATCGTTGCATTCGGTTACAATTCATCGAACCATTACGATTTCTATAAAAATATCCATAATTCGTAACTCTTTTTGTCGATATAACGCGGAAAAATTGTTTGGCCGACAATTCTCCTATGTCCCCTCGTGCCGATCGGAAAATTGACAAAGTTTGATCTTTGCCGTCATGTCGGTCCGGCGGCAGCCATTTTATCAAAAAGTAAAATGATATCGTTGCATTCGGTTACAACTCATCGAACCATTACGAATTCTATAAAAACATCCATAATTCGTAACTCTTGTTATCGAAAAAGCGCGGAATAACTGTTTGGCCGACAATCCTTCTATGTCCCTACGTACCGGTCAGGAGATTGACAAAGTTTGATCTTTGCCGTCATGTCGGTCCAGCGGCAGCCATTTTATCAAAAAGTAAAATATCGTTGCATTCGATTACAATTCATCGATCCATTACGATTTCTATAAAAACATCCACAATTCGTAACTCTTGTTATCGAAATAACGCGGAATAACTGTTTGGCCGACAGTGCTTCTACGTCCCTACGTACCGGTCAGGAGATTGACGAAGTTTCAGCTTTGCGGTCATCGTCGGTCCGGCGGGAGCCATTTTATCAAAAAGTAAAATGATTTTGCTGCATTCGGTTACAATTCATCGAACTATTACGATTTCTATAAAAACATCCATAATTCGTAACTCTTTTTGTCGAAATAACGCGGAAAAACTGTTTCGCCGACAATACCTCTATGTCCCCACGTGCCGGTCGGGAGATTGACAAAGTTCTGCTTAGCGGTCATGTCGGCCCGGCGGGAGCCATTTTACCAAAAAGTAAAATGATATTCGTGCATTCGATTACAATTCGTCGAACCATTACGATTTCTATAAAAATATCCATAATTCGTAACTCTTGTTGTCGATATAACGCGGAAAAATTGTTTGGCCGACAATTCTCCTATGTCCCCTCGTGCCGGTCGGGAAATTGACAAAGTTTGATCTTTGCCGTCATGTCGGTCCGGCGGCAGCCATTTTATCAAAAAGTAAAATGATATCGTTGCATTCGGTTACAATTCATCGAACCATTACGATTTCTATAAAAATATCCATAATTCGTAACTCTTGTTATCGGAATAACGCGGAAAAATTGTTTGGCCGACAATTCTCCTATGTCCCCTCGTGCCGGTCGGGAAATTGACAAAGTTTGATCTTTGCCGTCATGTCGGTCCGGCGGCAGCCATTTTACCAAAAAGTAAAATGATATTCCAGCATTCGATTACAATTCGTCGAACCATTATGATTTCTATAAAAATATCCATAATTCGTAACTCTTGTTATCGAAATAACGCGGAAAAATTGTTTGGCCGACAATTCTCCTATGTCCCCTCGTGCCGATCGGGAAATTGACAAAGTTTGATCTTTGCCGTCATGTCGGTCCGGCAGCAGCCATTTTATCAAAAAGTAAAATGATATCGTTGCATTCGGTTACAATTCATCGAACCATTACGATTTCTATAAAAGCATCCATAATTCGTAACTCTTGTTATCGAAATAACGAGGAATAACTGTTTGGCCGACAATGCTTCTATGTCCCTACGTACCGGTCAGGAGATTGACGAAGTTTCAGCTTTGCGGTCATGTCGGTCCGGCGGGAGCCATTTTATCAAAAAGTAACATGATATCGCTGCATTCGGTTACAATCCATCGAACCATTACGATATCTATAAAAACATCCATAATTCGTAACTCTTTTTGTCGAAATAACGCGGAAAAACTGTTTGGCCGACAATACCTCTATGTGCCCACGTGCCGGTCGGGAGATTGACAAAGTGTCTGCTTTGCGGTCATGTCGGCCCGGCGGGAGCCATTTTACCAAAAAGTAAAATGATATTCCAGCATTCGATTACAATTCGTCGAACCATTACGATTTCTATAAAAATATCCATAATTCGTAACTCTTGTTATCGAAATAACGCGGAAAAATTGTTTGGCCGACAATTCTCATATGTCCCCTCGTGCCGGTCGGGAAATTGACAAAGTTTGATCTTTGCCGTCATGTCGGTCCGGCGGCAGCCATTTTATCAAAAAGTAAAATGATATCGTTGCATTCGGTTACAATTCATCGAACCATTACGATTTCTATAAAAATATCCATAATTCCTAACTCTTGTTATCGAAATAACGTGGAAAAATTGTTTGGCCGACAATTCTCCTATGTCCCCGCGTGCCGGTCGGGAAATTGACAAAGTTTGATCTTTGCCGTCATGTCGGTCCGGCGGCAGCCATTTTACCAAAAAGTAAAATGATATCGTTGCATTCGGTTACAATTCATCGAACCATTACGATTTCTATAAAAACATCCATAATTCGTAACTCTTGTTATCGAAATAACGCGGAATAACTGTTTGGACGACAATGCTTCTATGTCCCTACGTACCGGTCAGGAGATTGACGAAGTTTCAGCTTTGAGGTCATGTCGGTCCGGTGGCAGCCATTTTATCAAAAAGTAAAATGATTTCGTTGCATTCGGTTACAATTCATCGAACCATTACGATTTCTATAAAAACATCCATAATTCGTAACTCTTGTTATCGAAATAACGCGGAATAACTGTTTGGCCGACAATGCTTCTATGTACCTACGTACCGGTCAGGAGATTGACAAAGTTTTAGCTTTGCGGTCATCGTCGGTCCGGCGGGAGCCATTTTACCAAAAAGTAAAATGATTTCGCTGCATTCGGTTACAATTCATCGACCCATTACGATTTCTATAAAACCATCCATAATTCGTAACTCTTTTTGTCGAAATAACGCGGAAAAACTGTTTGGCCGAGAATACCTCTATGTGCCCACGTGCCGGTCCGGAGATTGTCAAAGTTCCTGCTTAGCGGTCTTGTCGGCCCGACGGGAGCCATTTTACCAAAAAGTAAAATGATATTCGTGCATTCGATTACAATTGGTCGAACCATTACGATTTCTATACAAATATCCATAATTCGTAACTCTTGTTATCGAAATAACGCGGAAAAATTGTTTGGCCGACAATTCTCCTATGTCCCCTCGTGCCGGTCGGGAAATTGACAAAGTTTGATCTTTGCCGTCATGTCGGTCCGGCGGCAGCCATTTTATCAAAATTACAATGATATCGTTGCATTCGGTTACAATTCATCGAACCATTACGATTTCTATAAAAGCATCCATAATTCGTAACTCTTGTTATCGAAATAACGCGGAATAACTGTTTGGCCGACAATGCTTCTATGTCCCTACGTACCGGTCAGGAGATTGACGAAGTTTCAGCTTTGCGGTCATGTCGGTCCGGCGGGAGCCATTTTATCAAAAAGTAAAATGATATCGCTGCATTCGGTTACAATCCATCGAACCATTACGATTTCTATAAAAACATCCATAATTCGTAACTCTTGTTATCGAAATAACGCGGAATAACTGTTTGGCCGACAATGCTTCTATGTCCCTACGTACCGGTCAGGAGATTGACGAAGTTTCAGATTTGCGGTCATGTCGGTCCGGCCGCAGCCATTTTATCAAAAAGTAAAATGATATCGTTGCATTCGGTTACAATTCATCGAACCATTACGATTTCTATAAAAACATACATAATTCGTAACTCTTGTTATCGAAATAACGCGGAATAACTGTTTGGCCGACAATGCTTCTATGTACCTACGTACCGGTCAGGAGATTGACAAAGTTTCAGCTTTGCGGTCATCGTCGGTCCGGCGGGAGCCATTTTACCAAAAACTAAAATGATATTCCAGCATTCGATTACAATTCGTCGAACCATTACGATTTCTATAAAAATATCCATAATTCGTAATTCTAGTTATCGAAATAACGCGGAAAAATTGTTTGGCCGACAATTCTCCTATGTCCCCTCGTGCCGGTCAGGAAATTGACAAAGTTTGATCTTTGCCGTCATGTCGGTCCGGCGGCAGCCATTTTATCAAAATTAAAATGATATCGTTGCATTCGGTTACAATTCATCGAACCATTACGATTTCTATAAAAGCATCCATAATTCGTAACTCTTGTTATCGAAATAACGCGGAATAACTGTTTGGCCGACAATGCTTCTATGTCCCTACGTACCGGTCAGGAGATTGACGAAGTTTCAGCTTTGCGGTCATGTCGGTCCGGCGGGAGCCATTTTATCAAAAAGTAAAATGATATCGCTGCATTCGGTTACAATCCATCGAACAATTACGATTTCTATAAAAACATCCATAATTCGTAACTCTTGTTATCGAAATAACGCGGAATAACTGTTTGGCCGACAATGCTTCTATGTCCCTACGTACCGGTCAGGAGATTGACGAAGTTTCAGATTTGCGGTCATGTCGGTCCGGCCGCAGCCATTTTATCAAAAAGTAAAATGATATCGTTGCATTCGGTTACAATTCATCGAACCATTACGATTTCTATAAAAACATACATAATTCGTAACTCTTGTTATCGAAATAACGCGGAATAACTGTTTGGCCGACAATACTTCTATGTACCTACGTACCGGTCAGGAGATTGACAAAGTTTCAGCTTTGCGGTCATCGTCGGTCCGGCGGGAGCCATTTTACCAAAAAGTAAAATGATATTCCAGCATTCGATTACAATTCGTGGAACCATTACGATTTCTATAAAAATATCCATAATTCGTAACTCTTGTTATCGAAATAACGCGGAAAAATTGTTTGGCCGACAATTCTCCTATGTCCCCTCGTGCCGGTCAGGAAATTGACAAAGTGTCTGCTTTGCGGTCATGTCGGCCCGGCGGGAGCCATTTTACCAAAATGTAAAATGATATTCCAGCATTCGATTGCAATTCGTCGAACCATTACGATTTCTATAAAAATATCCATAATTCGTAACTCTTGTTATCGAAATAACGCGGAAAAATTGTTTGGCCGACAATTCTCCTATGTCCCCTCGTGCCGATCGGGAAATTGACAAAGTTTGATCTTTGCCGTCATGTCGGTCCGGCAGCAGCCATTTTATCAAAAAGTAAAATGATATCGTTGCATTCGGTTACAATTCATCGAACCATTACGATTTCTATAAAAGCATCCATAATTCGTAACTCTTGTTATCGAAATAACGCGGAATAACTGTTTGGCCGACAATGCTTCTATGTCCCTACGTACCGGTCAGGAGATTGACGAAGTTTCAGCTTTGCGGTCATGTCGGTCCGGCGGGAGCCATTTTATCAAAAAGTAAAATGATATCGCTGCATTCGGTTACAATCCATCGAACCATTACGATTTCTATAAAAACATCCATAATTCGTAACACCTCTTATCGAAATAACGCGGAATAACTGTTTGGCCGACAATGCTTCTATGTCCCTACGTACCGGTCAGGAGATTGACGAAGTTTCAGATTTGCGGTCATGTCGGTCCGGCCGCAGCCATTTTATCAAAAAGTAAAATGATATCGTTGCATTCGGTTACAATTCATCGAACCATTACGATTTCTATAAAAACATACATAATTCGTAACTCTTGTTATCGAAATAACGCGGAATAACTGTTTGGCCGACAATACTTCTATGTACCTACGTACCGGTCAGGAGATTGACAAAGTTTCAGCTTTGCGGTCATCGTCGGTCCGGCGGGAGCCATTTTACCAAAAAGTAAAATGATATTCCAGCATTCGATTACAATTCGTCGAACCATTACGATTTCTATAAAAATATCCATAATTCGTAACTCTTGTTATCGAAATAACGCGGAAAAATTGTTTGGCCGACAATTCTCCTATGTCCCCTCGTGCCGATCGGGAAATTGACAAAGTTTGATCTTTGCCGTCATGTCGGTCCGGCAGCAGCCATTTTATCAAAAAGTAAAATGATATCGTTGCATTCGGTTACAATTCATCGAACCATTACGATTTCTATAAAAGCATCCATAATTCGTAACTCTTGTTATCGAAATAACGAGGAATAACTGTTTGGCCGACAATGCTTCTATGTCCCTACGTACCGGTCAGGAGATTGACGAAGTTTCAGCTTTGCGGTCATGTCGGTCCGGCGGGAGCCATTTTATCAAAAAGTAAAATGATATCGCTGCATTCGGTTACAATCCATCGAACCATTACGATTTCTATAAAAACATCCATAATTCGTAACTCTTGTTATCGAAATAACGCGGAATAACTGTTTGGCCGACAATGCTTCTATGTCCCTACGTACCGGTCAGGAGATTGACGAAGTTTCAGATTTGCGGTCATGTCGGTCCGGCCGCAGCCATTTTATCAAAAAGTAAAATGATATCGTTGCATTCGGTTACAATTCATCGAACCATTACGATTTCTATAAAAACATACATAATTCGTAACTCTTGTTATCGAAATAACGCGGAATAACTGTTTGGCCGACAATACTTCTATGTACCTACGTACCGGTCAGGAGATTGACAAAGTTTCAGCTTTGCGGTCATCGTCGGTCCGGCGGGAGCCATTTTACCAAAAAGTAAAATGATATTCCAGCATTCGATTACAATTCGTCGAACCATTACGATTTCTATAAAAATATCCATAATTCGTAACTCTTGTTATCGAAATAACGCGGAAAAATTGTTTGGCCGACAATTCTCCTATGTCCCCTCGTGCCGGTCGGGAAATTGACAAAGTTTGATCTTTGCCGTCATGTCGGTCCGGCAGCAGCCATTTTATCAAAAAGTAAAATGATATCGTTGCATTCGGTTACAATTCATCGAACCATTACGATTTCTATAAAAGCATCCATAATTCCTAACTCTTGTTATCGAAATAACGAGGAATAACTGTTTGGCCGACAATACCTCTATGTGCCCACGTGCCGGTTGGGAGATTGACAAAGTGTCTGCTTTGCGGTCATGTCGGCCCGGCGGGAGCCATTTTACCAAAAAGCAAAATGATATTCCAGCATTCGATTACAATTCGTCGAACCATTACGATTTCTATAAAAATATCCATAATTCGTAACTCTTTTTGTCGAAATAACGCGGAAAAACTGTTTGGCCGACAATACCTCTATGTCCCCACGTGCCGGTCGGGAGATTGACAAAGTTTCTGCTTAGCGGTCATGTCGGCCCGACGGGAGCCATTTTACCAAAAAGTAAAATGATATTCGTGCATTCGATTACAATTGGTCGAACCATTACGATTTCTATAAAAATATCCATAATTCGTAACTCTTGTTATCGAAATAACGCGGAAAAATTGTTTGGCCGACAATTCTCCTATGTCCCCTCGTGCCGGTCGGGAAATTGACAAAGTTTGATTTTTGCCGTCATGTCGGTCCGGCGGCAGCCATTTTATCAAAAAGTAAAATGATATCGTTGCATTCGGTTACAATTCATCGAACCATTACGATTTCTATAAAAATATCCATAATTCGTAACTCTTGTTATCGAAATAACGCGGAAAAGTTGTTTGGCCGACAATTCTCCTATGTCCCCTCGTGCCGATCGGGAAATTGACAAAGTTTGATCTTTGCCGTCATGTCGGTCCGGCAGCAGCCATTTTATCAAAAAGTAAAATGATATCGTTGCATTCGGTTACAATTCATCGAACCATTACGATTTCTATAAAAGCATCCATAATTCGTAACTCTTGTTATCGAAATAACGAGGAATAACTGTTTGGCCGACAATGCTTCTATGTCCCTACGTACCGGTCAGGAGATTGACGAAGTTTCAGCTTTGCGGTCATGTCGGTCCGGCGGGAGCCATTTTATCAAAAAGTAAAATGATATCGCTGCATTCGGTTACAATCCATCGAACCATTACGATTTCTATAAAAACATCCATAATTCGTAACTCTTGTTATCGAAATAACGCGGAATAACTGTTTGGCCGACAATGCTTCTATGTACCTACGTACCGGTCAGGGGATTGACAAAGTTTCAGCTTTGCGGTCATCGTCGGTCCGGCGGGAGCCATTTTATCAAAAAGTAAAATGATTTCGCTGCATTCGGTTACAATTCATCGACCCATTACGATTTCTATAAAACCATCCATAATTCGTAACTCTTTTGGTCGAAATAACGCGGAAAAACTGTTTGGCCGACAATACCTCTATGTGCCCACGTGCCGGTTGGGAGATTGACAAAGTGTCTGCTTTGCGGTCATGTCGGCCCGGCGGGAGCCATTTTACCAAAAAGCAAAATGATATTCCAGCATTCGATTACAATTCGTCGAACCATTACGATTTCTATAAAAATATCCATAATTCGTAACTCTTGTTATCGAAATAACGCGGAAAAATTGTTTGGCCGACAATTCTCCTATGTCCCCTCGTGCCGGTCGGGAAATTGACAAAGTTTGATTTTTGCCGTCATGTCGGTCCGGCGGCAGCCATTTTATCAAAAAGTAAAATGATATCGTTGCATTCGGTTACAATTCATCGAACCATTACGATTTCTATAAAAATATCCATAATTCGTAACTCTTGTTATCGAAATAACGCGGAAAAGTTGTTTGGCCGACAATTCTCCTATGTCCCCTCGTGCCGGTCGGGAAATTGACAAAGTTTGATCTTTGCCGTCATGTCGGACCGGCGGCAGCCATTTTATCAAAAAGTAAAATGATATCGTTGCATTCGGTTACAATTCATCGAACCATTACGATTTCTATAAAAACATCCATAATTCGTAACTCTTGTTATCGAAATAACGCGGAATAACTGTTTGGACGACAATGCTTCTATGTCCCTACGTACCGGTCAGGAGATTGACGAAGTTTCAGCTTTGCGGTCATGTCGGTCCGGTGGCAGCCATTTTATCAAAAAGTAAAATGATTTCGTTGCATTCGGTTACAATTCATCGAACCATTACTGATTTCTATAAAAACATCCATAATTCGTAACTCTTGTTATCGAAATAACGCGGAATAACTGTTTGGCCGACAATGCTTCTATGTACCTACGTACCGGTCGGGAGATTGACAAAGTGTCTGCTTTGCGGTCATGTCGGCCAGGCGGGAGCCATTTTACCAAAAAGTAAAATGATATTCCAGCATTCGATTACAATTCGTCGAACCATTACGATTTCTATGAAAATATCCATAATTCGTAACTCCTGTTATCGAAATAACGCGGAAAAATTGTTTGGCCGACAATTCTCCTATGTCCCCTCGTGCCGGTCGGGAAATTGACAATGTTTGATCTTTGCCGTCATGTCGGTCCGGCGGCAGCCATTTTATCGAAAAGTAAAATGATATCGTTGCATTCGGTTACAATTCATCGAACCATTACGATTTCTATAAAAACATCCATAATTCGTAACTCTTGTTATCGAAATAACGCGGAATAACTGTTTGGACGACAATGCTTCTATGTCCCTACGTACCGGTCAGGAGATTGACGAAGTTTCAGCTTTGCGGTCATGTCGGTCCGGTGGCAGCCATTTTATCAAAAAGTAAAATGATTTCGTTGCATTCGGTTACAATTCATCGAACCATTACGATTTCTATAAAAACATCCATAATTCGTAACTCTTGTTATCGAAATAACGCGGAATAACTGTTTGGCCGACAATGCTTCTATGTACCTACGTACCGGTCAGGAGATTGACAAAGTTTCAGCTTTGCGGTCATCGTCGGTCCGGCGGGAGCCATTTTACCAAAAAGTAAAATGATATTCCAGCATTCGATTACATTTCGTCGAACCATTACGATTTCTATAAAAATATCCATAATTCGTAATTCTTGTTATCGAAATAACGCGGAAAAATTGTTTGGCCGACAATTCTCCTATGTCCCCTCGTGCCGCTCAGGAAATTGACAAAGTTTGATCTTTGCCGTCATGTCGGTCCGGCGGCAGCCATTTTATCAAAATTAAAATGATATCGTTGCATTCGGTTACAATTCATCGAACCATTACGATTTCTATAAAAGCATCCATAATTCGTAACTCTTGTTATCGAAATAACGCGGAATAACTGTTTGGCCGACAATGCTTCTATGTCCCTACGTACCGGTCAGGAGATTGACGAAGTTTCAGCTTTGCGGTCATGTCGGTCCGGCGGGAGCCATTTTATCAAAAAGTAAAATGATATCGCTGCATTCGGTTACAATCCATCGAACCATTACGATTTCTATAAAAACATCCATAATTCGTAACTCTTGTTATCGAAATAACGTGGAATAACTGTTTGGCCGACAATGCTTCTATGTCCCTACGTACCGGTCAGGAGTTTGACGAAGTTTCAGATTTGCGGTCATGTCGGTCCGGCCGCAGCCATTTTATCAAAAAGTAAAATGATATCGTTGCATTCGGTTACAATTCATCGAACCATTACGATTTCTATAAAAACATACATAATTCGTAACTCTTGTTATCGAAATAACGCGGAATAACTGTTTGTCCGACAATGGTTCTATGTACCTACGTACCGGTCAGGAGATTGACAAAGTTTCAGCTTTGCGGTCATCGTCGGTCCGGCGGGAGCCATTTTACCAAAAAGTAAAATGATATTCCAGCATTCGATTACAATTCGTCGAACCATTACGATTTCTATAAAAATATCCATAATTCGTAATTCTTGTTATCGAAATAACGCGGAAAAATTGTTTGGCCGACAATTCTCCTATGTCCCCTCGTGCCGGTCAGGAAATTGACAATGTTTGATCGTTGCCATCATGTCGGTCCGGCGGCAGCCATTTTATCAAAAAGTAAAATGATATCGTTGCATTCGGTTACCATTCATCGAACCATTACGATTTCTATAAAAATATCCATAATTCGTAACTCCTGTTATCGAAATAACGCGGAAAAATTGTTTGGCCGACAATTCTCCTATGTCCCCTCGTGCCGGTCGGGAAATTGACAATGTTTGATCTTTGCCGTCATGTCGGTCCGGCGGCAGCCATTTTATCGAAAAGTAAAATGATATCGTTGCATTCGGTTACAATTCATCGAACCATTACGATTTCTATAAAAGCATCCATAATTCGTAACTCTTGTTATCGAAATAACGCGGAATAACTGTTTGGCCGACAATGGTTCTATGTACCTACGTACCGGTCAGGAGATTGACAAAGTTTCAGCTTTGCGGTCATCGTCGGTCCGGCGGGAGCCATTTTACCAAAAAGTAAAATGATATTCCAGCATTCGATTACAATTCGTCGAACCATTACGATTTCTATAAAAATATCCATAATTCGTAATTCTTGTTATCGAAATAACGCGGAAAAATTGTTTGGCCGACAATTCTCCTATGTCCCCTCGTGCCGGTCAGGAAATTGACAATGTTTGATCGTTGCCATCATGTCGGTCCGGCGGCAGCCATTTTATCAAAAAGTAAAATGATATCGTTGCATTCGGTTACAATTCATCGAACCATTACGATTTCTATAAAAATATCCATAATTCGTAACTCCTGTTATCGAAATAACGCGGAAAAATTGTTTGGCCGACAATTCTCCTATGTCCCCTCGTGCCGGTCGGGAAATTGACAATGTTTGATCTTTGCCGTCATGTCGGTCCGGCGGCAGCCATTTTATCGAAAAGTAAAATGATATCGTTGCATTCGGTTACAATTCATCGAACCATTACGATTTCTATAAAAACATCCATAATTCGTAACTCTTGTTATCGAAATAACGCGGAATAACTGTTTGGACGACAATGCTTCTATGTTCCTACGTACCGGTCAGGAGATTGACGAAGTTTCAGCTTTGCGGTCATGTCGGTCCGGTGGCAGCCATTTTATCAAAAAGTAAAATGATTTCGTTGCATTCGGTTACAATTCATCGAACCATTACGATTTCTATAAAAACATCCATAATTCGTAACTCTTGTTATCGAAATAACGCGGAATAACTGTTTGGCCGACAATGCTTCTATGTACCTACGTACCGGTCAGGAGATTGACAAAGTTTCAGCTTTGCGGTCATCGTCGGTCCGGCGGGAGCCATTTTACCAAAAAGTAAAATGATATTCCAGCATTCGATTACATTTCGTCGAACCATTACGATTTCTATAAAAATATCCATAATTCGTAATTCTTGTTATCGAAATAACGCGGAAAAATTGTTTGGCCGACAATTCTCCTATGTCCCCTCGTGCCGCTCAGGAAATTGACAAAGTTTGATCTTTGCCGTCATGTCGGTCCGGCGGCAGCCATTTTATCAAAATTAAAATGATATCGTTGCATTCGGTTACAATTCATCGAACCATTACGATTTCTATAAAAGCATCCATAATTCGCAACTCTTGTTATCGAAATAACGCGGAATAACTGTTTGTCCGACAATGCTTCTATGTCCCTACGTACCGGTCAGGAGATTGACGAAGTTTCAGCTTTGCGGTCATCGTCGGTCCGGCGGGAGCCATTTTACCAAAAAGTAAAATGATATTCCAGCATTCGATTACAATTCGTCGAACCATTACGATTTCTATAAAAATATCCATAATTCGTAATTCTTGTTATCGAAATAACGCGGAAAAATTGTTTGGCCGACAATTCTCCTATGTCCCCTCGTGCCGGTCAGGAAATTGACAAAGTTTGATCGTTGCCATCATGTCGGTCCGGCGGCAGCCATTTTATCAAAAAGTAAAATGATATCGTTGCATTCGGTTACAATTCATCGAACCATTACGATTTCTATAAAAGCATCCATAATTCGTAACTCTTGTTATCGAAATAACGAGGAATAACTGTTTGGCCGACAATGCTTCTATGTCCCTACGTACCGGTCAGGAGATTGACGAAGTTTCAGCTTTGCGGTCATGTCGGTCCGGCGGGAGCCATTTTATCAAAAAGTAAAATGATATCGCTGCATTCGGTTACAATCCATCGAACCATTACGATTTCTATAAAAACATCCATAATTCGTAACTCTTGTTATCGAAATAACGCGGAATAACTGTTTGGCCCACAATGCTTCTATGTACCTACGTACCGGTCAGGGGATTGACAAAGTTTCAGCTTTGCGGTCATCGTCGGTCCGGCGGGAGCCATTTTATCAAAAAGTAAAATGATTTCGCTGCATTCGGTTACAATTCATCGACCCATTACGATTTCTATAAAACCATCCATAATTCGTAACTCTTTTTGCCGAAATAACGCGGAAAAACTGTTTGGCCGACAATACCTCTATGTGCCCACGTGCCTGTTGGGAGATTGACAAAGTGTCTGCTTTGCGGTCATGTCGGCCCGGCGGGAGCCATTTTACCAAAAAGTAAAATGATATTCCAGCATTCGATTACAATTCGTCGAACCATTACGATTTCTATAAAAACATCCATAATTCGTAACTCTTGTTATCGAAATAACGCGGAATAACTGTTTGGACGACAATGCTTCTATGTCCCTACGTACCGGTCAGGAGATTGACGAAGTTTCAGCTTTGCGGTCATGTCGGTCCGTTGGCAGCCATTTTATCAAAAAGTAAAATGATTTCGTTGCATTCGGTTACAATTCATCGAACCATTACGATTTCTATAAAAACATCCATAATTCGTAACTCTTGTTATCGAAATAACGCGGAATAACTGTTTGGCCGACAATGCTTCTATGTACCTACGTACCGGTCGGGAGATTGACAAAGTGTCTGCTTTGCGGTCATGTCGGCCAGGCGGGAGCCATTTTACCAAAAAGTAAAATGATATTCCAGCATTCGATTACAATTCGTCGAACCATTACGATTTCTATAAAAATATCCATAATTCGTAACTCTTGTTATCGAAATAACGCGGAAAAATTGTTTGGCCGACAATTCTCCTATGTCCCCTCGTGCCGGTCGGGAAATTGACAAAGTTTGATCTTTGCCGTCATGTCGGTCCGGCGGCAGCCATTTTATCAAAAAGTAAAATGATATCGTTGCATTCGGTTACAATTCATCGAACCATTACGATTTCTATAAAAATATCCATAATTCGTAACTCCTGTTATCGAAATAACGCGGAAAAATTGTTTGGCCGACAATTCTCCTATGTCCCCTCGTGCCGGTCGGGAAATTGACAATGTTTGATCTTTGCCGTCATGTCGGTCCGGCGGGAGCCATTTTATCAAAAAGTAAAATGATATCGCTGCATTCGGTTACAATCCATCGAACCATTACGATTTCTATAAAAACATCCATAATTCGTAACTCTTGTTATCGAAATAACGCGGAATAACTGTTTGGCCGACAATGCTTCTATGTACCTACGTACCGGTCAGGGGATTGACAAAGTTTCAGCATTGCGGTCATCGTCGGTCCGGCGGGAGCCATTTTATCAAAAAGTAAAATGATTTCGCTGCATTCGGTTACAATTCATCGACCCATTACGATTTCTATAAAACCATCCATAATTCGTAACTCTTTTTGTCGAAATAACGCGGAAAAACTGTTTGGCCGACAATACCTCTATGTGCCCACGTGCCGGTTGGGAGATTGACAAAGTGTCTGCTTTGCGGTCATGTCGGCCCGGCGGGAGCCATTTTACCAAAAAGTAAAATGATATTCCAGCATTCGATTACAATTCGTCGAACCATTACGATTTCTATAAAAATATCCATAATTCGTAACTCTTGTTATCGAAATAACGCGGAAAAATTGTTTGGCCGACAATTCTCCTATGTCCCCTCGTGCCGGTCGGGAAATTGACAAAGTTTGATCTTTGCCGTCATGTCGGTCCGGCGGCAGCCATTTTATCAAAAAGTAAAATGATATCGTTGCATTCGGTTACAATTCATCGAACCATTACGATTTCTATAAAAATATCCATAATTCGTAACTCTTGTTATCGAAATAACGCGGAAAAGTTGTTTGGCCGACAATTCTCCTATGTCCCCTCGTGCCGGTCGGGAAATTGACAAAGTTTGATCTTTGCCGTCATGTCGGTCCGGCGGCAGCCATTTTATCAAAAAGTAAAATGATATCGTTGCATTCGGTTACAATTCATCGAACCATTACGATTTCTATAAAAACATCCATAATTCGTAACTCTTGTTATCGAAATAACGCGGAATAACTGTTTGGACGACAATGCTTCTATGTCCCTACGTACCGGTCAGGAGATTGACGAAGTTTCAGCTTTGCGGTCATGTCGGTCCGGTGGCAGCCATTTTATCAAAAAGTAAAATGATTTCGTTGCATTCGGTTACAATTCATCGAACCATTACGATTTCTATAAAAACATCCATAATTCGTAACTCTTGTTATCGAAATAACGCGGAATAACTGTTTGGCCGACAATGCTTCTATGTACCTACGTACCGGTCGGGAGATTGACAAAGTGTCTGCTTTGCGGTCATGTCGGCCAGGCGGGAGCCATTTTACCAAAAAGTAAAATGATATTCCAGCATTCGATTACAATTCGTCGAACCATTACGATTTCTATAAAAATATCCATAATTCGTAACTCTTGTTATCGAAATAACGCGGAAAAATTGTTTGGCCGACAATTCTCCTATGTCCCCTCGTGCCGGTCGGGAAATTGACAAAGTTTGATCTTTGCCGTCATGTCGGTCCGGCGGCAGCCATTTTATCAAAAAGTAAAATGATATCGTTGCATTCGGTTACAATCCATCGAACCATTACGATTTCTATAAAAATATCCATAATTCGTAACTCCTGTTATCGAAATAACGCGGAAAAATTGTTTGGCCGACAATTCTCCTATGTCCCCTCGTGCCGGTCGGGAGATTGACAAAGTGTCTGCTTAGCGGTCATGTCGGCCCGGAGGGAGCCATTTTACCAAAAAGTAAAATGATATTCGTGCATTCGATTGCAATTCGTAGAACCATTACGATTTCTATAAAAACATCCATAATTCGTAACTCTTGTTATCGAAATAACGCAGAATAACTGTTTGGCCGACAATGCTTCTATGTCCCTACGTACCGGTCAGGAGATTGACGAAGTTTCAGCTTTGCGGTCATGTCGGTCCGGCGGGAGCCATTTTGTCAAAAAGTAAAATGATATCGCTGCATTCGGTTACAATCCTTCGAACCATTACGATTTCTATAAAAATATCCATAATTCGTAACTCTTGTTATCGAAATAACGCGGAGAAACTGTTTGGCCGTCAATTCTTCTATGTCCCCACGTGCCGGTCGGGAGATTGACAAAGTGTCTGCTAAGCGGTCATGTCGGCCCGGCGGGAGCCATTTTACCAAAAAGTAAAATGATATTCGTGCATTCGATTACAATTCATCGACCCATTACGATTTCTATAAAACCATCCATAATTCGTAACTCTTTTTGTCGAAATAACGCGGAAAAACTGTTTGGCCGACAATACCTCTATGTGCCCACGTGCCGGTCCGGAGATTGTCAAAGTGTCTGCTTTGCGGTCATGTCGGCCCGGCGGGAGCCATTTTACCAAAAAGTAAAATGATATTCCAGCATTCGATTACAATTCGTCGAACCATTACGATTTCTATAAAAATATCCATAATTCGTAACTCTTGTTATCGAAATAACGCGGAAAAATTGTTTGGCCGGCAATTCTCCTATGTCCCCTCGTGCCGGTCAGGAAATTGACAAAGTTTGATCTTTGCCGTCATGTCGGTCCGGCGGCAGCCATTTTATCAAAATTACAATGATATCGTTGCATTCGGTTACAATTCATCGAACCATTACGGTTTCTATAAAAGCATCCATAATTCGTAACTCTTGTTATCGAAATAACGCGGAATAACTGTTTGGCCGACAATGCTTCTATGTCCCTACGTACCGGTCAGGAGATTGACGAAGTTTCAGCTTTGCGGTCATGTCGGTCCGGCGGGAGCCATTTTATCAAAAAGTAAAATGATATCGCTGCATTCGGTTACAATCCATCGAACCATTACGATTTCTATAAAAACATCCATAATTCGTAACTCTTGTTATCGAAATAACGCGGAATAACTGTTTGGCCGACAATGCTTCTATGTCCCTACGTACCGGTCAGGAGATTGACGAAGTTTCAGATTTGCGGTCATGTCGGTCCGACCGCAGCCATTTTATCAAAAAGTAAAATGATATCGTTGCATTCGGTTACAATTCATCGAACCATTACGATTTCTATAAAAACATACATAATTCGTAACTCTTGTTATCGACATAACGCGGAATAACTGTTTGGCCGACAATGCTTCTATGTACCTACGTACCGGTCAGGAGATTGACAAAGTTTCAGCTTTGCGGTCATCGTCGGTCCGGCGGGAGCCATTTTACCAAAAAGTAAAATGATATTCCAGCATTCGATTACATTTCGTCGAACCATTACGATTTCTATAAAAATATCCATAATTCGTAATTCTTGTTATCGAAATAACGCGGAAAAATTGTTTGGCCGACAATTCTCCTATGTCCCCTCGTGCCGGTCAGGAAATTGACAAAGTTTGATCTTTGCCGTCATGTCGGTCCGGCGGCAGCCATTTTATCAAAATTAAAATGATATCGTTGCATTCGGTTACAATTCATCGAACCATTACGATTTCTATAAAAGCATCCATAATTCGTAACTCTTGTTATCGCAATAACGCGGAGAAACTGTTTGGCCGACAATTCTTCTATGTCCCCACGTGCCGGTCGGGGGATTGACAAAGACCCAGCTTTCCGGTCAGGTCTGTCCGGCGGGTGCAATTTTATAAATAAAATAAATTAATATCGCTGCACTCTACTACAACTCGTCGCACCATTACGATTTCTATAAAAACATCCATAATTCGTAACTCTTTTTGTCGAAATAACGCGGAAAAACTGTTTGGCCGACAATACCTCTATGTCCCCACGTGCCGGTCGGGAGATTGACAAAGTGTCTGCTTAGCGGTCATGTCGGCCCGGCGGGAGCCATTTTACCAAAAAGTAAAATGATATTCGTGCATTCGATTACAATTCGTCGAACCATTACGATTTCTATAAAAATATCCATAATTCGTAACTCTTGTTATCGAAATAACGCGGAGAAACTGTTTGGCCGACAATTCTTCTATGTCCCCACGTGCCGGTCGGGAGATTGACAAAGACCCAGCTTTCCGGTCAGGTCTGTCCGGCGGGTGCAATTTTATAAATAAAATAAATTGATATCGCTGCACTCTACTACAACTCGTCGCACCATTACGATTTCTATAAAAACATCCATAATTCGTAATTCTTGTTATCGAAATAACACGAAAAAACTGTTCGGCCGACATTTCTTCTATGTCCCGACGTGCCGGTCGGGAGATTGACAATGTTTCAGCTTTGCGGTCATGCCGGCCCGGCGGGAGGCATTTTATCAAAAAGTAAAATGATATCGCTGCATTCGGTTACAATTCATCGAACCATTACGATTTCTCTGAAAACATCCATAATTCGTAATTCTTTTTATCGAAATAACGCGGAAAAACTGTTTGGCCGACAATTCTCCTATGTCGCCTTGTGCCGCTCGGGAAATTGACAAAGTTTGATCTCTGCCGTCATGTCGGTCCGGCGGCAGTCATTTTATCAAAAAGTAAAATGATATCGTTGCGTTCGGTTACAATTCATCGAACCATTACGATTTCTATAAAAATATCCATAATTCGTAACTCTTGTTATCGAAATAACGCGGAAAAATTGTTTGGCCGACAATTCTACTATGTCCCCTCGTGCCGATCGGGAAATTGACGAAGTTTCAGCTTTGCGGTCATGTCGGTCCGGCGGGAGCCATTTTATCAAAAAGTAAAATGATATCGCTGCATTCGGTTACAATCCATCGAACCATTACGATTTCTATAAAAACATCCATAATTCGTAACTCTTGTCATCGAAATAACGCGGAATATCTGTTTGGCCGACAATGCTTCTATGTCCCTACGTACCGGTCAGGAGATTGACGAAGTTTCAGCTTTGCGGTCATGTCGGTCCGGCGGCAGCCATTTTATCAAAAAGTAAAATGATATCGCTGCATTCGGTTACAATCCATCGAACCATTACGATTTCTATAAAAACATCCATAATTCGTAACTCTTTTTGTCGAAATAACGCGGAAAAACTGTTTGGCCGACAATGCTTCTATGTCCCTACGTACCGGTCAGGAGATTGACGAAGTATCAGCTTTGCGGTCATGTCGGTCCGGCGGGAGTGATTTTGTCAAAAAGTAAAATGATATCGCTGCATTCGGTTACAGTCCATCGAACCATTACGATTTCTATAAAAACATCCATAATTCGTAACTCTTTTTGTCGAAACAACGCGGAAAAACAGTTTGGCCGACAATGCTTCTATGTCCCTACGTACCGGTCAGGAGATTGACGAAGTATCAGCTTTGCGGTCATGTCGGTCCGGCGGGAGTGATTTTGTCAAAAAGTAAAATGATATCGCTGCATTCGGTTACAATCCATCGAACCATTACGATTTCTATAAAAATATCCATAATTCGTAACTCTTTTTAGCGAAATAACGCGGAGAAACTGTTTGGCCGACAATTCTTCTATGTCCCCACGTGCCGGTCGGGGGATTGACAAAGACCCAGCTTTCCGGTCAGGTCTGTCCGGGTGCAATTTTATAAATAAAATAAATTGATATCGCTGCACTCTACTACAACTCGTCGCACCATTACGATTTCTATAAAAACATCCATAATTCGTAATTTTTGTTATCGAAATAACACGAAAAAACTGTTCGGCCGACATTTCTTCTATGTCCCGACGTGCCGGTCGGGAGATTGACAATGTTTCAGCTTTGCGGTCATGCCGGCCCGGCGGGAGACATTTTATCAAAAAGTAAAATGATATCGCTGCATTCGGCTACAATTCATCGAACCATTACGATTTCTCTGAAAACATCCATAATTCGTAATTCTTTTTATCGAAATAACGCGGAAAAACTGTTTGGCCGACAATTCTTCTATGTCCCCACGTGCCGGTCGGGAAATTGACAAAGTTTGATCTTTGACGTCATGTCGGTCCGGCGGCAGTCATTTTATCAAAAAGTAAAATGATATCGTTGCATTCGGTTACAATTCATCGAACCATTACGATTTCTATAAAAATATCCATAATTCGTAACTCTTGTTATCGAAATAACGCGGAGAAACTGTTTGGCCGATAATTCTTCTATGTCCCCACGTGCCGGTCGGGAGATTGACAAAGTGTCTATTTAGCGGTCAGGTCGGCCCGGCGGGAGCCATTTTACCAAAAAGTAAAATGATATTCGTGCATTCGATTGCAATTCGTCGAACCATTACGATTTCTATAAAAATATCCATAATTCGTAACTCTTTTTATCGAAATAACGCGGAGAAACTGTTTGGCCGACAATTCTTCTATGTCCCCACGTGCCGGTCGGGAGATTGACAAAGACCCAGCTTTCCGGTCAGGTCTGTCCGGCGGGTGCAATTTTATAAATAAAATAAATTGATATCGCTGCACTCTACTACAACTCGTCGCACCATTACGATTTCTATAAAAACATCCATAATTCGTAATTCTTGTTATCGAAATAACACGAAAAAACTGTTCGGCCGACATTTCTTCTATGTCCCGACGTGCCGGTCGGGAGATTGATAATGTTTCAGCTTTGCGGTCATGCCGGCCCGGCGGGAGACATTTTATCAAAAAGTTAAATGATATCGCTGCATTCGGTTACAATTCATCGAACCATTACGATTTCTCTGAAAACATCCATAATTCGTAATTCTTTCTATCGAAATAACGCGGAAAAACTGTTTGGCCGACAATTCTCCTATGTCGCCTCGTGCCGGTCGGGAAATTGACAAAGTTTGATCTTTGCCGTCATGTCGGTCCGGCGGCAGTCATTTTATCAAAAAGTAAAATGATATCGTTGCGTTCGGTTACAATTCATCGAACCATTACGATTTCTATAAAAATATCCATAATTCGTAACTCTTGTTATCGAAATAACGCGGAAAAATTGTTTGGCCGACAATTCTACTATGTCCCCTCGTGCCGATCGGGAAATTGACGAAGTTTCAGCTTTACGGTCATGTCGGTCCGGCGGGAGCCATTTTATCAAAAAGTAAAATGATATCGCTGCATTCGGTTACAATCCATCGAACCATTACGATTTCTATAAAAACATCCATAATTCGTAACTCTTGTCATCGAAATAACGCGGAATATCTGTTTGGCCGACAATGCTTCTATGTCCCTACGTACCGGTCAGGAGATTGACGAAGTTTCAGCTTTGCGGTCATGTCGGTCCGGCGGCAGCCATTTTATCAAAAAGTAAAATGATATCGCTGCATTCGGTTACAATCCATCGAACCATTACGATTTCTATAAAAACATCCATAATTCGTAACTCTTTTTATCGAAATAACGCGGAGAAACTGTTTGGCCGACAATTCTTCTATGTCCCCACGTGCCGGTCGGGAGATTGACAAAGACCCAGCTTTCCGGTCAGGTCTGTCCGGCGGGTGCAATTTTATAAATAAAATAAATTGATATCGCTGCACTCTACTACAACTCGTCGCACCATTACGATTTCTATAAAAACATCCATAATTCGTAATTCTTGTTATCGAAATAACACGAAAAAACTGTTCGGCCGACATTTCTTCTATGTCCCGACGTGCCGGTCGGGAGATTGATAATGTTTCAGCTTTGCGGTCATGCCGGCCCGGCGGGAGACATTTTATCAAAAAGTTAAATGATATCGCTGCATTCGGTTACAATTCATCGAACCATTACGATTTCTCTGAAAACATCCATAATTCGTAATTCTTTCTATCGAAATAACGCGGAAAAACTGTTTGGCAGACAATTCTCCTATGTCGCCTCGTGCCGGTCGAGAAATTGACAAAGTTTGATCTTTGCCGTCATGTCGGTCCGGCGGCAGTCATTTTATCAAAAAGTAAAATGATATCGTTGCGTTCGGTTACAATTCATCGAACCATTACGATTTCTATAAAAATATCCATAATTCGTAACTCTTGTTATCGAAATAACGCGGAAAAATTGTTTGGCCGACAATTCTACTATGTCCCCTCGTGCCGATCGGGAAATTGACGAAGTTTCAGCTTTGCGGTCATGTCGGTCCGGCGGGAGCCATTTTATCAAAAAGTAAAATGATATCGCTGCATTCGGTTACAATCCATCGAACCATTACGATTTCTATAAAAACATCCATAATTCGTAACTCTTGTCATCGAAATAACGCGGAATATCTGTTTGGCCGACAATGCTTCTATGTCCCTACGTACCGGTCAGGAGATTGACGAAGTTTCAGATTTGCGGTCATGTCGGTCCGGCGGGAGTGATTTTGTCAAAAAGTAAAATGATATCGCTGCATTCGGTTACAATCCATCGAACCATTACGATTTCTATAAAAACATCCATAATTCGTAACTCTTTTTGTCGAAACAACGCGGAAAAACAGTTTGGCCGACAATGCTTCTATGTCCCTACGTACCGGTCAGGAGATTGACGAAGTATCAGCTTTGCGGTCATGTCGGTCCGGCGGGAGTGATTTTGTCAAAAAGTAAAATGATATCGCTGCATTCGGTTACAATCCATCGAACCATTACGATTTCTATAAAAATATCCATAATTCGTAACTCTTTTTAGCGAAATAACGCGGAGAAACTGTTTGGCCGACAATTCTTCTATGTCCCCACGTGCCGGTCCGGGGATTGACAAAGACCCAGCTTTCCGGTCAGGTCTGTCCGGGTGCAATTTTATAAATAAAATAAATTGATATCGCTGCACTCTACTACAACTCGTCGCACCATTACGATTTCTATAAAAACATCCATAATTCGTAATTTTTGTTATCGAAATAACACGAAAAAACTGTTCGGCCGACATTTCTTCTATGTCCCGACGTGCCGGTCGGTAGATTGACAATGTTTCAGCTTTGCGGTCATGCCGGCCCGGCGGGAGACATTTTATCAAAAAGTAAAATGATATCGCTGCATTCGGCTACAATTCATCGAACCATTACGATTTCTCTGAAAACATCCATAATTCGTAATTCTTTTTATCGAAATAACGCGGAAAAACTGTTTGGCCGACAATTCTTCTATGTCCCCACGTGCCGGTCGGGAAATTGACAAAGTTTGATCTTTGACGTCATGTCGGTCCGGCGGCAGTCATTTTATCAAAAAGTAAAATGATATCGTTGCATTCGGTTACAATTCATCGAACCATTACGATTTCTATAAAAATATCCATAATTCGTAACTCTTGTTATCGAAATAACGCGGAGAAACTGTTTGGCCGACAATTCTTCTATGTCCCCACGTGCCGGTCGGGAGATTGACAAAGTGTCTGCTTAGCGGTCAGGTCGGCCCGGCGGGAGCCATTTTACCAAAAAGTAAAATGATATTCGTGCATTCGATTGCAATTCGTCGAACCATTACGATTTCTATAAAAATTTCCATAATTCGTAACTCTTTTTATCGAAATAACGCGGAGAAACTGTTTGGCCGACAATTCTTCTATGTCCCCACGTGCCGGTCGGGAGATTGACAAAGACCCAGCTTTCCGGTCAGGTCTGTCCGGCGGGTGCAATTTTATAAATAAAATAAATTGATATCGCTGCACTCTACTACAACTCGTGGCACCATTACGATTTCTATAAAAACATCCATAATTCGTAATTCTTGTTATCGAAATAACACGAAAAAACTGTTCGGCCGACATTTCTTCTATGTCCCGACGTGCCGGTCGGGAGATTGATAATGTTTCAGCTTTGCGGTCATGCCGGCCCGGCGGGAGACATTTTATCAAAAAGTTAAATGATATCGCTGCATTCGGTTACAATTCATCGAACCATTACGATTTCTCTGAAAACATCCATAATTCGTAATTCTTTCTATCGAAATAACGCGGAAAAACTGTTTGGCCGACAATTCTCCTATGTCGCCTCGTGCCGGTCGGGAAATTGACAAAGTTTGATCTTTGCCGTCATGTCGGTCCGGCGGCAGTCATTTTATCGAAAAGTAAAATGATATCGTTGCATTCGGTTACAATTCATCGAACCATTACGATTTCTATAAAAATATCCATAATTCGTAACTCTTGTTATCGAAATAACGCGGAAAAATTGTTTGGCCGACAATTCTACTATGTCCCCTCGTGCCGATCAGGAAATTGACGAAGTTTCAGCTTTGCGGTCATGTCGGTCCGGCGCGAGCCATTTTATCAAAAAGTAAAATGATATCGCTGCATTCGGTTACAATCCATCGAACCATTACGATTTCTATAAAAACATCCATAACTCGTAACTCTTTTTGTCGAAATAACGCGGAAAAACTGTTTGGCCGACGATACCTCTATGTCCCCACGTGCCGGTCGGGAGATTGACAAAGTGTCTGCTAAGCGGTCATGTCGGCCCGGCGGGAGCCATTTTACCAAAAAGTAAAATGATATTCGTGCATTCGATTACAATTCGTCGAACCATTACGATTTCTATAAAAACATCCATAATTCGTAACTCTTTTTATCGCAATAACGCGGAGAAACTGATTGGCCGACATTTCTTCTATGTCGCCTCGTGCCGGTCGGGAAATTGACAAAGTTTGATCTTTGCCGTCATGTCGGTCCGGCGGCAGTCATTTTATCAAAAAGTAAAATGATATCGTTGCATTCGGTTACAATTCATCGAACCATTACGATTTCTATAAAAACATCCATAATTCGTAACTCTTTTTATCGCAATAACGCGGAGAAACTGATTGGCCGACAATTCTTCCATGTCCCCACGTGCCGGTCGGGGGATTGACAAAGACCCAGCTTTCCGGTCAGGTCTGTCCGGCGGGTGCAATTTTATAAACACAATAAATTAATATCGCTGCACTCTACTACAACTCGTCGCACCATTACGATTTCTATAAAAACATCCATAATTCGTAACTCTTTTTGTCGAAATAACGCGGAAAAACTGTTTGGCCGACAATACCTCTATGTCCCCACGTGCCGGTCGGGAGATTGACAAAGTGTCTGCTTAGCGGTCATGTCGGCCCGGCGGGAGCCATTTTACCAAAAAGTAAAATGATATTCGTGCATTCGATTACAATTCGTCGAACCATTACGATTTCTATAAAAATATCCATAATTCGTAACTCTTGTTATCGAAATAACGCGGAAAAATTGTTTGGCCGACAATTCTACTATGTCCCCTCGTGCCGATCGGGAAATTGACAAAGTTTGATCTTTGCCGTCAAGTCGGTCCGGCGGCAGCCATTTTATCAAAAAGTAGAATGATATCGTTGCATTCGGTTACAATTCATCGAACCATTACGATTTCTATAAAAACATCCATAATTAGTAACTCTTGTTATCGAAATAACGCGGAATAACTGTTTGGCCGACAATGCTCCTATGTCCCTACGTACCGGTCAGGAGATTGACGAAGTTTCAGCTTTGCGGTCATCGTCGGTCCGGCGGGAGCCATTTTATCAAAAAGTAAAATGATTTCGCTGCATTCGGTTACAATTCACCGAACCATTACGATTTCTATAAAAACATCCATAATTCGTAACTCTTTTTGTCGAAATACCGCGGAAAAGCTGTTTGGCGGACAATACCTCTATGTCCCCACGTGCCGGTCGGGAGATTGACGAAGTTTCAGCTTTGCGGTCATGTCGGTCCGGTGGCAGCCATGTTACCAAAAAGTAGAATGATATTCCAGCATTCGATTACAATTCGTCGAACCATTACGATTTCTATAAAAGTATCCATAATTCGTAACTCTTGTTATCGAAATAACGCGGAAAAATTGTTTGGCCGGCAATTCTCCTATGTCCCCTCGTGCCGGTCAGGAAATTGACAAAGTTTGATCTTTGCCGTCATGTCGGTCCGGCGGCAGCCATTTTATCAGAAAGTAAAATGATATCGCTGCATTCGGTTACAATTCATCGTACCATTACGATTTCTATAAAAACATCCATAATTCGTAACTCTTGTTATCGAAATAACGCGGAATAACTGTTTGGACGACAATGCTTCTATGACCCTACGTACCGGTCAGGAGATTGACGAAGTTTCAGCTTTGCGGTCATCGTCGGTCCGGCGGGAGCCATTTTATCAAAAAGTAAAATGATTTCGTTGCATTCGGTTACAATTCATCGAACCATTACGATTTCTATAAAACCATCCAGAATTCGTTACTCTTTTTGTCGAAATAACGCGGAAAAACTGTTTGGCCGGCAATACCGCTATGTCCCTACGTGCCGGTCGGGAGATTGACAAAGTTTGATCTTTGCCGTCATGTCGGTTCGGCGGCAGTCATTTTATCAAAAACTAAAATGATATTCCAGCATTCGATTACAATTCGTCGAACCATTACGATTTCTATAAAAATATCCATAATTCGTAACTCTTGTTATCGAAATAACGCGGAAAAATTGTTTGGCCGACAATTCTCCTATGTCCCTACTTACCAGTCAGGAGATTGACGAAGTTTCAGCTTTGCGGTCATGTCGGTCCGGCGGGAGCCACTTTATCAAAAAGTAAAATGATGTCGCTGCATTCGGTTACAATCCATCGAACTATTACGATTTCTATAAAAACATCCATAATTCGTAACTCTTTTTGTCGAAATAACGCGGAAAAACTGTTTGGCCGACAATACCTCTATGTCCCCACGTGCCGGTCGGGAGATTGACAAAGTTCTGCTCAGCGGTCATGTCGGCCCGCCGGGAGCCATTTTACCAAAAAGTAAAATGATATTCGTGCATTCGATTACAATTCGTCGAACCATTACGATTTCTATAAAAATATCCATAATTCGTAACTCTTTTTGTCGATATAACGCGGAAAAATTGTTTGGCCGACAATTCTCCTATGTCCCCTCGTGCCGGTCGGGAAATTGACAAAGTTTGATCTTTGCCGTCATGTCGGTCCGGCGGCAGCCATTTTATCAAAAAGTAAAATGATATCGTTGCATTCGGTTACAATTCATCGAACCATTACGATTTCTATAAAAATATCCATAATTCGTAACTCTTGTTATGGGAATAACGCGGAAAAATTGTTTGGCCGACAATTCTCCTATGTCCCCTCGTGCCGGTCGGGAAATTGACAAAGTTTGATCTTTGCCGTCATGTCGGTCCGGCGGCAGCCATTTTACCAAAAAGTAAAATGATATTCCAGCATTCGATTACAATTCGTCGAACCATTATGATTTCTATAAAAATATCCATAATTCGTAACTCTTGTTATCGAAATAACGCGGAAAAATTGTTTGGCCGACAATTCTCCTATGTCCCCTCGTGCCGATCGGGAAATTGACAAAGTTTGATCTTTGCCGTCATGTCGGTCCGGCGGCAGCCATTTTATCAAAAAGTAAAATGATATCGTTGCATTCGGTTACAATTCATCGAACCATTACGAATTCTATAAAAACATCCATAATTCGTAACTCTTGTTATCGAAATAACGCGGAATAACTGTTTGGCCGACAATGCTTCTATGTCCCTACGTACCGGTCAGGAGATTGACGAAGTTTCTGCTCTGCGGTCATGTCGGTCCGGCGGGAGCCATTTTATCAAAAAGTAAAATGACATCGCTTCATTCGGTTACAATCCATCGAACCATTACGATTTCTATAAAAACATCCATAATTCGTAACTCTTTTTGTCGAAATAACGCGGAAAAACTGTTTGGCCGTCAATACCTCTATGTCCCCACGTGCCGGTCGGGAGATTGACAAAGTGTCTGCTTAGCGGTCATGTCGGCCCGGAGGGAGCCATTTTACCAAAAAGTAAAATGATATTCGTGCATTCGATTACAATTGGTCGAATCATTACGATTTCTATAAAAATATCCATAATTCGTAACTCTTGTTATCGAAATAACGCGGAAAAATTGTTTGGCCGACAATTCTCCTATGTCCCGTCGTGCCGGTCGGGAAATTGACAAAGTTTGATCTTTGCCGTCATGTCGGTCCGGCGGCAGCCATTTTATCAAAAAGTAAAATGATATCGTTGCATTCGGTTACAATTCATCGAACTATTACGATTTCTATAAAAACATCCATAATTCGTAACCCTTTTTGTCGAAATAACGCGGAAAAACTGTTTGGCCGACAATACCTCTATGTCCCCACGTGCCGGTCGCGAGATTGACAAAGTTCTGCTTATCGGTCATGTCGGCCCGGCGGGAGCCATTTTACCAAAAAGTAAAATGATATTCGTGCATTCGATTACAATTCATCGAACCATTACGATTTCTATAAAAATATCCATAATTCGTAACTCTTTTTGTCGATATAACGCGGAAAAATTGTTTGGCCGACAATTATCCTATGTCCCCTCGTGCCGGTCGGGAAATTGACAAAGTTTGATCTTTGCCGTCATGTCGGTCCGGCGGCAGCCATTTTATCATAAAGTAAAATGATATCGTTGCATTCGGTTACAATTCATCGAACCATTACGATTTCTATAAAAATATCCATAATTCGTAACTCTTTTTGTCGATATAACGCGGAAAAATTGTTTGGCCGACAATTCTCCTATGTCCCCTCGTGCCGATCGGAAAATTGACAAAGTTTGATCTTTGCCGTCATGTCGGTCCGGCGGCAGCCATTTTATCAAAAAGTAAAATGATATCGTTGCATTCGGTTACAACTCATCGAACCATTACGAATTCTATAAAAACATCCATAATTCGTAACTCTTGTTATCGAAATAACGCGGAATAACTGTTTGGCCGACAATGCTTCTATGTCCCTACGTACCGGTCAGGAGATTGACAAAGTTTGATCTTTGCCGTCATGTCGGTCCAGCGGCAGCCATTTTATCAAAAAGTAAAATATCGTTGCATTCGATTACAATTCATCGATCCATTACGATTTCTATAAAAACATCCACAATTCGTAACTCTTGTTATCGAAATAACGCGGAATAACTGTTTGGCCGACAGTGCTTCTACGTCCCTACGTACCGGTCAGGAGATTGACGAAGTTTCAGCTTTGCGGTCATCGTCGGTCCGGCGGGAGCCATTTTATCAAAAAGTAAAATGATTTTGCTGCATTCGGTTACAATTCATCGAACTATTACGATTTCTATAAAAACATCCATAATTCGTAACTCTTTTTGTCGAAATAACGCGGAAAAACTGTTTCGCCGACAATACCTCTATGTCCCCACGTGCCGGTCGGGAGATTGACAAAGTTCTGCTTAGCGGTCATGTCGGCCCGGCGGGAGCCATTTTACCAAAAAGTAAAATGATATTCGTGCATTCGATTACAATTCGTCGAACCATTACGATTTCTATAAAAATATCCATAATTCGTAACTCTTGTTGTCGATATAACGCGGAAAAATTGTTTGGCCGACAATTCTCCTATGTCCCCTCGTGCCGGTCGGGAAATTGACAAAGTTTGATCTTTGCCGTCATGTCGGTCCGGCGGCAGCCATTTTATCAAAAAGTAAAATGATATCGTTGCATTCGGTTACAATTCATCGAACCATTACGATTTCTATAAAAATATCCATAATTCGTAACTCTTGTTATCGGAATAACGCGGAAAAATTGTTTGGCCGACAATTCTCCTATGTCCCCTCGTGCCGGTCGGGAAATTGACAAAGTTTGATCTTTGCCGTCATGTCGGTCCGGCGGCAGCCATTTTACCAAAAAGTAAAATGATATTCCAGCATTCGATTACAATTCGTCGAACCATTATGATTTCTATAAAAATATCCATAATTCGTAACTCTTGTTATCGAAATAACGCGGAAAAATTGTTTGGCCGACAATTCTCCTATGTCCCCTCGTGCCGATCGGGAAATTGACAAAGTTTGATCTTTGCCGTCATGTCGGTCCGGCAGCAGCCATTTTATCAAAAAGTAAAATGATATCGTTGCATTCGGTTACAATTCATCGAACCATTACGATTTCTATAAAAGCATCCATAATTCGTAACTCTTGTTATCGAAATAACGAGGAATAACTGTTTGGCCGACAATGCTTCTATGTCCCTACGTACCGGTCAGGAGATTGACGAAGTTTCAGCTTTGCGGTCATGTCGGTCCGGCGGGAGCCATTTTATCAAAAAGTAACATGATATCGCTGCATTCGGTTACAATCCATCGAACCATTACGATTTCTATAAAAACATCCATAATTCGTAACTCTTTTTGTCGAAATAACGCGGAAAAACTGTTTGGCCGACAATACCTCTATGTGCCCACGTGCCGGTCGGGAGATTGACAAAGTGTCTGCTTTGCGGTCATGTCGGCCCGGCGGGAGCCATTTTACCAAAAAGTAAAATGATATTCCAGCAGTCGATTACAATTCGTCGAACCATTACGATTTCTATAAAAATATCCATAATTCGTAACTCTTGTTATCGAAATAACGCGGAAAAATTGTTTGGCCGACAATTCTCCTATGTCCCCTCGTGCCGGTCGGGAAATTGACAAAGTTTGATCTTTGCCGTCATGTCGGTCCGGCGGCAGCCATTTTATCAAAAAGTAAAATGATATCGTTGCATTCGGTTACAATTCATCGAACCATTACGATTTCTATAAAAATATCCATAATTCCTAACTCTTGTTATCGAAATAACGTGGAATAACTGTTTGGCCGACAATGCTTCTATGTCCCTACGTACCGGTCAGGAGATTGACAAAGTTTGATCTTTGCCGTCATGTCGGTCCGGCGGCAGCCATTTTACCAAAAAGTAAAATGATATCGTTGCATTCGGTTACAATTCATCGAACCATTACGATTTCTATAAAAACATCCATAATTCGTAACTCTTGTTATCGAAATAACGCGGAATAACTGTTTGGACGACAATGCTTCTATGTCCCTACGTACCGGTCAGGAGATTGACGAAGTTTCAGCTTTGAGGTCATGTCGGTCCGGTGGCAGCCATTTTATCAAAAAGTAAAATGATTTCGTTGCATTCGGTTACAATTCATCGAACCATTACGATTTCTATAAAAACATCCATAATTCGTAACTCTTGTTATCGAAATAACGCGGAATAACTGTTTGGCCGACAATGCTTCTATGTACCTACGTACCGGTCAGGAGATTGACAAAGTTTTAGCTTTGCGGTCATCGTCGGTCCGGCGGGAGCCATTTTACCAAAAAGTAAAATGATTTCGCTGCATTCGGTTACAATTCATCGACCCATTACGATTTCTATAAAACCATCCATAATTCGTAACTCTTTTTGTCGAAATAACGCGGAAAAACTGTTTGGCCGAGAATACCTCTATGTGCCCACGTGCCGGTCCGGAGATTGTCAAAGTTTCTGCTTAGCGGTCTTGTCGGCCCGACGGGAGCCATTTTACCAAAAAGTAAAATGATATTCGTGCATTCGATTACAATTGGTCGAACCATTACGATTTCTATACAAATATCCATAATTCGTAACTCTTGTTATCGAAATAACGCGGAAAAATTGTTTGGCCGACAATTCTCCTATGTCCCCTCGTGCCGGTCGGGAAATTGAAAAAGTTTGATCTTTGCCGTCATGTCGGTCCGGCGGCAGCAATTTTATCAAAATTACAATGATATCGTTGCATTCGGTTACAATTCATCGAACCATTACGATTTCTATAAAAGCATCCATAATTCGTAACTCTTGTTATCGAAATAACGCGGAATAACTGTTTGGCCGACAATGCTTCTATGTCCCTACGTACCGGTCAGGAGATTGACGAAGTTTCAGCTTTGCGGTCATGTCGGTCCGGCGGGAGCCATTTTATCAAAAAGTAAAATGATATCGCTGCATTCGGTTACAATCCATCGAACCATTACGATTTCTATAAAAACATCCATAATTCGTAACTCTTGTTATCGAAATAACGCGGAATAACTGTTTGGCCGACAATGCTTCTATGTCCCTACGTACCGGTCAGGAGATTGACGAAGTTTCAGATTTGCGGTCATGTCGGTCCGGCCGCAGCCATTTTATCAAAAAGTAAAATGATATCGTTGCATTCGGTTACAATTCATCGAACCATTACGATTTCTATAAAAACATACATAATTCGTAACTCTTGTTATCGAAATAACGCGGAATAACTGTTTGGCCGACAATGCTTCTATGTACCTACGTACCGGTCAGGAGATTGACAAAGTTTCAGCTTTGCGGTCATCGTCGGTCCGGCGGGAGCCATTTTACCAAAAACTAAAATGATATTCCAGCATTCGATTACAATTCGTCGAACCATTACGATTTCTATAAAAATATCCATAATTCGTAATTCTTGTTATCGAAATAACGCGGAAAAATTGTTTGGCCGACAATTCTCCTATGTCCCCTCGTGCCGGTCAGGAAATTGACAAAGTTTGATCTTTGCCGTCATGTCGGTCCGGCGGCAGCCATTTTATCAAAATTAAAATGATATCGTTGCATTCGGTTACAATTCATCGAACCATTACGATTTCTATAAAAGCATCCATAATTCGTAACTCTTGTTATCGAAATAACGCGGAATAACTGTTTGGCCGACAATGCTTCTATGTCCCTACGTACCGGTCAGGAGATTGACGAAGTTTCAGCTTTGCGGTCATGTCGGTCCGGCGGGAGCCATTTTATCAAAACGTAAAATGATATCGCTGCATTCGGTTACAATCCATCGAACAATTACGATTTCTATAAAAACATCCATAATTCGTAACTCTTGTTATCGAAATAACGCGGAATAACTGTTTGGCCGACAATGCTTCTATGTCCCTACGTACCGGTCAGGAGATTGACGAAGTTTCAGATTTGCGGTCATGTCGGTCCGGCCGCAGCCATTTTATCAAAAAGTAAAATGATATCGTTGCATTCGGTTACAATTCATCGAACCATTACGATTTCTATAAAAACATACATAATTCGTAACTCTTGTTATCGAAATAACGCGGAATAACTGTTTGGCCGACAATACTTCTATGTACCTACGTACCGGTCAGGAGATTGACAAAGTTTCAGCTTTGCGGTCATCGTCGGTCCGGCGGGAGCCATTTTACCAAAAAGTAAAATGATATTCCAGCATTCGATTACAATTCGTCGAACCATTACGATTTCTATAAAAATATCCATAATTCGTAACTCTTGTTATCGAAATAACGCGGAAAAATTGTTTGGCCGACAATTCTCCTATGTCCCCTCGTGCCGGTCAGGAAAATGACAAAGTGTCTGCTTTGCGGTCATGTCGGCCCGGCGGGAGCCATTTTACCAAAATGTAAAATGATATTCCAGCATTCGATTGCAATTCGTCGAACCATTACGATTTCTATAAAAATATCCATAATTCGTAACTCTTGTTATCGAAATAACGCGGAAAAATTGTTTGGCCGACAATTCTCCTATGTCCCCTCGTGCCGATCGGGAAATTGACAAAGTTTGATCTTTGCCGTCATGTCGGTCCGGCAGCAGCCATTTTATCAAAAAGTAAAATGATATCGTTGCATTCGGTTACAATTCATCGAACCATTACGATTTCTATAATTCATCCATAATTCGTAACTCTTGTTATCGAAATAACGCGGAATAACTGTTTGGCCGACCATGCTTCTATGTCCCTACGTACCGGTCAGGAGATTGACGAAGTTTCAGCTTTGCGGTCATGTCGGTCCGGCGGGAGCCATTTTATCAAAAAGTAAAATGATATCGCTGCATTCGGTTACAATCCATCGAACCATTACGATTTCTATAAAAACATCCATAATTCGTAACACTTGTTATCGAAATAACGCGGAATAACTGTTTGGCCGACAATGCTTCTATGTCCCTACGTACCGGTCAGGAGATTGACGAAGTTTCAGATTTGCGGTCATGTCGGTCCGGCCGCAGCCATTTTATCAAAAAGTAAAATGATATCGTTGCATTCGGTTACAATTCATCGAACCATTACGATTTCTATAAAAACATACATAATTCGTAACTTTTGTTATCGAAATAACGCGGAATAACTGTTTGGCCGACAATACTTCTATGTACCTACGTACCGGTCAGGAGATTGACCAAGTTTCAGCTTTGCGGTCATCGTCGGTCCGGCGGGAGCCATTTTACCAAAAAGTAAAATGATATTCCAGCATTCGATTACAATTCGTCGAACCATTACGATTTCTATAAAAATATCCATAATTCGTAACTCTTGTTATCGAAATAACGCGGAAAAATTGTTTGGCCGACAATTCTCCTATGTCCCCTCGTGCCGATCGGGAAATTGACAAAGTTTGATCTTTGCCGTCATGTCGGTCCGGCAGCAGCCATTTTATCAAAAAGTAAAATGATATCGTTGCATTCGGTTACAATTCATCGAACCATTACGATTTCTATAAAAGCATCCATAATTCGTAACTCTTGTTATCGAAATAACGAGGAATAACTGTTTGGCCGACAATGCTTCTATGTCCCTACGTACCGGTCAGGAGATTGACGAAGTTTCAGCTTTGCGGTCATGTCGGTCCGGCGGGAGCCATTTTATCAAAAAGTAAAATGATATCGCTGCATTCGGTTACAATCCATCGAACCATTACGATTTCTATAAAAACATCCATAATTCGTAACTCTTGTTATCGAAATAACGCGGAATAACTGTTTGGCCGACAATGCTTCTATGTACCTACGTACCGGTCAGGGGATTGACAAAGTTTCAGCTTTGCGGTCATCGTCGGTCCGGCGGGAGCCATTTTATCAAAAAGTAAAATGATTTCGCTGCATTCGGTTACAATTCATCGACCCATTACGATTTCTATAAAACCATCCATAATTCGTAACTCTTTTGGTCGAAATAACGCGGAAAAACTGTTTGGCCGACAATACCTCTATGTGCCCACGTGCCGGTTGGGAGATTGACAAAGTGTCTGCTTTGCGGTCATGTCGGCCCGGCGGGAGCCATTTTACCAAAAAGCAAAATGATATTCCAGCATTCGATTACAATTCGTCGAACCATTACGATTTCTATAAAAATATCCATAATTCGTAACTCTTGTTATCGAAATAACGCGGAAAAATTGTTTGGCCGACAATTCTCCTATGTCCCCTCGTGCCGGTCGGGAAATTGACAAAGTTTGATTTTTGCCGTCATGTCGGTCCGGCGGCAGCCATTTTATCAAAAAGTAAAATGATATCGTTGCATTCGGTTACAATTCATCGAACCATTACGATTTCTATAAAAATATCCATAATTCGTAACTCTTGTTATCGAAATAACGCGGAAAAGTTGTTTGGCCGACAATTCTCCTATGTCCCCTCGTGCCGGTCGGGAAATTAACAAAGTTTGATCTTTGCCGTCATGTCGGACCGGCGGCAGCCATTTTATCAAAAAGTAAAATGATATCGTTGCATTCGGTTACAATTCATCGAACCATTACGATTTCTATAAAAACATCCATAATTCGTAACTCTTGTTATCGAAATAACGCGGAATAACTGTTTGGACGACAATGCTTCTATGTCCCTACGTACCGGTCAGGAGATTGACGAAGTTTCAGCTTTGCGGTCATGTCGGTCCGGTGGCAGCCATTTTATCAAAAAGTAAAATGATTTCGTTGCATTCGGTTACAATTCATCGAACCATTACTGATTTCTATAAAAACATCCATAATTCTTAACTCTTGTTATCGAAATAACGCGGAATAACTGTTTGGCCGACAATGCTTCTATGTACCTACGTACCGGTCGGGAGATTGACAAAGTGTCTGCTTTGCGGTCATGTCGGCCAGGCGGGAGCCATTTTACCAAAAAGTAAAATGATATTCCAGCATTCGATTACAATTCGTCGAACCATTACGATTTCTATAAAAATATCCATAATTCGTAACTCTTGTTATCGAAATAACGCGGAAAAATTGTTTGGCCGACAATTCTCCTATGTCCCCTCGTGCCGGTCGGGAAATTGACAAAGTTTGATCTTTGCCGTCATGTCGGTCCGGCGGCAGCCATTTTATCAAAAAGTAAAATGATATCGTTGCATTCGGTTACAATTCATCGAACCATTACGATTTCTATAAAAATATCCATAATTCGTAACTCCTGTTATCGAAATAACGCGGAAAAATTGTTTGGCCGACAATTCTCCTATGTCCCCTCGTGCCGGTCGGGAAATTGACAATGTTTGATCTTTGCCGTCATGTCGGTCCGGCGGCAGCCATTTTATCGAAAAGTAAAATGATATCGTTGCATTCGGTTACAATTCATCGAACCATTACGATTTCTATAAAAACATCCATAATTCGTAACTCTTGTTATCGAAATAACGCGGAATAACTGTTTGGACGACAATGCTTCTATGTCCCTACGTACCGGTCAGGAGATTGACGAAGTTTCAGCTTTGCGGTCATGTCGGTCCGGTGGCAGCCATTTTATCAAAAAGTAAAATGATTTCGTTGCATTCGGTTACAATTCATCGAACCATTACGATTTCTATAAAAACATCCATAATTCGTAACTCTTGTTATCGAAATAACGCGGAATAACTGTTTGGCCGACAATGCTTCTATGTACCTACGTACCGGTCAGGAGATTGACAAAGTTTCAGCTTTGCGGTCATCGTCGGTCCGGCGGGAGCCATTTTATCAAAAAGTAAAATGATTTCGCTGCATTCGGTTACAATTCATCGACCCATTACGATTTCTATAAAACCATCCATAATTCGTAACTCTTTTTGTCGAAATAACGCGGAAAAACTGTTTGGCCGACAATACCTCTATGTGCCCACGTGCCGGTCCGGAGATTGTCAAAGTGTCTGCTTTGCGGTCATGTCGGCCCGGCGGGAGCCATTTTACCAAAAAGTAAAATGATATTCCAGCATTCGATTACAATTCGTCGAACCATTACGATTTCTATAAAAATATCCATAATTCGTAACTCTTGTTATCGAAATAACGCGGAAAAATTGTTTGGCCGACAATTCTCCTATGTCCCCTCGTGCCGCTCAGGAAATTGACAAAGTTTGATCTTTGCCGTCATGTCGGTCCGGCGGCAGCCATTTTATCAAAATTAAAATGATATCGTTGCATTCGGTTACAATTCATCGAACCATTACGATTTCTATAAAAGCATCCATAATTCGTAACTCTTGATATCGAAATAACGCGGAATAACTGTTTGGCCGACAATGCTTCTATGTCCCTACGTACCGGTCAGGAGATTGACGAAGTTTCAGCTTTGCGGTCATGTCGGTCCGGCGGGAGCCATTTTATCAAAAAGTAAAATGATATCGTTGCATTCGGTTACAATTCATCGAACCATTACGATTTCTATAAAAACATCCATAATTCGTAACTCTTGTTATCGAAATAACGTGGAATAACTGTTTGGCCGACAATGCTTCTATGTCCCTACGTACCGGTCAGGAGTTTGACGAAGTTTCAGATTTGCGGTCATGTCGGTCCGGCCGCAGCCATTTTATCAAAAAGTAAAATGATATCGTTGCATTCGGTTACAATTCATCGAACCATTACGATTTCTATAAAAACATACATAATTCGTAACTCTTGTTATCGAAATAACGCGGAATAACTGTTTGTCCGACAATGGTTCTATGTACCTACGTACCGGTCAGGAGATTGACAAAGTTTCAGCTTTGCGGTCATCGTCGGTCCGGCGGGAGCCATTTTACCAAAAAGTAAAATGATATTCCAGCATTCGATTACAATTCGTCGAACCATTACGATTTCTATAAAAATATCCATAATTCGTAATTCTTGTTATCGAAATAACGCGGAAAAATTGTTTGGCCGACAATTCTCCTATGTCCCCTCGTGCCGGTCAGGAAATTGACAATGTTTGATCGTTGCCATCATGTCGGTCCGGCGGCAGCCATTTTATCAAAAAGTAAAATGATATCGTTGCATTCGGTTACAATTCATCGAACCATTACGATTTCTATAAAAATATCCATAATTCGTAACTCCTGTTATCGAAATAACGCGGAAAAATTGTTTGGCCGACAATTCTCCTATGTCCCCTCGTGCCGGTCGGGAAATTGACAATGTTTGATCTTTGCCGTCATGTCGGTCCGGCGGCAGCCATTTTATCGAAAAGTAAAATGATATCGTTGCATTCGGTTACAATTCATCGAACCATTACGATTTCTATAAAAACATCCATAATTCGTAACTCTTGTTATCGAAATAACGCGGAATAACTGTTTGGACGACAATGCTTCTATGTTCCTACGTACCGGTCAGGAGATTGACGAAGTTTCAGCTTTGCGGTCATGTCGGTCCGGTGGCAGCCATTTTATCAAAAAGTAAAATGATTTCGTTGCATTCGGTTACAATTCATCGAACCATTACGATTTCTATAAAAACATCCATAATTCGTAACTCTTGTTATCGAAATAACGCGGAATAACTGTTTGGCCGACAATGCTTCTATGTACCTACGTACCGGTCGGGAGATTGACAAAGTGTCTGCTTTGCGGTCATGTCGGCCAGGCGGGAGCCATTTTACCAAAAAGTAAAATGATATTCCAGCATTCGATTACAATTCGTCGAACCATTACGATTTCTATAAAAACATCCATAATTCGTAACTCTTGTTATCGAAATAACGCGGAATAACTGTTTGGCCGACAATGCTTCTATGTACCTACGTACCGGTCAGGAGATTGACAAAGTTTCAGCTTTGCGGTCATCGTCGGTCCGGCGGGAGCCATTTTACCAAAAAGTAAAATGATATTCCAGCATTCGATTACATTTCGTCGAACCATTACGATTTCTATAAAAATATCCATAATTCGTAATTCTTGTTATCGAAATAACGCGGAAAAATTGTTTGGCCGACAATTCTCCTATGTCCCCTCGTGCCGGTCAGGAAATTGACAATGTTTGATCGTTGCCATCATGTCGGTCCGGCGGCAGCCATTTTATCAAAAAGTAAAATGATATCGTTGCATTCGGTTACAATTCATCGAACCATTACGATTTCTATAAAAATATCCATAATTCGTAACTCCTGTTATCGAAATAACGCGGAAAAATTGTTTGGCCGACAATGGTTCTATGTACCTACGTACCGGTCAGGAGATTGACAAAGTTTCAGCTTTGCGGTCATCGTCGGTCCGGCGGCAGCCATTTTATCGAAAAGTAAAATGATATCGTTGCATTCGGTTACAATTCATCGAACCATTACGATTTCTATAAAAACATCCATAATTCGTAACTCTTGTTATCGAAATAACGCGGAATAACTGTTTGGACGACAATGCTTCTATGTTCCTACGTACCGGTCAGGAGATTGACGAAGTTTCAGCTTTGCGGTCATGTCGGTCCGGTGGCAGCCATTTTATCAAAAAGTAAAATGATTTCGTTGCATTCGGTTACAATTCATCGAACCATTACGATTTCTATAAAAACATCCATAATTCGTAACTCTTGTTATCGAAATAACGCGGAATAACTGTTTGGCCGACAATGCTTCTATGTACCTACGTACCGGTCAGGAGATTGACAAAGTTTCAGCTTTGCGGTCATCGTCGGTCCGGCGGGAGCCATTTTACCAAAAAGTAAAATGATATTCCAGCATTCGATTACATTTCGTCGAACCATTACGATTTCTATAAAAATATCCATAATTCGTAATTCTTGTTATCGAAATAACGCGGAAAAATTGTTTGGCCGACAATTCTCCTATGTCCCCTCGTGCCGCTCAGGAAATTGACAAAGTTTGATCTTTGCCGTCATGTCGGTCCGGCGGCAGCCATTTTATCAAAATTAAAATGATATCGTTGCATTCGGTTACAATTCATCGAACCATTACGATTTCTATAAAAGCATCCATAATTCGTAACTCTTGTTATCGAAATAACGCGGAATAACTGTTTGGCCGACAATGCTTCTATGTCCCTACGTACCGGTCAGGAGATTGACGAAGTTTCAGCTTTGCGGTCATGTCGGTCCGGCGGGAGCCATTTTATCAAAAAGTAAAATGATATCGCTGCATTCGGTTACAATCCATCGAACCATTACGATTTCTATAAAAACATCCATAATTCGTAACTCTTGTTATCGAAATAACGTGGAATAACTGTTTGGCCGACAATGCTTCTATGTCCCTACGTACCGGGCAGGAGTTTGACGAAGTTTCAGATTTGCGGTCATGTCGGTCCGGCCGCAGCCATTTTATCAAAAAGTAAAATGATATCGTTGCATTCGGTTACAATTCATCGAACCATTACGATTTCTATAAAAACATACATAATTCGTAACTCTTGTTATCGAAATAACGCGGAATAACTGTTTGTCCGACAATGGTTCTATGTACCTACGTACCGGTCAGGAGATTGACAAAGTTTCAGCTTTGCGGTCATCGTCGGTCCGGCGGGAGCCATTTTACCAAAAAGTAAAATGATATTCCAGCATTCGATTACAATTCGTCGAACCATTACGATTTCTATAAAAATATCCATAATTCGTAATTCTTGTTATCGAAATAACGCGGAAAAATTGTTTGGCCGACAATTCTCCTATGTCCCCTCGTGCCGGTCAGGAAATTGACAAAGTTTGATCGTTGCCATCATGTCGGTCCGGCGGCAGCCATTTTATCAAAAAGTAAAATGATATCGTTGCATTCGGTTACAATTCATCGAACCATTACGATTTCTATAAAAGCATCCATAATTCGTAACTCTTGTTATCGAAATAACGAGGAATAACTGTTTGGCCGACAATGCTTCTATGTCCCTACGTACCGGTCAGGAGATTGACGAAGTTTCAGCTTTGCGGTCATGTCGGTCCGGCGGGAGCCATTTTATCAAAAAGTAAAATGATATCGCTGCATTCGGTTACAATCCATCGAACCATTACGATTTCTATAAAAACATCCATAATTCGTAACTCTTGTTATCGAAATAACGCGGAATAACTGTTTGGCCGACAATGCTTCTATGTACCTACGTACCGGTCAGGGGATTGACAAAGTTTCAGCTTTGCGGTCATCGTCGGTCCGGCGGGAGCCATTTTATCAAAAAGTAAAATGATTTCGCTGCATTCGGTTACAATTCATCGACCCATTACGATTTCTATAAAACCATCCATAATTCGTAACTCTTTTTGCCGAAATAACGCGGAAAAACTGTTTGGCCGACAATACCTCTATGTGCCCACGTGCCGGTTGGGAGATTGACAAAGTGTCTGCTTTGCGGTCATGTCGGCCCGGCGGGAGCCATTTTACCAAAAAGTAAAATGATATTCCAGCATTCGATTACAATTCGTCGAACCATTACGATTTCTATAAAAATATCCATAATTCGTAACTCTTGTTATCGAAATAACGCGGAAAAATTGTTTGGCCGACAATTCTCCTATGTCCCCTCGTGCCGGTCGGGAAATTGACAAAGTTTGATCTTTGCCGTCATGTCGGTCCGGCGGCAGCCATTTTATCAAAAAGTAAAATGATATCGTTGCATTCGGTTACAATTCATCGAACCATTACGATTTCTATAAAAATATCCATAATTCGTAACTCTTGTTATCGAAATAACGCGGAAAAGTTGTTTGGCCGACAATTCTCCTATGTCCCCTCGTGCCGGTCGGGAAATTGACAAAGTTTGATCTTTGCCGTCATGTCGGTCCGGCGGGAGCCATTTTATCAAAAAGTAAAATGATATCGTTGCATTCGGTTACAATTCATCGAACCATTACGATTTCTATAAAAACATCCATAATTCGTAACTCTTGTTATCGAAATAACGCGGAATAACTGTTTGGACGACAATGCTTCTATGTCCCTACGTACCGGTCAGGAGATTGACGAAGTTTCAGCTTTGCGGTCATGTCGGACCGTTGGCAGCCATTTTATCAAAAAGTAAAATGATTTCGTTGCATTCGGTTACAATTCATCGAACCATTACGATTTCTATAAAAACATCCATAATTCGTAACTCTTGTTATCGAAATAACGCGGAATAACTGTTTGGCCGACAATGCTTCTATGTACCTACGTACCGGTCGGGAGATTGACAAAGTGTCTGCTTTGCGGTCATGTCGGCCAGGCGGGAGCCATTTTACCAAAAAGTAAAATGATATTCCAGCATTCGATTACAATTCGTCGAACCATTACGATTTCTATAAAAATATCCATAATTCGTAACTCTTGTTATCGAAATAACGCGGAAAAATTGTTTGGCCGACAATTCTCCTATGTCCCCTCGTGCCGGTCGGGAAATTGACAAAGTTTGATCTTTGCCGTCATGTCGGTCCGGCGGCAGCCATTTTATCAAAAAGTAAAATGATATCGTTGCATTCGGTTACAATTCATCGAACCATTACGATTTCTATAAAAATATCCATAATTCGTAACTCCTGTTATCGAAATAACGCGGAAAAATTGTTTGGCCGACAATTCTCCTATGTCCCCTCGTGCCGGTCGGGAAATTGACAATGTTTGATCTTTGCCGTCATGTCGGTCCGGCGGGAGCCATTTTATCAAAAAGTAAAATGATATCGCTGCATTCGGTTACAATCCATCGAACCATTACGATTTCTATAAAAACATCCATAATTCGTAACTCTTGTTATCGAAATAACGCGGAATAACTGTTTGGCCGACAATGCTTCTATGTACCTACGTACCGGTCAGGGGATTGACAAAGTTTCAGCTTTGCGGTCATCGTCGGTCCGGCGGGAGCCATTTTATCAAAAAGTAAAATGATTTCGCTGCATTCGGTTACAATTCATCGACCCATTACGATTTCTATAAAACCATCCATAATTCGTAACTCTTTTTGCCGAAATAACGCGGAAAAATTGTTTGGCCGACAATTCTCCTATGTCCCCTCGTGCCGGTCAGGAAATTGACAAAGTTTGATCGTTGCCATCATGTCGGTCCGGCGGCAGCCATTTTATCAAAAAGTAAAATGATATCGTTGCATTCGGTTACAATTCATCGAACCATTACGATTTCTATAAAAGCATCCATAATTCGTAACTCTTGTTATCGAAATAACGAGGAATAACTGTTTGGCCGACAATGCTTCTATGTCCCTACGTACCGGTCAGGAGATTGACGAAGTTTCAGCTTTGCGGTCATGTCGGTCCGGCGGGAGCCATTTTATCAAAAAGTAAAATGATATCGCTGCATTCGGTTACAATCCATCGAACCATTACGATTTCTATAAAAACATCCATAATTCGTAACTCTTGTTATCGAAATAACGCGGAATAACTGTTTGGCCGACAATGCTTCTATGTACCTACGTACCGGTCAGGGGATTGACAAAGTTTCAGCTTTGCGGTCATCGTCGGTCCGGCGGGAGCCATTTTATCAAAAAGTAAAATGATTTCGCTGCATTCGGTTACAATTCATCGACCCATTACGATTTCTATAAAACCATCCATAATTCGTAACTCTTTTTGCCGAAATAACGCGGAAAAACTGTTTGGCCGACAATACCTCTATGTGCCCACGTGCCGGTTGGGAGATTGACAAAGTGTCTGCTTTGCGGTCATGTCGGCCCGGCGGGAGCCATTTTACCAAAAAGTAAAATGATATTCCAGCATTCGATTACAATTCGTCGAACCATTACGATTTCTATAAAAATATCCATAATTCGTAACTCTTGTTATCGAAATAACGCGGAAAAATTGTTTGGCCGACAATTCTCCTATGTCCCCTCGTGCCGGTCGGGAAATTGACAAAGTTTGATCTTTGCCGTCATGTCGGTCCGGCGGCAGCCATTTTATCAAAAAGTAAAATGATATCGTTGCATTCGGTTACAATTCATCGAACCATTACGATTTCTATAAAAATATCCATAATTCGTAACTCTTGTTATCGAAATAACGCGGAAAAGTTGTTTGGCCGACAATTCTCCTATGTCCCCTCGTGCCGGTCGGGAAATTGACAAAGTTTGATCTTTGCCGTCATGTCGGTCCGGCGGGAGCCATTTTATCAAAAAGTAAAATGATATCGTTGCATTCGGTTACAATTCATCGAACCATTACGATTTCTATAAAAACATCCATAATTCGTAACTCTTGTTATCGAAATAACGCGGAATAACTGTTTGGACGACAATGCTTCTATGTCCCTACGTACCGGTCAGGAGATTGACGAAGTTTCAGCTTTGCGGTCATGTCGGACCGTTGGCAGCCATTTTATCAAAAAGTAAAATGATTTCGTTGCATTCGGTTACAATTCATCGAACCATTACGATTTCTATAAAAACATCCATAATTCGTAACTCTTGTTATCGAAATAACGCGGAATAACTGTTTGGCCGACAATGCTTCTATGTACCTACGTACCGGTCGGGAGATTGACAAAGTGTCTGCTTTGCGGTCATGTCGGCCAGGCGGGAGCCATTTTACCAAAAAGTAAAATGATATTCCAGCATTCGATTACAATTCGTCGAACCATTACGATTTCTATAAAAATATCCATAATTCGTAACTCTTGTTATCGAAATAACGCGGAAAAATTGTTTGGCCGACAATTCTCCTATGTCCCCTCGTGCCGGTCGGGAAATTGACAAAGTTTGATCTTTGCCGTCATGTCGGTCCGGCGGCAGCCATTTTATCAAAAAGTAAAATGATATCGTTGCATTCGGTTACAATTCATCGAACCATTACGATTTCTATAAAAATATCCATAATTCGTAACTCCTGTTATCGAAATAACGCGGAAAAATTGTTTGGCCGACAATTCTCCTATGTCCCCTCGTGCCGGTCGGGAAATTGACAATGTTTGATCTTTGCCGTCATGTCGGTCCGGCGGGAGCCATTTTATCAAAAAGTAAAATGATATCGCTGCATTCGGTTACAATCCATCGAACCATTACGATTTCTATAAAAACATCCATAATTCGTAACTCTTGTTATCGAAATAACGCGGAATAACTGTTTGGCCGACAATGCTTCTATGTACCTACGTACCGGTCAGGGGATTGACAAAGTTTCAGCTTTGCGGTCATCGTCGGTCCGGCGGGAGCCATTTTATCAAAAAGTAAAATGATTTCGCTGCATTCGGTTACAATTCATCGACCCATTACGATTTCTATAAAACCATCCATAATTCGTAACTCTTTTTGCCGAAATAACGCGGAAAAACTGTTTGGCCGACAATACCTCTATGTGCCCACGTGCCGGTTGGGAGATTGACAAAGTGTCTGCTTTGCGGTCATGTCGGCCCGGCGGGAGCCATTTTACCAAAAAGTAAAATGATATTCCAGCATTCGATTACAATTCGTCGAACCATTACGATTTCTATAAAAATATCCATAATTCGTAACTCTTGTTATCGAAATAACGCGGAAAAATTGTTTGGCCGACAATTCTCCTATGTCCCCTCGTGCCGGTCGGGAAATTGACAAAGTTTGATCTTTGCCGTCATGTCGGTCCGGCGGCAGCCATTTTATCAAAAAGTAAAATGATATCGTTGCATTCGGTTACAATTCATCGAACCATTACGATTTCTATAAAAATATCCATAATTCGTAACTCTTGTTATCGAAATAACGCGGAAAAGTTGTTTGGCCGACAATTCTCCTATGTCCCCTCGTGCCGGTCGGGAAATTGACAAAGTTTGATCTTTGCCGTCATGTCGGTCCGGCGGGAGCCATTTTATCAAAAAGTAAAATGATATCGTTGCATTCGGTTACAATTCATCGAACCATTACGATTTCTATAAAAACATCCATAATTCGTAACTCTTGTTATCGAAATAACGCGGAATAACTGTTTGGACGACAATGCTTCTATGTCCCTACGTACCGGTCAGGAGATTGACGAAGTTTCAGCTTTGCGGTCATGTCGGACCGTTGGCAGCCATTTTATCAAAAAGTAAAATGATTTCGTTGCATTCGGTTACAATTCATCGAACCATTACGATTTCTATAAAAACATCCATAATTCGTAACTCTTGTTATCGAAATAACGCGGAATAACTGTTTGGCCGACAATGCTTCTATGTACCTACGTACCGGTCGGGAGATTGACAAAGTGTCTGCTTTGCGGTCATGTCGGCCAGGCGGGAGCCATTTTACCAAAAAGTAAAATGATATTCCAGCATTCGATTACAATTCGTCGAACCATTACGATTTCTATAAAAATATCCATAATTCGTAACTCTTGTTATCGAAATAACGCGGAAAAATTGTTTGGCCGACAATTCTCCTATGTCCCCTCGTGCCGGTCGGGAAATTGACAAAGTTTGATCTTTGCCGTCATGTCGGTCCGGCGGCAGCCATTTTATCAAAAAGTAAAATGATATCGTTGCATTCGGTTACAATTCATCGAACCATTACGATTTCTATAAAAATATCCATAATTCGTAACTCCTGTTATCGAAATAACGCGGAAAAATTGTTTGGCCGACAATTCTCCTATGTCCCCTCGTGCCGGTCGGGAAATTGACAATGTTTGATCTTTGCCGTCATGTCGGTCCGGCGGGAGCCATTTTATCAAAAAGTAAAATGATATCGCTGCATTCGGTTACAATCCATCGAACCATTACGATTTCTATAAAAACATCCATAATTCGTAACTCTTGTTATCGAAATAACGCGGAATAACTGTTTGGCCGACAATGCTTCTATGTACCTACGTACCGGTCAGGGGATTGACAAAGTTTCAGCTTTGCGGTCATCGTCGGTCCGGCGGGAGCCATTTTATCAAAAAGTAAAATGATTTCGCTGCATTCGGTTACAATTCATCGACCCATTACGATTTCTATAAAACCATCCATAATTCGTAACTCTTTTTGCCGAAATAACGCGGAAAAACTGTTTGGCCGACAATACCTCTATGTGCCCACGTGCCGGTTGGGAGATTGACAAAGTGTCTGCTTTGCGGTCATGTCGGCCCGGCGGGAGCCATTTTACCAAAAAGTAAAATGATATTCCAGCATTCGATTACAATTCGTCGAACCATTACGATTTCTATAAAAATATCCATAATTCGTAACTCTTGTTATCGAAATAACGCGGAAAAATTGTTTGGCCGACAATTCTCCTATGTCCCCTCGTGCCGGTCGGGAAATTGACAAAGTTTGATCTTTGCCGTCATGTCGGTCCGGCGGCAGCCATTTTATCAAAAAGTAAAATGATATCGTTGCATTCGGTTACAATTCATCGAACCATTACGATTTCTATAAAAATATCCATAATTCGTAACTCTTGTTATCGAAATAACGCGGAAAAGTTGTTTGGCCGACAATTCTCCTATGTCCCCTCGTGCCGGTCGGGAAATTGACAAAGTTTGATCTTTGCCGTCATGTCGGTCCGGCGGGAGCCATTTTATCAAAAAGTAAAATGATATCGTTGCATTCGGTTACAATTCATCGAACCATTACGATTTCTATAAAAACATCCATAATTCGTAACTCTTGTTATCGAAATAACGCGGAATAACTGTTTGGACGACAATGCTTCTATGTCCCTACGTACCGGTCAGGAGATTGACGAAGTTTCAGCTTTGCGGTCATGTCGGTCCGTTGGCAGCCATTTTATCAAAAAGTAAAATGATTTCGTTGCATTCGGTTACAATTCATCGAACCATTACGATTTCTATAAAAACATCCATAATTCGTAACTCTTGTTATCGAAATAACGCGGAATAACTGTTTGGCCGACAATGCTTCTATGTACCTACGTACCGGTCGGGAGATTGACAAAGTGTCTGCTTTGCGGTCATGTCGGCCAGGCGGGAGCCATTTTACCAAAAAGTAAAATGATATTCCAGCATTCGATTACAATTCGTCGAACCATTACGATTTCGATAAAAATATCCATAATTCGTAACTCTTGTTATCGAAATAACGCGGAAAAATTGTTTGGCCGACAATTCTCCTATGTCCCCTCGTGCCGGTCGGGAAATTGACAAAGTTTGATCTTTGCCATCATGTCGGTCCGGCGGCAGCCATTTTATCAAAAAGTAAAATGATATCGTTGCATTCGGTTACAATTCATCGAACCATTACGATTTCTATAAAAATATCCATAATTCGTAACTCCTGTTATCGAAATAACGCGGAAAAATTGTTTGGCCGACAATTCTCCTATGTCCCCTCGTGCCGGTCGGGAAATTGACAATGTTTGATCTTTGCCGTCATGTCGGTCCGGCGGGAGCCATTTTATCAAAAAGTAAAATGATATCGCTGCATTCGGTTACAATCCATCGAACCATTACGATTTCTATAAAAACATCCATAATTCGTAACTCTTGTTATCGAAATAACGCGGAATAACTGTTTGGCCGACAATGCTTCTATGTACCTACGTACCGGTCAGGGGATTGACAAAGTTTCAGCTTTGCGGTCATCGTCGGTCCGGCGGGAGCCATTTTATCAAAAAGTAAAATGATTTCGCTGCATTCGGTTACAATTCATCGACCCATTACGATTTCTATAAAACCATCCACAATTCGTAACTCTTTTTGTCGAAATAACGCGGAAAAACTGTTTGGCCGACAATGCTTCTATGTACCTACGTACCGGTCGGGAGATTGACAAAGTGTCTGCTTTGCGGTCATGTCGGCCAGGCGGGAGCCATTTTACCAAAAAGTAAAATGATATTCCAGCATTCGATTACAATTCGTCGAACCATTACGATTTCTATAAAAATATCCATAATTCGTAACTCTTGTTATCGAAATAACGCGGAAAAATTGTTTGGCCGACAATTCTCCTATGTCCCCTCGTGCCGGTCGGGAAATTGACAAAGTTTGATCTTTGCCGTCATGTCGGTCCGGCGGCAGCCATTTTATCAAAAAGTAAAATGATATCGTTGCATTCGGTTACAATTCATCGAACCATTACGATTTCTATAAAAATATCCATAATTCGTAACTCCTGTTATCGAAATAACGCGGAAAAATTGTTTGGCCGACAATTCTCCTATGTCCCCTCGTGCCGGTCGGGAAATTGACAATGTTTGATCTTTGCCGCCATGTCGGTCCGGCGGCAGCCATTTTATCGAAAAGTAAAATGATATCGTTGCATTCGGTTACAATTCATCGAACCATTACGATTTCTATAAAAACATCCATAATTCGTAACTCTTGTTATCGAAATAACGCGGAATAACTGTTTGGACGACAATGCTTCTATGTCCCTACGTACCGGTCAGGAGATTGACGAAGTTTCAGCTTTGCGGTCATGTCGGTCCGGTGGCAGCCATTTTATCAAAAAGTAAAATGATTTCGTTGCATTCGGTTACAATTCATCGAACCATTACGATTTCTATAAAAACATCCATAATTCGTAACTCTTGTTATCGAAATAACGCGGAATAACTGTTTGGCCGACAATGCTTCTATGTACCTACGTACCGGTCAGGAGATTGACAAAGTTTCAGCTTTGCGGTCATCGTCGGTCCGGCGGGAGCCATTTTATCAAAAAGTAAAATGATTTCGCTGCATTCGGTTACAATTCATCGACCCATTACGATTTCTATAAAACCATCCATAATTCGTAACTCTTTTTGTCGAAATAACGCGGAAAAACTGTTTGGCCGACAATACCTCTATGTGCCCACGTGCCGGTCCGGAGATTGTCAAAGTGTCTGCTTTGCGGTCATGTCGGCCCGGCGGGAGCCATTTTACCAAAAAGTAAAATGATATTCCAGCATTCGATTACAATTCGTCGAACCATTACGATTTCTATAAAAATATCCATAATTCGTAACTCTTGTTATCGAAATAACGCGGAAAAATTGTTTGGCCGGCAATTCTCCTATGTCCCCTCGTGCCGGTCAGGAAATTGACAAAGTTTGATCTTTGCCGTCATGTCGGTCCGGCGGCAGCCATTTTATCAAAATTACAATGATATCGTTGCATTCGGTTACAATTCATCGAACCATTACGGTTTCTATAAAAGCATCCATAATTCGTAACTCTTGTTATCGAAATAACGCGGAATAACTGTTTGGCCGACAATGCTTCTATGTCCCTACGTACCGGTCAGGAGATTGACGAAGTTTCAGATTTGCGGTCATGTCGGTCCGACCGCAGCCATTTTATCAAAAAGTAAAATGATATCGTTGCATTCGGTTACAATTCATCGAACCATTACGATTTCTATAAAAACATACATAATTCGTAACTCTTGTTATCGAAATAACGCGGAATAACTGTTTGGCCGACAATGCTTCTATGTACCTACGTACCGGTCAGGAGATTGACAAAGTTTCAGCTTTGCGGTCATCGTCGGTCCGGCGGGAGCCATTTTACCAAAAAGTAAAATGATATACCAGCATTCGATTACATTTCGTCGAACCATTACGATTTCTATAAAAATATCCATAATTCGTAATTCTTGTTATCGAAATAACGCGGAAAAATTGTTTGGCCGACAATTCTCCTATGTCCCCTCGTGCCGGTCAGGAAATTGACAAAGTTTGATCTTTGCCGTCATGTCGGTCCGGCGGCAGCCATTTTATCAAAATTAAAATGATATCGTTGCATTCGGTTACAATTCATCGAACCATTACGATTTCTATAAAAGCATCCATAATTCGTAACTCTTGTTATCGAAATAACGCGGAATAACTGTTTGGCCGACAATGCTTCTATGTCCCTACGTACCGGTCAGGAGATTGACGAAGTTTCAGCTTTGCGGTCATGTCGGTCCGGCGGGAGCCATTTTATCAAAAAGTAAAATGATATCGCTGCATTCGGTTACAATCCATCGAACCATTACGATTTCTATAAAAACATCCATAATTCGTAACTCTTGTTATCGAAATAACGTGGAATAACTGTTTGGCCGACAATGCTTCTATGTCCCTACGTACCGGTCAGGAGTTTGACGAAGTTTCAGATTTGCGGTCATGTCGGTCCGGCCGCAGCCATTTTATCAAAAAGTAAAATGATATCGTTGCATTCGGTTACAATTCACCGACCCATTACGATTTCTATAAAAACATCCATAATTCGTAACTCTTGTTATCGAAATAACGCGGAATAACTGTTTGGACGACAATGCTTCTATGTCCCTACGTACCGGTCAGGTGATTGACGAAGTTTCAGCTTTGCGGTCATCGTCGTTCCGGCGGGAGCCATTTTCTCAAAAAGTAAAATGATTTCGCTGCATTCGGTTACAATTCATCGAACCATTACGATTTCTATAAAATCATCCATAATTCGTAACTCTTTTTGTCGACATAACGCGGAAAAACTGTTTGGCCGACAATACCTCTATGTCCCTACGTGCCGGTCGGGAGATTGACAAAGTGTCTGCTTTGCGGTCATGTCGGTCCGACCGCAGCCATTTTATCAAAAAGTAAAATGATATCGTTGCATTCGGTTACAATTCATCGAACCATTACGATTTCTATAAAAACATACATAATTCGTAACTCTTGTTATCGAAATAACGCGGAATAACTGTTTGGCCGACAATGCTTCTATGTACCTACGTACCGGTCAGGAGATTGACAAAGTTTCAGCTTTGCGGTCATCGTCGGTCCGGCGGGAGCCATTTTACCAAAAAGTAAAATGATATTCCAGCATTCGATTACATTTCGTCGAACCATTACGATTTCTATAAAAATATCCATAATTCGTAATTCTTGTTATCGAAATAACGCGGAAAAATTGTTTGGCCGACAATTCTCCTATGTCCCCTCGTGCCGGTCAGGAAATTGACAAAGTTTGATCTTTGCCGTCATGTCGGTCCGGCGGCAGCCATTTTATCAAAATTAAAATGATATCGTTGCATTCGGTTACAATTCATCGAACCATTACGATTTCTATAAAAGCATCCATAATTCGTAACTCTTGTTATCGAAATAACGCGGAATAACTGTTTGGCCGACAATGCTTCTATGTCCCTACGTACCGGTCAGGAGATTGACGAAGTTTCAGCTTTGCGGTCATGTCGGTCCGGCGGGAGCCATTTTATCAAAAAGTAAAATGATATCGCTGCATTCGGTTACAATCCATCGAACCATTACGATTTCTATAAAAACATCCATAATTCGTAACTCTTGTTATCGAAATAACGTGGAATAACTGTTTGGCCGACAATGCTTCTATGTCCCTACGTACCGGTCAGGAGTTTGACGAAGTTTCAGATTTGCGGTCATGTCGGTCCGGCCGCAGCCATTTTATCAAAAAGTAAAATGATATCGTTGCATTCGGTTACAATTCATCGAACCATTACGATTTCTATAAAAACATACATAATTCGTAACTCTTGTTATCGCAATAACGCGGAATAACTGTTTGTCCGACAATGGTTCTATGTACCTACGTACCGGTCAGGAGATTGACAAAGTTTCAGCTTTGCGGTCATCGTCGGTCCGGCGGGAGCCATTTTACCAAAAAGTAAAATGATATTCCAGCATTCGATTACAATTCGTCGAACCATTACGATTTCTATAAAAATATCCATAATTCGTAATTCTTGTTATCGAAATAACGCGGAAAAATTGTTTGGCCGACAATTCTCCTATGTCCCCTCGTGCCGGTCAGGAAATTGACAAAGTTTGATCGTTGCCATCATGTCGGTCCGGCGGCAGCCATTTTATCAAAATTAAAATGATATCGTTGCATTCGGTTACAATTCATCGAACCATTACGATTTCTATAAAGGCATCCATAATTCGTAACTCTTGTTATCGAAATAACGCGGAATAACTGTTTGGCCGACAATGCTTCTATGTCCCTACGTACCGGTCAGGAGATTGACGAAGTTTCAGCTTTGCGGTCATGTCGGTCCGGCGGGAGCCATTTTATCAAAAAGTAAAATGACATCGCTGCATTCGGTTACAATCCATCCAACCATTACGATTTCTATAAAAACATCCATAATTCGTAACTCTTGTTATCGAAATAACGAGGAATAACTGTTTGGCCCACAATGCTTCTATGTCCCTACGTACCGGTCAGGAGTTTGACGAAGTTTCAGATTTGCGGTCATGTCGGTCCGGCGGGAGCCATTTTATCAAAAAGTAAAATGATATCGCTGCATGCGGTTACAATCCATCGAACCATTACGATTTCTATAAAAATATCCATAATTCGTAACTCTTGTTATCGAAATAACGCGGAATAACTGTTTGGCCGACAATGCTTCTATGTCCCTGCGTACCGGTCAGGAGATTGACGAAGTTTCAGATTTGCGGTCATGTCGGTCCGGCCGCAGCCATTTTATCAAAAAGTAAAATGATATCGTTGCATTCGGTTACAATTCACCGAACCATTACGATTTCTATAAAAACATCCATAATTCGTAACTCTTGTTATCGAAATAACGCGGAATAACTGTTTGGACGACAATGCTTCTATGTCCCTACGTACCGGTCAGGAGATTGACAAAGTTTCAGCTTTGCGGTCATCGTCGTTCCGGCGGGAGCCATTTTATCAAAAAGTAAAATGATTTCGCTGCATTCGGTTACAATTCATCGAACCATTACGATTTCTATAAAATCATCCATAATTCGTAACTCTTTTTGTCGACATAACGCGGAAAAACTGTTTGGCCGACAATACCTCTATGTCCCTACGTGCCGGTCGGGAGATTGACAAAGTGTCTGCTTTGCGGTCATGTCCGCCCGGCGGGAGCCATTGTACCAAAAAGTAAAATGATATTCCAGCATTCGATTACAATTCGTCGAACCATTACGATTTCTATAAAAATATCCATAATTCGTAACTCCTGTTATCGAAATAACGCGGAAAAATTGTTTGGCCGACAATTCTCCTATGTCCCCTCGTGCCGGTCGGGAAATTGACAATGTTTGATCTTTGCCGTCATGTCGGTCCGGCGGCAGCCATTTTATCAAAAAGTAAAATGATATCGTTGCATTCGGTTACAATCCATCGAACCATTACGATTTCTATAAAAACATCCATAATTCGTAACTCTTTTTGTCGAAATAACGCGGAATAACTGTTTGGCCGACAATACCTCTATGTCCCCACGTGCCGGTCGGGAGATTGACAAAGTTTCTGCTTAGCGGTCATGTCGGCCCGGCGGGAGCCATTTTACCAAAAAGTAAAATGATATTCGTGCATTCGATTACAATTGGTCGAACCATTACGATTTCTATAAAAATATCCATAATTCGTAACTCTTGTTATCGAAATAACGTTGAAAAATTGTTTGGCCGACAATTCTCCTATGTCCCCTCGTGCCGGTCGGGAAATTGACAAAGTTTGATCTTTGCCGTCATGTCGGTCCGGCGGCAGCCATTTTATCAAAAAGTAAAATGATATCGTTGCATTCGGTTACAATTCATCGAACCATTACGATTTCTATAAAAATATCCATAATTCGTAACTCTTGTTATCGAAATAGCGCGGAAAAATTGTTTGGACGACAATGCTTCTATGTCCCTACGTACCGGTCAGGAGATTGTCGAAGTTTCAGCTTTGCGGTCATGTCGGTCCGGTGGCAGCCATTTTATCAAAAAGTAAAATGATATCGTTGCATTCGGTTACAATTCATCGAACCATTACGATTTCAAGAAAAACATACATAATTCGTAACTCTTGTTATCGAAATAACGCGGAATAACTGTTTGGACGACAATGCTTCTATGTCCCAACGTACCGGTCAGGAGATTGACGAAGTTTCAGCTTTGCGGTCATGTCGGTCCGGCGGGAGCCATTTTATCATAAAGAAAAATGATATCGCTGCATTCGGTTACAATCCATCGAACCATTACGATTTCTATAAAAACATCCATAATTCGTAACTCTTTTTGTCGAAATAACGCGGAAAAACTGTTTGGCCGACAATACCTCTATGTCCCCACGTGCCGGTCGGGAGATTGACAAAGTTTCTGCTTAGCGGTCTTGTCGGCCCGACGGGAGCCATTTTACCAAAAAGTAAAATGATATTCGTGCATTCGATTACAATTGGTCGAACCATTACGATTTCTATAAAAATATCCATAATTCGTAACTCCTGTTATCGAAATAACGCGGAAAAATTGTTTGGCCGACAATTCTCCTATGTCCCCTCGTGCCGGTCGGGAAATTGACAAAGTTTGATCTTTGCCGTCATGTCGGTCCGGCGGCAGCCATTTTATCAAAAAGTAAAATGATATCGTTGCATTCGGTTACAATTCATCGAACCATTACGATTTCTATAAAAATATCCATAATTCGTAACTCTTGTTATCGAAATAGCGCGGAAAAATTGTTTGGCCGACAATTCTCCTATGTCCCCTCGTGCCGGTCGGGAAATTGACAAAGTTTGATCTTTGCCGTCATGTCGGTCCGGCGGCAGCCATTTTATCAAAAAGTAAAATGATATCGTTGCATTCGGTTACAATTCATCGAACCATTACGATTTCTATAAAAACATCCATAATTCGTAACTCTTGTTATCGAAATAACGCGGAATAACTGTTTGGACGACAATGCTTCTATGTCCCTACGTACCGGTCAGGAGATTGACGAAGTTTCAGCTCTGCGGTCATGTCGGTCCGACGGGAGCCATTTTATAAAAAGTAAAATGATATCGCTGCATTCGGTTACAATCCATCGAACCATTACGATTTCTATAAAAACATCCATAATTCGTAACTCTTTTTGTCGAAATAACGCGGAAAAACTGTTTGGCCGACAATGCTTCTATGTACCTACGTACCGGTCAGGAGATTGACAAAGTTTCAGCTTTGCGGTCATCGTCGGTCCGGCGGGAGCCATTTTATCAAGAAGTAAAATGATTTCGCTGCATTCGGTTACAATTCATCGACCCATTACGATTTCTATAAAACCATCCATAATTCGTAACTCTTTTTGGCGAAATAACGCGGAAAAACTGTTTGGCCGACAATACCTCTATGTCCCCACGTGCCGGTCGGGAGATTGACAAAGTTTCTGCTTAGCGGTCATGTCGGCCCGACGGGAGCCATTTTACCAAAAAGTAAAATGATATTCGTGCATTCGATTACAATTGGTCGAACCATTACGATTTCTATAAAAATATCCATAATTCGTAACTCTTGTTATCGAAATAACGCGGAAAAATTGTTTGGCCGACAATTCTCCTATGTCCCCTCGTGCCGGTCGGGAAATTGACAAAGTATGATCTTTGCCGTCATGTCGGTCCGGCGGCAGCCATTTTATCAAAAAGTAAAATGATATCGTTGCATTCGGTTACAATTCATCGAACCATTACGATTTCTATAAAAATATCCATAATTCGTAACTCCTGTTATCGAAATAACGCGGAAAAATTGTTTGGCCGACAATTCTCCTATGTCCCCTCGTGCCGGTCGGGAAATTGACAATGTTTGATCTTTGCCGTCATGTCGGTCCGGCGGCAGCCATTTTATCAAAAAGTAAAATGATATCGTTGCATTCGGTTACAATCCATCGAACCATTACGATTTCTATAAAAACATCCATAATTCGTAACTCTTTTTGTCGAAATAACGCGGAAAAACTGTTTGGCCGACAATACCTCTATGTCCCCACGTGCCGGTCGGGAGATTGACAAAGTTTCTGCTTAGCGGTCATGTCGGCCCGGCGGGAGCCATTTTACCAAAAAGTAAAATGATATTCGTGCATTCGATTACAATTGGTCGAACCATTACGATTTCTATAAAAATATCCATAATTCGTAACTCTTGTTATCGAAATAACGCGGAAAAATTGTTTGGCCGACAATTCTCCTATGTCCCCTAGTGCCGATCGGAAATTGACAAAGTTTGATCTTTGCCGTCATGTTGGTCCGGCGGCAGCCATTTTATCAAAAAGTAAAATGATATCGTTGCATTCGGTTACAATTCATCGAACCATTACGATTTCAATAAAAACATACATAATTCGTAACTCTTGTTATCGAAATAACGCGGAATAACTGTTTGGACGACAATGCTTCTATGTCCCTACGTACCGGTCAGGAGATTGTCGAAGTTTCAGCTTTGCGGTCATGTCGGTCCGGTGGCAGCCATTTTATCAAAAAGTAAACTGATATCGTTGCATTCGGTTACAATTCATCGAACCATTACGATTTCAAGAAAAACATACATAATTCGTAACTCTTGCTTTCGAAATAACGCGGAAAAACTGTTTGGACGACAATGCTTCTATGTCCCAACGTACCGGTCAGGAGATTGACGAAGTTTCAGCTTTGCGGTCATGTCGGTCCGGCGGGAGCCATTTTATCATAAAGAAAAATGATATCGCTGCATTCGGTTACAATCCATCGAACCATTACGATTTCTATAAAAACATCCATAATTCGTAACTCTTTTTGTCGAAATAACGCGGAAAAACTGTTTGGCCGACAATACCTCTATGTCCCCACGTGCCGGTCGGGAGATTGACAAAGTTTGATCTTTGCCGTCATGTCGGTCCGGCGGCAGCCATTTTATCAAAAAGTAAAATGATATCGCTGCATTCGGTTACAATACAACGAACCATTACGATTTCTATAAAAACATCCATAATTCGTAACTCTTTTTGTCGAAATAACGCGGAAAAACTGTTTGGCCGACAATACCTCTATGTCCCCACGTGCCGGTCGGGAGATTGACGAAGTTTCAGCTTTGCGGTCATGTCGGTCCGGCGGGAGCCATTTTATCATAAAGAAAAATGATATCGCTGCATTCGGTTACAATCCATCGAACCATTACGATTTCTATAAAAACATCCATAATTCGTAACTCTTTTTGTCGAAATAACGCGGAAAAACTGTTTGGCCGACAATACCTCTATGTCCCCACGTGCCGGTCGGGAGATTGACAAAGTTTCTGCTTAGCGGTCTTGTCGGCCCGACGGGAGCCATTTTACCAAAAAGTAAAATGATATTCGTGCATTCGATTACAATTGGTCGAACCATTACGATTTCTATACAAATATCCATAATTCGTAACTCTTGTTATCGAAATAACGCGGAAAAATTGTTTGGCCCACAATTCTCCTATGTCCCCTCGTGCCGGTCGGGAAATTGACAAAGTTTGATCTTTGCCGTCATGTCGGTCCGGCGGCAGCCATTTTATCAAAACGTAAAATGATATCGTTGCATTCGGTTACAATTCATCGAACCATTACGATTTCTATAAAAATATCCATAATTCGTAACTCTTGTTATCGAAATAGCGCGGAAAAATTGTTTGGCCGACAATTCTCCTATGTCCCCTCGTGCCGGTCGGGAAATTGACAAAGTTTGATCTTTGCCGTCATGTCGGTCCGGCGGCAGCCATTTTATCAAAAAGTAAAATGATATCGTTGCATTCGGTTACAATTCATCGAACCATTACGATTTCTATAAAAACATCCATAATTCGTAACTCTTGTTATCGAAATAACGCGGAATAACTGTTTGGACGACAATGCTTCTATGTCCCTACGTACCGGTCAGGAGATTGTCGAAGTTTCAGCTTTGCGGTCATGTCGGTCCGGTGGCAGCCATTTTATCAAAAAGTAAAATGATATCGTTGCATTCGGTTACAATTCATCGAACCATTACGATTTCAATAAAAACATACATAATTCGTAACTCTTGTTATCGAAATAACGCGGAATAACTGTTTGGACGACAATGCTTCTATGTCCCTACGTACCGGTCAGGAGATTGACGAAGTTTCAGCTTTGCGGTCATGTCGGTCCGGCGGGAGCCATTTTATCATAAAGAAAAATGATATCGCTGCATTCGGTTACAATCCATCGAACCATTACGATTTCTATAAAAACATCCATAATTCGTAACTCTTTTTGTCGAAATAACGCGGAAAAACTGTTTGGCCGACAATACCTCTATGTCCCCACGTGCCGGTCGGGAGATTGACAAAGTTTCTGCTTAGCGGTCTTGTCGGCCCGACGGGAGCCATTTTACAAAAAAGTAAAATGATATTCGTGCATTCGATTACAATTGGTCGAACCATTACGATTTCTATACAAATATCCATAATTCGTAACTCTTGTTATCGAAATAACGCGGAAAAATTGTTTGGCCGACAATTCTCCTATGTCCCCTCGTGCCGGTCGGGAAATTGACAAAGTTTGATCTTTGCCGTCATGTCGGTCCGGCGGCAGCCATTTTATCAAAACGTAAAATGATATCGTTGCATTCGGTTACAATTCATCGAACCATTACGATTTCTATAAAAATATCCATAATTCGTAACTGTTGTTATCGAAATAGCGCGGAAAAATTGTTTGGCCGACAATTCTCCTATGTCCCCTCGTGCCGGTCGGGAAATTGACAAAGTTTGATCTTTGCCGTCATGTCGGTCCGGCGGCAGCCATTTTATCAAAAAGTAAAATGATATCGTTGCATTCGGTTACAATTCATCGAACCATTACGATTTCTATAAAAACATCCATAATTCGTAACTCTTGTTATCGAAATAACGCGGAATAACTGTTTGGACGACAATGCTTCTATGTCCCTACGTACCGGTCAGGAGATTGACGAAGTTTCAGCTTTGCGGTCATGTCGGTCCGGTGGCAGCCATTTTATCAAAAAGTAAAATGATATCGTTGCATTCGGTTACAATTCATCGAACCATTACGATTTCTATAAAAACATCCATAATTCGTAACTCTTGTTATCGAAATAACGCGGAATAACTGTTTGGCCGACAATGCTTCTATGTCCCTACGTACCGGTCAGGAGATTGACGAAGTTTCAGCTTTGCGGTCATGTCGGTCCGGCGGGAGCCATTTTATCAAAAAGTAAAATGATATCGCTGCATTCGGTTACAATCCATCGAACCATTACGATTTCTATAAAAACATCCATAATTCGTAACTCTTTTTGTCGAAATAACGCGGAAAAACTGTTTGGCCGACAATACCTCTATGTCCCCACGTGCCGGTCGGGAGATTGACAAAGTTTCTGCTTAGCGGTCTTGTCGGCCCGACGGGAGCCATTTTACCAAAAAGTAAAATGATATTCGTGCATTCGATTACAATTGGTCGAACCATTACGATTTCTATACAAATATCCATAATTCGTAACTCTTGTTATCGAAATAACGCGGAAAAATTGTTTGGCCGACAATTCTCCTATGTCCCCTCGTGCCGGTCGGGAAATTGACAAAGTTTGATCTTTGCCGTCATGTCGGTCCGGCGGCAGCCATTTTATCAAAACGTAAAATGATATCGTTGCATTCGGTTACAATTCATCGAACCATTACGATTTCTATAAAAATATCCATAATTCGTAACTCTTGTTATCGAAATAGCGCGGAAAAATTGTTTGGCCGACAATTCTCCTATGTCCCCTCGTGCCGGTCGGGAAATTGACAAAGTTTGATCTTTGCCATCGTGTCGGTCCGGCGGCATCCATTTTATCAAAAAGTAAAATGAAATCGTTGCATTCGGTTACAATTCATCGAACCATTACGATTTCTATAAAAACATCCATAATTCGTAACTCTTGTTATCGAAATAACGCGGAATAACTGTTTGGACGACAATGCTTCTATGTCCCTACGTACCGGTCAGGAGATTGTCGAAGTTTCAGCTTTGCGGTCATGTCGGTCCGGTGGCAGCCATTTTATCAAAAAGTAAAATGATATCGTTGCATTCGGTTACAATTCATCGAACCATTACGATTTCAATAAAAACATACATAATTCGTAACTCTTGTTATCGAAATAACGCGGAATAACTGTTTGGACGACAATGCTTCTATGTCCCTACGTACCGGTCAGGAGATTGACGAAGTTTCAGCTTTGCGGTCATGTCGGTCCGGCGGGAGCCATTTTATCATAAAGAAAAATGATATCGCTGCATTCGGTTACAATCCATCGAACCATTACGATTTCTATAAAAACATCCATAATTCGTAACTCTTTTTGTCGAAATAACGCGGAAAAACTGTTTGGCCGACAATACCTCTATGTCCCCACGTGCCGGTCGGGAGATTGACAAAGTATCTGCTTAGCGGTCTTGTCGGCCCGACGGGAGCCATTTTACCAAAAAGTAAAATGATATTCGTGCATTCGATTACAATTGGTCGAACCATTACGATTTCTATAAAAATATCCATAATTCGTAACTCTTGTTATCGAAATAACGCGGAAAAATTGTTTGGCCGACAATTCTCCTATGTCCCCTCGTGCCGGTCGGGAAATTGACAAAGTTTGATCTTTGCCGTCATGTCGGTCCGGCGGCAGCCATTTTATCAAAAAGTAAAATGATATCGTTGCATTCGGTTACAATTCATCGAACCATTACGATTTCTATAAAAATATCCATAATTCGTAACTCTTGTTATCGAAATAGCGCGGAAAAATTGTTTGGCCGACAATTCTCCTATGTCCCCTCGTGCCGTTCGGGAAATTGACAAAGTTTGATCTTTGCCGTCATGTCGGTCCGGCGGCAGCCATTTTATCAAAAAGTAAAATGATATCGTTGCATTCGGTTACAATTCATCGAACCATTACGATTTCTATAAAAACATCCATAATTCGTAACTCTTGTTATCGAAATAACGCGGAATAACTGTTTGGACGACAATGCTTCTATGTCCCTACGTACCGGTCAGGAGATTGACGAAGTTTCAGCTTTGCGGTCATGTCGGTCCGGTGGCAGCCATTTTATCAAAAAGTAAAATGATATCGTTGCATTCGGTTACAATTCATCGAACCATTACGATTTCTATAAAAACATCCATAATTCGTAACTCTTGTTATCGAAATAACGCGGAATAACTGTTTCGCCGACAATGCTTCTATGTCCCTACGTACCGGTCAGGAGATTGACGAAGTTTCAGCTTTGCGGTCATGTCGGTCCGGCGGGAGCCATTTTATCAAAAAGTAAAATGATATCGCTGCATTCGGTTACAATACAACGAACCATTACGATTTCTATAAAAACATCCATAATTCGTAACTCTTTTTGTCGAAATAACGCGGAAAAACTGTTTGGCCGACAATACCTCTATGTGCCCACGTGCCGGTCGGGAGATTGACGAAGTGTCTGCTTTGCGGTCATGTCGGCCCGGCGGGAGCCATTTTACCAAAAAGTAAAATGATATTCCAGCATTCGATTACAATTCGTCGAACCATTACGATTTCTATAAAAATATCCATAATTCGTAACTCTTGTTATCGAAATAACGCGGAAAAATTGTTTGGCCGACAATTCTCCTATGTCCCCTCGTGCCGGTCGGGAAATTGACAAAGTTTGATCTTTGCCGTCATGTCGGTCCGGCGGCAGCCATTTTATCAAAAAGTAAAATGATATCGTTGCATTCGGTTACAATTCATCGAACCATTACGATTTCTATAAAAATATCCATAATTCGTAACTCTTGTTATCGAAATAACGCGGAAAAGTTGTTTGGCCGACAATTCTCCTATGTCCCCTCGTGCCGGTCGGGAAATTGACAAAGTTTGATCTTTGCCGTCATGTCGGTCCGGCGGCAGCCATTTTATCAAAAAGTAAAATGATATCGTTGCATTCGGTTACAATTCATCGAACCATTACGATTTCTATAAAAACATCCATAATTCGTAACTCTTGTTATCGAAATAACGCGGAATAACTGTTTGGACGACAATGCTTCTATGTCCCTACGTACCGGTCAGGAGATTGACGAAGTTTCAGCTTTGCGGTCATGTCGGTCCGGTGGCAGCCATTTTATCTAAAAGTAAAATGATTTCGTTGCATTCGGTTACAATTCATCGAACCATTACGATTTCTATAAAAACATCCATAATTCGTAACTCTTGTTATCGAAATAACGCGGAATAACTGTTTGGCCGACAATGCTTCTATGTACCTACGTACCGGTCGGGAGATTGACAAAGTGTCTGCTTTGCGGTCATGTCGGCCAGGCGGGAGCCATTTTACCAAAAAGTAAAATGATATTCCAGCATTCGATTACAATTCGTCGAACCATTACGATTTCTATAAAAATATCCATAATTCGTAACTCTTGTTATCGAAATAACGCGGAAAAATTGTTTGGCCGACAACTCTCCTATGTCCCCTCGTGCCGGTCGGGAAATTGACAAAGTTTGATCTTTGCCGTCATGTCGGTCCGGCGGCAGCCATTTTATCAAAAAGTAAAATGATATCGTTGCATTCGGTTACAATCCATCGAACCATTACGATTTCTATAAAAATATCCATAATTCGTAACTCCTGTTATCGAAATAACGCGGAAAAATTGTTTGGCCGACAATTCTCCTATGTCCCCTCGTGCCGGTCGGGAGATTGACAAAGTGTCTGCTTAGCGGTCATGTCGGCCCGGAGGGAGCCATTTTACCAAAAAGTAAAATGATATTCGTGCATTCGATTGCAATTCGTAGAACCATTACGATTTCTATAAAAACATCCATAATTCGTAACTCTTGTTATCGAAATAACGCAGAATAACTGTTTGGCCGACAATGCTTCTATGTCCCTACGTACCGGTCAGGAGATTGACGAAGTTTCAGCTTTGCGGTCATGTCGGTCCGGCGGGAGCCATTTTGTCAAAAAGTAAAATGATATCGCTGCATTCGGTTACAATCCTTCGAACCATTACGATTTCTATAAAAATATCCATAATTCGTAACTCTTGTTATCGAAATAACGCGGAGAAACTGTTTGGCCGTCAATTCTTCTATGTCCCCACGTGCCGGTCAGGAAATTGACAAAGTTTGATCTTTGCCGTCATGTCGGTCCGGCGGCAGCCATTTTATCAAAATTACAATGATATCGTTGCATTCGGTTACAATTCATCGAACCATTACGGTTTCTATAAAAGCATCCATAATTCGTAACTCTTGTTATCGAAATAACGCGGAATAACTGTTTGGCCGACAATGCTTCTATGTCCCTACGTACCGGTCAGGAGATTGACGAAGTTTCAGCTTTGCGGTCATGTCGGTCCGGCGGGAGCCATTTTATCAAAAAGTAAAATGATATCGCTGCATTCGGTTACAATCCATCGAACCATTACGATTTCTATAAAAACACCCATAATTCGTAACTCTTGTTATCGAAATAACGCGGAATAACTGTTTGGCCGACAATGCTTCTATGTCTCTACGTACCGGTCAGGAGATTGACGAAGTTTCAGATTTGCGGTCATGTCGGTCCGACCGCAGCCATTTTATCAAAAAGTAAAATGATATCGTTGCATTCGGTTACAATTCATCGAACCATTACGATTTCTATAAAAACATACATAATTCGTAACTCTTGTTATCGAAATAACGCGGAATAACTGTTTGGCCGACAATGCTTCTATGTACCTACGTACCGGTCAGGAGATTGACAAAGTTTCAGCTTTGCGGTCATCGTCGGTCCGGCGGGAGCCAATTTACCAAAAAGTAAAATGATATTCCAGCATTCGATTACATTTCGTCGAACCATTACGATTTCTATAAAAATATCCATAATTCGTAATTCTTGTTATCGAAATAACGCGGAAAAATTGTTTGGCCGACAATTCTCCTATGTCCCCTCGTGCCGGGCAGGAAATTGACAAAGTTTGATCTTTGCCGTCATGTCGGTCCGGCGGCAGCCATTTTATCAAAATTAAAATGATATCGTTGCATTCGGTTACAATTCATCGAACCATTACGATTTCTATAAAAGCATCCATAATTCGTAACTCTTGTTATCGAAATAACGCGGAATAACTGTTTGGCCGACAATGCTTCTATGTCCCTACGTACCGGTCAGGAGATTGACGAAGTTTCAGCTTTGCGGTCATGTCGGTCCGGCGGGAGCCATTTTATCAAAAAGTAAAATGATATCGCTGCATTCGGTTACAATCCATCGAACCATTACGATTTCTATAAAAACATCCATAATTCGTAACTCTTTTTGTCGAAATAACGCGGAAAAACTGTTTGGCCGACAATACCTCTATGTCCCCACGTGCCGGTCGGGAGATTGACAAAGTGTCTGCTTAGCGGTCATGTCGGCCCGGAGGGAGCCATTTTACCAAAAAGTAAAATGATATTCGTGCATTCGATTGCAATTCGTAGAACCATTACGATTTCTATAAAAACATCCATAATTCGTAACTCTTGTTATCGAAATAACGCAGAATAACTGTTTGGCCGACAATGCTTCTATGTCCCTACGTACCGGTCAGGAGATTGACGAAGTTTCAGCTTTGCGGTCATGTCGGTCCGGCGGGAGCCATTTTGTCAAAAAGTAAAATGATATCGCTGCATTCGGTTACAATCCTTCGAACCATTACGATTTCTATAAAAATATCCATAATTCGTAACTCTTGTTATCGAAATAACGCGGAGAAACTGTTTGGCCGACAATTCTTCTATGTCCCTACGTACCGGTCAGGAGATTGACGAAGTTTCAGCTTTGCGGTCATCGTCGGTCCGGCGGGAGCCATTTTACCAAAAAGTAAAATGATATTCCAGCATTCGATTACATTTCGTCGAACCATTACGATTTCTATAAAAATATCCATAATTCGTAATTCTTGTTATCGAAATAACGCGGAAAAATTGTTTGGCCGACAATTCTCCTATGTCCCCTCGTGCCGGTCAGGAAATTGACAAAGTTTGATCTTTGCCGTCATGTCGGTCCGGCGGCAGCCATTTTATCAAAATTAAAATGATATCGTTGCATTCGGTTACAATTCATCGAACCATTACGATTTCTATAAAAGCATCCATAATTCGTAACTCTTGTTATCGAAATAACGCGGAATAACTGTTTGGCCGACAATGCTTCTATGTCCCTACGTACCGGTCAGGAGATTGACGAAGTTTCAGCTTTGCGGTCATGTCGGTCCGGCGGGAGCCATTTTATCAAAAAGTAAAATGATATCGCTGCATTCGGTTACAATCCATCGAACCATTACGATTTCTATAAAAACATCCATAATTCGTAACTCTTTTTGTCGAAATAACGCGGAAAAACTGTTTGGCCGACAATACCTCTATGTCCCCACGTGCCGGTCGGGAGATTGACAAAGTGTCTGCTTAGCGGTCATGTCGGCCCGGAGGGAGCCATTTTACCAAAAAGTAAAATGATATTCGTGCATTCGATTGCAATTCGTAGAACCATTACGATTTCTATAAAAACATCCATAATTCGTAACTCTTGTTATCGAAATAACGCAGAATAACTGTTTGGCCGACAATGCTTCTATGTCCCTACGTACCGGTCAGGAGATTGACGAAGTTTCAGCTTTGCGGTCATGTCGGTCCGGCGGGAGCCATTTTGTCAAAAAGTAAAATGATATCGCTGCATTCGGTTACAATCCTTCGAACCATTACGATTTCTATAAAAATATCCATAATTCGTAACTCTTGTTATCGAAATAACGCGGAGAAACTGTTTGGCCGACAATTCTTCTATGTCCCCACGTGCCGGTCGGGAGATTGACAAAGTGTCTGCTAAGCGGTCATGTCGGCCCGGCGGGAGCCATTTTACCAAAAAGTAAAATGATATTCGTGCATTCGATTACAATTCGTCGAACCATTACGATTTCTATAAAAATATCCATAATTCGTAACTCTTGTTATCGAAATAACGCGGAGAAACTGTTTGGCCGACAATTCTTCTATGTCCCCACGTGCCGGTCGGGAGATTGACAAAGACCCAGCTTTCCGGTCAGGTCTGTCCGGCGGGTGCAATTTTATAAATAAAATAAATTGATATCGCTGCACTCTACTACAACTCCTCGCACCATTACGATTTCTATAAAAACATCCATAATTCGTAATTCTTGTTATCGAAATAACACGAAAAAACTGTTCGGCCGACATTTCTTCTATGTCCCGACGTGCCGGTCGGGAGATTGACAATGTTTCAGCTTTGCGCTCATGCCGGCCCGGCGGGAGACATTTTATCAAAAAGTAAAATGATATCGCTGCATTCGGTTACAATCCATCGAACCATTACGATTTCTATAAAAACATCCATAATTCGTAACTCTTTTTGTCGAAATAACGCGGAAAAACTGTTTGGCCGACAATGCTTCTATGTCCCTACGTACCGGTCAGGAGATTGACGAAGTTTCAGCTTTGCGGTCATGTCGGTCCGGCGGGAGCCATTTTGTCAAAAAGTAAAATGATATCGCTGCATTCGGTTACAATCCTTCGAACCATTACGATTTCTATAAAAATATCCATAATTCGTAACTCTTTTTATCGCAATAACGCGGAGAAACTGTTTGGCCGACAATTCTTCTATGTCCCCACGTGCCGGTCGGGGGATTGACAAAGACCCAGCTTTCCGGTCAGGTCTGTCCGGCGGGTGCAATTTTATAAATAAAATAAATTAATATCGCTGCACTCTACTACAACTCGTCGCACCATTACGATTTCTATAAAAACATCCATAATTCGTAACTCTTTTTGTCGAAATAACGCGGAAAAACTGTTTGGCCGACAATACCTCTATGTCCCCACGTGCCGGTCGGGAGATTGACAAAGTGTCTGCTTAGCGGTCATGTCGGCCCGGCGGGAGCCATTTTACCAAAAAGTAAAATGATATTCGTGCATTCGATTACAATTCGTCGAACCATTACGATTTCTATAAAAATATCCATAATTCGTAACTCTTGTTATCGAAATAACGCGGAGAAACTGTTTGGCCGACAATTCTTCTATGTCCCCACGTGCCGGTCGGGAGATTGACAAAGACCCAGCTTTCCGGTCAGGTCTGTCCGGCGGGTGCAATTTTATAAATAAAATAAATTGATATCGCTGCACTCTACTACAACTCGTCGCACCATTACGATTTCTATAAAAACATCCATAATTCGTAATTCTTGTTATCGAAATAACACGAAAAAACTGTTCGGCCGACATTTCTTCTATGTCCCGACGTGCCGGTCGGGAGATTGACAATGTTTCAGCTTTGCGGTCATGCCGGCCCGGCGGGAGACATTTTATCAAAAAGTAAAATGATATCGCTGCATTCGGTTACAATTCATCGAACCATTACGATTTCTCTGAAAACATCCATAATTCGTAATTCTTTTTATCGAAATAACGCGGAAAAACTGTTTGGCCGACAATTCTCCTATGTCGCCTTGTGCCGGTCGGGAAATTGACAAAGTTTGATCTCTGCCGTCATGTCGGTCCGGCGGCAGTCATTTTATCAAAAAGTAAAATGATATCGTTGCGTTCGGTTACAATTCATCGAACCATTACGATTTCTATAAAAATATCCATAATTCGTAACTCTTGTTATCGAAATAACGCGGAAAAATTGTTTGGCCGACAATTCTACTATGTCCCCTCGTGCCGATCGGGAAATTGACGAAGTTTCAGCTTTGCGGTCATGTCGGTCCGGCGGGAGCCATTTTATCAAAAAGTAAAATGATATCGCTGCATTCGGTTACAATCCATCGAACCATTACGATTTCTATAAAAACATCCATAATTCGTAACTCTTGTCATCGAAATAACGCGGAATATCTGTTTGGCCGACAATGCTTCTATGTCCCTACGTACCGGTCAGGAGATTGACGAAGTTTCAGCTTTGCGGTCATGTCGGTCCGGCGGCAGCCATTTTATCAAAAAGTAAAATGATATCGCTGCATTCGGTTACAATCCATCGAACCATTACGATTTCTATAAAAACATCCATAATTCGTAACTCTTTTTGTCGAAATAACGCGGAAAAACTGTTTGGCCGACAATGCTTCTATGTCCCTACGTACCGGTCAGGAGATTGACGAAGTATCAGCTTTGCGGTCATGTCGGTCCGGCGGGAGTGATTTTGTCAAAAAGTAAAATGATATCGCTGCATTCGGTTACAGTCCATCGAACCATTACGATTTCTATAAAAACATCCATAATTCGTAACTCTTTTTGTCGAAACAACGCGGAAAAACAGTTTGGCCGACAATGCTTCTATGTCCCTACGTACCGGTCAGGAGATTGACGAAGTATCAGCTTTGCGGTCATGTCGGTCCGGCGGGAGTGATTTTGTCAAAAAGTACAATGATATCGCTGCATTCGGTTACAATCCATCGAACCATTACGATTTCTATAAAAATATCCATAATTCGTAACTCTTTTTAGCGAAATAACGCGGAGAAACTGTTTGGCCGACAATTCTTCTATGTCCCCACGTGCCGGTCGGGGGATTGACAAAGACCCAGCTTTCCGGTCAGGTCTGTCCGGGTGCAATTTTATAAATAAAATAAATTGATATCGCTGCACTCTACTACAACTCGTCGCACCATTACGATTTCTATAAAAACATCCATAATTCGTAATTTTTGTTATCGAAATAACACGAAAAAACTGTTCGGCCGACATTTCTTCTATGTCCCGACGTGCCGGTCGGGAGATTGACAATGTTTCAGCTTTGCGGTCATGCCGGCCCGGCGGGAGACATTTTATCAAAAAGTAAAATGATATCGCTGCATTCGGCTACAATTCATCGAACCATTACGATTTCTCTGAAAACATCCATAATTCGTAATTCTTTTTATCGAAATAACGCGGAAAAACTGTTTGGCCGACAATTCTTCTATGTCCCCACGTGCCGGTCGGGAAATTGACAAAGTTTGATCTTTGACGTCATGTCGGTCCGGCGGCAGTCATTTTATCAAAAAGTAAAATGATATCGTTGCATTCGGTTACAATTCATCGAACCATTACGATTTCTATAAAAATATCCATAATTCGTAACTCTTGTTATCGAAATAACGCGGAGAAACTGTTTGGCCGATAATTCTTCTATGTCCCCACGTGCCGGTCGGGAGATTGACAAAGTGTCTGCTTAGCGGTCAGGTCGGCCCGGCGGGAGCCATTTTACCAAAAAGTAAAATGATATTCGTGCATTCGATTGCAATTCGTCGAACCATTACGATTTCTATAAAAATATCCATAATTCGTAACTCTTTTTATCGAAATAACGCGGAGAAACTGTTTGGCCGACAATTCTTCTATGTCCCCACGTGCCGGTCGGGAGATTGACAAAGACCCAGCTTTCCGGTCAGGTCTGTCCGGCGGGTGCAATTTTATAAATAAAATAAATTGATATCGCTGCACTCTACTACAACTCGTCGCACCATTACGATTTCTATAAAAACATCCATAATTCGTAATTCTTGTTATCGAAATAACACGAAAAAACTGTTCGGCCGACATTTCTTCTATGTCCCGACGTGCCGGTCGGGAGATTGATAATGTTTCAGCTTTGCGGTCATGCCGGCCCGGCGGGAGACATTTTATCAAAAAGTTAAATGATATCGCTGCATTCGGTTACAATTCATCGAACCATTACGATTTCTCTGAAAACATCCATAATTCGTAATTCTTTCTATCGAAATAACGCGGAAAAACTGTTTGGCCGACAATTCTCCTATGTCGCCTCGTGCCGGTCGGGAAATTGACAAAGTTTGATCTTTGCCGTCATGTCGGTCCGGCGGCAGTCATTTTATCAAAAAGTAAAATGATATCGTTGCGTTCGGTTACAATTCATCGAACCATTACGATTTCTATAAAAATATCCATAATTCGTAACTCTTGTTATCGAAATAACGCGGAAAAATTGTTTGGCCGACAATTCTACTATGTCCCCTCGTGCCGATCGGGAAATTGACGAAGTTTCAGCTTTACGGTCATGTCGGTCCGGCGGGAGCCATTTTATCAAAAAGTAAAATGATATCGCTGCATTCGGTTACAATCCATCGAACCATTACGATTTCTATAAAAACATCCATAATTCGTAACTCTTGTCATCGAAATAACGCGGAATATCTGTTTGGCCGACAATGCTTCTATGTCCCTACGTACCGGTCAGGAGATTGACGAAGTTTCAGCTTTGCGGTCATGTCGGTCCGGCGGCAGCCATTTTATCAAAAAGTAAAATGATATCGCTGCATTCGGTTACAATCCATCGAACCATTACGATTTCTATAAAAACATCCATAATTCGTAACTCTTTTTATCGAAATAACGCGGAGAAACTGTTTGGCCGACAATTCTTCTATGTCCCCACGTGCCGGTCGGGAGATTGACAAAGACCCAGCTTTCCGGTCAGGTCTGTCCGGCGGGTGCAATTTTATAAATAAAATAAATTGATATCGCTGCACTCTACTACAACTCGTCGCACCATTACGATTTCTATAAAAACATCCATAATTCGTAATTCTTGTTATCGAAATAACACGAAAAAACTGTTCGGCCGACATTTCTTCTATGTCCCGACGTGCCGGTCGGGAGATTGATAATGTTTCAGCTTTGCGGTCATGCCGGCCCGGCGGGAGACATTTTATCAAAAAGTTAAATGATATCGCTGCATTCGGTTACAATTCATCGAACCATTACGATTTCTCTGAAAACATCCATAATTCGTAATTCTTTCTATCGAAATAACGCGGAAAAACTGTTTGGCCGACAATTCTCCTATGTCGCCTCGTGCCGGTCGAGAAATTGACAAAGTTTGATCTTTGCCGTCATGTCGGTCCGGCGGCAGTCATTTTATCAAAAAGTAAAATGATATCGTTGCGTTCGGTTACAATTCATCGAACCATTACGATTTCTATAAAAATATCCATAATTCGTAACTCTTGTTATCGAAATAACGCGGAAAAATTGTTTGGCCGACAATTCTACTATGTCCCCTCGTGCCGATCGGGAAATTGACGAAGTTTCAGCTTTGCGGTCATGTCGGTCCGGCGGGAGCCATTTTATCAAAAAGTAAAATGATATCGCTGCATTCGGTTACAATCCATCGAACCATTACGATTTCTATAAAAACATCCATAATTCGTAACTCTTGTCATCGAAATAACGCGGAATATCTGTTTGGCCGACAATGCTTCTATGTCCCTACGTACCGGTCAGGAGATTGACGAAGTTTCAGCTTTGCGGTCATGTCGGTCCGGCGGCAGCCATTTTATCAAAAAGTAAAATGATATCGCTGCATTCGGTTACAATCCATCGAACCATTACGATTTCTATAAAAACATCCATAATTCGTAACTCTTTTTGTCGAACTAACGCGGAAAAACTGTTTGGCCGACAATGCTTCTATGTCCCTACGTACCGGTCAGGAGATTGACGAAGTATCAGCTTTGCGGTCATGTCGGTCCGGCGGGAGTGATTTTGTCAAAAAGTAAAATGATATCGCTGCATTCGGTTACAATCCATCGAACCATTACGATTTCTATAAAAACATCCATAATTCGTAACTCTTTTTGTCGAAACAACGCGGAAAAACAGTTTGGCCGACAATGCTTCTATGTCCCTACGTACCGGTCAGGAGATTGACGAAGTATCAGCTTTGCGGTCATGTCGGTCCGGCGGGAGTGATTTTGTCAAAAAGTAAAATGATATCGCTGCATTCGGTTACAATCCATCGAACCATTACGATTTCTATAAAAATATCCATAATTCGTAACTCTTTTTAGCGAAATAACGCGGAGAAACTGTTTGGCCGACAATTCTTCTATGTCCCCACGTGCCGGTCCGGGGATTGACAAAGACCCAGCTTTCCGGTCAGGTCTGTCCGGGTGCAATTTTATAAATAAAATAAATTGATATCGCTGCACTCTACTACAACTCGTCGCACCATTACGATTTCTATAAAAACATCCATAATTCGTAATTTTTGTTATCGAAATAACACGAAAAAACTGTTCGGCCGACATTTCTTCTATGTCCCGACGTGCCGGTCGGTAGATTGACAATGTTTCAGCTTTGCGGTCATGCCGGCCCGGCGGGAGACATTTTATCAAAAAGTAAAATGATATCGCTGCATTCGGCTACAATTCATCGAACCATTACGATTTCTCTGAAAACATCCATAATTCGTAATTCTTTTTATCGAAATAACGCGGAAAAACTGTTTGGCCGACAATTCTTCTATGTCCCCACGTGCCGGTCGGGAAATTGACAAAGTTTGATCTTTGACGTCATGTCGGTCCGGCGGCAGTCATTTTATCAAAAAGTAAAATGATATCGTTGCATTCGGTTACAATTCATCGAACCATTACGATTTCTATAAAAATATCCATAATTCGTAACTCTTGTTATCGAAATAACGCGGAGAAACTGTTTGGCCGACAATTCTTCTATGTCCCCACGTGCCGGTCGGGAGATTGACAAAGTGTCTGCTTAGCGGTCAGGTCGGCCCGGCGGGAGCCATTTTACCAAAAAGTAAAATGATATTCGTGCATTCGATTGCAATTCGTCGAACCATTACGATTTCTATAAAAATTTCCATAATTCGTAACTCTTTTTATCGAAATAACGCGGAGAAACTGTTTGGCCGACAATTCTTCTATGTCCCCACGTGCCGGTCGGGAGATTGACAAAGACCCAGCTTTCCGGTCAGGTCTGTCCGGCGGGTGCAATTTTATAAATAAAATAAATTGATATCGCTGCACTCTACTACAACTCGTCGCACCATTACGATTTCTATAAAAACATCCATAATTCGTAATTCTTGTTATCGAAATAACACGAAAAAACTGTTCGGCCGACATTTCTTCTATGTCCCGACGTGCCGGTCGGGAGATTGATAATGTTTCAGCTTTGCGGTCATGCCGGCCCGGCGGGAGACATTTTATCAAAAAGTTAAATGATATCGCTGCATTCGGTTACAATTCATCGAACCATTACGATTTCTCTGAAAACATCCATAATTCGTAATTCTTTCTATCGAAATAACGCGGAAAAACTGTTTGGCCGACAATTCTCCTATGTCGCCTCGTGCCGGTCGGGAAATTGACAAAGTTTGATCTTTGCCGTCATGTCGGTCCGGCGGCAGTCATTTTATCGAAAAGTAAAATGATATCGTTGCATTCGGTTACAATTCATCGAACCATTACGATTTCTATAAAAATATCCATAATTCGTAACTCTTGTTATCGAAATAACGCGGAAAAATTGTTTGGCCGACAATTCTACTATGTCCCCTCGTGCCGATCAGGAAATTGACGAAGTTTCAGCTTTGCGGTCATGTCGGTCCGGCGGGAGCCATTTTATCAAAAAGTAAAATGATATCGCTGCATTCGGTTACAATCCATCGAACCATTACGATTTCTATAAAAACATCCATAACTCGTAACTCTTTTTGTCGAAATAACGCGGAAAAACTGTTTGGCCGACGATACCTCTATGTCCCCACGTGCCGGTCGGGAGATTGACAAAGTGTCTGCTAAGCGGTCATGTCGGCCCGGCGGGAGCCATTTTACCAAAAAGTAAAATGATATTCGTGCATTCGATTACAATTCGTCGAACCATTACGATTTCTATAAAAATATCCATAATTCGTAACTCTTTTTATCGCAATAACGCGGAGAAACTGTTTGGCCGACAATTCTTCTATGTCCCCACGTGCCGGTCGGGGGATTGACAAAGACCCAGCTTTCCGGTCAGGTCTGTCCGGCGGGTGCAATTTTATAAACACAATAAATTAATATCGCTGCACTCTACTACAACTCGTCGCACCATTACGATTTCTATAAAAACATCCATAATTCGTAACTCTTTTTGTCGAAATAACGCGGAAAAACTGTTTGGCCGACAATACCTCTATGTCCCCACGTGCCGGTCGGGAGATTGACAAAGTGTCTGCTTAGCGGTCATGTCGGCCCGGCGGGAGCCATTTTACCAAAAAGTAAAATGATATTCGTGCATTCGATTACAATTCGTCGAACCATTACGATTTCTATAAAAATATCCATAATTCGTAACTCTTGTTATCGAAATAACGCGGAAAAATTGTTTGGCCGACAATTCTACTATGTCCCCTCGTGCCGATCGGGAAATTGACAAAGTTTGATCTTTGCCGTCAAGTCGGTCCGGCGGCAGCCATTTTATCAAAAAGTAGAATGATATCGTTGCATTCGGTTACAATTCATCGAACCATTACGATTTCTATAAAAACATCCATAATTAGTAACTCTTGTTATCGAAATAACGCGGAATAACTGTTTGGCCGACAATGCTCCTATGTCCCTACGTACCGGTCAGGAGATTGACGAAGTTTCAGCTTTGCGGTCATCGTCGGTCCGGCGGGAGCCATTTTATCAAAAAGTAAAATGATTTCGCTGCATTCGGTTACAATTCACCGAACCATTACGATTTCTATAAAAACATCCATAATTCGTAACTCTTTTTGTCGAAATACCGCGGAAAAGCTGTTTGGCGGACAATACCTCTATGTCCCCACGTGCCGGTCGGGAGATTGACGAAGTTTCAGCTTTGCGGTCATGTCGGTCCGGTGGCAGCCATGTTACCAAAAAGTAGAATGATATTCCAGCATTCGATTACAATTCGTCGAACCATTACGATTTCTATAAAAGTATCCATAATTCGTAACTCTTGTTATCGAAATAACGCGGAAAAATTGTTTGGCCGGCAATTCTCCTATGTCCCCTCGTGCCGGTCAGGAAATTGACAAAGTTTGATCTTTGCCGTCATGTCGGTCCGGCGGCAGCCATTTTATCAGAAAGTAAAATGATATCGCTGCATTCGGTTACAATTCATCGTACCATTACGATTTCTATAAAAACATCCATAATTCGTAACTCTTGTTATCGAAATAACGCGGAATAACTGTTTGGACGACAATGCTTCTATGACCCTACGTACCGGTCAGGAGATTGACGAAGTTTCAGCTTTGCGGTCATCGTCGGTCCGGCGGGAGCCATTTTATCAAAAAGTAAAATGATTTCGTTGCATTCGGTTACAATTCATCGAACCATTACGATTTCTATAAAACCATCCAGAATTCGTAACTCTTTTTGTCGAAATAACGCGGAAAAACTGTTTGGCCGGCAATACCGCTATGTCCCTACGTGCCGGTCGGGAGATTGACAAAGTTTGATCTTTGCCGTCATGTCGGTTCGGCGGCAGTCATTTTATCAAAAACTAAAATGATATTCCAGCATTCGATTACAATTCGTCGAACCATTACGATTTCTATAAAAATATCCATAATTCGTAACTCTTGTTATCGAAATAACGCGGAAAAATTGTTTGGCCGACAATTCTCCTATGTCCCTACTTACCAGTCAGGAGATTGACGAAGTTTCAGCTTTGCGGTCATGTCGGTCCGGCGGGAGCCACTTTATCAAAAAGTAAAATGATGTCGCTGCATTCGGTTACAATCCATCGAACTATTACGATTTCTATAAAAACATCCATAATTCGTAACTCTTTTTGTCGAAATAACGCGGAAAAACTGTTTGGCCGACAATACCTCTATGTCCCCACGTGCCGGTCGGGAGATTGACAAAGTTCTGCTCAGCGGTCATGTCGGCCCGCCGGGAGCCATTTTACCAAAAAGTAAAATGATATTCGTGCATTCGATTACAATTCGTCGAACCATTACGATTTCTATAAAAATATCCATAATTCGTAACTCTTTTTGTCGATATAACGCGGAAAAATTGTTTGGCCGACAATTCTCCTATGTCCCCTCGTGCCGGTCGGGAAATTGACAAAGTTTGATCTTTGCCGTCATGTCGGTCCGGCGGCAGCCATTTTATCAAAAAGTAAAATGATATCGTTGCATTCGGTTACAATTCATCGAACCATTACGATTTCTATAAAAATATCCATAATTCGTAACTCTTGTTATCGGAATAACGCGGAAAAATTGTTTGGCCGACAATTCTCCTATGTCCCCTCGTGCCGGTCGGGAAATTGACAAAGTTTGATCTTTGCCGTCATGTCGGTCCGGCGGCAGCCATTTTACCAAAAAGTAAAATGATATTCCAGCATTCGATTACAATTCGTCGAACCATTATGATTTCTATAAAAATATCCATAATTCGTAACTCTTGTTATCGAAATAACGCGGAAAAATTGTTTGGCCGACAATTCTCCTATGTCCCCTCGTGCCGATCGGGAAATTGACAAAGTTTGATCTTTGCCGTCATGTCGGTCCGGCGGCAGCCATTTTATCAAAAAGTAAAATGATATCGTTGCATTCGGTTACAATTCATCGAACCATTACGAATTCTATAAAAACATCCATAATTCGTAACTCTTGTTATCGAAATAACGCGGAATAACTGTTTGGCCGACAATGCTTCTATGTCCCTACGTACCGGTCAGGAGATTGACGAAGTTTCTGCTCTGCGGTCATGTCGGTCCGGCGGGAGCCATTTTATCAAAAAGTAAAATGACATCGCTTCATTCGGTTACAATCCATCGAACCATTACGATTTCTATAAAAACATCCATAATTCGTAACTCTTTTTGTCGAAATAACGCGGAAAAACTGTTTGGCCGTCAATACCTCTATGTCCCCACGTGCCGGTCGGGAGATTGACAAAGTGTCTGCTTAGCGGTCATGTCGGCCCGGAGGGAGCCATTTTACCAAAAAGTAAAATGATATTCGTGCATTCGATTACAATTGGTCGAATCATTACGATTTCTATAAAAATATCCATAATTCGTAACTCTTGTTATCGAAATAACGCGGAAAAATTGTTTGGCCGACAATTCTCCTATGTCCCGTCGTGCCGGTCGGGAAATTGACAAAGTTTGATCTTTGCCGTCATGTCGGTCCGGCGGCAGCCATTTTATCATAAAGTAAAATGATATCGTTGCATTCGGTTACAATTCATCGAACCATTACGATTTCTATAAAAATATCCATAATTCGTAACTCTTTTTGTCGATATAACGCGGAAAAATTGTTTGGCCGACAATTCTCCTATGTCCCCTCGTGCCGATCGGAAAATTGACAAAGTTTGATCTTTGCCGTCATGTCGGTCCGGCGGCAGCCATTTTATCAAAAAGTAAAATGATATCGTTGCATTCGGTTACAACTCATCGAACCATTACGAATTCTATAAAAACATCCATAATTCGTAACTCTTGTTATCGAAATAACGCGGAATAACTGTTTGGCCGACAATGCTTCTATGTCCCTACGTACCGGTCAGGAGATTGACAAAGTTTGATCTTTGCCGTCATGTCGGTCCAGCGGCAGCCATTTTATCAAAAAGTAAAATATCGTTGCATTCGATTACAATTCATCGATCCATTACGATTTCTATAAAAACATCCACAATTCGTAACTCTTGTTATCGAAATAACGCGGAATAACTGTTTGGCCGACAGTGCTTCTACGTCCCTACGTACCGGTCAGGAGATTGACGAAGTTTCAGCTTTGCGGTCATCGTCGGTCCGGCGGGAGCCATTTTATCAAAAAGTAAAATGATTTTGCTGCATTCGGTTACAATTCATCGAACTATTACGATTTCTATAAAAACATCCATAATTCGTAACTCTTTTTGTCGAAATAACGCGGAAAAACTGTTTCGCCGACAATACCTCTATGTCCCCACGTGCCGGTCGGGAGATTGACAAAGTTCTGCTTAGCGGTCATGTCGGCCCGGCGGGAGCCATTTTACCAAAAAGTAAAATGATATTCGTGCATTCGATTACAATTCGTCGAACCATTACGATTTCTATAAAAATATCCATAATTCGTAACTCTTGTTGTCGATATAACGCGGAAAAATTGTTTGGCCGACAATTCTCCTATGTCCCCTCGTGCCGGTCGGGAAATTGACAAAGTTTGATCTTTGCCGTCATGTCGGTCCGGCGGCAGCCATTTTATCAAAAAGTAAAATGATATCGTTGCATTCGGTTACAATTCATCGAACCATTACGATTTCTATAAAAATATCCATAATTCGTAACTCTTGTTATCGGAATAACGCGGAAAAATTGTTTGGCCGACAATTCTCCTATGTCCCCTCGTGCCGGTCGGGAAATTGACAAAGTTTGATCTTTGCCGTCATGTCGGTCCGGCGGCAGCCATTTTACCAAAAAGTAAAATGATATTCCAGCATTCGATTACAATTCGTCGAACCATTATGATTTCTATAAAAATATCCATAATTCGTAACTCTTGTTATCGAAATAACGCGGAAAAATTGTTTGGCCGACAATTCTCCTATGTCCCCTCGTGCCGATCGGGAAATTGACAAAGTTTGATCTTTGCCGTCATGTCGGTCCGGCAGCAGCCATTTTATCAAAAAGTAAAATGATATCGTTGCATTCGGTTACAATTCATCGAACCATTACGATTTCTATAAAAGCATCCATAATTCGTAACTCTTGTTATCGAAATAACGAGGAATAACTGTTTGGCCGACAATGCTTCTATGTCCCTACGTACCGGTCAGGAGATTGACGAAGTTTCAGCTTTGCGGTCATGTCGGTCCGGCGGGAGCCATTTTATCAAAAAGTAACATGATATCGCTGCATTCGGTTACAATCCATCGAACCATTACGATTTCTATAAAAACATCCATAATTCGTAACTCTTTTTGTCGAAATAACGCGGAAAAACTGTTTGGCCGACAATACCTCTATGTGCCCACGTGCCGGTCGGGAGATTGACAAAGTGTCTGCTTTGCGGTCATGTCGGCCCGGCGGGAGCCATTTTACCAAAAAGTAAAATGATATTCCAGCAGTCGATTACAATTCGTCGAACCATTACGATTTCTATAAAAATATCCATAATTCGTAACTCTTGTTATCGAAATAACGCGGAAAAATTGTTTGGCCGACAATTCTCCTATGTCCCCTCGTGCCGGTCGGGAAATTGACAAAGTTTGATCTTTGCCGTCATGTCGGTCCGGCGGCAGCCATTTTATCAAAAAGTAAAATGATATCGTTGCATTCGGTTACAATTCATCGAACCATTACGATTTCTATAAAAATATCCATAATTCCTAACTCTTGTTATCGAAATAACGTGGAATAACTGTTTGGCCGACAATGCTTCTATGTCCCTACGTACCGGTCAGGAGATTGACAAAGTTTGATCTTTGCCGTCATGTCGGTCCGGCGGCAGCCATTTTACCAAAAAGTAAAATGATATCGTTGCATTCGGTTACAATTCATCGAACCATTACGATTTCTATAAAAACATCCATAATTCGTAACTCTTGTTATCGAAATAACGCGGAATAACTGTTTGGACGACAATGCTTCTATGTCCCTACGTACCGGTCAGGAGATTGACGAAGTTTCAGCTTTGAGGTCATGTCGGTCCGGTGGCAGCCATTTTATCAAAAAGTAAAATGATTTCGTTGCATTCGGTTACAATTCATCGAACCATTACGATTTCTATAAAAACATCCATAATTCGTAACTCTTGTTATCGAAATAACGCGGAATAACTGTTTGGCCGACAGTGCTTCTACGTCCCTACGTACCGGTCAGGAGATTGACGAAGTTTCAGCTTTGCGGTCATCGTCGGTCCGGCGGGAGCCATTTTATCAAAAAGTAAAATGATTTTGCTGCATTCGGTTACAATTCATCGAACTATTACGATTTCTATAAAAACATCCATAATTCGTAACTCTTTTTGTCGAAATAACGCGGAAAAACTGTTTCGCCGACAATACCTCTATGTCCCCACGTGCCGGTCGGGAGATTGACAAAGTTCTGCTTAGCGGTCATGTCGGCCCGGCGGGAGCCATTTTACCAAAAAGTAAAATGATATTCGTGCATTCGATTACAATTCGTCGAACCATTACGATTTCTATAAAAATATCCATAATTCGTAACTCTTGTTGTCGATATAACGCGGAAAAATTGTTTGGCCGACAATTCTCCTATGTCCCCTCGTGCCGGTCGGGAAATTGACAAAGTTTGATCTTTGCCGTCATGTCGGTCCGGCGGCAGCCATTTTATCAAAAAGTAAAATGATATCGTTGCATTCGGTTACAATTCATCGAACCATTACGATTTCTATAAAAATATCCATAATTCGTAACTCTTGTTATCGGAATAACGCGGAAAAATTGTTTGGCCGACAATTCTCCTATGTCCCCTCGTGCCGGTCGGGAAATTGACAAAGTTTGATCTTTGCCGTCATGTCGGTCCGGCGGCAGCCATTTTACCAAAAAGTAAAATGATATTCCAGCATTCGATTACAATTCGTCGAACCATTATGATTTCTATAAAAATATCCATAATTCGTAACTCTTGTTATCGAAATAACGCGGAAAAATTGTTTGGCCGACAATTCTCCTATGTCCCCTCGTGCCGATCGGGAAATTGACAAAGTTTGATCTTTGCCGTCATGTCGGTCCGGCAGCAGCCATTTTATCAAAAAGTAAAATGATATCGTTGCATTCGGTTACAATTCATCGAACCATTACGATTTCTATAAAAGCATCCATAATTCGTAACTCTTGTTATCGAAATAACGAGGAATAACTGTTTGGCCGACAATGCTTCTATGTCCCTACGTACCGGTCAGGAGATTGACGAAGTTTCAGCTTTGCGGTCATGTCGGTCCGGCGGGAGCCATTTTATCAAAAAGTAACATGATATCGCTGCATTCGGTTACAATCCATCGAACCATTACGATTTCTATAAAAACATCCATAATTCGTAACTCTTTTTGTCGAAATAACGCGGAAAAACTGTTTGGCCGACAATACCTCTATGTGCCCACGTGCCGGTCGGGAGATTGACAAAGTGTCTGCTTTGCGGTCATGTCGGCCCGGCGGGAGCCATTTTACCAAAAAGTAAAATGATATTCCAGCAGTCGATTACAATTCGTCGAACCATTACGATTTCTATAAAAATATCCATAATTCGTAACTCTTGTTATCGAAATAACGCGGAAAAATTGTTTGGCCGACAATTCTCCTATGTCCCCTCGTGCCGGTCGGGAAATTGACAAAGTTTGATCTTTGCCGTCATGTCGGTCCGGCGGCAGCCATTTTATCAAAAAGTAAAATGATATCGTTGCATTCGGTTACAATTCATCGAACCATTACGATTTCTATAAAAATATCCATAATTCCTAACTCTTGTTATCGAAATAACGTGGAATAACTGTTTGGCCGACAATGCTTCTATGTCCCTACGTACCGGTCAGGAGATTGACAAAGTTTGATCTTTGCCGTCATGTCGGTCCGGCGGCAGCCATTTTACCAAAAAGTAAAATGATATCGTGGCATTCGGTTACAATTCATCGAACCATTACGATTTCTATAAAAACATCCATAATTCGTAACTCTTGTTATCGAAATAACGCGGAATAACTGTTTGGACGACAATGCTTCTATGTCCCTACGTACCGGTCAGGAGATTGACGAAGTTTCAGCTTTGAGGTCATGTCGGTCCGGTGGCAGCCATTTTATCAAAAAGTAAAATGATTTCGTTGCATTCGGTTACAATTCATCGAACCATTACGATTTCTATAAAAACATCCATAATTCGTAACTCTTGTTATCGAAATAACGCGGAATAACTGTTTGGCCGACAATGCTTCTATGTACCTACGTACCGGTCAGGAGATTGACGAAGTTTCAGCTTTGAGGTCATGTCGGTCCGGTGGCAGCCATTTTATCAAAAAGTAAAATGATTTCGTTGCATTCGATTACAATTCATCGATCCATTACGATTTCTATAAAAACATCCACAATTCGTAACTCTTGTTATCGAAATAACGCGGAATAACTGTTTGGCCGACAGTGCTTCTACGTCCCTACGTACCGGTCAGGAGATTGACGAAGTTTCAGCTTTGCGGTCATCGTCGGTCCGGCGGGAGCCATTTTATCAAAAAGTAAAATGATTTTGCTGCATTCGGTTACAATTCATCGAACTATTACGATTTCTATAAAAACATCCATAATTCGTAACTCTTTTTGTCGAAATAACGCGGAAAAACTGTTTCGCCGACAATACCTCTATGTCCCCACGTGCCGGTCGGGAGATTGACAAAGTTCTGCTTAGCGGTCATGTCGGCCCGGCGGGAGCCATTTTACCAAAAAGTAAAATGATATTCGTGCATTCGATTACAATTCGTCGAACCATTACGATTTCTATAAAAATATCCATAATTCGTAACTCTTGTTGTCGATATAACGCGGAAAAATTGTTTGGCCGACAATTCTCCTATGTCCCCTCGTGCCGGTCGGGAAATTGACAAAGTTTGATCTTTGCCGTCATGTCGGTCCGGCGGCAGCCATTTTATCAAAAAGTAAAATGATATCGTTGCATTCGGTTACAATTCATCGAACCATTACGATTTCTATAAAAATATCCATAATTCGTAACTCTTGTTATCGGAATAACGCGGAAAAATTGTTTGGCCGACAATTCTCCTATGTCCCCTCGTGCCGGTCGGGAAATTGACAAAGTTTGATCTTTGCCGTCATGTCGGTCCGGCGGCAGCCATTTTACCAAAAAGTAAAATGATATTCCAGCATTCGATTACAATTCGTCGAACCATTATGATTTCTATAAAAATATCCATAATTCGTAACTCTTGTTATCGAAATAACGCGGAAAAATTGTTTGGCCGACAATTCTCCTATGTCCCCTCGTGCCGATCGGGAAATTGACAAAGTTTGATCTTTGCCGTCATGTCGGTCCGGCAGCAGCCATTTTATCAAAAAGTAAAATGATATCGTTGCATTCGGTTACAATTCATCGAACCATTACGATTTCTATAAAAGCATCCATAATTCGTAACTCTTGTTATCGAAATAACGAGGAATAACTGTTTGGCCGACAATGCTTCTATGTCCCTACGTACCGGTCAGGAGATTGACGAAGTTTCAGCTTTGCGGTCATGTCGGTCCGGCGGGAGCCATTTTATCAAAAAGTAACATGATATCGCTGCATTCGGTTACAATCCATCGAACCATTACGATTTCTATAAAAACATCCATAATTCGTAACTCTTTTTGTCGAAATAACGCGGAAAAACTGTTTGGCCGACAATACCTCTATGTGCCCACGTGCCGGTCGGGAGATTGACAAAGTGTCTGCTTTGCGGTCATGTCGGCCCGGCGGGAGCCATTTTACCAAAAAGTAAAATGATATTCCAGCAGTCGATTACAATTCGTCGAACCATTACGATTTCTATAAAAATATCCATAATTCGTAACTCTTGTTATCGAAATAACGCGGAAAAATTGTTTGGCCGACAATTCTCCTATGTCCCCTCGTGCCGGTCGGGAAATTGACAAAGTTTGATCTTTGCCGTCATGTCGGTCCGGCGGCAGCCATTTTATCAAAAAGTAAAATGATATCGTTGCATTCGGTTACAATTCATCGAACCATTACGATTTCTATAAAAATATCCATAATTCCTAACTCTTGTTATCGAAATAACGTGGAATAACTGTTTGGCCGACAATGCTTCTATGTCCCTACGTACCGGTCAGGAGATTGACAAAGTTTGATCTTTGCCGTCATGTCGGTCCGGCGGCAGCCATTTTACCAAAAAGTAAAATGATATCGTTGCATTCGGTTACAATTCATCGAACCATTACGATTTCTATAAAAACATCCATAATTCGTAACTCTTGTTATCGAAATAACGCGGAATAACTGTTTGGACGACAATGCTTCTATGTCCCTACGTACCGGTCAGGAGATTGACGAAGTTTCAGCTTTGAGGTCATGTCGGTCCGGTGGCAGCCATTTTATCAAAAAGTAAAATGATTTCGTTGCATTCGGTTACAATTCATCGAACCATTACGATTTCTATAAAAACATCCATAATTCGTAACTCTTGTTATCGAAATAACGCGGAATAACTGTTTGGCCGACAATGCTTCTATGTACCTACGTACCGGTCAGGAGATTGACAAAGTTTTAGCTTTGCGGTCATCGTCGGTCCGGCGGGAGCCATTTTACCAAAAAGTAAAATGATTTCGCTGCATTCGGTTACAATTCATCGACCCATTACGATTTCTATAAAACCATCCATAATTCGTAACTCTTTTTGTCGAAATAACGCGGAAAAACTGTTTGGCCGAGAATACCTCTATGTGCCCACGTGCCGGTCCGGAGATTGTCAAAGTTTCTGCTTAGCGGTCTTGTCGGCCCGACGGGAGCCATTTTACCAAAAAGTAAAATGATATTCGTGCATTCGATTACAATTGGTCGAACCATTACGATTTCTATACAAATATCCATAATTCGTAACTCTTGTTATCGAAATAACGCGGAAAAATTGTTTGGCCGACAATTCTCCTATGTCCCCTCGTGCCGGTCGGGAAATTGAAAAAGTTTGATCTTTGCCGTCATGTCGGTCCGGCGGCAGCAATTTTATCAAAATTACAATGATATCGTTGCATTCGGTTACAATTCATCGAACCATTACGATTTCTATAAAAGCATCCATAATTCGTAACTCTTGTTATCGAAATAACGCGGAATAACTGTTTGGCCGACAATGCTTCTATGTCCCTACGTACCGGTCAGGAGATTGACGAAGTTTCAGCTTTGCGGTCATGTCGGTCCGGCGGGAGCCATTTTATCAAAAAGTAAAATGATATCGCTGCATTCGGTTACAATCCATCGAACCATTACGATTTCTATAAAAACATCCATAATTCGTAACTCTTGTTATCGAAATAACGCGGAATAACTGTTTGGCCGACAATGCTTCTATGTCCCTACGTACCGGTCAGGAGATTGACGAAGTTTCAGATTTGCGGTCATGTCGGTCCGGCCGCAGCCATTTTATCAAAAAGTAAAATGATATCGTTGCATTCGGTTACAATTCATCGAACCATTACGATTTCTATAAAAACATACATAATTCGTAACTCTTGTTATCGAAATAACGCGGAATAACTGTTTGGCCGACAATGCTTCTATGTACCTACGTACCGGTCAGGAGATTGACAAAGTTTCAGCTTTGCGGTCATCGTCGGTCCGGCGGGAGCCATTTTACCAAAAACTAAAATGATATTCCAGCATTCGATTACAATTCGTCGAACCATTACGATTTCTATAAAAATATCCATAATTCGTAATTCTTGTTATCGAAATAACGCGGAAAAATTGTTTGGCCGACAATTCTCCTATGTCCCCTCGTGCCGGTCAGGAAATTGACAAAGTTTGATCTTTGCCGTCATGTCGGTCCGGCGGCAGCCATTTTATCAAAATTAAAATGATATCGTTGCATTCGGTTACAATTCATCGAACCATTACGATTTCTATAAAAGCATCCATAATTCGTAACTCTTGTTATCGAAATAACGCGGAATAACTGTTTGGCCGACAATGCTTCTATGTCCCTACGTACCGGTCAGGAGATTGACGAAGTTTCAGCTTTGCGGTCATGTCGGTCCGGCGGGAGCCATTTTATCAAAACGTAAAATGATATCGCTGCATTCGGTTACAATCCATCGAACAATTACGATTTCTATAAAAACATCCATAATTCGTAACTCTTGTTATCGAAATAACGCGGAATAACTGTTTGGCCGACAATGCTTCTATGTCCCTACGTACCGGTCAGGAGATTGACGAAGTTTCAGATTTGCGGTCATGTCGGTCCGGCCGCAGCCATTTTATCAAAAAGTAAAATGATATCGTTGCATTCGGTTACAATTCATCGAACCATTACGATTTCTATAAAAACATACATAATTCGTAACTCTTGTTATCGAAATAACGCGGAATAACTGTTTGGCCGACAATACTTCTATGTACCTACGTACCGGTCAGGAGATTGACAAAGTTTCAGCTTTGCGGTCATCGTCGGTCCGGCGGGAGCCATTTTACCAAAAAGTAAAATGATATTCCAGCATTCGATTACAATTCGTCGAACCATTACGATTTCTATAAAAATATCCATAATTCGTAACTCTTGTTATCGAAATAACGCGGAAAAATTGTTTGGCCGACAATTCTCCTATGTCCCCTCGTGCCGGTCAGGAAAATGACAAAGTGTCTGCTTTGCGGTCATGTCGGCCCGGCGGGAGCCATTTTACCAAAATGTAAAATGATATTCCAGCATTCGATTGCAATTCGTCGAACCATTACGATTTCTATAAAAATATCCATAATTCGTAACTCTTGTTATCGAAATAACGCGGAAAAATTGTTTGGCCGACAATTCTCCTATGTCCCCTCGTGCCGATCGGGAAATTGACAAAGTTTGATCTTTGCCGTCATGTCGGTCCGGCAGCAGCCATTTTATCAAAAAGTAAAATGATATCGTTGCATTCGGTTACAATTCATCGAACCATTACGATTTCTATAAAAGCATCCATAATTCGTAACTCTTGTTATCGAAATAACGCGGAATAACTGTTTGGCCGACAATGCTTCTATGTCCCTACGTACCGGTCAGGAGATTGACGAAGTTTCAGCTTTGCGGTCATGTCGGTCCGGCGGGAGCCATTTTATCAAAAAGTAAAATGATATCGCTGCATTCGGTTACAATCCATCGAACCATTACGATTTCTATAAAAACATCCATAATTCGTAACACTTGTTATCGAAATAACGCGGAATAACTGTTTGGCCGACAATGCTTCTATGTCCCTACGTACCGGTCAGGAGATTGACGAAGTATCAGATTTGCGGTCATGTCGGTCCGGCCGCAGCCATTTTATCAAAAAGTAAAATGATATCGTTGCATTCGGTTACAATTCATCGAACCATTACGATTTCTATAAAAACATACATAATTCGTAACTCTTGTTATCGAAATAACGCGGAATAACTGTTTGGCCGACAATACTTCTATGTACCTACGTACCGGTCAGGAGATTGACAAAGTTTCAGCTTTGCGGTCATCGTCGGTCCGGCGGGAGCCATTTTACCAAAAAGTAAAATGATATTCCAGCATTCGATTACAATTCGTCGAACCATTACGATTTCTATAAAAATATCCATAATTCGTAACTCTTGTTATCGAAATAACGCGGAAAAATTGTTTGGCCGACAATTCTCCTATGTCCCCTCGTGCCGATCGGGAAATTGACAAAGTTTGATCTTTGCCGTCATGTCGGTCCGGCAGCAGCCATTTTATCAAAAAGTAAAATGATATCGTTGCATTCGGTTACAATTCATCGAACCATTACGATTTCTATAAAAGCATCCATAATTCGTAACTCTTGTTATCGAAATAACGAGGAATAACTGTTTGGCCGACAATGCTTCTATGTCCCTACGTACCGGTCAGGAGATTGACGAAGTTTCAGCTTTGCGGTCATGTCGGTCCGGCGGGAGCCATTTTATCAAAAAGTAAAATGATATCGCTGCATTCGGTTACAATCCATCGAACCATTACGATTTCTATAAAAACATCCATAATTCGTAACTCTTGTTATCGAAATAACGCGGAATAACTGTTTGGCCGACAATGCTTCTATGTACCTACGTACCGGTCAGGGGATTGACAAAGTTTCAGCTTTGCGGTCATCGTCGGTCCGGCGGGAGCCATTTTATCAAAAAGTAAAATGATTTCGCTGCATTCGGTTACAATTCATCGACCCATTACGATTTCTATAAAACCATCCATAATTCGTAACTCTTTTGGTCGAAATAACGCGGAAAAACTGTTTGGCCGACAATACCTCTATGTGCCCACGTGCCGGTTGGGAGATTGACAAAGTGTCTGCTTTGCGGTCATGTCGGCCCGGCGGGAGCCATTTTACCAAAAAGCAAAATGATATTCCAGCATTCGATTACAATTCGTCGAACCATTACGATTTCTATAAAAATATCCATAATTCGTAACTCTTGTTATCGAAATAACGCGGAAAAATTGTTTGGCCGACAATTCTCCTATGTCCCCTCGTGCCGGTCGGGAAATTGACAAAGTTTGATTTTTGCCGTCATGTCGGTCCGGCGGCAGCCATTTTATCAAAAAGTAAAATGATATCGTTGCATTCGGTTACAATTCATCGAACCATTACGATTTCTATAAAAATATCCATAATTCGTAACTCTTGTTATCGAAATAACGCGGAAAAGTTGTTTGGCCGACAATTCTCCTATGTCCCCTCGTGCCGGTCGGGAAATTAACAAAGTTTGATCTTTGCCGTCATGTCGGACCGGCGGCAGCCATTTTATCAAAAAGTAAAATGATATCGTTGCATTCGGTTACAATTCATCGAACCATTACGATTTCTATAAAAACATCCATAATTCGTAACTCTTGTTATCGAAATAACGCGGAATAACTGTTTGGACGACAATGCTTCTATGTCCCTACGTACCGGTCAGGAGATTGACGAAGTTTCAGCTTTGCGGTCATGTCGGTCCGGTGGCAGCCATTTTATCAAAAAGTAAAATGATTTCGTTGCATTCGGTTACAATTCATCGAACCATTACTGATTTCTATAAAAACATCCATAATTCTTAACTCTTGTTATCGAAATAACGCGGAATAACTGTTTGGCCGACAATGCTTCTATGTACCTACGTACCGGTCGGGAGATTGACAAAGTGTCTGCTTTGCGGTCATGTCGGCCAGGCGGGAGCCATTTTACCAAAAAGTAAAATGATATTCCAGCATTCGATTACAATTCGTCGAACCATTACGATTTCTATAAAAATATCCATAATTCGTAACTCTTGTTATCGAAATAACGCGGAAAAATTGTTTGGCCGACAATTCTCCTATGTCCCCTCGTGCCGGTCGGGAAATTGACAAAGTTTGATCTTTGCCGTCATGTCGGTCCGGCGGCAGCCATTTTATCAAAAAGTAAAATGATATCGTTGCATTCGGTTACAATTCATCGAACCATTACGATTTCTATAAAAATATCCATAATTCGTAACTCCTGTTATCGAAATAACGCGGAAAAATTGTTTGGCCGACAATTCTCCTATGTCCCCTCGTGCCGGTCGGGAAATTGACAATGTTTGATCTTTGCCGTCATGTCGGTCCGGCGGCAGCCATTTTATCGAAAAGTAAAATGATATCGTTGCATTCGGTTACAATTCATCGAACCATTACGATTTCTATAAAAACATCCATAATTCGTAACTCTTGTTATCGAAATAACGCGGAATAACTGTTTGGACGACAATGCTTCTATGTCCCTACGTACCGGTCAGGAGATTGACGAAGTTTCAGCTTTGCGGTCATGTCGGTCCGGTGGCAGCCATTTTATCAAAAAGTAAAATGATTTCGTTGCATTCGGTTACAATTCATCGAACCATTACGATTTCTATAAAAACATCCATAATTCGTAACTCTTGTTATCGAAATAACGCGGAATAACTGTTTGGCCGACAATGCTTCTATGTACCTACGTACCGGTCAGGAGATTGACGAAGTTTCAGCTTTGCGGTCATGTCGGTCCGGCGGGAGCCATTTTATCAAAAAGTAAAATGATATCGCTGCATTCGGTTACAATCCATCGAACCATTACGATTTCTATAAAAACATCCATAATTCGTAACTCTTGTTATCGAAATAACGAGGAATAACTGTTTGGCCCACAATGCTTCTATGTCCCTACGTACCGGTCAGGAGTTTGACGAAGTTTCAGATTTGCGGTCATGTCGGTCCGGCGGGAGCCATTTTATCAAAAAGTAAAATGATATCGCTGCATGCGGTTACAATCCATCGAACCATTACGATTTCTATAAAAATATCCATAATTCGTAACTCTTGTTATCGAAATAACGCGGAATAACTGTTTGGCCGACAATGCTTCTATGTCCCTGCGTACCGGTCAGGAGATTGACGAAGTTTCAGATTTGCGGTCATGTCGGTCCGGCCGCAGCCATTTTATCAAAAAGTAAAATGATATCGTTGCATTCGGTTACAATTCACCGAACCATTACGATTTCTATAAAAACATCCATAATTCGTAACTCTTGTTATCGAAATAACGCGGAATAACTGTTTGGACGACAATGCTTCTATGTCCCTACGTACCGGTCAGGAGATTGACAAAGTTTCAGCTTTGCGGTCATCGTCGTTCCGGCGGGAGCCATTTTATCAAAAAGTAAAATGATTTCGCTGCATTCGGTTACAATTCATCGAACCATTACGATTTCTATAAAATCATCCATAATTCGTAACTCTTTTTGTCGACATAACGCGGAAAAACTGTTTGGCCGACAATACCTCTATGTCCCTACGTGCCGGTCGGGAGATTGACAAAGTGTCTGCTTTGCGGTCATGTCCGCCCGGCGGGAGCCATTGTACCAAAAAGTAAAATGATATTCCAGCATTCGATTACAATTCGTCGAACCATTACGATTTCTATAAAAATATCCATAATTCGTAACTCCTGTTATCGAAATAACGCGGAAAAATTGTTTGGCCGACAATTCTCCTATGTCCCCTCGTGCCGGTCGGGAAATTGACAATGTTTGATCTTTGCCGTCATGTCGGTCCGGCGGCAGCCATTTTATCAAAAAGTAAAATGATATCGTTGCATTCGGTTACAATCCATCGAACCATTACGATTTCTATAAAAACATCCATAATTCGTAACTCTTTTTGTCGAAATAACGCGGAAAAACTGTTTGGCCGACAATACCTCTATGTCCCCACGTGCCGGTCGGGAGATTGACAAAGTTTCTGCTTAGCGGTCATGTCGGCCCGGCGGGAGCCATTTTACCAAAAAGTAAAATGATATTCGTGCATTCGATTACAATTGGTCGAACCATTACGATTTCTATAAAAATATCCATAATTCGTAACTCTTGTTATCGAAATAACGTTGAAAAATTGTTTGGCCGACAATTCTCCTATGTCCCCTCGTGCCGGTCGGGAAATTGACAAAGTTTGATCTTTGCCGTCATGTCGGTCCGGCGGCAGCCATTTTATCAAAAAGTAAAATGATATCGTTGCATTCGGTTACAATTCATCGAACCATTACGATTTCTATAAAAATATCCATAATTCGTAACTCTTGTTATCGAAATAGCGCGGAAAAATTGTTTGGACGACAATGCTTCTATGTCCCTACGTACCGGTCAGGAGATTGTCGAAGTTTCAGCTTTGCGGTCATGTCGGTCCGGTGGCAGCCATTTTATCAAAAAGTAAAATGATATCGTTGCATTCGGTTACAATTCATCGAACCATTACGATTTCAAGAAAAACATACATAATTCGTAACTCTTGTTATCGAAATAACGCGGAATAACTGTTTGGACGACAATGCTTCTATGTCCCAACGTACCGGTCAGGAGATTGACGAAGTTTCAGCTTTGCGGTCATGTCGGTCCGGCGGGAGCCATTTTATCATAAAGAAAAATGATATCGCTGCATTCGGTTACAATCCATCGAACCATTACGATTTCTATAAAAACATCCATAATTCGTAACTCTTTTTGTCGAAATAACGCGGAAAAACTGTTTGGCCGACAATACCTCTATGTCCCCACGTGCCGGTCGGGAGATTGACAAAGTTTCTGCTTAGCGGTCTTGTCGGCCCGACGGGAGCCATTTTACCAAAAAGTAAAATGATATTCGTGCATTCGATTACAATTGGTCGAACCATTACGATTTCTATAAAAATATCCATAATTCGTAACTCCTGTTATCGAAATAACGCGGAAAAATTGTTTGGCCGACAATTCTCCTATGTCCCTTCGTGCCGGTCGGGAAATTGACAAAGTTTGATCTTTGCCGTCATGTCGGTCCGGCGGCAGCCATTTTATCAAAAAGTAAAATGATATCGTTGCATTCGGTTACAATTCATCGAACCATTACGATTTCTATAAAAATATCCATAATTCGTAACTCTTGTTATCGAAATAGCGCGGAAAAATTGTTTGGCCGACAATTCTCCTATGTCCCCTCGTGCCGGTCGGGAAATTGACAAAGTTTGATCTTTGCCGTCATGTCGGTCCGGCGGCAGCCATTTTATCAAAAAGTAAAATGATATCGTTGCATTCGGTTACAATTCATCGAACCATTACGATTTCTATAAAAACATCCATAATTCGTAACTCTTGTTATCGAAATAACGCGGAATAACTGTTTGGACGACAATGCTTCTATGTCCCTACGTACCGGTCAGGAGATTGACGAAGTTTCAGCTCTGCGGTCATGTCGGTCCGACGGGAGCCATTTTATAAAAAGTAAAATGATATCGCTGCATTCGGTTACAATCCATCGAACCATTACGATTTCTATAAAAACATCCATAATTCGTAACTCTTTTTGTCGAAATAACGCGGAAAAACTGTTTGGCCGACAATGCTTCTATGTACCTACGTACCGGTCAGGAGATTGACAAAGTTTCAGCTTTGCGGTCATCGTCGGTCCGGCGGGAGCCATTTTATCAAGAAGTAAAATGATTTCGCTGCATTCGGTTACAATTCATCGACCCATTACGATTTCTATAAAACCATCCATAATTCGTAACTCTTTTTGGCGAAATAACGCGGAAAAACTGTTTGGCCGACAATACCTCTATGTCCCCACGTGCCGGTCGGGAGATTGACAAAGTTTCTGCTTAGCGGTCATGTCGGCCCGACGGGAGCCATTTTACCAAAAAGTAAAATGATATTCGTGCATTCGATTACAATTGGTCGAACCATTACGATTTCTATAAAAATATCCATAATTCGTAACTCTTGTTATCGAAATAACGTTGAAAAATTGTTTGGCCGACAATTCTCCTATGTCCCCTCGTGCCGGTCGGGAAATTGACAAAGTTTGATCTTTGCCGTCATGTCGGTCCGGCGGCAGCCATTTTATCAAAAAGTAAAATGATATCGTTGCATTCGGTTACAATTCATCGAACCATTACGATTTCTATAAAAATATCCATAATTCGTAACTCTTGTTATCGAAATAGCGCGGAAAAATTGTTTGGCCGACAATTCTCCTATGTCCCCTCGTGCCGGTCGGGAAATTGACAAAGTTTGATCTTTGCCGTCATGTCGGTCCGGCGGCAGCCATTTTATCAAAAAGTAAAATGATATCGTTGCATTCGGTTACAATTCATGGAACCATTACGATTTCTATAAAAACATACATAATTCGTAACTCTTGTTATCGAAATAACGCGGAATAACTGTTTGGACGACAATGCTTCTATGTCCCTACGTACCGGTCAGGAGATTGACGAAGTTTCAGTTTTGCGGTCATGTCGGTCCGGTGGCAGCCATTTTATCAAAAAGTAAAATGATATCGTTGCATTCGGTTACAATTCATGGAACCATTACGATTTCTATAAAAACATACATAATTCGTAACTCTTGTTATCGAAATAACGCGGAATATCTGTTTGGCCGACAATGCTTCTATGTCCCTACGTACCGGTCAGGAGATTGACGAAGTTTCAGTTTTGCGGTCATGTCGGTCCGGTGGGAGCCATTTTATCATAAAGAAAAATGATATTCGTGCATTCGATTACAATTGGTCGAACCATTACGATTTCTATAAAAATATCCATAATTCGTAACTCTTGTTATCGAAATAACGCGGAAAAATTGTTTGGCCGACAATTCTCCTATGTCCCCTCGTGCCGGTCGGGAAATTGACAAAGTTTGATCTTTGCCGTCATGTCGGTCCGGCGGCAGCCATTTTATCAAAAAGTAAAATGATATCGTTGCATTCGGTTACAATTCATCGAACCATTACGATTTCTATAAAAATATCCATAATTCGTAACTCCTGTTATCGAAATAACGCGGAAAAATTGTTTGGCCGACAATTCTCCTATGTCCCCTCGTGCCGGTCGGGAAATTGACAATGTTTGATCTTTGCCGTCATGTCGGTCCGGCGGCAGCCATTTTATCAAAAAGTAAAATGATATCGTTGCATTCGGTTACAATCCATCGAACCATTACGATTTCTATAAAAACATCCATAATTCGTAACTCTTTTTGTCGAAATAACGCGGAAAAACTGTTTGGCCGACAATACCTCTATGTCCCCACGTGCCGGTCGGGAGATTGACAAAGTTTCTGCTTAGCGGTCATGTCGGCCCGGCGGGAGCCATTTTACCAAAAAGTAAAATGATATTCGTGCATTCGATTACAATTGGTCGAACCATTACGATTTCTATAAAAATATCCATAATTCGTAACTCTTGTTATCGAAATAACGCGGAAAAATTGTTTGGCCGACAATTCTCCTATGTCCCCTAGTGCCGATCGGAAATTGACAAAGTTTGATCTTTGCCGTCATGTTGGTCCGGCGGCAGCCATTTTATCAAAAAGTAAAATGATATCGTTGCATTCGGTTACAATTCATCGAACCATTACGATTTCAATAAAAACATACATAATTCGTAACTCTTGTTATCGAAATAACGCGGAATAACTGTTTGGACGACAATGCTTCTATGTCCCTACGTACCGGTCAGGAGATTGTCGAAGTTTCAGCTTTGCTGTCATGTCGGTCCGGTGGCAGCCATTTTATCAAAAAGTAAAATGATATCGTTGCATTCGGTTACAATTCATCGAACCATTACGATTTCAAGAAAAACATACATAATTCGTAACTCTTGTTATCGAAATAACGCGGAAAAACTGTTTGGACGACAATGCTTCTATGTCCCAACGTACCGGTCAGGAGATTGACGAAGTTTCAGCTTTGCGGTCATGTCGGTCCGGCGGGAGCCATTTTATCATAAAGAAAAATGATATCGCTGCATTCGGTTACAATCCATCGAACCATTACGATTTCTATAAAAACATCCATAATTCGTAACTCTTTTTGTCGAAATAACGCGGAAAAACTGTTTGGCCGACAATACCTCTATGTCCCCACGTGCCGGTCGGGAGATTGACGAAGTTTCAGCTTTGCGGTCATGTCGGTCCGGCGGGAGCCATTTTATCATAAAGAAAAATGATATCGCTGCATTCGGTTACAATCCATCGAACCATTACGATTTCTATAAAAACATCCATAATTCGTAACTCTTTTTGTCGAAATAACGCGGAAAAACTGTTTGGCCGACAATACCTCTATGTCCCCACGTGCCGGTCGGGAGATTGACAAAGTTTCTGCTTAGCGGTCTTGTCGGCCCGACGGGAGCCATTTTACCAAAAAGTAAAATGATATTCGTGCATTCGATTACAATTGGTCGAACCATTACGATTTCTATACAAATATCCATAATTCGTAACTCTTGTTATCGAAATAACGCGGAAAAATTGTTTGGCCCACAATTCTCCTATGTCCCCTCGTGCCGGTCGGGAAATTGACAAAGTTTGATCTTTGCCGTCATGTCGGTCCGGCGGCAGCCATTTTATCAAAACGTAAAATGATATCGTTGCATTCGGTTACAATTCATCGAACCATTACGATTTCTATAAAAATATCCATAATTCGTAACTCTTGTTATCGAAATAGCGCGGAAAAATTGTTTGGCCGACAATTCTCCTATGTCCCCTCGTGCCGGTCGGGAAATTGACAAAGTTTGATCTTTGCCGTCATGTCGGTCCGGCGGCAGCCATTTTATCAAAAAGTAAAATGATATCGTTGCATTCGGTTACAATTCATCGAACCATTACGATTTCTATAAAAACATCCATAATTCGTAACTCTTGTTATCGAAATAACGCGGAATAACTGTTTGGACGACAATGCTTCTATGTCCCTACGTACCGGTCAGGAGATTGTCGAAGTTTCAGCTTTGCGGTCATGTCGGTCCGGTGGCAGCCATTTTATCAAAAAGTAAAATGATATCGTTGCATTCGGTTACAATTCATCGAACCATTACGATTTCAATAAAAACATACATAATTCGTAACTCTTGTTATCGAAATAACGCGGAATAACTGTTTGGACGACAATGCTTCTATGTCCCTACGTACCGGTCAGGAGATTGACGAAGTTTCAGCTTTGCGGTCATGTCGGTCCGGCGGGAGCCATTTTATCATAAAGAAAAATGATATCGCTGCATTCGGTTACAATCCATCGAACCATTACGATTTCTATAAAAACATCCATAATTCGTAACTCTTTTTGTCGAAATAACGCGGAAAAACTGTTTGGCCGACAATACCTCTATGTCCCCACGTGCCGGTCGGGAGATTGACAAAGTTTCTGCTTAGCGGTCTTGTCGGCCCGACGGGAGCCATTTTACCAAAAAGTAAAATGATATTCGTGCATTCGATTACAATTGGTCGAACCATTACGATTTCTATACAAATATCCATAATTCGTAACTCTTGTTATCGAAATAACGCGGAAAAATTGTTTGGCCGACAATTCTCCTATGTCCCCTCGTGCCGGTCGGGAAATTGACAAAGTTTGATCTTTGCCGTCATGTCGGTCCGGCGGCAGCCATTTTATCAAAACGTAAAATGATATCGTTGCATTCGGTTACAATTCATCGAACCATTACGATTTCTATAAAAATATCCATAATTCGTAACTGTTGTTATCGAAATAGCGCGGAAAAATTGTTTGGCCGACAATTCTCCTATGTCCCCTCGTGCCGGTCGGGAAATTGACAAAGTTTGATCTTTGCCGTCATGTCGGTCCGGCGGCAGCCATTTTATCAAAAAGTAAAATGATATCGTTGCATTCGGTTACAATTCATCGAACCATTACGATTTCTATAAAAACATCCATAATTCGTAACTCTTGTTATCGAAATAACGCGGAATAACTGTTTGGACGACAATGCTTCTATGTCCCTACGTACCGGTCAGGAGATTGACGAAGTTTCAGCTTTGCGGTCATGTCGGTCCGGTGGCAGCCATTTTATCAAAAAGTAAAATGATATCGTTGCATTCGGTTACAATTCATCGAACCATTACGATTTCTATAAAAACATCCATAATTCGTAACTCTTGTTATCGAAATAACGCGGAATAACTGTTTGGCCGACAATGCTTCTATGTCCCTACGTACCGGTCAGGAGATTGACGAAGTTTCAGCTTTGCGGTCAAGTCGGTCCGGCGGGAGCCATTTTATCAAAAAGTAAAATGATATCGCTGCATTCGGTTACAATCCATCGAACCATTACGATTTCTATAAAAACATCCATAATTCGTAACTCTTTTTGTCGAAATAACGCGGAAAAACTGTTTGGCCGACAATACCTCTATGTCCCCACGTGCCGGTCGGGAGATTGACAAAGTTTCTGCTTAGCGGTCTTGTCGGCCCGACGGGAGCCATTTTACCAAAAAGTAAAATGATATTCGTGCATTCGATTACAATTGGTCGAACCATTACGATTTCTATACAAATATCCATAATTCGTAACTCTTGTTATCGAAATAACGCGGAAAAATTGTTTGGCCGACAATTCTCCTATGTCCCCTCGTGCCGGTCGGGAAATTGACAAAGTTTGATCTTTGCCGTCATGTCGGTCCGGCGGCAGCCATTTTATCAAAACGTAAAATGATATCGTTGCATTCGGTTACAATTCATCGAACCATTACGATTTCTATAAAAATATCCATAATTCGTAACTCTCGTTATCGAAATAGCGCGGAAAAATTGTTTGGCCGACAATTCTCCTATGTCCCCTCGTGCCGGTCGGGAAATTGACAAAGTTTGATCTTTGCCGTCGTGTCGGTCCGGCGGCATCCATTTTATCAAAAAGTAAAATGAAATCGTTGCATTCGGTTACAATTCATCGAACCATTACGATTTCTATAAAAACATCCGTAATTCGTAACTCTTGTTATCGAAATAACGCGGAATAACTGTTTGGACGACAATGCTTCTATGTCCCTACGTACCGGTCAGGAGATTGTCGAAGTTTCAGCTTTGCGGTCATGTCGGTCCGGTGGCAGCCATTTTATCAAAAAGTAAAATGATATCGTTGCATTCGGTTACAATTCATCGAACCATTACGATTTCAATAAAAACATACATAATTCGTAACTCTTGTTATCGAAATAACGCGGAATAACTGTTTGGACGACAATGCTTCTATGTCCCTACGTACCGGTCAGGAGATTGACGAAGTTTCAGCTTTGCGGTCATGTCGGTCCGGCGGGAGCCATTTTATCATAAAGAAAAATGATATCGCTGCATTCGGTTACAATCCATCGAACCATTACGATTTCTATAAAAACATCCATAATTCGTAACTCTTTTTGTCGAAATAACGCGGAAAAACTGTTTGGCCGACAATACCTCTATGTCCCCACGTGCCGGTCGGGAGATTGACAAAGTATCTGCTTAGCGGTCTTGTCGGCCCGACGGGAGCCATTTTACCTAAAAGTAAAATGATATTCGTGCATTCGATTACAATTGGTCGAACCATTACGATTTCTATAAAAATATCCATAATTCGTAACTCTTGTTATCGAAATAACGCGGAAAAATTGTTTGGCCGACAATTCTCCTATGTCCCCTCGTGCCGGTCGGGAAATTGACAAAGTTTGATCTTTGCCGTCATGTCGGTCCGGCGGCAGCCATTTTATCAAAAAGTAAAATGATATCGTTGCATTCGGTTACAATTCATCGAACCATTACGATTTCTATAAAAATATCCATAATTCGTAACTCTTGTTATCGAAATAGCGCGGAAAAATTGTTTGGCCGACAATTCTCCTATGTCGCCTCGTGCCGGTCGGGAAATTGACAAAGTTTGATCTTTGCCGTCATGTCGGTCCGGCGGCAGCCATTTTATCAAAAAGTAAAATGATATCGTTGCATTCGGTTACAATTCATCGAACCATTACGATTTCTATAAAAACATCCATAATTCGTAACTCTTGTTATCGAAATAACGCGGAATAACTGTTTGGACGACAATGCTTCTATGTCCCTACGTACCGGTCAGGAGATTGACGAAGTTTCAGCTTTGCGGTCATGTCGGTCCGGTGGCAGCCATTTTATCAAAAAGTAAAATGATATCGTTGCATTCGGTTACAATTCATCGAACCATTACGATTTCTATAAAAACATCCATAATTCGTAACTCTTGTTATCGAAATAACGCGGAATAACTGTTTCGCCGACAATGCTTCTATGTCCCTACGTACCGGTCAGGAGATTGACGAAGTTTCAGCTTTGCGGTCATGTCGGTCCGGCGGGAGCCATTTTATCAAAAAGTAAAATGATATCGCTGCATTCGGTTACAATACAACGAACCATTACGATTTCTATAAAAACATCCATAATTCGTAACTCTTTTTGTCGAAATAACGCGGAAAAACTGTTTGGCCGACAATGCCTCTATGTCCCCACGTGCCGGTCGGGAGATTGACGAAGTTTCAGCTTTGCGGTCATGTCGGTCCGGCGGGAGCCATTTTATCATAAAGAAAAATGATATCGCTGCATTCGGTTACAATCCATCGAACCATTACGATTTCTATAAAAACATCCATAATTCGTAACTCTTTTTGTCGAAATAACGCGGAAAAACTGTTTGGCCGACAATACCTCTATGTCCACACGTGCCGGTCGGGAGATTGACAAAGTTTCTGCTTAGCGGTCTTGTCGGCCCGACGGGAGCCATTTTACCAAAAAGTAAAATGATATTCGTGCATTCGATTACAATTGGTCGAACCATTACGATTTCTATACAAATATCCATAATTCGTAACTCTTGTTATCGAAATAACGCGGAAAAATTGTTTGGCCGACAATTCTCCTATGTCCCCTCGTGCCGGTCGGGAAATTGACAAAGTTTGATCTTTGCCGTCATGTCGGTCCGGCGGCAGCCATTTTATCAAAACGTAAAATGATATCGTTGCATTCGGTTACAATTCATCGAACCATTACGATTTCTATAAAAATATCCATAATTCGTAACTCTTGTTATCGAAATAGCGCGGAAAAATTGTTTGGCCGACAATTCTCCTATGTCCCCTCGTGCCGGTCGGGAAATTAACAAAGTTTGATCTTTGCCGTCATGTCGGTCCGGCGGCAGCCATTTTATCAAAAAGTAAAATGATATCGTTGCATTCGGTTACAATTCATCGAACCATTACGATTTCTATAAAAACATCCATAATTCGTAACTCTTGTTATCGAAATAACGCGGAATAACTGTTTGGCCGACAATGCTTCTATGTCCCTACGTATCGGTCAGGAGATTGACGAAGTTTCAGCTTTGCGGTCATGTCGGTCCGGCGGGAGCCATTTTATCAAAAAGTAAAATGATATCGCTGCATTCGGTTACAATCCATCGAACCATTACGATTTCTATAAAAACATCCATAATTCGTAACTCTTTTTGTCGAAATAACGCGGAAAAACTGTTTGGCCGACAATACCTCTATGTCCCCACGTGCCGGTCGGGAGATTGACAAAGTTTCTGCTTAGCGGTCTTGTCGGCCCGACGGGAGCCATTTTACCAAAAAGTAAAATGATATTCGTGCATTCGATTACAATTGGTCGAACCATTACGATTTCTATACAAATATCCATAATTCGTAACTCTTGTTATCGAAATAACGCGGAAAAATTGTTTGGCCGACAATTCTCCTATGTCCCCTCGTGCCGGTCGGGAAATTGACAAAGTTTGATCTTTGCCGTCATGTCGGTCCGGCGGCAGCCATTTTATCAAAACGTAAAATGATATCGTTGCATTCGGTTACAATTCATCGAACCATTACGATTTCTATAAAAATATCCATAATTCGTAACTCTTGTTATCGAAATAGCGCGGAAAAATTGTTTGGCCGACAATTCTCCTATGTCCCCTCGTGCCGGTCGGGAAATTGACAAAGTTTGATCTTTGCCGTCGTGTCGGTCCGGCGGCATCCATTTTATCAAAAAGTAAAATGAAATCGTTGCATTCGGTTACAATTCATCGAACCATTACGATTTCTATAAAAACATCCATAATTCGTAACTCTTGTTATCGAAATAACGCGGAATAACTGTTTGGACGACAATGCTTCTATGTCCCTACGTACCGGTCAGGAGATTGTCGAAGTTTCAGCTTTGCGGTCATGTCGGTCCGGTGGCAGCCATTTTATCAAAAAGTAAAATGATATCGTTGCATTCGGTTACAATTCATCGAACCATTACGATTTCAATAAAAACATACATAATTCGTAACTCTTGTTATCGAAATAACGCGGAATAACTGTTTGGACGACAATGCTTCTATGTCCCTACGTACCGGTCAGGAGATTGACGAAGTTTCAGCTTTGCGGTCATGTCGGTCCGGCGGGAGCCATTTTATCATAAAGAAAAATGATATCGCTGCATTCGGTTACAATCCATCGAACCATTACGATTTCTATAAAAACATCCATAATTCGTAACTCTTTTTGTCGAAATAACGCGGAAAAACTGTTTGGCCGACAATACCTCTATGTCCCCACGTGCCGGTCGGGAGATTGACAAAGTTTCTGCTTAGCGGTCTTGTCGGCCCGACGGGAGCCATTTTACCAAAAAGTAAAATGATATTCGTGCATTCGATTACAATTGGTCGAACCATTACGATTTCTATACAAATATCCATAATTCGTAACTCTTGTTATCGAAATAACGCGGAAAAATTGTTTGGCCGACAATTCTCCTATGTCCCCTCGTGCCGGTCGGGAAATTGACAAAGTTTGATCTTTGCCGTCATGTCGGTCCGGCGGCAGCCATTTTATCAAAACGTAAAATGATATCGTTGCATTCGGTTACAATTCATCGAACCATTACGATTTCTATAAAAATATCCATAATTCGTAACTCTTGTTATCGAAATAGCGCGGAAAAATTGTTTGGCCGACAATTCTCCTATGTCCCCTCGTGCCGGTCGGAAAATTGACAAAGTTTGATCTTTGCCGTCATGTCGGTCCGGCGGCAGCCATTTTATCAAAAAGTAAAATGATATCGTTGCATTCGGTTACAATTCATCGAACCATTACGATTTCTATAAAAACATCCATAATTCGTAACTCTTGTTATCGAAATAACGCGGAATAACTGTTTGGACGACAATGCTTCTATGTCCCTACGTACCGGTCAGGAGATTGACGAAGTTTCAGCTTTGCGGTCATGTCGGTCCGGTGGCAGCCATTTTATCAAAAAGTAAAATGATATCGTTGCATTCGGTTACAATTCATCGAACCATTACGATTTCTATAAAAACATCCATAATTCGTAACTCTTGTTATCGAAATAACGCGGAATAACTGTTTGGCCGACAATGCTTCTATGACCCTACGTACCGGTCAGGAGATTGACGAAGTTTCAGCTTTGCGGTCATGTCGGTCCGGCGGGAGCCATTTTATCAAAAAGTAAAATGATATCGCTGCATTCGGTTACAATCCATCGAACCATTACGATTTCTATAAAAACATCCATAATTCGTAACTCTTTTTGTCGAAATAACGCGGAACAACTGTTTGGCCGACAATACCTCTATGTCCCCACGTGCCGGTCGGGAGATTGACGAAGTTTCAGCTTTGCGGTCATGTCGGTCCGGCGGGAGCCATTTTATCATAAAGAAAAATGATATCGCTGCAGTCGGTTACAATCCATCGAACCATTACGATTTCTATAAAAACATCCATAATTCGTAACTCTTTTTGTCGAAATAACGCGGAAAAACTGTTTGGCCGACAATACCTCTATGTCCCCACGTGCCGGTCGGGAGATTGACAAAGTTTCTGCTTAGCGGTCTTGTCGGCCCGACGGGAGCCATTTTACCAAAAAGTAAAATGATATTCGTGCATTCGATTACAATTGGTCGAACCATTACGATTTCTATAAAAATATCCATAATTCGTAACTCTTGTTATCGAAATAACGCGGAAAAATTGTTTGGCCGACAATTCTCCTATGTCCCCTCGTGCCGGTCGGGAAATTGACAAAGTTTGATCTTTGCCGTCATGTCGGTCCGGCGGCAGCCATTTTATCAAAAAGTAAAATGATATCGTTGCATTCGGTTACAATTCATCGAACCATTACGATTTCTATAAAAATATCCATAATTCGTAACTCTTGTTATCGAAATAGCGCGGAAAAATTGTTTGGCCGACAATTCTCCTATGTCCCCTCGTGCCGGTCGGGAAATTGACAAAGTTTGATCTTTGCCGTCATGTCGGTCCGGCGGAAGCCATTTTATCAAAAAGTAAAATGATATCGTTGCATTCGGTTACAATTCATCGAACCATTACGATTTCTATAAAAACATCCATAATTCGTAACTCTTGTTATCGAAATAACGCGGAATAACTGTTTGGACGACAATGCTTCTATGTCCCTACGTACCGGTCAGGAGATTGACGAAGTTTCAGCTTTGCGGTCATGTCGGTCCGGTGGCAGCCATTTTATCAAAAAGTAAAATGATATCGTTGCATTCGGTTACAATTCATCGAACCATTACGATTTCTATAAAAACATACATAATTCGTAACTCTTGTTATCGAAATAACGCGGAATAACTGTTTGGCCGACAATGCTTCTATGTCCCTACGTACCGGTCAGGAGATTGACGAAGTTTCAGCTTTGCGGTCATGTCGGTCCGGCGGGAGCCATTTTATCAAAAAGTAAAATGATATCGCTGCATTCGGTTACAATCCATCGAACCATTACGATTTCTATAAAAACATACATAATTCGTAACTCTTGTTATCGAAATAACGCGGAATAACTGTTTGGCCGACAATGCTTCTATGTCCCTACGTACCGGTCAGGAGATTGACGAAGTTTCAGCTTTGCGGTCATGTCGGTCCGGTGGCAGCCATTTTATCAAGAAGTAAAATGATTTCGCTGCATTCGGTTACAATTCATCGCCCCATTACGATTTCTATAAAACCATCCATAATTCGTAACTCTTTTTGTCTCAATAACGCGGAAAAACTGTTTGGCCGACAATACCCTTATGTTCCCACGTGCCTGTCCGGAGATCGAGAAAGTGTCTGCTTTGCGGTCATGTCGGCCCGGCGGGAGCCATTTTACCAAAAAGTAAAATGATATTCCAGCATTCGATTACAATTCGTCGAACCATTACGATTTCTATAAAAATATCCATAATTCGTAACTCTTGTTATCGAAATAACGCGGAAAAATTCTTTGGCCGACAATTCTCCTATGTCCCCTCGTGCCGGTCAGGAAATTGACAAAGTTTGATCTTTGCCGTCATGTCGGTCCGGCGGCAGCCATTTTATCAAAATTAAAATGATATCGTTGCATTCGGTTACAATTCATCGAACCATTACGATTTCTATAAAAGCATCCATAATTCGTAACTCTTGTTATCGAAATAACGCGGAATAACTGTTTGGCCGACAATGCTTCTATGTCCCTATGTACCGGTCAGGAGATTGACGAAGTTTCAGCTTTGCGGTCATGTCGGTCCGGCGGGAGCCATTTTATCAAAAAGTAAAATGATATCGCTGCATTCGGTTACAATCCAACGAACCATGACGATTTCTATAAAAACATCCATAATTCGTAACTCTTTTTGTCGAAATAACGCGGAAAAACTGTTTGGCCGACAATACCTCTATGTCCCCACGTGCCGGTCGGGAGATTGACAAAGTTTCTGCTTAGCGGTCATGTCGGCCCGGCGGGAGCCATTTTACCAAAAAGTAAAATGATATTCGTGCATTCGATTACAATTGGTCGAACCATTACGATTTCTATAAAAATATCCATAATTCGTAACTCTTGTTATCGAAATAACGCGGAAAAATTGTTTGGCCGACAATTCTCCTATGTCCCCTAGTGACGATCGGAAATTGACAAAGTTTGATCTTTGCCGTCATGTCGGTCCGGCGGCAGCCATTTTATCAAAAAGTAAAATGATATCGTTGCATTCGGTTACAATTCATCGAACCATTACGATTTCTATAAAAACATCCATAATTCGTAACTCTTGTTATCGAAATAACGCGGAATAACTGTTTGGACGACAATGCTTCTATGTCCCTACGTACCGGTCAGGAGATTGTCGAAGTTTCAGCTTTGCGGTCATGTCGGTCCGGTGGCAGCCATTTTATCAAAAAGTAAAATGATATCGTTGCATTCGGTTAGAATTCATCGAACCATTACGATTTCAATAAAAACATACATAATTCGTAACTCCTGTTATCGAAATAACGCGGAATAACTGTTTGGACGACAATGCTTCTATGTCCCTACGTACCGGTCAGGAGATTGACGAAGTTTCAGCTTTGCGGTCATGTCGGTCCGGCGGGAGCCATTTTATCATAAAGAAAAATGATATCGCTGCATTCGGTTACAATCTATCGAACCATTACGATTTCTATAAAAACATCCATAATTCGTAACTCTTTTTGTCGAAATAACGCGGAAAAACTGTTTGGCCGACAATACCTCTATGTCCCCACGTGCCGGTCGGGAGATTGACAAAGTTTCTGCTTAGCGGTCATGTCGGCCCGACGGGAGCCATTTTACCAAAAAGTAAAATGATATTCGTGCATTCGATTACAATTGGTCGAACCATTACGATTTCTATAAAAATATCCATAATTCGTAACTCTTGTTATCGAAATAACGCGGAAAAATTGTTTGGCCGACAATTCTCCTATGTCCCCTCGTGCCGGTCGGGAAATTGACAAAGTTTGATCTTTGCCGTCATGTCGGTCCGGCGGCAGCCATTTTATCAAAAAGTAAAATGATATCGTTGCATTCGGTTACAATTCATCGAACCATTACGATTTCTATAAAAATATCCATAATTCGTAACTTTTGTTATCGAAATAGCGCGGAAAAATTGTTTGGCCGACAATTCTCCTATGCCCCCTCGTGCCGGTCGGGAAATTGACAAAGTTTGATCTTTGCCGTCATGTCGGTCCGGCGGCAGCCATTTTATCAAAAAGTAAAATGATATCGTTGCATTCGGTTACAATTCATCGAACCATTACGATTTCTATAAAAACATCCATAATTCGTAACTCTTGTTATCGAAATAACGCGGAATAACTGTCTGGACGACAATGCTTCTATGTCCCTACGTACCGGTCAGGAGATTGACGAAGTTTCAGCTTTGCGGTCATGTCGGTCCGGTGGCAGCCATTTTATCAAAAAGTAAAATGATATCGTTGCATTCGGTTACAATTCATCGAACCATTACGATTTCTATAAAAACATACATAATTCGTAACTCTTGTTATCGAAATAACGCGGAATAACTGTTTGGCCGACAATGCTTCTATGTCCCTACGTACCGGTCAGGAGATTGACAAAGTTTGATCTTTGCCGTCATGTCGGTCCGGCGGCAGCCATTCTATCAAAAAGTAAAATGATATCGTTGCATTCGGTTAGAATTCATCGAACCATTACGATTTCTATAAAAATATCCATAATTCGTAACTTTTGTTATCGAAATAGCGCGGAAAAATTGTTTGGCCGACAATTCTCCTATGCCCCCTCGTGCCGGTCGGGAAATTGACAAAGTTTGATCTTTGCCGTCATGTCGGTCCGGCGGCAGCCATTTTATCAAAAAGTAAAATGATATCGTTGCATTCGGTTACAATTCATCGAACTATTACGATTTCTATAAAAACATCCATAATTCGTAACTCTTGTTATCGAAATAACGCGGAATAACTGTCTGGACGACAATGCTTCTATGTCCCTACGTACCGGTCAGGAGATTGACAAAGTTTCAGCTTTGCGGTCATGTCGGTCCGGTGGCAGCCATTTTATCAAAAAGTAAAATGATATCGTTGCATTCGGTTACAATTCATCGAACCATTACGATTTCTATAAAAACATACATAATTCGTAACTCTTGTTATCGAAATAACGCGGAATAACTGTTTGGCCGACAATGCTTCTATGTCCCTACGTACCGGTCAGGAGATTGACAAAGTTTGATCTTTGCCGTCATGTCGGTCCGGCGGCAGCCATTCTATCAAAAAGTAAAATGATATCGTTGCATTCGGTTAGAATTCATCGAACCATTACGATTTCTATAAAAATATCCATAATTCGTAACACTTGTTATCGAAATAACGCGGAAAAATTGTTTGGCCGACAATTCTCCTATGTCCCCTCTTGCCGGTCGGGAAATTGACAAAGTTTGATCTTTGCCGTCATGTCGGTCCGGCGGCAGCCATTTTATCAAAAAGTAAAATGATATCGTTGCATTCGGTTACAATTCATCGAACCATTACGATTTCTATAAAAACATAAATAATTCGTAACTCTTGTTATCGAAATAACGCGGAATAACTGTTTGGCCGACAATGCTTCTATGTACCTACGTACCGGTCAGGAGATTGACAAAGTTTCAGCTTTGAGGTCATCGTCGGTCCGGCGGGAGCCATTTTATCAAATAGTAAAATGATTTCGCTGCATTCGGTTACAATTCATCGACCCATTACGATTTCTATAAAACCATCCATAATTCGTAACTCTTTTTGTCGAAATAACGCGGAAAAACTGTTTGGCCGACAATACCTCTATGTGCCCACGTGCCGGTCCGGAGATTGACAAAGTGTCTGCTTTGCGGTCATGTCGGCCCGGCGGGAGCCATTTTACCAAAAAGTAAAATGATATTCCAGCATTCGATTACAATTCGTCGAACCATTACGATTTCTATAAAAATATCCATAATTCGTAACTCTTGTTATCGAAATAACGCGGAAAAATTGTTTGGCCGACAATTCTCCTATGTCCCCTCGTGCCGGTCAGGAAATTGACAAAGTTTGATCTTTGCCGTCATGTCTGTCCGGCGGCAGCCATTTTATCAAAATTAAAATGATATCGTTGCATTCGGTTACAATTCATCGAACCATTACGATTTCTATAAAAATATCCATAATTCGTAACTCTTGTTATCGAAATAACGCGGAAAAATTGTTTGGCCGACAATTCTCCTATGTCCCCTCGTGGCGGTCGGGAAATTGACAAAGTTTGATCTTTGCCGTCTTGTCGGTGCGGAGGCAGCCATTTTATCAAAAAGTAAAATGATATCGTTGCATTCGGTTACAATTCATCGAACCATTACGATTTCTATAAAAATATCCATAATTCGTAACTCTTGTTATCGAAATAACGCGGAAAAATTGTTTGGCCGACAATTCTCCTATGTCCCCTCGTGCCGGTCGGGAAATTGACAAAGTTTGATCTTTGCCGTCATGTCGGTCCGGCGGCAGCCATTTTATCAAAAAGTAAAATGATATCGTTGCATTCGGTTACAATTCATCGAACCATTACGATTTCTATAAAAACATCCATAATTCGTAAGTCTTGTTAACGAAATAACGCGGAATAACTGTTTGGCCGACAATGCTTCTATGTACCTACGTACCGGTCAGGAGATTGACAAAGTTTCAGCTTTGCGGTCATCGTCGGTCCGGCGGGAGCCATTTTATCAAAAAGTAAAATGATTTCGCTGCATTCGGTTACAATTCATCGACCCATTACGATTTCTATAAAACCATCCATAATTCGTAACACTTGTTATCGAAATAACGCGGAATAACTGTTTGGCCGACAATGCTTCTATGTACCTACGTACCGGTCAGGAGATTGACAAAGCTTCAGCTTTGCGGTCATCGTCGGTCCGGCGGGAGCCATTTTATCAAATAGTAAAATGATTTCGCTGCATTCGGTTACAATTCATCGACCCATTACGATTTCTATAAAACCATCCATAATTCGTAACTCTTTTTGTCGAAATAACGCGGAAAAACTGTTTGGCCGACAATACCTCTATGTGCCCACGTGCCGGTCCGGAGATTGACAAAGTGTCTGCTTTGCGGTCATGTCGGCCCGGCGGGAGCCATTTTACCAAAAAGTAAAATGATATTCCAGCATTCGATTACAATTCGTCGAACCATTACGATTTCTATAAAAATATCCATAATTCGTAACTCTTGTTATCGAAATAACGCGGAAAAATTGTTTGGCCGACAATTCTCCTATGTCCCCTCGTGCCGGTCAGGAAATTGACAAAGTTTGATCTTTGCCGTCATGTCTGTCCGGCGGCAGCCATTTTATCAAAATTAAAATGATATCGTTGCATTCGGTTACAATTCATCGAACCATTACGATTTCTATAAAAATATCCATAATTCGTAACTCTTGTTATCGAAATAACGCGGAAAAATTGTTTGGCCGACAATTCTCCTATGTCCCCTCGTGGCGGTCGGGAAATTGACAAAGTTTGATCTTTGCCGTCTTGTCGGTGCGGAGGCAGCCATTTTATCAAAAAGTAAAATGATATCGTTGCATTCGGTTACAATTCATCGAACCATTACGATTTCTATAAAAACATCCATAATTCGTAAGTCTTGTTAACGAAATAACGCGGAATAACTGTTTGGCCGACAATGCTTCTATGTACCTACGTACCGGTCAGGAGATTGACAAAGTTTCAGCTTTGCGGTCATCGTCGGTCCGGCGGGAGCCATTTTATCAAAAAGTAAAATGATTTCGCTGCATTCGGTTACAATTCATCGACCCATTACGATTTCTATAAAACCATCCATAATTCGTAACACTTGTTATCGAAATAACGCGGAATAACTGTTTGGCCGACAATGCTTCTATGTACCTACGTACCGGTCAGGAGATTGACAAAGTTTCAGCTTTGCGGTCATCGTCGGTCCGGCGGGAGCCATTTTATCAAAAAGTAAAATGATATCGTTGCATTCGGTTACAATTCATCGAACCATTACGATTTCTATAAAAACATCCATAATTCGTAACACTTGTTATCGAAATAACGCGGAATAACTGTTTGGCCGACAATGCTTCTATGTACCTACGTACCGGTCAGGAGATTGACAAAGTTTGATCTTTGCCGTCATGTCGGTCCGGCGGCAGCCATTTTATCAACAAGTAAAATGATATCGTTGCATTCGGTTACAATTCATCGAACCATTACGATTTCTATAAAAATATCCATAATTCGTAACTCTTGTTATCGAAATAACGCGGAAAAATTGTTTGGCCGACAATTCTCCTATGTCCCCTCGTGCCGGTCGGGAAATTGACAAAGTTTGATCTTTGCCGTCATGTCGGTCCGGCGGCAGCCATTTTATCAAAAAGTAAAATGATATCGTTGCATTCGGTTACAATTCATCGAACCATTACGATTTCTATAAAAACATCCATAATTCGTAACTCTTGTTATCGAAATAACGCGGAATAACTGTTTGGACGACAATGCTTCTATGTCCCTACGTACCGGTCAGGAGATTGACGAAGTTTCAGCTTTGCGGTCATGTCGGTCCGGTGGCAGCCATTTTATCAAAAAGTAAAATGATATCGTTGCATTCGGTTACAATTCATCGAACCATTACGATTTCTATAAAAACATCCATAATTCGTAACACTTGTTATCGAAATAACGCGGAATAACTGTTTGGCCGACAATGCTTCTATGTACCTACGTACCGGTCAGGAGATTGACAAAGTTTCAGCTTTGCGGTCATCGTCGGTCCGGCGGGAGCCATTTTATCAACAAGTAAAATGATATCGTTGCATTCGGTTACAATTCATCGAACCATTACGATTTCTATATAAACATCCATAATTCGTAACTCTTGTTATCGAAATAACGCGGAATAACTGTTTGGCCGACAATGCTTCTATGTACCTACGTACCGGTCAGGAGATTGACAAAGTTTCAGCTTTGCGGTCATCGTCGGTCCGGCGGGAGCCATTTTATCAAAAAGTAAAATGATTTCGCTGCATTCGGTTACAATTCATCGACCCATTACGATTTCTATAAAACCATCCATAATTCGTAACTCTTTTTGTCGAAATAACGCGGAAAAACTGTTTGGCCGACAATACCTCTATGTGCCCACGTGCCGGTCGGGAGATTGACAAAGTGTCTGCTTTGCGGTCATGTCGGCCCGGGGGGAGCCATTTTACCAAAAAGTAAAATGATATTCCAGCATTCGATTACAATTCGTCGAACCATTACGATTTCTATAAAAATATCCATAATTCGTAACTCTTGTTATCGAAATAACGCGGAAAAATTGTTTGGCCGACAATTCTCCTATGTCCCCTCGTGCCGGTCGGGAAATTGACAAAGTTCGATCTTTGCCGTCATGTCGGTCCGGCGGCAGCCATTTTATCAACAAGTAAAATGATATCGTTGCATTCGGTTACAATTCATCGAACCATTACGATTTCTATAAAAATATCCATAATTCGTAACTCTTGTTATCGAAATAACGCGGAAAAATTGTTTGGCCGACAATTCTCCTATGTCCCCTCGTGCCGGTCGGGAAATTGACAAAGTTTGATCTTTGCCGTCATGTCGGTCCGGCGGCAGCCATTTTATCAAAAAGTAAAATGATATCGTTGCATTCTGTTACAATTCATCGAACCATTACGATTTCTATAAAAACATCCATAATTCGTAACTCTTGTTATCGAAATAACGCGGAATAACTGTTTGGACGACAATGCTTCTATGTCCCTACGTACCGGTCAGGAGATTGACGAAGTTTCAGCTTTGCGGTGATGTCGGTCCGGTGGCAGCCATTTTATCAAAAAGTAAAATGATATCGTTGCATTCGGTTACAATTCATCGAACCATTACGATTTCTATAAAAACATCCATAATTCGTAACACTTGTTATCGAAATAACGCGGAATAACTGTTTGGCCGACAATGCTTCTATGTACCTACGTACCGGTCAGGAGATTGACAAAGTTTCAGCTTTGCGGTCATCGTCGGTCCGGCGGGAGCCATTTTATCAAAAAGTAAAATGATATCGTTGCATTCGGTTACAATTCATCGAACCATTACGATTTCTATATAAACATCCATAATTCGTAACTCTTGTTATCGAAATAACGCGGAATAACTGTTTGGCCGACAATGCTTCTATGTACCTACGTACCGGTCAGGAGATTGACAAAGTTTCAGCTTTGCGGTCATCGTCGGTCCGGCGGGAGCCATTTTATCAAAAAGTAAAATGATTTCGCTGCATTCGGTTACAATTCATCGACCCATTACGATTTCTATAAAACCATCCATAATTCGTAACTCTTTTTGTCGAAATAACGCGGAAAAACTGTTTGGCCGACAATACCTCTATGTGCCCACGTGCCGGTCGGGAGATTGACAAAGTGTCTGCTTTGCGGTCATGTCGGCCAGGGGGGAGCCATTTTACCAAAAAGTAAAATGATATTCCAGCATTCGATTACAATTCGTCGAACCATTACGATTTCTATAAAAATATCCATAATTCGTAACTCTTGTTATCGAAATAACGCGGAAAAATTGTTTGGCCGACAATTCTCCTATGTCCCCTCGTGCCGGTCGGGAAATTGACAAAGTTCGATCTTTGCCGTCATGTCGGTCCGGCGGCAGCCATTTTATCAACAAGTAAAATGATATCGTTGCATTCGGTTACAATTCATCGAACCATTACGATTTCTATAAAAATATCCATAATTCGTAACTCTTGTTATCGAAATAACGCGGAAAAATTGTTTGGCCGACAATTCTCCTATGTCCCCTCGTGGCGGTCGGGAAATTGACAAAGTTTGATCTTTGCCGTCTTGTCGGTGCGGAGGCAGCCATTTTATCAAAAAGTAAAATGATATCGTTGCATTCGGTTACAATTCATCGAACCATTACGATTTCTATAAAAATATCCATAATTCGTAACTCTTGTTATCGAAATAACGCGGAAAAATTGTTTGGCCGACAATTCTCCTATGTCCCCTCGTGCCGGTCGGGAAATTGACAAAGTTTGATCTTTGCCGTCATGTCGGTCCGGCGGCAGCCATTTTATCAAAAAGTAAAATGATATCGTTGCATTCGGTTACAATTCATCGAACCATTACGATTTCTATAAAAACATCCATAATTCGTAAGTCTTGTTAACGAAATAACGCGGAATAACTGTTTGGCCGACAATGCTTCTATGTACCTACGTACCGGTCAGGAGATTGACAAAGTTTCAGCTTTGCGGTCATCGTCGGTCCGGCGGGAGCCATTTTATCAAAAAGTAAAATGATTTCGCTGCATTCGGTTACAATTCATCGACCCATTACGATTTCTATAAAACCATCCATAATTCGTAACACTTGTTATCGAAATAACGCGGAATAACTGTTTGGCCGACAATGCTTCTATGTACCTACGTACCGGTCAGGAGATTGACAAAGTTTCAGCTTTGCGGTCATCGTCGGTCCGGCGGGAGCCATTTTATCAAAAAGTAAAATGATATCGTTGCATTCGGTTACAATTCATCGAACCATTACGATTTCTATAAAAACATCCATAATTCGTAACACTTGTTATCGAAATAACGCGGAATAACTGTTTGGCCGACAATGCTTCTATGTACCTACGTACCGGTCAGGAGATTGACAAAGTTTGATCTTTGCCGTCATGTCGGTCCGGCGGCAGCCATTTTATCAACAAGTAAAATGATATCGTTGCATTCGGTTACAATTCATCGAACCATTACGATTTCTATAAAAATATCCATAATTCGTAACTCTTGTTATCGAAATAACGCGGAAAAATTGTTTGGCCGACAATTCTCCTATGTCCCCTCGTGCCGGTCGGGAAATTGACAAAGTTTGATCTTTGCCGTCATGTCGGTCCGGCGGCAGCCATTTTATCAAAAAGTAAAATGATATCGTTGCATTCGGTTACAATTCATCGAACCATTACGATTTCTATAAAAACATCCATAATTCGTAACTCTTGTTATCGAAATAACGCGGAATAACTGTTTGGACGACAATGCTTCTATGTCCCTACGTACCGGTCAGGAGATTGACGAAGTTTCAGCTTTGCGGTCATGTCGGTCCGGTGGCAGCCATTTTATCAAAAAGTAAAATGATATCGTTGCATTCGGTTACAATTCATCGAACCATTACGATTTCTATAAAAACATCCATAATTCGTAACACTTGTTATCGAAATAACGCGGAATAACTGTTTGGCCGACAATGCTTCTATGTACCTACGTACCGGTCAGGAGATTGACAAAGTTTCAGCTTTGCGGTCATCGTCGGACCAGCGGGAGCCATTTTATCAACAAGTAAAATGATATCGTTGCATTCGGTTACAATTCATCGAACCATTACGATTTCTATATAAACATCCATAATTCGTAACTCTTGTTATCGAAATAACGCGGAATAACTGTTTGGCCGACAATGCTTCTATGTACCTACGTACCGGTCAGGAGATTGACAAAGTTTCAGCTTTGCGGTCATCGTCGGTCCGGCGGGAGCCATTTTATCAAAAAGTAAAATGATTTCGCTGCATTCGGTTACAATTCATCGACCCATTACGATTTCTATAAAACCATCCATAATTCGTAACTCTTTTTGTCGAAATAACGCGGAAAAACTGTTTGGCCGACAATACCTCTATGTGCCCACGTGCCGGTCGGGAGATTGACAAAGTGTCTGCTTTGCGGTCATGTCGGCCAGGGGGGAGCCATTTTACCAAAAAGTAAAATGATATTCCAGCATTCGATTACAATTCGTCGAACCATTACGATTTCTATAAAAATATCCATAATTCGTAACTCTTGTTATCGAAATAACGCGGAAAAATTGTTTGGCCGACAATTCTCCTATGTCCCCTCGTGCCGGTCGGGAAATTGACAAAGTTCGATCTTTGCCGTCATGTCGGTCCGGCGGCAGCCATTTTATCAACAAGTAAAATGATATCGTTGCATTCGGTTACAATTCATCGAACCATTACGATTTCTATAAAAATATCCATAATTCGTAACTCTTGTTATCGAAATAACGCGGAAAAATTGTTTGGCCGACAATTCTCCTATGTCCCCTCGTGGCGGTCGGGAAATTGACAAAGTTTGATCTTTGCCGTCTTGTCGGTGCGGAGGCAGCCATTTTATCAAAAAGTAAAATGATATCGTTGCATTCGGTTACAATTCATCGAACCATTACGATTTCTATAAAAATATCCATAATTCGTAACTCTTGTTATCGAAATAACGCGGAAAAATTGTTTGGCCGACAATTCTCCTATGTCCCCTCGTGCCGGTCGGGAAATTGACAAAGTTTGATCTTTGCCGTCATGTCGGTCCGGCGGCAGCCATTTTATCAAAAAGTAAAATGATATCGTTGCATTCGGTTACAATTCATCGAACCATTACGATTTCTATAAAAACATCCATAATTCGTAAGTCTTGTTAACGAAATAACGCGGAATAACAGTTTGGCCGACAATGCTTCTATGTACCTACGTACCGGTCAGGAGATTGACAAAGTTTCAGCTTTGCGGTCATCGTCGGTCCGGCGGGAGCCATTTTATCAAAAAGTAAAATGATTTCGCTGCATTCGGTTACAATTCATCGACCCATTACGATTTCTATAAAACCATCCATAATTCGTAACACTTGTTATCGAAATAACGCGGAATAACTGTTTGGCCGACAATGCTTCTATGTACCTACGTACCGGTCAGGAGATTGACAAAGTTTCAGCTTTGCGGTCATCGTCGGTCCGGCGGGAGCCATTTTATCAAAAAGTAAAATGATATCGTTGCATTCGGTTACAATTCATCGAACCATTACGATTTCTATAAAAACATCCATAATTCGTAACACTTGTTATCGAAATAACGCGGAATAACTGTTTGGCCGACAATGCTTCTATGTACCTACGTACCGGTCAGGAGATTGACAAAGTTTGATCTTTGCCGTCATGTCGGTCCGGCGGCAGCCATTTTATCAACAAGTAAAATGATATCGTTGCATTCGGTTACAATTCATCGAACCATTACGATTTCTATAAAAATATCCATAATTCGTAACTCTTGTTATCGAAATAACGCGGAAAAATTGTTTGGCCGACAATTCTCCTATGTCCCCTCGTGCCGGTCGGGAAATTGACAAAGTTTGATCTTTGCCGTCATGTCGGTCCGGCGGCAGCCATTTTATCAAAAAGTAAAATGATATCGTTGCATTCGGTTACAATTCATCGAACCATTACGATTTCTATAAAAACATCCATAATTCGTAACTCTTGTTATCGAAATAACGCGGAATAACTGTTTGGACGACAATGCTTCTATGTCCCTACGTACCGGTCAGGAGATTGACGAAGTTTCAGCTTTGCGGTCATGTCGGTCCGGTGGCAGCCATTTTATCAAAAAGTAAAATGATATCGTTGCATTCGGTTACAATTCATCGAACCATTACGATTTCTATAAAAACATCCATAATTCGTAACACTTGTTATCGAAATAACGCGGAATAACTGTTTGGCCGACAATGCTTCTATGTACCTACGTACCGGTCAGGAGATTGACAAAGTTTCAGCTTTGCGGTCATCGTCGGACCAGCGGGAGCCATTTTATCAACAAGTAAAATGATATCGTTGCATTCGGTTACAATTCATCGAACCATTACGATTTCTATATAAACATCCATAATTCGTAACTCTTGTTATCGAAATAACGCGGAATAACTGTTTGGCCGACAATGCTTCTATGTACCTACGTACCGGTCAGGAGATTGACAAAGTTTCAGCTTTGCGGTCATCGTCGGTCCGGCGGGAGCCATTTTATCAAAAAGTAAAATGATTTCGCTGCATTCGGTTACAATTCATCGACCCATTACGATTTCTATAAAACCATCCATAATTCGTAACTCTTTTTGTCGAAATAACGCGGAAAAACTGTTTGGCCGACAATACCTCTATGTGCCCACGTGCCGGTCGGGAGATTGACAAAGTGTCTGCTTTGCGGTCATGTCGGCCCGGGGGGAGCCATTTTACCAAAAAGTAAAATGATATTCCAGCATTCGATTACAATTCGTCGAACCATTACGATTTCTATAAAAATATCCATAATTCGTAACTCTTGTTATCGAAATAACGCGGAAAAATTGTTTGGCCGACAATTCTCCTATGTCCCCTCGTGCCGGTCGGGAAATTGACAAAGTTCGATCTTTGCCGTCATGTCGGTCCGGCGGCAGCCATTTTATCAACAAGTAAAATGATATCGTTGCATTCGGTTACAATTCATCGAACCATTACGATTTCTATAAAAATATCCATAATTCGTAACTCTTGTTATCGAAATAACGCGGAAAAATTGTTTGGCCGACAATTCTCCTATGTCCCCTCGTGCCGGTCGGGCAATTGACAAAGTTTGATCTTTGCCGTCATGTCGGTCCGGCGGCAGCCATTTTATCAAAAAGTAAAATGATATCGTTGCATTCTGTTACAATTCATCGTACCATTACGATTTCTATAAAAACATCCATAATTCGTAACTCTTGTTATCGAAATAACGCGGAATAACTGTTTGGACGACAATGCTTCTATGTCCCTACGTACCGGTCAGGAGATTGACGAAGTTTCAGCTTTGCGGTGATGTCGGTCCGGTGGCAGCCATTTTATCAAAAAGTAAAATGATATCGTTGCATTCGGTTACAATTCATCGAACCATTACGATTTCTATAAAAACATCCATAATTCGTAACACTTGTTATCGAAATAACGCGGAATAACTGTTTGGCCGACAATGCTTCTATGTACCTACGTACCGGTCAGGAGATTGACAAAGTTTCAGCTTTGCGGTCATCGTCGGTCCGGCGGGAGCCATTTTATCAAAAAGTAAAATGATATCGTTGCATTCGGTTACAATTCATCGAACCATTACGATTTCTATAAAAATATCCATAATTCGTAACTCTTGTTATCGAAATAACGCGGAAAAATTGTTTGGCCGACAATTCTCCTATGTCCCCTCGTGCCGGTCGGGAAATTGACAAAGATTGATCTTTGCCGTCATGTCGGTCCGGCGGCAGCCATTTTATCAAAAAGTAAAATGATATCGTTGCATTCTGTTACAATTCATCGAACCATTACGATTTCTATAAAAACATCCATAATTCGTAACTCTTGTTATCGAAATAACGCGGAATAACTGTTTGGCCGACAATGCTTCTATGTACCTACGTACCGGTCAGGAGATTGACAAAGTTTCAGCTTTGCGGTCATCGTCGGTCCGGCGGGAGCCATTTTATCAAAAAGTAAAATGATTTCGCTGCATTCGGTTACAATTCATCGACCCATTACGATTTCTATAAAACCATCCATAATTCGTAACTCTTTTTGTCGAAATAACGCGGAAAAACTGTTTGGCCGACAATACCTCTATGTGCCCACGTGCCGGTCGGGAGATTGACAAAGTGTCTGCTTTGCGGTCATGTCGGCCCGGCGGGAGCCATTTTACCAAAAAGCAAAATGATATTCCAGCATTCGATTACAATTCGTCGAACCATTACGATTTCTATAAAAATATCCATAATTCGTAACTCTTGTTATCGAAATAACGCGGAAAAATTGTTTGGCCGACAATTCTCCTATGTCCCCTCGTGCCGGTCGGGAAATTGACAAAGTTCGATCTTTGCGGTCATGTCGGCCCGGCGGGAGCCATTTTACCAAAAAGTAAAATGATATTCCAGCATTCGATTACAATTCGTCGAACCATTACGATTTCTATAAAAATATCCATAATTCGTAACTCTTGTTATCGAAATAACGCGGAAAAATTGTTTGGCCGACAATTCTCCTATGTCCCCTCGTGCCGGTCGGGAAATTGACAAAGTTCGATCTTTGCCGTCATGTCGGTCCGGCGGCAGCCATTTTATCAACAAGTAAAATGATATCGTTGCATTCGGTTACAATTCATCGAACCATTACGATTTCTATAAAAATATCCATAATTCGTAACTCTTGTTATCGAAATAACGCGGAAAAATTGTTTGGCCGACAATTCTCCTATGTCCCCTCGTGCCGGTCGGGAAATTGACAAAGTTTGATCTTTGCCGTCATGTCGGTCCGGCGGCAGCCATTTTATCAAAAAGTAAAATGATATCGTTGCAATCTGTTACAATTCATCGAACCATTACGATTTCTATAAAAACATCCATAATTCGTAACTCTTGTTATCGAAATAACGCGGAATAACTGTTTGGCCGACAATGCTTCTATGTACCTACGTACCGGTCAGGAGATTGACAAAGTTTCAGCTTTTCGGTCATCGTCGGTCCGGCGGGAGCCATTTTATCAAAAAGTAAAATGATTTCGCTGCATTTGGTTACAATTCATCGACCCATTACGATTTCTATAAAACCATCCATAATTCGTAACTCTTTTTGTCGAAATAACGCGGAAAAACTGTTTGGCCGACAATACCTCTATGTGCCCACGTGCCGGACGGGAGATTGACAAAGTGTCTGCTTTGCGGTCATGTCGGCCCGGCGGGAGCCATTTTACCAAAAAGCAAAATGATATTCCAGCATTCGATTACAATTCGTCGAACCATTACGATTTCTATAAAAATATCCATAATTCGTAACTCTTGTTATCGAAATAACGCGGAAAAATTGTTTGGCCGACAATTCTCCTATGTCCCCTCGTGCCGGTCGGGAAATTGACAAAGTTCGATCTTTGCCGTCATGTCGGTCCGGCGGTAGCCATTTTATCAAAAAGTAAAATGATATCGTTGCATTCGGTTACAATTCATCGAACCATTACGATTTCTATAAAAATATCCATAATTCGTAACTCTTGTTATCGAAATAACGCGGAAAAATTGTTTGGCCGACAATTCTCCTATGTCCCCTCGTGCCGGTCGGGAAATTGACAAAGTTTGATCTTTGCCGTCATGTCGGTCCGGCGGCAGCCATTCTATCAAAAAGTAAAATGATATCGTTGCATTCGGTTACAATTCATCGAACCATTACGATTTCTATAAAAACATCCATAATTCGTAACTCTTTTTGTCGAAATAACGCGGAAAAACTGTTTGGCCGACAATACCTCTATGTCCCCACGTGCCGGTCGGGAGATTGACAAAGTGTCTGCTTAGCGGTCATGTCGGCCCGGCGGGAGCTATTTTACCAAAAAGTAAAATGATATTCGTGCATTCGGTTACAATTCATCGAACCATTACGATTTCTATAAAAATATCCATAATTCGTAACTCTTGTTATCGGAATAACGCGGAAAAATTGTTTGGCCGACAATTCTCCTATGTCCCCTCGTGCCGGTCGGGAAATTGACAAAGTTTGATATTTGCCGTCATGTCGGTCCGGCGGCAGCCATTTTATCAAAAAGTAAAATGATATCGCTGCATTCGGTTACAATCCATCGAACCATTACGATTTCTATAAAAACGTCCATAATTCGTAACTCTTGTTATCGAAATAACGCGGAATAACTGTTTGGCCGACAATGCTTCTATGTCCCTACGTACCGGTCAGGAGATTGACGAAGTTTCAGATTTGCGATCATGTCGGTCCGGCCGCAGGCATATTATCAAAGAGTAAAATGATATCGTTGCATTCGGTTACAATTCATCGAACCATTACGATTTCTATAAAAATATCCATAATTCGTAACTCTTGTTATCGAAATAACGCGGAAAGATTGTTTGGCCGACAATGCTTCTATATCCCTACGAACCGGTCAGGAGATTGACGAAGTTTCAGCTTTGCGGTCATGTCGGTCCGGCGGGAGCCATTTTATCAAAAAGTAAAATGATATCGCTGCATTCGGTTACAATCCATCGAACCATTACGATTTCTATAGAAACATCCATAATTCGTAACTCTTGTTATCGAAATAACGCGGAAAAATTGTTTGGCCGACAATTCTCCTATGTCCCCTCGTGCCGGTCGGGAAATTGACAAAGTTTGATCTTTGCCGTCATGTCGGTCCGGCGGCAGCCATTCTATCAAAAAGTAAAATGATATCGTTGCATTCGGTTACAATTCATCGAACCATTACGATTTCTATAAAAACATCCATAATTCGTAACTCTTGTTATCGAAATAACGCGGAATAACTGTTTGGCCGACAATGCTTCTATGTACCTACGTACCGGTCGGGAAATTGACAAAGTTCGATCTTTGCGGTCATGTCGGCCCGGCGGGAGCCATTTTACCAAAAAGTAAAATGATATTCCAGCATTCGATTACAATTCGTCGAACCATTACGATTTCTATAAAAATATCCATAATTCGTAACTCGTGTTATCGAAATAACGCGGAAAAATTGTTTGGCCGACAATTCTCCTATGTCCCCTCGTGCCGGTCGGGAAATTGACAAAGTTTGATCTTTGCCGTCATGTCGGTCCGGCGGTAGCCATTTTATCAAAAAGTAAAATGATATCGTTGCATTCGGTTACAATTCATCGAACCATTACGATTTCTATAAAAATATCCATAATTCGTAACTCTTGTTATCGAAATAACGCGGAAAAATTGTTTGGCCGACAATTCTCCTATGTCCCCTCGTGCCGGTCGGGAAATTGACAAAGTTTGATCTTTGCCGTCATGTCGGTCCGGCGGCAGCCATTCTATCAAAAAGTAAAATGATATCGTTGCATTCGGTTACAATTCCTCGAACCATTACGATTTCTATAAAAACATCCATAATTCGTAACTCTTTTTGTCGAAATAACGCGGAAAAACTGTTTGGCCGACAATACCTCTATGTCCCCACGTGCCGGTCGGGAGATTGACAAAGTGTCTGCTTAGCGGTCATGTCGGCCCGGCGGGAGCTATTTTACCAAAAAGTAAAATGATATTCGTGCATTCGGTTACAATTCATCGAACCATTACGATTTCTATAAAAATATCCATAATTCGTAACTCTTGTTATCGGAATAACGCGGAAAAATTGTTTGGCCGACAATTCTCCTATGTCCCCTCGTGCCGGTCGGGAAATTGACAAAGTTTGATATTTGCCGTCATGTCGGTCCGGCGGCAGCCATTTTATCAAAAAGTAAAATGATATCGCTGCATTCGGTTACAATCCATCGAACCATTACGATTTCTATAAAAACGTCCATAATTCGTAACTCTTGTTATCGAAATAACGCGGAATAACTGTTTGGCCGACAATGCTTCTATGTCCCTACGTACCGGTCAGGAGATTGACGAAGTTTCAGATTTGCGATCATGTCGGTCCGGCCGCAGGCATATTATCAAAGAGTAAAATGATATCGTTGCATTCGGTTACAATTCATCGAACCATTACGATTTCTATAAAAATATCCATAATTCGTAACTCTTGTTATCGAAATAACGCGGAAAGATTGTTTGGCCGACAATGCTTCTATATCCCTACGAACCGGTCAGGAGATTGACGAAGTTTCAGCTTTGCGGTCATGTCGGTCCGGCGGGAGCCATTTTATCAAAAAGTAAAATGATATCGCTGCATTCGGTTACAATCCATCGAACCATTACGATTTCTATAGAAACATCCATAATTCGTAACTCTTGTTATCGAAATAACGCGGAAAAATTGTTTGGCCGACAATTCTCCTATGTCCCCTCGTGCCGGTCGGGAAATTGACAAAGTTTGATCTTTGCCGTCATGTCGGTCCGGCGGCAGCCATTCTATCAAAAAGTAAAATGATATCGTTGCATTCGGTTACAATTCATCGAACCATTACGATTTCTATAAAAACATCCATAATTCGTAACTCTTGTTATCGAAATAACGCGGAATAACTGTTTGGCCGACAATGCTTCTATGTACCTACGTACCGGTCAGGAGATTGACAAAGTTTCAGCTTTGCGGACATCGTCGGTCCGGCGGGAGCCATTTTATCAAAAAGTAAAATGATTTCGCTGCATTCGGTTACAATTCATCGACCCATTACGATTTCTATAAAACCATCCACAATTCGTAACTCTTTTTGTCGAAATAACGCGGAAAAACTGTTTGGCCGACAATACCTCTATGTGCCCACGTGCCGGTCGGGAGATTGACAAAGTGTCTGCTTTGCGGTCATGTCGGCCCGGCGGGAGCCATTTTACCAAAAAGTAAAATTATATTCCAGCATTCGATTACAATTCGTCGAACCATTACGATTTCTATAAAAACATCCATAATTCGTAACTCTTTTTGTCGAAATAACGCGGAAAAACTGTTTGGCCGACAATACCTCTATGTCCCCACGTGCCGGTCGGGAGATTGACAAAGTGTCTGCTTAGCGGTCATGTCGGCCCGGCGGGAGCTATTTTACCAAAAAGTAAAATGATATTCGTGCATTCGGTTACAATTCATCGAACCATTACGATTTCTATAAAAATATCCATAATTCGTAACTCTTGTTATCGGAATAACGCGGAAAAATTGTTTGGCCGACAATTCTCCTATGTCCCCTCGTGCCGGTCGGGAAATTGACAAAGTTTGATATTTGCCGTCATGTCGGTCCGGCGGCAGCCATTTTATCAAAATTAAAATGATATCGTTGCATTCGGTTACAATTCATCGAACCATTACGATTTCTATAAAAATATCCATAATTCGTAACTCTTGTTATCGAAATAACGCGGAAAAATTGTTTGGCCGACAATTCTCCTATGTCCCCTCGTGCCGGTCAGGAAATTGACAAAGTTTGATCTTTGCCGTCATGTCGGTCCGGCGGCAGCCATTTTATCAAAAAGTAAAATGATATCGTTGCATTCGGTTACAATTCATCGAACCATTACGATTTCTATAAAAATATCCATAACTCGTAACTCTTGTTATCGAAATAACGCGGAAAGATTGTTTGGCCGACAATGCTTCTATATCCCTACGAACCGGTCAGGAGATTGACGAAGTTTCAGCTTTGCGGTCATGTCGGTCCGGCGGGAGCCATTTTATCAAAAAGTAAAATGATATCGCTGCATTCGGTTACAATCCATCGAACCATTACGATTTCTATAGAAACATCCATAATTCGTAACTCTTGTTATCGAAATAACGCGGAAAAATTGTTTGTCCGACAATTCTCCTATGTCCCCTCGTGCCGGTCGGGAAATTGACAAAGTTTGATCTTTGCCGTCATGTCGGTCCGGCGGCAGCCATTCTATCAAAAAGTAAAATGATATCGTTGCATTCGGTTACAATTCATCGAACCATTACGATTTCTAAAAAAACATCCATAATTCGTAACTCTTGTTCTCGAAATAACGCGGAATAACTGTTTGGCCGACAATGCTTCTATGTACCTACGTACCGGTCAGGAGATTGACAAAGTTTCAGCTTTGCGGACATCGTCGGTCCGGCGGGAGCCATTTTATCAAAAAGTAAAATGATTTCGCTGCATTCGGTTACAATTCATCGACCCATTACGATTTCTATAAAACCATCCACAATTCGTAACTCTTTTTGTCGAAATAACGCGGAAAAACTGTTTGGCCGACAATACCTCTATGTGCCCACGTGCCGGTCGGGAGATTGACAAAGTGTCTGCTTTGCGGTCATGTCGGCCCGGCGGGAGCCATTTTACCAAAAAGTAAAATGATATTCCAGCATTCGATTACAATTCGTCGAACCATTACGATTTCTATAAAAACATCCATAATTCGTAACTCTTTTTGTCGAAATAACGCGGAAAAACTGTTTGGCCGACAATACCTCTATGTCCCCACGTGCCGGTCGGGAGATTGACAAAGTGTCTGCTTAGCGGTCATGTCGGCCCGGCGGGAGCTATTTTACCAAAAAGTAAAATGATATTCGTGCATTCGGTTACAATTCATCGAACCATTACGATTTCTATAAAAATATCCATAATTCGTAACTCTTGTTATCGGAATAACGCGGAAAAATTGTTTGGCCGACAATTCTCCTATGTCCCCTCGTGCCGGTCGGGAAATTGACAAAGTTTGATATTTGCCGTCATGTCGGTCCGGCGGCAGCCATTTTATCAAAATTAAAATGATATCGTTGCATTCGGTTACAATTCATCGAACCATTACGATTTCTATAAAAATATCCATAATTCGTAACTCTTGTTATCGAAATAACGCGGAAAAATTGTTTGGCCGACAATTCTCCTATGTCCCCTCGTGCCGGTCAGGAAATTGACAAAGTTTGATCTTTGCCGTCATATCGGTCCGGCGGCAGCCATTTTATCAAAAAGTAAAATGATATCGTTGCATTCGGTTACAATTCATCGAACCATTACGATTTCTATAAAAATATCCATAATCCTAACTCTTGTTATCGAAATAACGCGGAAAGATTGTTTGGCCGACAATGCTTCTATATCCCTACGAACCGGTCAGGAGATTGACGAAGTTTCAGCTTTGCGGTCATGTCGGTCCGGCGGGAGCCATTTTATCAAAAAGTAAAATGATATCGCTGCATTCGGTTACAATCCATCGAACCATTACGATTTCTATAGAAACATCCATAATTCGTAACTCTTGTTATCGAAATAACGCGGAAAAATTGTTTGGCCGACAATTCTCCTATGTCCCCTCGTGCCGGTCGGGAAATTGACAAAGTTTGATCTTTGCCGTCATGTCGGTCCGGCGGCAGCCATTCTATCAAAAAGTAAAATGATATCGTTGCATTCGGTTACAATTCATCGAACCATTACGATTTCTATAAAAACATCCATAATTCGTAACTCTTGTTATCGAAATAACGCGGAATAACTGTTTGGCCGACAATGCTTCTATGTACCTACGTACCGGTCAGGAGATTGACAAAGTTTCAGCTTTGCGGACATCGTCGGTCCGGCGGGAGCCATTTTATCAAAAAGTAAAATGATTTCGCTGCATTCGGTTACAATTCATCGACCCATTACGATTTCTATAAAACCATCCACAATTCGTAACTCTTTTTGTCGAAATAACGCGGAAAAACTGTTTGGCCGACAATACCTCTATGTGCCCACGTGCCGGTCGGGAGATTGACAAAGTGTCTGCTTTGCGGTCATGTCGGCCCGGCGGGAGCCATTTTACCAAAAAGTAAAATGATATTCCAGCATTCGATTACAATTCGTCGAACCATTACGATTTCTATAAAAATATCCATAATTCGTAACTCTTGTTATCGAAATAACGCGGAAAAATTGTTTGGCCGACAATTCTCCTATGTCCCCTCGTGCCGGTCGGGAAATTGACAAAGTTTGATCGTTGCCGTCATGTCGGTCCGGCGGCAGCCATTTTATCAACAAGTAAAATGATATCGTTGCATTCGGTTACAATTCATCGAACCATTACGATTTCTATAAAAACATCCATAATTCGTAACTCTTTTTGTCGAAATAACGCGGAAAGATTGTTTGGCCGACAATGCTTCTATATCCCCACGTGCCGGTCGGGAGATTGACAAAGTGTCTGCTTAGCGGTCATGTCGGCCCGGCGGGAGCTATTTTACCAAAAAGTAAAATGATATTCGTGCATTCGGTTACAATTCATCGAACCATTACGATTTCTATAAAAATATCCATAATTCGTAACTCTTGTTATCGGAATAACGCGGAAAAATTGTTTGGCCGACAATTCTCCTATGTCCCCTCGTGCCGGTCGGGAAATTGACAAAGTTTGATCTTTGCCGTCATGTCGGTCCGGCGGCAGCCATTCTATCAAAAAGTAAAATGATATCGTTGCATTCGGTTACAATTCATCGAACCATTACGATTTCTATAAAAACATCCATAATTCGTAACTCTTGTTATCGAAATAACGCGGAATAACTGTTTGGCCGACAATGCTTCTATGTACCTACGTACCGGTCAGGAGATTGACAAAGTTTCAGCTTTGCGGACATCGTCGGTCCGGCGGGAGCCATTTTATCAAAAAGTAAAATGATTTCGCTGCATTCGGTTACAATTCATCGACCCATTACGATTTCTATAAAAATATCCATAATTCGTAACTCTTGTTATCGGAATAACGCGGAAAAATTGTTTGGCCGACAATTCTCCTATGTCCCCTCGTGCCGGTCGGGAAATTGACAAAGTTTGATCTTTGCCGTCATGTCGGTCCGGCGGCAGCCATTCTATCAAAAAGTAAAATGATATCGTTGCATTCGGTTACAATTCATCGAACCATTACGATTTCTATAAAAACATCCATAATTCGTAACTCTTGTTATCGAAATAACGCGGAATAACTGTTTGGCCGACAATGCTTCTATGTACCTACGTACCGGTCAGGAGATTGACAAAGTTTCAGCTTTGCGGACATCGTCGGTCCGGCGGGAGCCATTTTATCAAAAAGTAAAATGATTTCGCTGCATTCGGTTACAATTCATCGACCCATTACGATTTCTATAAAACCATCCACAATTCGTAACTCTTTTTGTCGAAATAACGCGGAAAAACTGTTTGGCCGACAATACCTCTATGTGCCCACGTGCCGGTCGGGAGATTGACAAAGTGTCTGCTTTGCGGTCATGTCGGCCCGGCGGGAGCCATTTTACCAAAAAGTAAAATGATATTCCAGCATTCGATTACAATTCGTCGAACCATTACGATTTCTATAAAAATATCCATAATTCGTAACTCTTGTTATCGAAATAACGCGGAAAAATTGTTTGGCCGACAATTCTCCTATGTCCCCTCGTGCCGGTCGGGAAATTGACAAAGTTTGATATTTGCCGTCATGTCGGTCCGGCGGCAGCCATTTTATCAAAAAGTAAAATGATATCGCTGCATTCGGTTACAATCCATCGAACCATTACGATTTCTATAAAAACGTCCATAATTCGTAACTCTTGTTATCGAAATAACGCGGAATAACTGTTTGGCCGACAATGCTTCTATGTCCCTACGTACCGGTCAGGAGATTGACGAAGTTTCAGATTTGCGATCATGTCGGTCCGGCCGCAGGCATATTATCAAAGAGTAAAATGATATCGTTGCATTCGGTTACAATTCATCGAACCATTACGATTTCTATAAAAATATCCATAATTCGTAACTCTTGTTATCGAAATAACGCGGAAAGATTGTTTGGCCGACAATGCTTCTATATCCCTACGAACCGGTCAGGAGATTGACGAAGTTTCAGCTTTGCGGTCATGTCGGTCCGGCGGGAGCCATTTTATCAAAAAGTAAAATGATATCGCTGCATTCGGTTACAATCCATCGAACCATTACGATTTCTATAGAAACATCCATAATTCGTAACTCTTGTTATCGAAATAACGCGGAAAAATTGTTTGGCCGACAATTCTCCTATGTCCCCTCGTGCCGGTCGGGAAATTGACAAAGTTTGATCTTTGCCGTCATGTCGGTCCGGCGGCAGCCATTCTATCAAAAAGTAAAATGATATCGTTGCATTCGGTTACAATTCATCGAACCATTACGATTTCTATAAAAACATCCATAATTCGTAACTCTTGTTATCGAAATAACGCGGAATAACTGTTTGGCCGACAATGCTTCTATGTACCTACGTACCGGTCGGGAAATTGACAAAGTTCGATCTTTGCGGTCATGTCGGCCCGGCGGGAGCCATTTTACCAAAAAGTAAAATGATATTCCAGCATTCGATTACAATTCGTCGAACCATTACGATTTCTATAAAAATATCCATAATTCGTAACTCGTGTTATCGAAATAACGCGGAAAAATTGTTTGGCCGACAATTCTCCTATGTCCCCTCGTGCCGGTCGGGAAATTGACAAAGTTTGATCTTTGCCGTCATGTCGGTCCGGCGGTAGCCATTTTATCAAAAAGTAAAATGATACCGTTGCATTCGGTTACAATTCATCGAACCATTACGATTTCTATAAAAATATCCATAATTCGTAACTCTTGTTATCGAAATAACGCGGAAAAATTGTTTGGCCGACAATTCTCCTATGTCCCCTCGTGCCGGTCGGGAAATTGACAAAGTTTGATCTTTGCCGTCATGTCGGTCCGGCGGCAGCCATTCTATCAAAAAGTAAAATGATATCGTTGCATTCGGTTACAATTCATCGAACCATTACGATTTCTATAAAAACATCCATAATTCGTAACTCTTTTTGTCGAAATAACGCGGAAAAACTGTTTGGCCGACAATACCTCTATGTCCCCACGTGCCGGTCGGGAGATTGACAAAGTGTCTGCTTAGCGGTCATGTCGGCCCGGCGGGAGCTATTTTACCAAAAAGTAAAATGATATTCGTGCATTCGGTTACAATTCATCGAACCATTACGATTTCTATAAAAATATCCATAATTCGTAACTCTTGTTATCGAAATAACGCGGAAAAATTGTTTGGCCGACAATTCTCCTATGTCCCCTCGTGCCGGTCAGGAAATTGACAAAGTTTGATCTTTGCCGTCATGTCGGTCCGGCGGCAGCCATTTTATCAAAAAGTAAAATGATATCGTTGAATTCGGTTACAATTCATCGAACCATTGCGATTTCTATAAAAATATCCATAATTCGTAACTCTTGTTATCGAAATAACGCGGAAAGATTGTTTGGCCGACAATGCTTCTATATCCCTACGAACCGGTCAGGAGATTGACGAAGTTTCAGCTTTGCGGTCATGTCGGTCCGGCGGGAGCCATTTTATCAAAAAGTAAAATGATATCGCTGCATTCGGTTACAATCCATCGAACCATTACGATTTCTATAGAAACATCCATAATTCGTAACTCTTGTTATCGAAATAACGCGGAAAAATTGTTTGGCCGACAATTCTCCTATGTCCCCTCGTGCCGGTCGGGAAATTGACAAAGTTTGATCTTTGCCGTCATGTCGGTCCGGCGGCAGCCATTCTATCAAAAAGTAAAATGATATCGTTGCATTCGGTTACAATTCATCGAACCATTACGATTTCTATAAAAACATCCATAATTCGTAACTCTTGTTATCGAAATAACGCGGAATAACTGTTTGGCCGACAATGCTTCTATGTACCTACGTACCGGTCAGGAGATTGACAAAGTTTCAGCTTTGCGGACATCGTCGGTCCGGCGGGAGCCATTTTATCAAAAAGTAAAATGATTTCGCTGCATTCGGTTACAATTCATCGACCCATTACGATTTCTATAAAACCATCCACAATTCGTAACTCTTTTTGTCGAAATAACGCGGAAAAACTGTTTGGCCGACAATACCTCTATGTGCCCACGTGCCGGTCGGGAGATTGACAAAGTGTCTGCTTTGCGGTCATGTCGGCCCGGCGGGAGCCATTTTACCAAAAAGTAAAATGATATTCCAGCATTCGATTACAATTCGTCGAACCATTACGATTTCTATAAAAATATCCACAATTCGTAACTCTTGTTATCGAAATAACGCGGAAAAATTGTTTGGCCGACAATTCTCCTATGTCCCCTCGTGCCGGTCGGGAAATTGACAAAGTTTGATCTTTGCCGTCATGTCGGTCCGGCGGCAGCCATTTTATCAACAAGTAAAATGATATCGTTGCATTCGGTTACAATTCATCGAACCATTACGATTTCTATAAAAACATCCATAATTCGTAACTCTTTTTGTCGAAATAACGCGGAAAAACTGTTTGGCCGACAATACCTCTATGTCCCCACGTGCCGGTCGGGAGATTGACAAAGTTTCAGCTTAGCGGTCATGTCGGCCCGGCGGGAGCTATTTTACCAAAAAGTAAAATGATATTCGTGCATTCGGTTACAATTCATCGAACCATTACGATTTCTATAAAAATATCCATAATTCGTAACTCTTGTTATCGGAATAACGCGGAAAAATTGTTTGGCCGACAATTCTCCTATGTCCCCTCGTGCCGGTCGGGAAATTGACAAAGTTTGATATTTGCCGTCATGTCGGTCCGGCGGCAGCCATTTTATCAAAATTAAAATGATATCGTTGCATTCGGTTACAATTCATCGAACCATTACGATTTCTATAAAAATATCCATAATTCGTAACTCTTGTTATCGAAATAACGCGGAAAAATTGTTTGGCCGACAATTCTCCTATGTCCCCTCGTGCCGGTCAGGAAATTGACAAAGTTTGATCTTTGCCGTTATGTCGGTCCGGCGGCAGCCATTTTATCAAAAAGTAAAATGATATCGTTGCATTCGGTTACAATTCATCGAACCATTACGATTTCTATAAATATATCCATAATTCGTAACTCTTGTTAACGAAATAACGCGGAAAAATTGTTTGGCCGACAATTCTCCTATGTCCCCTCGTGCCGGTCAGGAAATTGACAAAGTTTGATCTTTGCCGTCATGTCGGTCCGGCGGCAGCCATTTTATCAAAAAGTAAAATGATATCGTTGAATTCGGTTACAATTCATCGAACCATTACGATTTCTATAAAAATATCCATAATTCGTAACTCTTGTTATCGAAATAACGCGGAAAGATTGTTTGGCCGACAATGCTTCTATATCCCTACGAACCGGTCAGGAGATTGACGAAGTTTCAGCTTTGCGGTCATGTCGGTCCGGCGGGAGCCATTTTATCAAAAAGTAAAATGATATCGCTGCATTCGGTTACAATCCATCGAACCATTACGATTTCTATAGAAACATCCATAATTCGTAACTCTTGTTATCGAAATAACGCGGAAAGATTGTTTGGCCGACAATGCTTCTATATCCCTACGAACCGGTCAGGAGATTGACGAAGTTTCAGCTTTGCGGTCATGTCGGTCCGGCGGGAGCCATTTTATCAAAAAGTAAAATGATATCGCTGCATTCGGTTACAATCCATCGAACCATTACGATTTCTATAGAAACATCCATAATTCGTAACTCTTGTTATCGAAATAACGCGGAAAAATTGTTTGTCCGACAATTCTCCTATGTCCCCTCGTGCCGGTCGGGAAATTGACAAAGTTTGATCTTTGCCGTCATGTCGGTCCGGCGGCAGCCATTCTATCAAAAAGTAAAATGATATCGTTGCATTCGGTTACAATTCATCGAACCATTACGATTTCTAAAAAAACATCCATAATTCGTAACTCTTGTTCTCGAAATAACGCGGAATAACTGTTTGGCCGACAATGCTTCTATGTACCTACGTACCGGTCAGGAGATTGACAAAGTTTCAGCTTTGCGGACATCGTCGGTCCGGCGGGAGCCATTTTATCAAAAAGTAAAATGATTTCGCTGCATTCGGTTACAATTCATCGACCCATTACGATTTCTATAAAACCATCCACAATTCGTAACTCTTTTTGTCGAAATAACGCGGAAAAACTGTTTGGCCGACAATACCTCTATGTGCCCACGTGCCGGTCGGGAGATTGACAAAGTGTCTGCTTTGCGGTCATGTCGGCCCGGCGGGAGCCATTTTACCAAAAAGTAAAATGATATTCCAGCATTCGATTACAATTCGTCGAACCATTACGATTTCTATAAAAACATCCATAATTCGTAACTCTTTTTGTCGAAATAACGCGGAAAAACTGTTTGGCCGACAATACCTCTATGTCCCCACGTGCCGGTCGGGAGATTGACAAAGTGTCTGCTTAGCGGTCATGTCGGCCCGGCGGGAGCTATTTTACCAAAAAGTAAAATGATATTCGTGCATTCGGTTACAATTCATCGAACCATTACGATTTCTATAAAAATATCCATAATTCGTAACTCTTGTTATCGGAATAACGCGGAAAAATTGTTTGGCCGACAATTCTCCTATGTCCCCTCGTGCCGGTCGGGAAATTGACAAAGTTTGATATTTGCCGTCATGTCGGTCCGGCGGCAGCCATTTTATCAAAATTAAAATGATATCGTTGCATTCGGTTACAATTCATCGAACCATTACGATTTCTATAAAAATATCCATAATTCGTAACTCTTGTTATCGAAATAACGCGGAAAAATTGTTTGGCCGACAATTCTCCTATGTCCCCTCGTGCCGGTCAGGAAATTGACAAAGTTTGATCTTTGCCGTCATATCGGTCCGGCGGCAGCCATTTTATCAAAAAGTAAAATGATATCGTTGCATTCGGTTACAATTCATCGAACCATTACGATTTCTATAAAAATATCCATAATCCTAACTCTTGTTATCGAAATAACGCGGAAAGATTGTTTGGCCGACAATGCTTCTATATCCCTACGAACCGGTCAGGAGATTGACGAAGTTTCAGCTTTGCGGTCATGTCGGTCCGGCGGGAGCCATTTTATCAAAAAGTAAAATGATATCGCTGCATTCGGTTACAATCCATCGAACCATTACGATTTCTATAGAAACATCCATAATTCGTAACTCTTGTTATCGAAATAACGCGGAAAAATTGTTTGGCCGACAATTCTCCTATGTCCCCTCGTGCCGGTCGGGAAATTGACAAAGTTTGATCTTTGCCGTCATGTCGGTCCGGCGGCAGCCATTCTATCAAAAAGTAAAATGATATCGTTGCATTCGGTTACAATTCATCGAACCATTACGATTTCTATAAAAACATCCATAATTCGTAACTCTTGTTATCGAAATAACGCGGAATAACTGTTTGGCCGACAATGCTTCTATGTACCTACGTACCGGTCAGGAGATTGACAAAGTTTCAGCTTTGCGGACATCGTCGGTCCGGCGGGAGCCATTTTATCAAAAAGTAAAATGATTTCGCTGCATTCGGTTACAATTCATCGACCCATTACGATTTCTATAAAACCATCCACAATTCGTAACTCTTTTTGTCGAAATAACGCGGAAAAACTGTTTGGCCGACAATACCTCTATGTGCCCACGTGCCGGTCGGGAGATTGACAAAGTGTCTGCTTTGCGGTCATGTCGGCCCGGCGGGAGCCATTTTACCAAAAAGTAAAATGATATTCCAGCATTCGATTACAATTCGTCGAACCATTACGATTTCTATAAAAATATCCATAATTCGTAACTCTTGTTATCGAAATAACGCGGAAAAATTGTTTGGCCGACAATTCTCCTATGTCCCCTCGTGCCGGTCGGGAAATTGACAAAGTTTGATCGTTGCCGTCATGTCGGTCCGGCGGCAGCCATTTTATCAACAAGTAAAATGATATCGTTGCATTCGGTTACAATTCATCGAACCATTACGATTTCTATAAAAACATCCATAATTCGTAACTCTTTTTGTCGAAATAACGCGGAAAGATTGTTTGGCCGACAATGCTTCTATATCCCCACGTGCCGGTCGGGAGATTGACAAAGTGTCTGCTTAGCGGTCATGTCGGCCCGGCGGGAGCTATTTTACCAAAAAGTAAAATGATATTCGTGCATTCGGTTACAATTCATCGAACCATTACGATTTCTATAAAAATATCCATAATTCGTAACTCTTGTTATCGGAATAACGCGGAAAAATTGTTTGGCCGACAATTCTCCTATGTCCCCTCGTGCCGGTCGGGAAATTGACAAAGTTTGATCTTTGCCGTCATGTCGGTCCGGCGGCAGCCATTCTATCAAAAAGTAAAATGATATCGTTGCATTCGGTTACAATTCATCGAACCATTACGATTTCTATAAAAACATCCATAATTCGTAACTCTTGTTATCGAAATAACGCGGAATAACTGTTTGGCCGACAATGCTTCTATGTACCTACGTACCGGTCAGGAGATTGACAAAGTTTCAGCTTTGCGGACATCGTCGGTCCGGCGGGAGCCATTTTATCAAAAAGTAAAATGATTTCGCTGCATTCGGTTACAATTCATCGACCCATTACGATTTCTATAAAAATATCCATAATTCGTAACTCTTGTTATCGGAATAACGCGGAAAAATTGTTTGGCCGACAATTCTCCTATGTCCCCTCGTGCCGGTCGGGAAATTGACAAAGTTTGATCTTTGCCGTCATGTCGGTCCGGCGGCAGCCATTCTATCAAAAAGTAAAATGATATCGTTGCATTCGGTTACAATTCATCGAACCATTACGATTTCTATAAAAACATCCATAATTCGTAACTCTTGTTATCGAAATAACGCGGAATAACTGTTTGGCCGACAATGCTTCTATGTACCTACGTACCGGTCAGGAGATTGACAAAGTTTCAGCTTTGCGGACATCGTCGGTCCGGCGGGAGCCATTTTATCAAAAAGTAAAATGATTTCGCTGCATTCGGTTACAATTCATCGACCCATTACGATTTCTATAAAACCATCCACAATTCGTAACTCTTTTTGTCGAAATAACGCGGAAAAACTGTTTGGCCGACAATACCTCTATGTGCCCACGTGCCGGTCGGGAGATTGACAAAGTGTCTGCTTTGCGGTCATGTCGGCCCGGCGGGAGCCATTTTACCAAAAAGTAAAATGATATTCCAGCATTCGATTACAATTCGTCGAACCATTACGATTTCTATAAAAATATCCATAATTCGTAACTCTTGTTATCGAAATAACGCGGAAAAATTGTTTGGCCGACAATTCTCCTATGTCCCCTCGTGCCGGTCGGGAAATTGACAAAGTTTGATATTTGCCGTCATGTCGGTCCGGCGGCAGCCATTTTATCAAAAAGTAAAATGATATCGCTGCATTCGGTTACAATCCATCGAACCATTACGATTTCTATAAAAACGTCCATAATTCGTAACTCTTGTTATCGAAATAACGCGGAATAACTGTTTGGCCGACAATGCTTCTATGTCCCTACGTACCGGTCAGGAGATTGACGAAGTTTCAGATTTGCGATCATGTCGGTCCGGCCGCAGGCATATTATCAAAGAGTAAAATGATATCGTTGCATTCGGTTACAATTCATCGAACCATTACGATTTCTATAAAAATATCCATAATTCGTAACTCTTGTTATCGAAATAACGCGGAAAGATTGTTTGGCCGACAATGCTTCTATATCCCTACGAACCGGTCAGGAGATTGACGAAGTTTCAGCTTTGCGGTCATGTCGGTCCGGCGGGAGCCATTTTATCAAAAAGTAAAATGATATCGCTGCATTCGGTTACAATCCATCGAACCATTACGATTTCTATAGAAACATCCATAATTCGTAACTCTTGTTATCGAAATAACGCGGAAAAATTGTTTGGCCGACAATTCTCCTATGTCCCCTCGTGCCGGTCGGGAAATTGACAAAGTTTGATCTTTGCCGTCATGTCGGTCCGGCGGCAGCCATTCTATCAAAAAGTAAAATGATATCGTTGCATTCGGTTACAATTCATCGAACCATTACGATTTCTATAAAAACATCCATAATTCGTAACTCTTGTTATCGAAATAACGCGGAATAACTGTTTGGCCGACAATGCTTCTATGTACCTACGTACCGGTCGGGAAATTGACAAAGTTCGATCTTTGCGGTCATGTCGGCCCGGCGGGAGCCATTTTACCAAAAAGTAAAATGATATTCCAGCATTCGATTACAATTCGTCGAACCATTACGATTTCTATAAAAATATCCATAATTCGTAACTCGTGTTATCGAAATAACGCGGAAAAATTGTTTGGCCGACAATTCTCCTATGTCCCCTCGTGCCGGTCGGGAAATTGACAAAGTTTGATCTTTGCCGTCATGTCGGTCCGGCGGTAGCCATTTTATCAAAAAGTAAAATGATACCGTTGCATTCGGTTACAATTCATCGAACCATTACGATTTCTATAAAAATATCCATAATTCGTAACTCTTGTTATCGAAATAACGCGGAAAAATTGTTTGGCCGACAATTCTCCTATGTCCCCTCGTGCCGGTCGGGAAATTGACAAAGTTTGATCTTTGCCGTCATGTCGGTCCGGCGGCAGCCATTCTATCAAAAAGTAAAATGATATCGTTGCATTCGGTTACAATTCATCGAACCATTACGATTTCTATAAAAACATCCATAATTCGTAACTCTTTTTGTCGAAATAACGCGGAAAAACTGTTTGGCCGACAATACCTCTATGTCCCCACGTGCCGGTCGGGAGATTGACAAAGTGTCTGCTTAGCGGTCATGTCGGCCCGGCGGGAGCTATTTTACCAAAAAGTAAAATGATATTCGTGCATTCGGTTACAATTCATCGAACCATTACGATTTCTATAAAAATATCCATAATTCGTAACTCTTGTTATCGAAATAACGCGGAAAAATTGTTTGGCCGACAATTCTCCTATGTCCCCTCGTGCCGGTCAGGAAATTGACAAAGTTTGATCTTTGCCGTCATGTCGGTCCGGCGGCAGCCATTTTATCAAAAAGTAAAATGATATCGTTGAATTCGGTTACAATTCATCGAACCATTACGATTTCTATAAAAATATCCATAATTCGTAACTCTTGTTATCGAAATAACGCGGAAAGATTGTTTGGCCGACAATGCTTCTATATCCCTACGAACCGGTCAGGAGATTGACGAAGTTTCAGCTTTGCGGTCATGTCGGTCCGGCGGGAGCCATTTTATCAAAAAGTAAAATGATATCGCTGCATTCGGTTACAATCCATCGAACCATTACGATTTCTATAGAAACATCCATAATTCGTAACTCTTGTTATCGAAATAACGCGGAAAAATTGTTTGGCCGACAATTCTCCTATGTCCCCTCGTGCCGGTCGGGAAATTGACAAAGTTTGATCTTTGCCGTCATGTCGGTCCGGCGGCAGCCATTCTATCAAAAAGTAAAATGATATCGTTGCATTCGGTTACAATTCATCGAACCATTACGATTTCTATAAAAACATCCATAATTCGTAACTCTTGTTATCGAAATAACGCGGAATAACTGTTTGGCCGACAATGCTTCTATGTACCTACGTACCGGTCAGGAGATTGACAAAGTTTCAGCTTTGCGGACATCGTCGGTCCGGCGGGAGCCATTTTATCAAAAAGTAAAATGATTTCGCTGCATTCGGTTACAATTCATCGACCCATTACGATTTCTATAAAACCATCCACAATTCGTAACTCTTTTTGTCGAAATAACGCGGAAAAACTGTTTGGCCGACAATACCTCTATGTGCCCACGTGCCGGTCGGGAGATTGACAAAGTGTCTGCTTTGCGGTCATGTCGGCCCGGCGGGAGCCATTTTACCAAAAAGTAAAATGATATTCCAGCATTCGATTACAATTCGTCGAACCATTACGATTTCTATAAAAATATCCACAATTCGTAACTCTTGTTATCGAAATAACGCGGAAAAATTGTTTGGCCGACAATTCTCCTATGTCCCCTCGTGCCGGTCGGGAAATTGACAAAGTTTGATCTTTGCCGTCATGTCGGTCCGGCGGCAGCCATTTTATCAACAAGTAAAATGATATCGTTGCATTCGGTTACAATTCATCGAACCATTACGATTTCTATAAAAACATCCATAATTCGTAACTCTTTTTGTCGAAATAACGCGGAAAAACTGTTTGGCCGACAATACCTCTATGTCCCCACGTGCCGGTCGGGAGATTGACAAAGTTTCAGCTTAGCGGTCATGTCGGCCCGGCGGGAGCTATTTTACCAAAAAGTAAAATGATATTCGTGCATTCGGTTACAATTCATCGAACCATTACGATTTCTATAAAAATATCCATAATTCGTAACTCTTGTTATCGGAATAACGCGGAAAAATTGTTTGGCCGACAATTCTCCTATGTCCCCTCGTGCCGGTCGGGAAATTGACAAAGTTTGATATTTGCCGTCATGTCGGTCCGGCGGCAGCCATTTTATCAAAATTAAAATGATATCGTTGCATTCGGTTACAATTCATCGAACCATTACGATTTCTATAAAAATATCCATAATTCGTAACTCTTGTTATCGAAATAACGCGGAAAAATTGTTTGGCCGACAATTCTCCTATGTCCCCCTCGTGCCGGTCAGGAAATTGACAAAGTTTGATCTTTGCCGTTATGTCGGTCCGGCGGCAGCCATTTTATCAAAAAGTAAAATGATATCGTTGCATTCGGTTACAATTCATCGAACCATTACGTTTCTATAAATATATCCATAATTCGTAACTCTTGTTAACGAAATAACGCGGAAAAATTGTTTGGCCGACAATTCTCCTATGTCCCCTCGTGCCGGTCAGGAAATTGACAAAGTTTGATCTTTGCCGTCATGTCGGTCCGGCGGCAGCCATTTTATCAAAAAGTAAAATGATATCGTTGAATTCGGTTACAATTCATCGAACCATTACGATTTCTATAAAAATATCCATAATTCGTAACTCTTGTTATCGAAATAACGCGGAAAGATTGTTTGGCCGACAATGCTTCTATATCCCTACGAACCGGTCAGGAGATTGACGAAGTTTCAGCTTTGCGGTCATGTCGGTCCGGCGGGAGCCATTTTATCAAAAAGTAAAATGATATCGCTGCATTCGGTTACAATCCATCGAACCATTACGATTTCTATAGAAACATCCATAATTCGTAACTCTTGTTATCGAAATAACGCGGAAAAATTGTTTGGCCGACAATTCTCCTATGTCCCCTCGTGCCGGTCGGGAAATTGACAAAGTTTGATCTTTGCCGTCATGTCGGTCCGGCGGCAGCCATTCTATCAAAAAGTAAAATGATATCGTTGCATTCGGTTACAATTCATCGAACCATTACGATTTCTATAAAAACATCCATAATTCGTAACTCTTGTTATCGAAATAACGCGGAATAACTGTTTGGCCGACAATGCTTCTATGTACCTACGTACCGGTCAGGAGATTGACGAAGTTTCAGCTTTGCGGACATCGTCGGTCCGGCGGGAGCCATTTTATCAAAAAGTAAAATGATTTCGCTGCATTCGGTTACAATTCATCGACCCATTACGATTTCTATAAAACCATCCACAATTCGTAACTCTTTTTGTCGAAATAACGCGGAAAAACTGTTTGGCCGACAATACCTCTATGTGCCCACGTGCCGGTCGGGAGATTGACAAAGTGTCTGCTTTGCGGTCATGTCGGCCCGGCGGGAGCCATTTTACCAAAAAGTAAAATGATATTCCAGCATTCGATTACAATTCGTCGAACCATTACGATTTCTATAAAAACATCCATAATTCGTAACTCTTTTTGTCGAAATAAGGCGGAAAAACTGTTTGGCCAACAATACCTCTATGTCCCCACGTGCCGGTCGGGAGATTGACAAAGTGTCTGCTTAGCGGTCATGTCGGCCCGGCGGGAGCTATTTTACCAAAAAGTAAAATGATATTCGTGCATTCGGTTACAATTCATCGAACCATTACGATTTCTATAAAAATATCCATAATTCGTAACTCTTGTTATCGGAATAACGCGGAAAAATTGTTTGGCCGACAATTCTCCTATGTCCCCTCGTGCCGGTCGGGAAATTGACAAAGTTTGATATTTGCCGTCATGTCGGTCCGGCGGCAGCCATTTTATCCAAATTAAAATGATATCGTTGCATTCGGTTACAATTCATCGAACCATTACGATTTCTATAAAAATATCCATAATTCGTAACTCTTGTTATCGAAATAACGCGGAAAAATTGTTTGGCCGACAATTCTCCTATGTCCCCTCGTGCCGGTCAGGAAATTGACAAAGTTTGATCTTTGCCGTCATGTCGGTCCGGCGGCAGCCATTTTATCAAAAAGCAAAATGATATCGTTGCATTCGGTTACAATTCATCGAACCATGACGATTTCTATAAAAATATCCATAATTCGTAACTCTTGTTATCGAAATAACGCGGAAAGATTGTTTGGCCGACAATGCTTCTATATCCCTACGAACCGGTCAGGAGATTGACGAAGTTTCAGCTTTGCGGTCATGTCGGTCCGGCGGGAGCCATTTTATCAAAAAGTAAAATGATATCGCTGCATTCGGTTACAATCCATCGAACCATTACGATTTCTATAGAAACATCCATAATTCGTAACTCTTGTTATCGAAATAACGCGGAAAAATTGTTTGGCCGACAATTCTCCTATGTCCCCTCGTGCCGGTCGGGAAATTGACAAAGTTTGATCTTTGCCGTCATGTCGGTCCGGCGGCAGCCATTCTATCAAAAAGTAAAATGATATCGTTGCATTCGGTTACAATTCATCGAACCATTACGATTTCTATAAAAACATCCATAATTCGTAACTCTTGTTATCGAAATAACGCGGAATAACTGTTTGGCCGACAATGCTTCTATGTGCCCACGTGCCGGTCGGGAGATTGACAAAGTGTCTGCTTTGCGGTCATGTCGGCCCGGCGGGAGCCATTTTACCAAAAAGTAAAATGATATTCCAGCATTCGATTACAATTCGTCGAACCATTACGATTTCTATAAAAATATCCATAATTCGTAACTCTTGTTATCGAAATAACGCGGAAAAATTGTTTGGCCGACAATTCTCCTATGTCCCCTCGTGCCGGTCGGGAAATTGACAAAGTTTGATCTTTGCCGTCATGTCGGTCCGGCGGCAGCCATTTTATCAACAAGTAAAATGATATCGTTGCATTCGGTTACAATTCATCGAACCATTACGATTTCTATAAAAACATCCATAATTCGTAACTCTTTTTGTCGAAATAACGCGGAAAAACTGTTTGGCCGACAATACCTCTATGTCCCCACGTGCCGGTCGGGAGATTGACAAAGTGTCTGCTTAGCGGTCATGTCGGCCCGGCGGGAGCTATTTTACCAAAAAGTAAAATGATATTCGTGCATTCGGTTACAATTCATCGAACCATTACGATTTCTATAAAAATATCCATAATTCGTAACTCTTGTTATCGGAATAACGCGGAAAAATTGTTTGGCCGACAATTCTCCTATGTCCCCTCGTGCCGGTCGGGAAATTGACAAAGTTTGATATTTGCCGTCATGTCGGTCCGGCGGCAGCCATTTTATCAAAATTAAAATGATATCGTTGCATTCGGTTACAATTCATCGAACCATTACGATTTCTATAAAAATATCCATAATTCGTAACTCTTGTTATCGAAATAACGCGGAAAAATTGTTTGGCCGACAATTCTCCTATGTCCCCTCGTGCCGGTCAGGAAATTGACAAAGTTTGATCTTTGCCGTCATGTCGGTCCGGCGGCAGCCATTTTATCAAAAAGTAAAATGATGTCGTTGCATTCGGTTACAATTCATCGAACCATTACGATTTCTATAAAAATATCCATAATTCGTAACTCTTGTTATCGAAATAACGCGGAAAAATTGTTTGGCCGACAATGCTTCTATATCCCTACGAACCGGTCAGGAGATTGACGAAGTTTCAGCTTTGCGGTCATGTCGGTCCGGCGGGAGCCATTTTATCAAAAAGTAAAATGATATCGCTGCATTCGGTTACAATCCATCGAACCATTACGATTTCTATAGAAACATCCATAATTCGTAACTCTTTTTGTCGAAATAACGCGGAAAAACTGTTTGGCCGACAATACCTCTATGTCCCCACGTGCCGGTCGGGAGATTGACAAAGTGTCTGCTTTGCGGTCATGTCGGTCCGGCGGGAGCCATTTTACCAAAAAGTAAAATGATATTCCAGCATTCGATTACAATTCGTCGAACCATTACGATTTCTATAAAAATATCCATAATTCGTAACTCTTGTTATCGAAATAACGCGGAAAAATTGTTTGGCCGACAATTCTCCTATGTCCCCTCGTGCCGGTCAGGAAATTGACAAAGTTTGATCTTTGCCGTCATGTCGGTCCGGCGGCAGCCATTTTATCAAAATTAAAATGATATCGTTGCATTCGGTTACAATTCATCGAACCATTACGATTTCTATAAAAGCATCCATAATTCGTAACTCTTGTTATCGAAATAACGCGGAATAACTGTTTGGCCGACAATGCTTCTATCTCCCTACGTACCGGTCAGGAGATTGACGATGTTTCAGCTTTGTGGTCATGTCGGTCCGGCGGGAGCCATTTTATCAAAAAGTAAAATGATATCGCTGCATTCGGTTACAATCCATCGAACCATTACGATTTCTATAAAAACGTCCATAATTCGTAACTCTTGTTATCGAAATAACGCGGAATAACTGTTTGGCCGACAATGCTTCTATGTCCCTACGTACCGGTCAGGAGATTGACGAAGTTTCAGATTTGCGATCATGTCCGCCCGGCGGGAGCCATTTTAGCAAAAAGTAAAATTATATTCGTGCATTCGATTACAATTGGTCGAACCATTACGATTTCTATAAAAATATCCATCATTCGTAACTCTTGTTATAGAAATAACGCGGAAAAATTGTTTGGCCGACAATTCGCCTATGTCCCCTCGTGCCGGTCGGGAAATTGACAAAGTTTTTTCTTTGCCGTCATGTCGGTCCGACGGCAGCCATTTTATCAAAACGTAAAATGATATCGTTGCATTCGGTTACAATTCATCGAACCATTACGATTTCTATAAAAATATCCATAATTCGTAACTCTTGTTATCGAAATAACGCGGAAAAATTGTTTGGCCGACAATTCTCCTATGTCCCCTCCTGCCGGTCGGGAAATAGACAAAGTTTGATCTTTGCCGTCATGTCGGTCCGGCGGCAGCCATTTTATCAAAAAGTAAAATGATATCGTTGCATTCGGTTACAATTCATCGAACTATTACGATTTCTATAAAAACATCCATAATTCGTAACTCTTGTTATCGAAATAACGCGGAATAACTGTTTGGCCGACAATGCTTCTATGTCCCTACGTACCGGTCAGGAGATTGACGAAGTTTCAGCTTTGCGGTCATGTCGGTCCGGCGGGAGCCATTTTACCAAAAAGTAAAATGATATTCCAGCATTCGATTACAATTCGTCGAACCATTACGATTTCTATAAAAATATCCATAATTCGTAAGTCTTGTTATCGAAATAACGCGGAAAAATTGTTTGGCCGACAATTCTCCTATGTCCCCTCGTGCCGGTCAGGAAATTGACAAAGTTTGATCTTTGCCGTCATGTTGGTCCGACGGCAGCCATTTTATCAAAATTAAAATGATATCGTTGCATTCGGTTACAATTCATCGAACCATTACGATCTCTATAAAAGCATCCATAATTCGTAACTCTTGTTATCGAAATAACGCGGAATAACTGTTTGGCCGACAATGCTTCTATGTCCCTACGTACCGGTCAGGAGATTGACGAAGTTTCAGCTTTGCGGTCATGTCGGTCCGGCGGGAGCCATTTTATCAAAAAGTAAAATGATATCGCTGCATTCGGTTACAATCCATCGAACCATTACGATTTCTATAAAAACATCCATAATTCGTAACTCTTGTTATCGAAATAACGCGGAATAACTGTTTGGCCGACAATGCTTCTATGTCGCTACGTACCGGTCAGGAGATTGACGCAGTTTCAGATTTGCGGTCATGTCGGTCCGGCCGCAGCCATTTTATCAAAAAGTAAAATGATTTCGCTGCATTCGGTTACAATTCATCGAACCATTACGATTTCTATAAAATCATCCATAATTCGTAACTCTTTTTGTCGAAATAACGCGGAAAAACTGTTTGGCCGACAATACCTCTATGTCCCTACGTGCCGGTCGGGAGATTGACAAAGTGTCTGCTTTGCGGTCATGTCCGCCCGGCGGGAGCCATTTTACCAAAAAGTAAAATGATATTCCAGCATTCGATTACAATTCGTCGAACCATTACGATTTCTATAAAAATATCCATAATTCGTAACTCTTGTTATCGAAATAACGCGGAAAAATTGTTTGGCCGACAATTCTCCTATGTCGCCTAGTGACGATCGGAAATTGACAAAGTTTGATCTTTGCCGTCATGTCGGTCCGGCGGCAGCCATTTTATCAAAAAGTAAAATGATATCGTTGCATTCGGTTACAATTCATCGAACCATTACGATTTCTATAAAAACATCCATAATTCGTAACTCTTGTTATCGAAATAACGCGGAATAACTGTTTGGACGACAATGCTTCTATGTCCCTACGTACCGGTCAGGAGATTGACGAAGTTTCAGCTTTGCGGTCATGTCGGTCCGGTGGCAGCCATTTTATCAAAAAGTAAAATGATATCGTTGCATTCGGTTACAATTCATCGAACCATTACGATTTCTATAAAAACATCCATAATTCGTAACTCTTGTTATCGAAATAACGCGGAATAACTGTTTGGCCGACAATGCTTCTATGTCCCTACGTACCGGTCAGGAGATTGACGAAGTTTCAGCTTTGCGGTCATGTCGGTCCGGCGGGAGCCATTTTATCAAAAAGTAAAATGATATCGCTGCATTCGGTTACAATCCATCGAACCATTACGATTTCTATAAAAACATCCATAATTCGTAACTCTTTTTGTCGAAATAACGCGGAAAAACTGTTTGGCCGACAATACCTCTATGTCCCCACGTGCCGGTCGGGAGATTGACAAAGTGTCTGCTTTGCGGTCATGTCCGCCCGGCGGGAGCCATTTTACCAAAAAGTAAAATGATATTCCAGCATTCGATTACATTTCGTCGAACCATTACGATTTCTATAAAAATATCCATAATTCGTAACTCTTGTTATCGAAATAACGCGGAAAAATTGTTTGGCCGACAATTCTCCTATGTCCCCTCGTGCCGATCGGGAAATTGACAAAGTTTGATCTTTGCCGTCATGTCGGTCCGGCGGCAGCCATTTTATCAAAAAGTAAAATGATATCGTTGCATTCGGTTACAATTCATCGAACCATTACGATTTCTTTAAAAACATCCATAATTCGTAACTCTTGTTATCGAAATAACGCGGAATAACTGTTTGGCCGACAATGCTTCTATGTCCCTACGTACAGGTCAGGAGATTGACAAAGTTTCAGCTTTGCGGTCATCGTCGGTCCGGCGGGAGCCATTTTATCAAAAAGTAAAATGATTTCGCTGCATTCGGTTACAATTCATCGAACCATTACGATTTCTATAAAAACATCCATAATTCGTAACTCTTTTTGTCGAAATAACGCGGAAAAACTGTTTGGCCGACAATACCTCTATGTCCCCACGTGCCGGTCGGGAGATTGACAAAGTGTCTGCTTTGCGGTCATGTCCGCCCGGCGGGAGCCATTTTACCAAAAATTAAAATGATATTCCAGCACTCGATTACATTTCGTCGAACCATTACGATTTCTATAAAAATATCCATAATTCGTAACTCTTGTTATCGAAATAACGCGGAAAAATTGTTTGGCCGACAATTCTCCTATGTCCCCTCGTGCCGATCGGGAAATTGACAAAGTTTGATCTTTGCCGTCATGTCGGTCCGGCGGCAGCCATTTTATCAAAAAGTAAAATGATATCGTTGCATTCGGTTACAATTCATCGAACCATTACGATTTCTATAAAAACATCCATAATTCGTAACTCTTGTTATCGAAATAACGCGGAATAACTGTTTGGCCGACAATGCTTCTATGTACCTACGTTCCGGTCAGGAGATTGACAAAGTTTCAGCTTTGCGGTCATCCTCGGTCCGGCGGGAGCCATTTTATCAAAAAGTAAAATGATTTCGCTGCATTCGGTTACAATTCATCGAACCATTACGATTTCTATAAAAACATCCATAATTCGTAACTCTTGTTAACGAAATAACGCGGAATAACTGTTTGGCCGACAATGCTTCTATGTACCTACGTTCCGGTCAGGAGATTGACAAAGTTTCAGCTTTGCGGTCATCGTCGGTCCGGCGGGAGCCATTTTATCAAAAAGTAAAATGATTTCGCTGCATTCGGTTGCAATTCATCGAACCATTACGATTTCTATAAAAACACCCATAATTCGTAACTCTTTTTGTCGAAATAACGCGGAAAAACTGTTTGGCCGACAATACCTCTATGTCCCCACGTGCCGGTCGGGAGATTGACAAAGTGTCTGCTTTGCGGTCATGTCCGCCCGGCGGGAGCCATTTTACCAAAAAGTAAAATGATATTCCAGCATTCGATTACAATTCGTCGAACCATTACGATTTCTATAAAAATATCCATAATTCGTAACTCTTGTTATCGAAATAACGCGGAAAAATTGTTTGGCCGACAATTCTCCTATGTCCCCTCGTGCCGATCGGGAAATTGACAAAGTTTGATCTTTGCCGTCATGTCGGTCCGGCGGCAGCCATTTTATCAAAAAGTAAAATGATATCGTTGCATTCGGTTACAATTCATCGAACCATTACGATTTCTATAAAAACATCCATAATTCGTAACTCTTGTTATCGAAATAACGCGGAATAACTGTTTGGCCGACAATGCTTCTATGTACCTACGTTCCGGTCAGGAGATTGACAAAGTTTCAGCTTTGCGGTCATCCTCGGCCCGGCGGGAGCCATTTTATCAAAAAGTAAAATGATTTCGCTGCATTCGGTTACAATTCATCGAACCAATACGATTTCTATAAAAACATCCATAATTCGTAACTCTTTTTGTCGAAATAACGCGGAAAAACTGTTTGGCCGACAATACCTCTATGTCCCCACGTGCCGGTCGGGAGATTGACAAAGTGTCTGCTTTGCGGTCATGTCCGCCCGGCGGGAGCCATTTTACCAAAATGTAAAATGATATTCCAGCATTCGATTACAATTCGTCGAACCATTACGATTTCTATAAAAATATCCATAATTCGTAACTCTTGTTATCGAAATAACGCGGAAAAATTGTTTGGCCGACAATTCTCCTATGTCCCCTCGTGCCGATCGGGAAATTGACAAAGTTTGATCTTTGCCGTCATGTCGGTCCGGCGGCAGCCATTTTATCAGAAAGGAAAATGATATCGTTGCATTCGGTTACAATTCATCGAACCATTACGATTTCTATAAAAACATCCATAATTCGTAACTCTTGTTATCGAAATAACGCGGAATAACTGTTTGGCCGACAATGCTTCTATGTACCTACGTACCGGTCAGGAGATTGACAAAGTTTCAGCTTTGCGGTCATCGTCGGTCCGGCGGGAGCCATTTTATCAAAAAGTAAAATGATTTCGCTGCATTCGGTTACAATTCATCGAACCATTACGATTTCTATAAAAACATCCATAATTCGTAACTCTTTTTGTCGAAATAACGCGGAAAAACTGTTTGGCCGACAATACCTCTATGTCCCCACGTGCCGGTCGGGAGATTGACAAAGTGTCTGCTTTGCGGTCATGTCCGCCCGGCGGGAGCCATTTTACCAAAAAGTAAAATGATATTCCAGCATTCGATTACATTTCGTCGAACCATTACGATTTCTATAAAAATATCCATAATTCGTAACTCTTGTTATCGAAATAACGCGGAAAAATTGTTTGGCCGACAATTCTCCTATGTCCCCTCGTGCCGATCGGGAAATTGACAAAGTTTGATCTTTGCCGTCATGTCGGTCCGGCGGCAGCCATTTTATCAAAAAGTAAAATGATATCGTTGCATTCGGTTACAATTCATCGAACCATTACGATTTCTATAAAAACATCCATAATTCGTAACTCTTGTTATCGAAATAACGCGTAATAACTGTTTGGCCGACAATGCTTCTGTGTCCCTACGTACCGGTCAGGAGATTGACAAAGTTTCAGCTTTGCGGTCATCGTCGGTCCGGCGGGAGCCATTTTATCAAAAAGTAAAATGATTTCGCTGCATTCGGTTACAATTCATCGAACCATTACGATTTCTATAAAAACATCCATAATTCGTAACTCTTTTTGTCGAAATAACGCGGAAAAACTGTTTGGCCGACAATACCTCTATGTCCCCACGTGCCGGTCGGGAGATTGACAAAGTGTCTGCTTTGCGGTCATGTCCGCCCGGCGGGAGCCATTTTACCAAAAAGTAAAATGATATTCCAGCATTCGATTACATTTCGTCGAACCATTACGATTTCTATAAAAATATCCATAATTCGTAACTCTTGTTATCGAAATAACGCGGAAAAATTGTTTGGCCGACAATTCTCCTATGTCCCCTCGTGCCGATCGGGAAATTGACAAAGTTTGATCTTTGCCGTCATGTCGGTCCGGCGGCAGCCATTTTATCAAAAAGTAAAATGATATCGTTGCATTCGGTTACAATTCATCGAACCATTACGATTTCTATAAAAACATCCATAATTCGTAACTCTTGTTATCGAAATAACGCGTAATAACTGTTTGGCCGACAATGCTTCTGTGTCCCTACGTACCGGTTAGGAGATTGACAAAGTTTCAGCTTTGCGGTCATCGTCGGTCCGGCGGGAGCCATTTTATCAAAAAGTAAAATGATTTCGCTGCATTCGGTTACAATTCATCGAACCATTACGATTTCTATAAAAACATCCATAATTCGTAACTCTTTTTGTCGAAATAACGCGGAAAAACTGTTTGGCCGACAATAGCTCTATGTCCCCACGTGCCGGTCGGGAGATTGACAAAGTGTCTGCTTTGCGGTCATGTCCGCCCGGCGGGAGCCATTTTACCAAAAAGTAAAATGATATTCCAGCATTCGATTACAATTCGTCGAACCATTACGATTTCTATAAAAATATCCATAATTCGTAACTCTTGTTATCGAATTAACGCGGAAAAATTGTGTGGCCGACAATTCTCCTATGTCCCCTCGTGCCGATCGGGAAATTGACAAAGTTTGATCTTTGCCGTCATGTCGGTCCGGCGGCAGCCATTTTATCAGAAAGGAAAATGATATCGTTGCATTCGGTTACAATTCATCGAACCATTACGATTTCTATAAAAACATCCATAATTCGTAACTCTTGTTATCGAAATAACGCGGAATAACTGTTTGGCCGACAATGCTTCTATGTACCTACGTACCGGTCAGGAGATTGACAAAGTTTCAGCTTTGCGGTCATCGTCGGTCCGGCGGGAGCCATTTTATCAAAAAGTAAAATGATTTCGCTGCATTCGGTTACAATTCATCGAACCATTACGATTTCTATAAAAACATCCATAATTCGTAACTCTTTTTGTCGAAATAACGCGGAAAAACTGTTTGGCCGACAATACCTCTATGTCCCCACGTGCCGGTCGGGAGATTGACAAAGTGTCTGCTTTGCGGTCATGTCCGCCCGGCGGGAGCCATTTTACCAAAAAGTAAAATGATATTCCAGCATTCGATTACATTTCGTCGAACCATTACGATTTCTATAAAAATATCCATAATTCGTAACTCTTGTTATCGAAATAACGCGGAAAAACTGTTTGGCCGACAATACCTCTATGTCCCCACGTGCCGGTCGGGAGATTGACAAAGTGTCTGCTTTGCGGTCATGTCCGCCCGGCGGGAGCCATTTTACCAAAATGTAAAATGATATTCCAGCATTCGATTACAATTCGTCGAACCATTACGATTTCTATAAAAATATCCATAATTCGTAACTCTTGTTATCGAAATAACGCGGAAAAATTGTTTGGCCGACAATTCTCCTATGTCCCCTCGTGCCGATCGGGAAATTGACAAAGTTTGATCTTTGCCGTCATGTCGGTCCGGCGGCAGCCATTTTATCAGAAAGGAAAATGATATCGTTGCATTCGGTTACAATTCATCGAACCATTACGATTTCTATAAAAACATCCATAATTCGTAACTCTTGTTATCGAAATAACGCGGAATAACTGTTTGGCCGACAATGCTTCTATGTACCTACGTACCGGTCAGGAGATTGACAAAGTTTCAGCTTTGCGGTCATCGTCGGTCCGGCGGGAGCCATTTTATCAAAAAGTAAAATGATTTCGCTGCATTCGGTTACAATTCATCGAACCATTACGATTTCTATAAAAACATCCATAATTCGTAACTCTTTTTGTCGAAATAACGCGGAAAAACTGTTTGGCCGACAATACCTCTATGTCCCCACGTGCCGGTCGGGAGATTGACAAAGTGTCTGCTTTGCGGTCATGTCCGCCCGGCGGGAGCCATTTTACCAAAAAGTAAAATGATATTCCAGCATTCGATTACATTTCGTCGAACCATTACGATTTCTATAAAAATATCCATAATTCGTAACTCTTGTTATCGAAATAACGCGGAAAAATTGTTTGGCCGACAATTCTCCTATGTCCCCTCGTGCCGATCGGGAAATTGACAAAGTTTGATCTTTGCCGTCATGTCGGTCCGGCGGCAGCCATTTTATCAAAAAGTAAAATGATATCGTTGCATTCGGTTACAATTCATCGAACCATTACGATTTCTATAAAAACATCCATAATTCGTAACTCTTGTTATCGAAATAACGCGTAATAACTGTTTGGCCGACAATGCTTCTGTGTCCCTACGTACCGGTCAGGAGATTGACAAAGTTTCAGCTTTGCGGTCATCGTCGGTCCGGCGGGAGCCATTTTATCAAAAAGTAAAATGATTTCGCTGCATTCGGTTACAATTCATCGAACCATTACGATTTCTATAAAAACATCCATAATTCGTAACTCTTTTTGTCGAAATAACGCGGAAAAACTGTTTGGCCGACAATACCTCTATGTCCCCACGTGCCGGTCGGGAGATTGACAAAGTGTCTGCTTTGCGGTCATGTCCGCCCGGCGGGAGCCATTTTACCAAAAAGTAAAATGATATTCCAGCATTCGATTACATTTCGTCGAACCATTACGATTTCTATAAAAATATCCATAATTCGTAACTCTTGTTATCGAAATAACGCGGAAAAATTGTTTGGCCGACAATTCTCCTATGTCCCCTCGTGCCGATCGGGAAATTGACAAAGTTTGATCTTTGCCGTCATGTCGGTCCGGCGGCAGCCATTTTATCAAAAAGTAAAATGATATCGTTGCATTCGGTTACAATTCATCGAACCATTACGATTTCTATAAAAACATCCATAATTCGTAACTCTTGTTATCGAAATAACGCGTAATAACTGTTTGGCCGACAATGCTTCTGTGTCCCTACGTACCGGTTAGGAGATTGACAAAGTTTCAGCTTTGCGGTCATCGTCGGTCCGGCGGGAGCCATTTTATCAAAAAGTAAAATGATTTCGCTGCATTCGGTTACAATTCATCGAACCATTACGATTTCTATAAAAACATCCATAATTCGTAACTCTTTTTGTCGAAATAACGCGGAAAAACTGTTTGGCCGACAATAGCTCTATGTCCCCACGTGCCGGTCGGGAGATTGACAAAGTGTCTGCTTTGCGGTCATGTCCGCCCGGCGGGAGCCATTTTACCAAAAAGTAAAATGATATTCCAGCATTCGATTACAATTCGTCGAACCATTACGATTTCTATAAAAATATCCATAATTCGTAACTCTTGTTATCGAATTAACGCGGAAAAATTGTGTGGCCGACAATTCTCCTATGTCCCCTCGTGCCGATCGGGAAATTGACAAAGTTTGATCTTTGCCGTCATGTCGGTCCGGCGGCAGCCATTTTATCAGAAAGGAAAATGATATCGTTGCATTCGGTTACAATTCATCGAACCATTACGATTTCTATAAAAACATCCATAATTCGTAACTCTTGTTATCGAAATAACGCGGAATAACTGTTTGGCCGACAATGCTTCTATGTACCTACGTACCGGTCAGGAGATTGACAAAGTTTCAGCTTTGCGGTCATCGTCGGTCCGGCGGGAGCCATTTTATCAAAAAGTAAAATGATTTCGCTGCATTCGGTTACAATTCATCGAACCATTACGATTTCTATAAAAACATCCATAATTCGTAACTCTTTTTGTCGAAATAACGCGGAAAAACTGTTTGGCCGACAATACCTCTATGTCCCCACGTGCCGGTCGGGAGATTGACAAAGTGTCTGCTTTGCGGTCATGTCCGCCCGGCGGGAGCCATTTTACCAAAAAGTAAAATGATATTCCAGCATTCGATTACATTTCGTCGAACCATTACGATTTCTATAAAAATATCCATAATTCGTAACTCTTGTTATCGAAATAACGCGGAAAAATTGTTTGGCCGACAATTCTCCTATGTCCCCTCGTGCCGATCGGGAAATTGACAAAGTTTGATCTTTGCCGTCATGTCGGTCCGGCGGCAGCCATTTTATCAAAAAGTAAAATGATATCGTTGCATTCGGTTACAATTCATCGAACCATTACGATTTCTATAAAAACATCCATAATTCGTAACTCTTGTTATCGAAATAACGCGGAATAACTGTTTGGCCGACAATGCTTCTATGTACCTACGTACCGGTCAGGAGATTGACAAAGTTTCAGCTTTGCGGTCATCGTCGGTCCGGCGGGAGCCATTTTATCAAAAAGTAAAATGATTTCGCTGCATTCGGTTACAATTCATCGAACCATTACGATTTCTATAAAAACATCCATAATTCGTAACTTTCTTTGTCGAAATAACGCGGAAAAACTGTTTGGCCGACAATACCTCTATGTCCCCACGTGCCGGTCGGGAGATTGACAAAGTGTCTGCTTTGCGGTCATGTCGGCCCGGCGGGAGCCATTTTACCAAAAAGTAAAATGATATTCCAGCATTCGATTACAATTCGTCGAACCATTACGATTTCTATAAAAACATCCATAATTCGTAACTCTTGTTATCGAAATAACGCGGAATAACTGTTTGGCCGACAATGCTTCTATGTCCCTACGTACCGGTCAGGAGATTGACAAAGTTTCAGCTTTGCGGTCATCGTCGGTCCGGCGGGAGCCATTTTATCAAAAAGTAAAATGATTTCGCTGCATTCGGTTACAATTCATCGAACCATTACGATTTCTATAAAAACATCCATAATTCGTAACTCTTTTTGTCGAAATAACGCGGAAAATCTGTTTGGCCGACAATACCTCTATGTCCCCACGTGCCGGTCGGGAGATTGACAAAGTGTCTGCTTTGCGGTCATGTCGGCCCGGCGGGAGCCATTTTACCAAAAAGTAAAATGATATTCCAGCATTCGATTACATTTCGTCGAACCATTACGATTTCTATAAAAATATCCATAATTCGTAACTCTTGTTATCGAAATAACGCGGAAAAATTGTTTGGCCGACAATTCTCCTATGTCCCCTCGTGCCGATCGGGAAATTGACAAAGTTTGATGTTTGCCGTCATGTCGGTCCGGCGGCAGCCATTTTATCAAAAAGTAAAATGATATCGTTGCATTCGGTTACAATTCATCGAACCATTACGATTTCTATAAAAACATCCATAATTCGTAACTCTTGTTATCGAAATAACGCGGAATAACTGTTTGGCCGACAATGCTTCTATGTCCCTACGTACCGGTCAGGAGATTGACAAAGTTTCAGCATTGCGGTCATCGTCGGTCCGGCGGGAGCCATTTTATCAAAAAGTAAAATGATTTCGCTGCATTCGGTTACAATTCATCGAACCATTACGATTTCTATAAAAACATCCATAATTCGTAACTCTTTTTGTCGAAATAACGCGGAAAAACTGTTTGGCCGACAATACCTCTATGTCCCCACGTGCCGGTCGGGAGATTGACAAAGTGTCTGCTTTGCGGTCATGTCCGCCCGGCGGGAGCCATTTTACCAAAAAGTAAAATGATATTCCAGCATTCGATTACAATTCGTCGAACCATTACGATTTCTATAAAAATATCCATAATTCGTAACTCTTGTTATCGAAATAACGCGGAAAAATTGTTTGGCCGACAATTCTCCTATGTCCCCTCGTGCCGATCGGGAAATTGACAAAGTTTGATCTTTGCCGTCATGTCGGTCCGGCGGCAGCCATTTTATCAGAAAGGAAAATGATATCGTTGCATTCGGTTACAATTCATCGAACCATTACGATTTCTATAAAAACATCCATAATTCGTAACTCTTGTTATCGAAATAACGCGGAATAACTGTTTGGCCGGCAATGCTTCTATGTCCCTACGTACCGGTCAGGAGATTGACAAAGTTTCAGCTTTGCGGTCATCGTCGGTCCGGCGGGAGCCATTTTATCAAAAAGTAAAATGATTTCGCTGCATTCGGTTACAATTCATCGAACCATTACGATTTCTATAAAAACATCCATAATTCGTAACTCTTTTTGTCGAAATAACGCGGAAAAACTGTTTGGCCGACAATACCTCTATGTCCCCACGTGCCGGTCGGGAGATTGACAAAGTGTCTGCTTTGCGGTCATGTCCGCCCGGCGGGAGCCATTTTACCAAAAAGTAAAATGATATTCCAGCATTCGATTACAATTCGTCGAACCATTACGATTTCTATAAAAATATCCATAATTCGTAACTCTTGTTATCGAAATAACGCGGAAAAATTGTTTGGCCGACAATTCTCCTATGTCCCCTCGTGCCGATCGGGAAATTGACAAAGTTTGATCTTTGCCGTCATGTCGGTCCGGCGGCAGCCATTTTATCAGAAAGGAAAATGATATCGTTGCATTCGGTTACAATTCATCGAACCATTACGATTTCTATAAAAACATCCATAATTCGTAACTCTTGTTATCGAAATAACGCGGAATAACTGTTTGGCCGGCAATGCTTCTATGTCCCTACGTACCGGTCAGGAGATTGACAAAGTTTCAGCTTTGCGGTCATCGTCGGTCCGGCGGGAGCCATTTTATCAAAAAGTAAAATGATTTCGCTGCATTCGGTTACAATTCATCGAACCATTACGATTTCTATAAAAACATCCATAATTCGTAACTCTTTTTGTCGAAATAACGCGGAAAAACTGTTTGGCCGACAATGCTTCTATGTACCTACGTACCGGTCAGGAGATTGACAATGTTTCAGCTTTGCGGTCATCGTCGGTCCGGCGGGAGCCATTTTATCAAAAAGTAAAATGATTTCGCTGCATTCGGTTACAATTCATCGAACCATTACGATTTCTATAAAAACATCCATAATTCGTAACTTTTTTTGTCGAAATAACGCGGAAAAACTGTTTGGCCGACAATACCTCTATGTCCCCACGTGCCGGTCGGGAGATTGACAAAGTGTCTGCTTTGCGGTCATGTCGGCCCGGCGGGAGCCATTTTACCAAAAAGTAAAATGATATTCCAGCATTCGATTACAATTCGTCGAACCATTACGATTTCTATAAAAACATCCATAATTCGTAACTCTTGTTATCGAAATAACGCGGAATAACTGTTTGGCCGACAATGCTTCTATGTCCCTACGTACCGGTCAGGAGATTGACAAAGTTTCAGCTTTGCGGTCATCGTCGGTCCGGCGGGAGCCATTTTATCAAAAAGTAAAATGATTTCGCTGCATTCGGTTACAATTCATCGAACCATTACGATTTCTATAAAAACATCCATAATTCGTAACTCTTTTTGTCGAAATAACGCGGAAAAACTGTTTGGCCGACAATACCTCTATGTCCCCACGTGCCGGTCGGGAGATTGACAAAGTGTCTGCTTTGCGGTCATGTCGGCCCGGCGGGAGCCATTTTACCAAAAAGTAAAATGATATTCCAGCATTCGATTACAATTCGTCGAACCATTACGATTTCTATAAAAATATCCATAATTCGTAACTCTTGTTATCGAAATAACGCGGAAAAATTGTTTGGCCGACAATTCTACTATGTTCCCTCGTGCCGATCGGGAAATTGACAAAGTTTGATCTTTGCCGTCATGTCGGTCCGGCGGCAGCCATTTTATCAGAAAGGAAAATGATATCGTTGCATTCGGTTACAATTCATCGAACCATTACGATTTCTATAAAAACATCCATAATTCGTAACTCTTGTTATCGAAATAACGCGGAATAACTGTTTTGCCGACAATGCTTCTATGTACCTACGTACCGGTCAGGAGATTGACAAAGTTTCAGCTTTGCGGTCATCGTCGGTCCGGCGGGAGCCATTTTATCAAAAAGTAAAATGATGTCGCTGCATTCGGTTACAATTCATCGAACCATTACGATTTCTATAAAAACATCCATAATTCGTAACTCTTTTTGTCGAAATAACGCGGAAAAACTATTTGGCCGACAATACCTCTATGTCCCCACGTGCCGGTCGGGAGATTGACAAAGTGTCTGCTTTGCGGTCATGTCCGCCCGGCGGGAGCCATTTTACCAAAAAGTAAAATGATATTCCAGCATTCGATTACAATTCGTCGAACCATTACGATTTCTATAAAAATATCCATAATTCGTAACTCTTGTTATCGAAATAACGCGGAAAAATTGTTTGGCCGACAATTCTCCTATGTCCCCTCGTGCCGATCGGGAAATTGACAAAGTTTGATCTTTGCCGTCATGTCGGTCCGGCGGCAGCCATTTTATCAGAAAGGAAAATGATATCGTTGCATTCGGTTACAATTCATCGAACCATTACGATTTCTATAAAAACATCCATAATTCGTAACTCTTGTTATCGAAATAACGCGGAATAACTGTTTGGCCGACAATGCTTCTATGTACCTACGTACCGGTCAGGAGATTGACAAAGTTTCAGCTTTGCGGTCATCGTCGGTCCGGCGGGAGCCATTTTATCAAAAAGTAAAATGATTTCGCTGCATTCGGTTACAATTCATCGAACCATTACGATTTCTATAAAAACATCCATAATTCGTAACTCTTTTTGTCGAAATAACGCGGAAAAACTGTTTGGCCGACAATACCTCTATGTCACCACGTGCCGGTCGGGAGATTGACAAAGTGTCTGCTTTGCGGTCATGTCCGCCCGGCGGGAGCCATTTTACCAAAAAGTAAAATGATATTCCAGCATTCGATTACATTTCGTCGAACCATTACGATTTCTATAAAAATATCCATAATTCGTAACTCTTGTTATCGAAATAACGCGGAAAAATTGTTTGGCCGACAATTCTCCTATGTCCCCTCGTGCCGATCGGGAAATTGACAAAGTTTGATCTTTGCCGTCATGTCGGTCCGGCGGCAGCCATTTTATCAGAAAGGAAAATGATTTCGCTGCATTCGGTTACAATTCATCGAACCATTACGATTTCTATAAAAACATCCATAATTCGTAACTCTTTTTGTCGAAATAACGCGGAAAAACTGTTTGGCCGACAATACCTCTATGTCCCCACGTGCCGGTCGGGAGATTGACAAAGTGTCTGCTTTGCGGTCATGTCGGCCCGGCGGGAGCCATTTTACCAAAAAGTAAAATGATATTCCAGCATTCGATTACAATTCGTCGAACCATTACGATTTCTATAAAAATATCCATGATTCGTAACTCTTGTTATCGAAATAACGCGGAAAAATTGTTTGGCCGACAATTCTACTATGTTCCCTCGTGCCGATCGGGAAATTGACAAAGTTTGATCTTTGCCGTCATGTCGGTCCGGCGGCAGCCATTTTATCAAAAAGTAAAATGATATCGTTGCATTCGGTTACAATTCATCGAACCATTACGATTTCTATAAAAACATCCATAATTCGTAACTCTTGTTATCGAAATAACGCGTAATAACTGTTTGGCCGACAATGCTTCTGTGTCCCTACGTACCGGTCAGGAGATTGACAAAGTTTCAGCTTTGCGGTCATCGTCGGTCCGGCGGGAGCCATTTTATCAAAAAGTAAAATGATTTCGCTGCATTCGGTTACAATTCATCGAACCATTACGATTTCTATAAAAACATCCATAATTCGTAACTCTTTTTGTCGAAATAACGCGGAAAAACTGTTTGGCCGACAATAGCTCTATGTCCCCACGTGCCGGTCGGGAGATTGACAAAGTGTCTGCTTTGCGGTCATGTCCGCCCGGCGGGAGCCATTTTACCAAAAAGTAAAATGATATTCCAGCATTCGATTACAATTCGTCGAACCATTACGATTTCTATAAAAATATCCATAATTCGTAACTCTTGTTATCGAATTAACGCGGAAAAATTGTGTGGCCGACAATTCTCCTATGTCCCCTCGTGCCGATCGGGAAATTGACAAAGTTTGATCTTTGCCGTCATGTCGGTCCGGCGGCAGCCATTTTATCAGAAAGGAAAATGATATCGTTGCATTCGGTTACAATTCATCGAACCATTACGATTTCTATAAAAACATCCATAATTCGTAACTCTTGTTATCGAAATAACGCGGAATAACTGTTTGGCCGACAATGCTTCTATGTACCTACGTACCGGTCAGGAGATTGACAAAGTTTCAGCTTTGCGGTCATCGTCGGTCCGGCGGGAGCCATTTTATCAAAAAGTAAAATGATTTCGCTGCATTCGGTTACAATTCATCGAACCATTACGATTTCTATAAAAACATCCATAATTCGTAACTCTGTTTGTCGAAATAACGCGGAAAAACTGTTTGGCCGACAATACCTCTATGTCCCCACGTGCCGGTCGGGAGATTGACAAAGTGTCTGCTTTGCGGTCATGTCCGCCCGGCGGGAGCCATTTTACCAAAAAGTAAAATGATATTCCAGCATTCGATTACATTTCGTCGAACCATTACGATTTCTATAAAAATATCCATAATTCGTAACTCTTGTTATCGAAATAACGCGGAAAAATTGTTTGGCCGACAATTCTCCTATGTCCCCTCGTGCCGATCGGGAAATTGACAAAGTTTGATCTTTGCCGTCATGTCGGTCCGGCGGCAGCCATTTTATCAAAAAGTAAAATGATATCGTTGCATTCGGTTACAATTCATCGAACCATTACGATTTCTATAAAAACATCCATAATTCGTAACTCTTGTTATCGAAATAACGCGGAATAACTGTTTGGCCGACAATGCTTCTATGTACCTACGTACCGGTCAGGAGATTGACAAAGTTTCAGCTTTGCGGTCATCGTCGGTCCGGCGGGAGCCATTTTATCAAAAAGTAAAATGATTTCGCTGCATTCGGTTACAATTCATCGAACCATTACGTTTTCTATAAAAACATCCATAATTCGTAACTTTCTTTGTCGAAATAACGCGGAAAAACTGTTTGGCCGACAATACCTCTATGTCCCCACGTGCCGGTCGGGAGATTGACAAAGTGTCTGCTTTGCGGTCATGTCGGCCCGGCGGAGCCATTTTACCAAAAAGTAAAATGATATTCCAGCATTCGATTACAATTCGTCGAACCATTACGATTTCTATAAAAACATCCATAATTCGTAACTCTTGTTATCGAAATAACGCGGAATAACTGTTTGGCCGACAATGCTTCTATGTCCCTACGTACCGGTCAGGAGATTGACAAAGTTTCAGCTTTGCGGTCATCGTCGGTCCGGCGGGAGCCATTTTATCAAAAAGTAAAATGATTTCGCTGCATTCGGTTACAATTCATCGAACCATTACGATTTCTATAAAAACATCCATAATTCGTAACTCTTTTTGTCGAAATAACGCGGAAAATCTGTTTGGCCGACAATACCTCTATGTCCCCACGTGCCGGTCGGGAGATTGACAAAGTGTCTGCTTTGCGGTCATGTCGGCCCGGCGGGAGCCATTTTACCAAAAAGTAAAATGATATTCCAGCATTCGATTACATTTCGTCGAACCATTACGATTTCTATAAAAATATCCATAATTCGTAACTCTTGTTATCGAAATAACGCGGAAAAATTGTTTGGCCGACAATTCTCCTATGTCCCCTCGTGCCGATCGGGAAATTGACAAAGTTTGATCTTTGCCGTCATGTCGGTCCGGCGGCAGCCATTTTATCAAAAAGTAAAATGATATCGTTGCATTCGGTTACAATTCATCGAACCATTACGATTTCTATAAAAACATCCATAATTCGTAACTCTTGTTATCGAAATAACGCGGAATAACTGTTTGGCCGACAATGCTTCTATGTCCCTACGTACCGGTCAGGAGATTGACAAAGTTTCAGCATTGCGGTCATCGTCGGTCCGGCGGGAGCCATTTTATCAAAAAGTAAAATGATTTCGCTGCATTCGGTTACAATTCATCGAACCATTACGATTTCTATAAAAACATCCATAATTCGTAACTCTTTTTGTCGAAATAACGCGGAAAAACTGTTTGGCCGACAATACCTCTATGTCCCCACGTGCCGGTCGGGAGATTGACAAAGTGTCTGCTTTGCGGTCATGTCCGCCCGGCGGGAGCCATTTTACCAAAAAGTAAAATGATATTCCAGCATTCGATTACAATTCGTCGAACCATTACGATTTCTATAAAAATATCCATAATTCGTAACTCTTGTTATCGAAATAACGCGGAAAAATTGTTTGGCCGACAATTCTCCTATGTCCCCTCGTGCCGATCGGGAAATTGACAAAGTTTGATCTTTGCCGTCATGTCGGTCCGGCGGCAGCCATTTTATCAGAAAGGAAAATGATATCGTTGCATTCGGTTACAATTCATCGAACCATTACGATTTCTATAAAAACATCCATAATTCGTAACTCTTGTTATCGAAATAACGCGGAATAACTGTTTGGCCGGCAATGCTTCTATGTCCCTACGTACCGGTCAGGAGATTGACAAAGTTTCAGCTTTGCGGTCATCGTCGGTCCGGCGGGAGCCATTTTATCAAAAAGTAAAATGATTTCGCTGCATTCGGTTACAATTCATCGAACCATTACGATTTCTATAAAAACATCCATAATTCGTAACTCTTTTTGTCGAAATAACGCGGAAAAACTGTTTGGCCGACAATGCTTCTATGTACCTACGTACCGGTCAGGAGATTGACAATGTTTCAGCTTTGCGGTCATCGTCGGTCCGGCGGGAGCCATTTTATCAAAAAGTAAAATGATTTCGCTGCATTCGGTTACAATTCATCGAACCATTACGATTTCTATAAAAACATCCATAATTCGTAACTTTTTTTGTCGAAATAACGCGGAAAAACTGTTTGGCCGACAATACCTCTATGTCCCCACGTGCCGGTCGGGAGATTGACAAAGTGTCTGCTTTGCGGTCATGTCGGCCCGGCGGGAGCCATTTTACCAAAAAGTAAAATGATATTCCAGCATTCGATTACAATTCGTCGAACCATTACGATTTCTATAAAAACATCCATAATTCGTAACTCTTGTTATCGAAATAACGCGGAATAACTGTTTGGCCGACAATGCTTCTATGTCCCTACGTACCGGTCAGGAGATTGACAAAGTTTCAGCTTTGCGGTCATCGTCGGTCCGGCGGGAGCCATTTTATCTAAAAGTAAAATGATTTCGCTGCATTCGGTTACAATTCATCGAACCATTACGATTTCTATAAAAACATCCATAATTCGTAACTCTTTTTGTCGAAATAACGCGGAAAAACTGTTTGGCCGACAATACCTCTATGTCCCCACGTGCCGGTCGGGAGATTGACAAAGTGTCTGCTTTGCGGTCATGTCGGCCCGGCGGGAGCCATTTTACCAAAAAGTAAAATGATATTCCAGCATTCGATTACAATTCGTCGAACCATTACGATTTCTATAAAAATATCCATAATTCGTAACTCTTGTTATCGAAATAACGCGGAAAAATTGTTTGGCCGACAATTCTACTATGTTCCCTCGTGCCGATCGGGAAATTGACAAAGTTTGATCTTTGCCGTCATGTCGGTCCGGCGGCAGCCATTTTATCAGAAAGGAAAATGATATCGTTGCATTCGGTTACAATTCATCGAACCATTACGATTTCTATAAAAACATCCATAATTCGTAACTCTTGTTATCGAAATAACGCGGAATAACTGTTTTGCCGACAATGCTTCTATGTACCTACGTACCGGTCAGGAGATTGACAAAGTTTCAGCTTTGCGGTCATCGTCGGTCCGGCGGGAGCCATTTTATCAAAAAGTAAAATGATGTCGCTGCATTCGGTTACAATTCATCGAACCATTACGATTTCTATAAAAACATCCATAATTCGTAACTCTTTTTGTCGAAATAACGCGGAAAAACTATTTGGCCGACAATACCTCTATGTCCCCACGTGCCGGTCGGGATATTGACAAAGTGTCTGCTTTGCGGTCATGTCCGCCCGGCGGGAGCCATTTTACCAAAAAGTAAAATGATATTCCAGCATTCGATTACAATTCGTCGAACCATTACGATTTCTATAAAAATATCCATAATTCGTAACTCTTGTTATCGAAATAACGCGGAAAAATTGTTTGGCCGACAATTCTCCTATGTCCCCTCGTGCCGATCGGGAAATTGACAAAGTTTGATCTTTGCCGTCATGTCGGTCCGGCGGCAGCCATTTTATCAGAAAGGAAAATGATATCGTTGCATTCGGTTACAATTCATCGAACCATTACGATTTCTATAAAAACATCCATAATTCGTAACTCTTGTTATCGAAATAACGCGGAATAACTGTTTGGCCGACAATGCTTCTATGTACCTACGTACCGGTCAGGAGATTGACAAAGTTTCAGCTTTGCGGTCATCGTCGGTCCGGCGGGAGCCATTTTATCAAAAAGTAAAATGATTTCGCTGCATTCGGTTACAATTCATCGAACCATTACGATTTCTATAAAAACATCCATAATTCGTAACTCTTTTTGTCGAAATAACGCGGAAAAACTGTTTGGCCGACAATACCTCTATGTCACCACGTGCCGGTCGGGAGATTGACAAAGTGTCTGCTTTGCGGTCATGTCCGCCCGGCGGGAGCCATTTTACCAAAAAGTAAAATGATATTCCAGCATTCGATTACATTTCGTCGAACCATTACGATTTCTATAAAAATATCCATAATTCGTAACTCTTGTTATCGAAATAACGCGGAAAAATTGTTTGGCCGACAATTCTCCTATGTCCCCTCGTGCCGATCGGGAAATTGACAAAGTTTGATCTTTGCCGTCATGTCGGTCCGGCGGCAGCCATTTTATCAGAAAGGAAAATGATTTCGCTGCATTCGGTTACAATTCATCGAACCATTACGATTTCTATAAAAACATCCATAATTCGTAACTCTTTTTGTCGAAATAACGCGGAAAAACTGTTTGGCCGACAATACCTCTATGTCCCCACGTGCCGGTCGGGAGATTGACAAAGTGTCTGCTTTGCGGTCATGTCGGCCCGGCGGGAGCCATTTTACCAAAAAGTAAAATGATATTCCAGCATTCGATTACAATTCGTCGAACCATTACGATTTCTATAAAAATATCCATGATTCGTAACTCTTGTTATCGAAATAACGCGGAAAAATTGTTTGGCCGACAATTCTACTATGTTCCCTCGTGCCGATCGGGAAATTGACAAAGTTTGATCTTTGCCGTCATGTCGGTCCGGCGGCAGCCATTTTATCAAAAAGTAAAATGATATCGTTGCATTCGGTTACAATTCATCGAACCATTACGATTTCTATAAAAACATCCATAATTCGTAACTCTTGTTATCGAAATAACGCGTAATAACTGTTTGGCCGACAATGCTTCTGTGTCCCTACGTACCGGTCAGGAGATTGACAAAGTTTCAGCTTTGCGGTCATCGTCGGTCCGGCGGGAGCCATTTTATCAAAAAGTAAAATGATTTCGCTGCATTCGGTTACAATTCATCGAACCATTACGATTTCTATAAAAACATCCATAATTCGTAACTCTTTTTGTCGAAATAACGCGGAAAAACTGTTTGGCCGACAATAGCTCTATGTCCCCACGTGCCGGTCGGGAGATTGACAAAGTGTCTGCTTTGCGGTCATGTCCGCCCGGCGGGAGCCATTTTACCAAAAAGTAAAATGATATTCCAGCATTCGATTACAATTCGTCGAACCATTACGATTTCTATAAAAATATCCATAATTCGTAACTCTTGTTATCGAATTAACGCGGAAAAATTGTGTGGCCGACAATTCTCCTATGTCCCCTCGTGCCGATCGGGAAATTGACAAAGTTTGATCTTTGCCGTCATGTCGGTCCGGCGGCAGCCATTTTATCAGAAAGGAAAATGATATCGTTGCATTCGGTTACAATTCATCGAACCATTACGATTTCTATAAAAACATCCATAATTCGTAACTCTTGTTATCGAAATAACGCGGAATAACTGTTTGGCCGACAATGCTTCTATGTACCTACGTACCGGTCAGGAGATTGACAAAGTTTCAGCTTTGCGGTCATCGTCGGTCCGGCGGGAGCCATTTTATCAAAAAGTAAAATGATTTCGCTGCATTCGGTTACAATTCATCGAACCATTACGATTTCTATAAAAACATCCATAATTCGTAACTCTGTTTGTCGAAATAACGCGGAAAAACTGTTTGGCCGACAATACCTCTATGTCCCCACGTGCCGGTCGGGAGATTGACAAAGTGTCTGCTTTGCGGTCATGTCCGCCCGGCGGGAGCCATTTTACCAAAAAGTAAAATGATATTCCAGCATTCGATTACATTTCGTCGAACCATTACGATTTCTATAAAAATATCCATAATTCGTAACTCTTGTTATCGAAATAACGCGGAAAAATTGTTTGGCCGACAATTCTCCTATGTCCCCTCGTGCCGATCGGGAAATTGACAAAGTTTGATCTTTGCCGTCATGTCGGTCCGGCGGCAGCCATTTTATCAAAAAGTAAAATGATATCGTTGCATTCGGTTACAATTCATCGAACCATTACGATTTCTATAAAAACATCCATAATTCGTAACTCTTGTTATCGAAATAACGCGGAATAACTGTTTGGCCGACAATGCTTCTATGTACCTACGTACCGGTCAGGAGATTGACAAAGTTTCAGCTTTGCGGTCATCGTCGGTCCGGCGGGAGCCATTTTATCAAAAAGTAAAATGATTTCGCTGCATTCGGTTACAATTCATCGAACCATTACGATTTCTATAAAAACATCCATAATTCGTAACTTTCTTTGTCGAAATAACGCGGAAAAACTGTTTGGCCGACAATACCTCTATGTCCCCACGTGCCGGTCGGGAGATTGACAAAGTGTCTGCTTTGCGGTCATGTCGGCCCGGCGGAGCCATTTTACCAAAAAGTAAAATGATATTCCAGCATTCGATTACAATTCGTCGAACCATTACGATTTCTATAAAAACATCCATAATTCGTAACTCTTGTTATCGAAATAACGCGGAATAACTGTTTGGCCGACAATGCTTCTATGTCCCTACGTACCGGTCAGGAGATTGACAAAGTTTCAGCTTTGCGGTCATCGTCGGTCCGGCGGGAGCCATTTTATCAAAAAGTAAAATGATTTCGCTGCATTCGGTTACAATTCATCGAACCATTACGATTTCTATAAAAACATCCATAATTCGTAACTCTTTTTGTCGAAATAACGCGGAAAAACTGTTTGGCCGACAATACCTCTATGTCCCCACGTGCCGGTCGGGAGATTGACAAAGTGTCTGCTTTGCGGTCATGTCGGCCCGGCGGGAGCCATTTTACCAAAAAGTAAAATGATATTCCAGCATTCGATTACATTTCGTCGAACCATTACGATTTCTATAAAAATATCCATAATTCGTAACTCTTGTTATCGAAATAACGCGGAAAAATTGTTTGGCCGACAATTCTCCTATGTCCCCTCGTGCCGATCGGGAAATTGACAAAGTTTGATCTTTGCCGTCATGTCGGTCCGGCGGCAGCCATTTTATCAAAAAGTAAAATGATATCGTTGCATTCGGTTACAATTCATCGAACCATTACGATTTCTATAAAAACATCCATAATTCGTAACTCTTGTTATCGAAATAACGCGGAATAACTGTTTGGCCGACAATGCTTCTATGTCCCTACGTACCGGTCAGGAGATTGACAAAGTTTCAGCATTGCGGTCATCGTCGGTCCGGCGGGAGCCATTTTATCAAAAAGTAAAATGATTTCGCTGCATTCGGTTACAATTCATCGAACCATTACGATTTCTATAAAAACATCCATAATTCGTAACTCTTTTTGTCGAAATAACGCGGAAAAACTGTTTGGCCGACAATACCTCTATGTCCCCACGTGCCGGTCGGGAGATTGACAAAGTGTCTGCTTTGCGGTCATGTCCGCCCGGCGGGAGCCATTTTACCAAAAAGTAAAATGATATTCCAGCATTCGATTACAATTCGTCGAACCATTACGATTTCTATAAAAATATCCATAATTCGTAACTCTTGTTATCGAAATAACGCGGAAAAATTGTTTGGCCGACAATTCTCCTATGTCCCCTCGTGCCGATCGGGAAATTGACAAAGTTTGATCTTTGCCGTCATGTCGGTCCGGCGGCAGCCATTTTATCAGAAAGGAAAATGATATCGTTGCATTCGGTTACAATTCATCGAACCATTACGATTTCTATAAAAACATCCATAATTCGTAACTCTTGTTATCGAAATAACGCGGAATAACTGTTTGGCCGACAATGCTTCTATGTACCTACGTACCGGTCAGGAGATTGACAAAGTTTCAGCTTTGCGGTCATCGTCGGTCCGGCGGGAGCCATTTTATCAAAAAGTAAAATGATTTCGCTGCATTCGGTTACAATTCATCGAACCATTACGATTTCTATAAAAACATCCATAATTCGTAACTCTTTTTGTCGAAATAACGCGGAAAAACTGTTTGGCCGACAATACCTCTATGTCACCACGTGCCGGTCGGGAGATTGACAAAGTGTCTGCTTTGCGGTCATGTCCGCCCGGCGGGAGCCATTTTACCAAAAAGTAAAATGATATTCCAGCATTCGATTACATTTCGTCGAACCATTACGATTTCTATAAAAATATCCATAATTCGTAACTCTTGTTATCGAAATAACGCGGAAAAATTGTTTGGCCGACAATTCTCCTATGTCCCCTCGTGCCGATCGGGAAATTGACAAAGTTTGATCTTTGCCGTCATGTCGGTCCGGCGGCAGCCATTTTATCAGAAAGGAAAATGATTTCGCTGCATTCGGTTACAATTCATCGAACCATTACGATTTCTATAAAAACATCCATAATTCGTAACTCTTGTTATCGAAATAACGCGTAATAACTGTTTGGCCGACAATGCTTCTGTGTCCCTACGTACCGGTCAGGAGATTGACAAAGTTTCAGCTTTGCGGTCATCGTCGGTCCGGCGGGAGCCATTTTATCAAAAAGTAAAATGATTTCGCTGCATTCGGTTACAATTCATCGAACCATTACGATTTCTATAAAAACATCCATAATTCGTAACTCTTTTTGTCGAAATAACGCGGAAAAACTGTTTGGCCGACAATAGCTCTATGTCCCCACGTGCCGGTCGGGAGATTGACAAAGTGTCTGCTTTGCGGTCATGTCCGCCCGGCGGGAGCCATTTTACCAAAAAGTAAAATGATATTCCAGCATTCGATTACAATTCGTCGAACCATTACGATTTCTATAAAAATATCCATAATTCGTAACTCTTGTTATCGAATTAACGCGGAAAAATTGTGTGGCCGACAATTCTCCTATGTCCCCTCGTGCCGATCGGGAAATTGACAAAGTTTGATCTTTGCCGTCATGTCGGTCCGGCGGCAGCCATTTTATCAGAAAGGAAAATGATATCGTTGCATTCGGTTACAATTCATCGAACCATTACGATTTCTATAAAAACATCCATAATTCGTAACTCTTGTTATCGAAATAACGCGGAATAACTGTTTGGCCGACAATGCTTCTATGTACCTACGTACCGGTCAGGAGATTGACAAAGTTTCAGCTTTGCGGTCATCGTCGGTCCGGCGGGAGCCATTTTATCAAAAAGTAAAATGATTTCGCTGCATTCGGTTACAATTCATCGAACCATTACGATTTCTACAAAAACATCCATAATTCGTAACTCTGTTTGTCGAAATAACGCGGAAAAACTGTTTGGCCGACAATACCTCTATGTCCCCACGTGCCGGTCGGGAGATTGACAAAGTGTCTGCTTTGCGGTCATGTCCGCCCGGCGGGAGCCATTTTACCAAAAAGTAAAATGATATTCCAGCATTCGATTACATTTCGTCGAACCATTACGATTTCTATAAAAATATCCATAATTCGTAACTCTTGTTATCGAAATAACGCGGAAAAATTGTTTGGCCGACAATTCTCCTATGTCCCCTCGTGCCGATCGGGAAATTGACAAAGTTTGATCTTTGCCGTCATGTCGGTCCGGCGGCAGCCATTTTATCAAAAAGTAAAATGATATCGTTGCATTCGGTTACAATTCATCGAACCATTACGATTTCTATAAAAACATCCATAATTCGTAACTCTTGTTATCGAAATAACGCGGAATAACTGTTTGGCCGACAATGCTTCTATGTACCTACGTACCGGTCAGGAGATTGACAAAGTTTCAGCTTTGCGGTCATCGTCGGTCCGGCGGGAGCCATTTTATCAAAAAGTAAAATGATTTCGCTGCATTCGGTTACAATTCATCGAACCATTACGATTTCTATAAAAACATCCATAATTCGTAACTTTCTTTGTCGAAATAACGCGGAAAAACTGTTTGGCCGACAATACCTCTATGTCCCCACGTGCCGGTCGGGAGATTGACAAAGTGTCTGCTTTGCGGTCATGTCGGCCCGGCGGAGCCATTTTACCAAAAAGTAAAATGATATTCCAGCATTCGATTACAATTCGTCGAACCATTACGATTTCTATAAAAACATCCATAATTCGTAACTCTTGTTATCGAAATAACGCGGAATAACTGTTTGGCCGACAATGCTTCTATGTCCCTACGTACCGGTCAGGAGATTGACAAAGTTTCAGCTTTGCGGTCATCGTCGGTCCGGCGGGAGCCATTTTATCAAAAAGTAAAATGATTTCGCTGCATTCGGTTACAATTCATCGAACCATTACGATTTCTATAAAAACATCCATAATTCGTAACTTTCTTTGTCGAAATAACGCGGAAAAACTGTTTGGCCGACAATACCTCTATGTCCCCACGTGCCGGTCGGGAGATTGACAAAGTGTCTGCTTTGCGGTCATGTCGGCCCGGCGGAGCCATTTTACCAAAAAGTAAAATGATATTCCAGCATTCGATTACAATTCGTCGAACCATTACGATTTCTATAAAAACATCCATAATTCGTAACTCTTGTTATCGAAATAACGCGGAATAACTGTTTGGCCGACAATGCTTCTATGTCCCTACGTACCGGTCAGGAGATTGACAAAGTTTCAGCTTTGCGGTCATCGTCGGTCCGGCGGGAGCCATTTTATCAAAAAGTAAAATGATTTCGCTGCATTCGGTTACAATTCATCGAACCATTACGATTTCTATAAAAACATCCATAATTCGTAACTCTTTTTGTCGAAATAACGCGGAAAAACTGTTTGGCCGACAATACCTCTATGTCCCCACGTGCCGGTCGGGAGATTGACAAAGTGTCTGCTTTGCGGTCATGTCGGCCCGGCGGGAGCCATTTTACCAAAAAGTAAAATGATATTCCAGCATTCGATTACATTTCGTCGAACCATTACGATTTCTATAAAAATATCCATAATTCGTAACTCTTGTTATCGAAATAACGCGGAAAAATTGTTTGGCCGACAATTCTCCTATGTCCCCTCGTGCCGATCGGGAAATTGACAAAGTTTGATCTTTGCCGTCATGTCGGTCCGGCGGCAGCCATTTTATCAAAAAGTAAAATGATATCGTTGCATTCGGTTACAATTCATCGAACCATTACGATTTCTATAAAAACATCCATAATTCGTAACTCTTGTTATCGAAATAACGCGGAATAACTGTTTGGCCGACAATGCTTCTATGTCCCTACGTACCGGTCAGGAGATTGACAAAGTTTCAGCATTGCGGTCATCGTCGGTCCGGCGGGAGCCATTTTATCAAAAAGTAAAATGATTTCGCTGCATTCGGTTACAATTCATCGAACCATTACGATTTCTATAAAAACATCCATAATTCGTAACTCTTTTTGTCGAAATAACGCGGAAAAACTGTTTGGCCGACAATACCTCTATGTCCCCACGTGCCGGTCGGGAGATTGACAAAGTGTCTGCTTTGCGGTCATGTCCGCCCGGCGGGAGCCATTTTACCAAAAAGTAAAATGATATTCCAGCATTCGATTACAATTCGTCGAACCATTACGATTTCTATAAAAATATCCATAATTCGTAACTCTTGTTATCGAAATAACGCGGAAAAATTGTTTGGCCGACAATTCTCCTATGTCCCCTCGTGCCGATCGGGAAATTGACAAAGTTTGATCTTTGCCGTCATGTCGGTCCGGCGGCAGCCATTTTATCAGAAAGGAAAATGATATCGTTGCATTCGGTTACAATTCATCGAACCATTACGATTTCTATAAAAACATCCATAATTCGTAACTCTTGTTATCGAAATAACGCGGAATAACTGTTTGGCCGACAATGCTTCTATGTACCTACGTACCGGTCAGGAGATTGACAAAGTTTCAGCTTTGCGGTCATCGTCGGTCCGGCGGGAGCCATTTTATCAAAAAGTAAAATGATTTCGCTGCATTCGGTTACAATTCATCGAACCATTACGATTTCTATAAAAACATCCATAATTCGTAACTCTTTTTGTCGAAATAACGCGGAAAAACTGTTTGGCCGACAATACCTCTATGTCACCACGTGCCGGTCGGGAGATTGACAAAGTGTCTGCTTTGCGGTCATGTCCGCCCGGCGGGAGCCATTTTACCAAAAAGTAAAATGATATTCCAGCATTCGATTACATTTCGTCGAACCATTACGATTTCTATAAAAATATCCATAATTCGTAACTCTTGTTATCGAAATAACGCGGAAAAATTGTTTGGCCGACAATTCTCCTATGTCCCCTCGTGCCGATCGGGAAATTGACAAAGTTTGATCTTTGCCGTCATGTCGGTCCGGCGGCAGCCATTTTATCAGAAAGGAAAATGATTTCGCTGCATTCGGTTACAATTCATCGAACCATTACGATTTCTATAAAAACATCCATAATTCGTAACTCTTGTTATCGAAATAACGCGGAATAACTGTTTGGCCGACAATGCTTCTATGTCCCTACGTACCGGTCAGGAGATTGACAAAGTTTCAGCTTTGCGGTCATCGTCGGTCCGGCGGGAGCCATTTTATCAAAAAGTAAAATGATTTCGCTGCATTCAGTTACAATTCATCGAACCATTACGATTTCTATAAAAACATCCATAATTCGTAACTCTTTTTGTCGAAATAACGCGGAAAAACTGTTTGGCCGACAATACCTCTATGTCCCCACGTGCCGGTCGGGAGATTGACAAAGTGTCTGCTTTGCGGTCATGTCGGCCCGGCGGGAGCCATTTTACCAAAAAGTAAAATGATATTCCAGCATTCGATTACAATTCGTCGAACCATTACGATTTCTATAAAAATATCCATAATTCGTAACTCTTGTTATCGAAATAACGCGGAAAAATTGTTTGGCCGACAATTCTGCTATGTTCCCTCGTGCCGATCGGGAAATTGACAAAGTTTGATCTTTGCCGTCATGTCGGTCCGGCGGCAGCCATTTTATCAGAAAGGAAAATGATATCGTTGCATTCGGTTACAATTCATCGAACCATTACGATTTCTATAAAAACATCCATAATTCGTAACTCTTGTTATCGAAATAACGCGGAATAACTGTTTGGCCGACAATGCTTCTATGTACCTACGTACCGGTCAGGAGATTGACAAAGTTTCCGCTTTGCGGTCATCGTCGGTCCGGCGGGAGCCATTTTATCAAAAAGTAAAATGATGTCGCTGCATTCGGTTACAATTCATCGAACCATTACGATTTCTATAAAAACATCCATAATTCGTAACTATTTTTGTCGAAATAACGCGGAAAAACTGTTTGGCCGACAATACCTCTATGTCCCCACGTGCCGGTCGGGAGATTGACAACGTGTCTGCTTTGCGGTCATGTCGGCCCGGCGGGAGCCATTTTACCAAAAAGTAAAATGATATTCCAGCATTCGATTACAATTCGTCGAACCATTACGATTTCTATAAAAACATCCATAATTCGTAACTCTTGTTATCGAAATAACGCGGAATAACTGTTTGGCCGACAATGCTTCTATGTCCCTACGTACCGGTCAGGAGATTGACAAAGTTTCAGCTTTGCGGTCATCGTCGGTCCGGCGGGAGCCATTTTATCAAAAAGTAAAATGATTTCGCTGCATTCGGTTACAATTCATCGAACCATTACGATTTCTATAAAAACATCCATAATTCGTAACTCTTTTTGTCGAAATAACGCGGAAAAACTGTTTGGCCGACAATACCTCTATGTCCCCACGTGCCGGTCGGGAGATTGACAAAGTGTCTGCTTTGCGGTCATGTCGGCCCGGCGGGAGCCATTTTACCAAAAAGTAAAATGATATTCCAGCATTCGATTACAATTCGTCGAACCATTACGATTTCTATAAAAATATCCATAATTCGTAACTCTTGTTATCGAAATAACGCGGAAAAATTGTTTGGCCGACAATTCTACTATGTTCCCTCGTGCCGATCGGGAAATTGACAAAGTTTGATCTTTGCCGTCATGTCGGTCCGGCGGCAGCCATTTTATCAGAAAGGAAAATGATATCGTTGCATTCGGTTACAATTCATCGAACCATTACGATTTCTATAAAAACATCCATAATTCGTAACTCTTGTTATCGAAATAACGCGGAATAACTGTTTGGCCGACAATGCTTCTATGTACCTACGTACCGGTCAGGAGATTGACAAAGTTTCCGCTTTGCGGTCATCGTCGGTCCGGCGGGAGCCATTTTATCAAAAAGTAAAATGATGTCGCTGCATTCGGTTACAATTCATCGAACCATTACGATTTCTATAAAAACATCCATAATTCGTAACTATTTTTGTCGAAATAACGCGGAAAAACTGTTTGGCCGACAATACCTCTATGTCCCCACGTGCCGGTCGGGAGATTGACAACGTGTCTGCTTTGCGGTCATGTCGGCCCGGCGGGAGCCATTTTACCAAAAAGTAAAATGATATTCCAGCATTCGATTACAATTCGTCGAACCATTACGATTTCTATAAAAACATCCATAATTCGTAACTCTTGTTATCGAAATAACGCGGAATAACTGTTTGGCCGACAATGCTTCTATGTCCCTACGTACCGGTCAGGAGATTGACAAAGTTTCAGCTTTGCGGTCATCGTCGGTCCGGCGGGAGCCATTTTATCAAAAAGTAAAATGATTTCGCTGCATTCGGTTACAATTCATCGAACCATTACGATTTCTATAAAAACATCCATAATTCGTAACTCTTTTTGTCGAAATAACGCGGAAAAACTGTTTGGCCGACAATACCTCTATGTCCCCACGTGCCGGTCGGGAGATTGACAAAGTGTCTGCTTTGCGGTCATGTCGGCCCGGCGGGAGCCATTTTACCAAAAAGTAAAATGATATTCCAGCATTCGATTACAATTCGTCGAACCATTACGATTTCTATAAAAATATCCATAATTCGTAACTCTTGTTATCGAAATAACGCGGAAAAATTGTTTGGCCGACAATTCTACTATGTTCCCTCGTGCCGATCGGGAAATTGACAAAGTTTGATCTTTGCCGTCATGTCGGTCCGGCGGCAGCCATTTTATCAGAAAGGAAAATGATATCGTTGCATTCGGTTACAATTCATCGAACCATTACGATTTCTATAAAAACATCCATAATTCGTAACTCTTATTATCGAAATAACGCGGAATAACTGTTTGGCCGACAATGCTTCTATGTACCTACGTACCGGTCAGGAGATTGACAAAGTTTCAGCTTTGCGGTCATCGTCGGTCCGGCGGGAGCCATTTTATCAAAAAGTAAAATGATGTCGCTGCATTCGGTTACAATTCATCGAACCATTACGATTTCTATAAAAACATCCATAATTCGTAACTCTTTTTGTCGAAATAACGCGGAAAAACTGTTTGGCCGACAATACCTCTATGTCCCCACGTGCCGGTCGGGAGATTGACAAAGTGTCTGCTTTGCGGTCATGTCCGCCCGGCGGGAGCCATTTTACCAAAAAGTAAAATGATATTCCAGCATTCGATTACAATTCGTCGAACCATTACGATTTCTATAAAAATATCCATAATTCGTAACTCTTGTTATCGAAATAACGCGGAAAAATTGTTTGGCCGACAATTCTCCTATGTCCCCTCGTGCCGATCGGGAAATTGACAAAGTTTGATCTTTGCCGTCATGTCGGTCCGGCGGCAGCCATTTTATCAGAAAGGAAAATGATATCGTTGCATTCGGTTACAATTCATCGAACCATTACGATTTCTATAAAAACATCCATAATTCGTAACTCTTGTTATCGAAATAACGCGGAATAACTGTTTGGCCGACAATGCTTCTATGTACCTACGTACCGGTCAGGAGATTGACAAAGTTTCAGCTTTGCGGTCATCGTCGGTCCGGCGGGAGCCATTTTATCAAAAAGTAAAATGATTTCGCTGCATTCGGTTACAATTCATCGAACCATTACGATTTCTATAAAAACATCCATAATTCGTAACTCTTTTTGTCGAAATAACGCGGAAAAACTGTTTGGCCGACAATACCTCTATGTCACCACGTGCCGGTCGGGAGATTGACAAAGTGTCTGCTTTGCGGTCATGTCCGCCCGGCGGAAGCCATTTTACCAAAAAGTAAAATGATATTCCAGCATTCGATTACATTTCGTCGAACCATTATGATTTCTATAAAAATATCCATAATTCGTAACTCTTGTTATCGAAATAACGCGGAAAAATTGTTTGGCCGACAATTCTCCTATGTCCCCTCGTGCCGATCGGGAAATTGACAAAGTTTGATCTTTGCCGTCATGTCGGTCCGGCGGCAGCCATTTTATCAAAAAGTAAAATGATATCGTTGCATTCGGTTACAATTCATCGAACCATTACGATTTCTATAAAAACATCCATAATTCGTAACTCTTGTTATCGAAATAACGCGGAATAACTGTTTGGCCGACAATGCTTCTATCTACCTACTTACCGGTCAGGAGATTGATAAAGTGTCAGCTTTGCGGTCATCGTCGGTCCGGCGGGAGCCATTTTATCAAAAAGTAAAATGATTTCGCTGCATTCGGTTACAATTCATCGACCCATTACGATTTCTATAAAACCATCCATAATTCGTAACTCTTTTTGTCGAAATAACGCGGAAAAACTGTTTGGCCGACAATACCTCTATGTGCCCACGTGCCGGTCGGGAGATTGACAAAGTGTCTGCTTTGCGGTCATGTCGGCCCGGCGGGAGCCATTTTACCAAAACTTAAAATGATATTCCAGCATTCGATTACAATTCGTCGAACCATTACGATTTCTATAAAAATATCCATAATTCGTAACTCTTGTTATCGAAATAACGCGGAAAAATTGTTTGGCCGACAATTCTCCTATGTCCCCTCGTGCCGGTCGGGAAATTGACAAAGTTTGATCTTTGCCGTCATGTCGGTCCGGCGGCAGCCATTTTATCAAAAAGTAAAATGATATCGTTGCATTCGGTTACAATTCATCGAACCATTACGATTTCTATAAAAACATCCATAATTCGTAACTCTTGTTATCGAAATAACGCGGAATAACTGTTTGGCCGACAATGCTTCTATGTCCCTACGTACCGGTCAGGAGATTGACAAAGTTTCAGCTTTGCGGTCATCGTCGGTCCGGCGGGAGCCATTTTATCAAAAAGTAAAATGATTTCGCTGCATTCGGTTACAATTCATCGAACCATTACGATTTCTATAAAAACATCCATAATTCGTAACTCTTTTTGTCGAAATAACGCGGAAAAACTGTTTGGCCGACAATACCTCTATGTCCCCACGTGCCGGTCGGGAGATTGACAAAGTGTCTGCTTTGCGGTCATGTCCGCCCGGCGGGAGCCATTTTACCAAAAAGTAAAATGATATTCCAGCATTCGATTACAATTCGTCGAACCATTACGATTTCTATAAAAATATCCATAATTCGTAACTCTTGTTATCGAAATAACGCGGAAAAATTGTTTGGCCGACAATTCTCCTATGTCCCCTCGTGCCGATCGGGAAATTGACAAAGTTTGATCTTTGCCGTCATGTCGGTCCGGCGGCAGCCATTTTATCAGAAAGGAAAATGATATCGTTGCATTCGGTTACAATTCATCGAACCGTTACGATTTCTATAAAAACATCCATAATTCGTAACTCTTGTTATCGAAATAACGCGGAATAACTGTTTGGCCGGCAATGCTTCTATGTCCCTACGTACCGGTCAGGAGATTGACAAAGTTTCAGCTTTGCGGTCATGTCCGCCCGGCGGGAGCCATTTTACCAAAAAGTAAAATGATATTCCAGCATTCGGTTACAATTCATCGAACCATTACGATTTCTATAAAAACATCCATAATTCGTAACTCTTGTTATCGAAATAACGCGGAATAACTGTTTGGCCGACAATGCTTCTATGTACCTACGTACCGGTCAGGAGATTGACAAAGTTTCAGCTTTGCGGTCATCGTCGGTCCGGCGGGAGCCATTTTATCAAAAAGTAAAATGATTTCGCTGCATTCGGTTACAATTCATCGAACCATTACGATTTCTATAAAACCATCCATAATTCGTAACTCTTTTTGTCGAAATAACGCGGAAAAACTGTTTGGCCGACAATACCTCTATGTGCCCACGTGCCGGTCGGGAGATTGACAAAGTGTCTGCTTTGCGGTCATGTCGGCCCGGCGGGAGCCATTTTACCAAAAAGTAAAATGATATTCCAGCATTCGATTACAATTCGTCGAACCATTACGATTTCTATAAAAATATCCATAATTCGTAACTCTTGTTATCGCAATAACGCGGAAAAATTGTTTGGCCGGCAATTCTCCTATGTCCCCTCGTCGCCGATCGGGAAATTGACAAAGTTTGATCTTTGCCGTCATGTCGGTCCGGCGGCAGCCATTTTATCAGAAAGGAAAATGATATCGTTGCATTCGGTTACAATTCATCGAACCATTACGATTTCTATACAAACATCCATAATTCGTAACTCTTGTTATCGAAATAACGCGGAATAACTGTTTGGGCAACAATGCTTCTATGTACCTACGTACCGGTCAGGAGATTGACAAAGTTTCAGCTTTGCGGTCATCGTCGGTCCGGCGGGAGCCATTTTATCAAAAAGTAAAATGATTTCGCTGCATTCGGTTACAATTCATCGAACCATTACGATTTCTATAAAAACATCCATAATTCGTAACTCTTTTTGTCGAAATAACGCGGAAAAACTGTTTGGCCGACAATACCTCTATGTCCCCACGTGCCGGTCGGGAGATTGACAAAGTGTCTGCTTTGCGGTCATGTCGGCCCGGCGGGAGCCATTTTACCAAAAAGTAAAATGATATTCCAGCATTCGATAACAATTCGTCGAACCATTACGATTTCTATAAAAATATCCATAATTTGTAACTCTTGTTATCGCAATAACGCGGAAAAATTGTTTGGCCGACAATTCTCCTATGTCCCCACGTGCCGGTCGGGAAATTGACAAAGTTTGATCTTTGCCGTCATGTCGGTCCGGCGGCAGCCATTTTATCAAAAAGTAAAATGATATCGTTGCATTCGGTTACAATTCATCGAACCATTACGATTTCTATAAAAACATCCATAATTCGTAACTCTTGTTATCGAAATAACGCGGAATAACTGTTTGGCCGACAATGCTTCTATGTCCCTACGTACCGGTCAGGAGATTGACAAAGTTTCAGCTTTGCGGTCATCGTCGGTCCGGCGGGAGCAATTTTATCAAAAAGTAAAATGATTTCGCTGCATTCGGTTACAATTCATCGAACCATTACGATTTCTATAAAAACATCCATAATTCGTAACTCTTTTTGTCGAAATAACGCGGAAAAACTGTTTGGCCGACAATACCTCTATGTCCCCACGTGCCGGTCGGGAGATTGACAAAGTGTCTGCTTTGCGGTCATGTCGGCCCGGCGGGAGCCATTTTACCAAAAAGTAAAATGATATTCCAGCATTCGATTACAATTCGTCGAACCATTACGATTTCTATAAAAATATCCATAATTCGTAACTCTTGTTATCGAAATAACGCGGAAAAATTGTTTGGCCGACAATTCTCCTATGTCCCCTCGTGCCGATCGGGAAATTGACAAAGTTTGATCTTTGCCGTCATGTCGGTCCGGCGGCAGCCATTTTATCAGAAAGGAAAATGATATCGCTGCATTCGGTTACAATTCATCGAACCATTACGATTTCTATAAAAACATCCATAATTCGTAACTCTTTTTGTCGAAATAACGCGGAAAAACTGTTTGGCCGACAATACCTCTATGTCCCCACGTGCCGGTCGGGAGATTGACAAAGTGTCTGCTTTGCGGTCATGTCGGCCCGGCGGGAGCCATTTTACCAAAAAGTAAAATGATATTCCAGCATTCGATTACAATTCGTCGAACCATTACGATTTCTATAAAAATATCCATAATTCGTAACTCTTGTTATCGAAATAACGCGGAAAAATTGTTTGGCCGACAATTCTCCTATGTCCCCTCGTGCCGATCGGGAAATTGACAAAGTTTGATCTTTGCCGTCATGTCGGTCCGGCGGCAGCCATTTTATCAGAAAGGAAAATGATATCGTTGCATTCGGTTACAATTCATCGAACCATTACGATTTCTATAAAAACATCCATAATTCGTAACTCTTGTTATCGAAATAACGCGGAATAACTGTTTGGCCGACAATGCTTCTATGTACCTACGTACCGGTCAGGAGATTGACAAAGTTTCAGCTTTGCGGTCATCGTCGGTCCGGCGGGAGCCATTTTATCAAAAAGTAAAATGATGTCGCTGCATTCGGTTACAATTCATCGAACCATTACGATTTCTATAAAAACATCCATAATTCGTAACTCTTTTTGTCGAAATAACGCGGAAAAACTGTTTGGCCGACAATACCTCTATGTCCCCACGTGCCGGTCGGGAGATTGACAAAGTTTGATCTTTGCCGTCATGTCGGTCCGGCGGCAGCCATTTTATCAGAAAGGAAAATGATATCGTTGCATTCGGTTACAATTCATCGAACCATTACGATTTCTATAAAAACATCCATAATTCGTAACTCTTGTTATCGAAATAACGCGGAATAACTGTTTGGCCAACAATGCTTCTATGTACCTACGTACCGGTCAGGAGATTGACAAAGTTTCAGCTTTGCGGTCATCGTCGGTCCGGCGGCAGCCATTTTATCAGAAAGGAAAATGATATCGTTGCATTCGGTTACAATTCATCGAACCATTACGATTTCTATAAAAACATCCATAATTCGTAACTCTTGTTATCGAAATAACGCGGAATAACTGTTTGGCCGACAATGCTTCTATGTACCTACGTACCGGTCAGGAGATTGACAAAGTTTCAGCTTTGCGGTCATCGTCGGTCCGGCGGGAGCCATTTTATCAAAAAGTAAAATGATTTCGCTGCATTCGGTTACAATTCATCGAACCATTACGATTTCTATAAAACCATCCATAATTCGTAACTCTTTTTGTCGAAATAACGCGGAAAAACTGTTTGGCCGACAATACCTCTATGTGCCCACGTGCCGGTCGGGAGATTGACAAAGTGTCTGCTTTGCGGTCATGTCGGCCCGGCGGGAGCCATTTTACCAAAAAGTAAAATGATATTCCAGCATTCGATTACAATTCGTCGAACCATTACGATTTCTATAAAAACATCCATAATTCGTAACTCTTGTTATCGAAATAACGCGGAAAAATTGTTTGGCCGACAATTCTCCTATGTCCCCTCGTGCCGATCGGGAAATTGACAAAGTTTGATCTTTGCCGTCATGTCGGTCCGGCGGCAGCCATTTTATCAGAAAGGAAAATGATATCGTTGCATTCGGTTACAATTCATCGAACCATTACGATTTCTATAAAAACATCCATAATTCGTAACTCTTGTTATCGAAATAACGCGGAATAACTGTTTGGCCGACAATGCTTCTATGTACCTACGTACCGGTCAGGAGATTGACAAAGTTTCAGCTTTGCGGTCATCGTCGGTCCGGCGGGAGCCATTTTATCAAAAAGTAAAATGATGTCGCTGCATTCGGTTACAATTCATCGAACCATTACGATTTCTATAAAAACATCCATAATTCGTAACTCTTTTTGTCGAAATAACGCGGAAAAACTGTTTGGCCGACAATACCTCTATGTCCCCACGTGCCGGTCGGGAGATTGACAAAGTGTCTGCTTTGCGGTCATGTCCGCCCGGCGGGAGCCATTTTACCAAAAAGTAAAATGATATTCCAGCATTCGATTACAATTCGTCGAACCATTACGATTTCTATAAAAATATCCATAATTCGTAACTCTTGTTATCGAAATAACGCGGAAAAATTGTTTGGCCGACAATTCTCCTATGTCCCCTCGTGCCGATCGGGAAATTGACAAAGTTTTATCTTTGCCGTCATGTCGGTCCGGCGGCAGCCATTTTATCAGAAAGGAAAATGATATCGTTGCATTCGGTTACAATTCATCGAACCATTACGATTTCTATAAAAACATCCATAATTCGTAACTCTTGTTATCGAAATAACGCGGAATAACTGTTTGGCCGACAATGCTTCTATGTACCTACGTACCGGTCAGGAGATTGACAAAGTTTCAGCTTTGCGGTCATCGTCGGTCCGGCGGGAGCCATTTTATCAAAAAGTAAAATGATTTCGCTGCATTCGGTTACAATTCATCGAACCATTACGATTTCTATAAAAACATCCATAATTCGTAACTCTTTTTGTCGAAATAACGCGGAAAAACTGTTTGGCCGACAATACCTCTATGTCACCACGTGCCGGTCGGGAGATTGACAAAGTGTCTGCTTTGCGGTCATGTCCGCCCGGCGGGAGCCATTTTACCAAAAAGTAAAATGATATTCCAGCATTCGATTACATTTCGTCGAACCATTACGATTTCTATAAAAATATCCATAATTCGTAACTCTTGTTATCGAAATAACGCGGAAAAATTGTTTGGCCGACAATTCTCCTATGTCCCCTCGTGCCGATCGGGAAATTGACAAAGTTTGATCTTTGCCGTCATGTCGGTCCGGCGGCAGCCATTTTATCAAAAAGTAAAATGATATCGTTGCATTCGGTTACAATTCATCGAACCATTACGATTTCTATAAAAACATCCATAACTCGTAACTCTTGTTATCGAAATAACGCGGAATAACTGTTTGGCCGACAATGCTTCTATCTACCTACGTACCGGTCAGGAGATTGATAAAGTGTCAGCTTTGCGGTCATCGTCGGTCCGGCGGGAGCCATTTTATCAAAAAGTAAAATGATTTCGCTGCATTCGGTTACAATTCATCGACCCATTACGATTTCTATAAAACCATCCATAATTCGTAACTCTTTTTGTCGAAATAACGCGGAAAAACTGTTTGGCCGACAATACCTCTATGTGCCCACGTGCCGGTCGGGAGATTGACAAAGTGTCTGCTTTGCGGTCATGTCGGCCCGGCGGGAGCCATTTTACCAAAACTTAAAATGATATTCCAGCATTCGATTACAATTCGTCGAACCATTACGATATCTATAAAAATATCCATAATTCGTAACTCTTGTTATCGAAATAACGCGGAAAAATTGTTTGGCCGACAATTCTCCTATGTCCCCTCGTGCCGGTCGGGAAATTGACAAAGTTTGATCTTTGCCGTCATGTCGGTCCGGCGGCAGCCATTTTATCAAAAAGTAAAATGATATCGTTGCATTCGGTTACAATTCATCGAACCATTACGATTTCTATAAAAATATCGATAATTCGTAACTCTTGTTATCGAAATAACGCGGAAAAATTGTTTGGCCGACAATTCTCCTATGTCCCTACGTACCGGTCAGGAGATTGACAAAGTTTCAGCTTTGCGGTCATCGTCGGTCCGGCGGGAGCCATTTATCAAAAAGTAAAATGATTTCGCTGCATTCGGTTACAATTCGTCGAACCATTACGATTTGTATAAAAATATCCATAATTCGTAACTCTTGTTATCGAAATAACGCGGAAAAATTGTTTGGCCGACAATTCTCCTATGTCCCCTCGTGCCGATCGGGAAATTGACAAAGTTTGATCTTTGCCGTCATGTCGGTCCGGCGGCAGCCATTTTATCAGAAAGGAAAATGATATCGTTGCATTCGGTTACAATTCATCGAACCATTACGATTTCTATAAAAACATCCATAATTCGTAACTCTTGTTATCGAAATAACGCGGAATAACTGTTTGGCCGACAATGCTTCTATGTCCCTACGTACCGGTCAGGAGATTGACAAAGTTTCAGCTTTGCGGTCATCGTCGGTCCGGCGGGAGCCATTTTATCAAAAAGTAAAATGATTTCGCTGCATTCGGTTACAATTCATCGAACCATTACGATTTCTATAAAAACATCCATAATTCGTAACTCTTTTTGTCGAAATAACGCCGAAAAACTGTTTGGCCGACAATACCTCTATGTCCCCACGTGCCTGTCGGGAGATTGACAAAGTGTCTGCTTTGCGGTCATGTCCGCCCGGCGGGAGCCATTTTACCAAAAAGTAAAATGATATTCCAGCATTCGATTACAATTCGTCGAACCATTACGATTTCTATAAAAATATCCATAATTCGTAACTCTTGTTATCGAAATAACGCGGAAAAATTGTTTGGCCGACAATTCTCCTATGTCCCCTCGTGCCGATCGGGAAATTGACAAAGTTTGATCTTTGCCGTCATGTCGGTCCGGCGGCAGCCATTTTATCAGAAAGGAAAATGATATCGTTGCATTCGGTTACAATTCATCGAACCATTACGATTTCTATAAAAACATCCATAATTCGTAACTCTTGTTATCGAAATAACGCGGAATAACTGTTTGGCCGACAATGCTTCTATGTACCTACGTACCGGTCAGGAGATTGACAAAGTTTCAGCTTTGCGGTCATCGTCGGTCCGGCGGGAGCCATTTTATCAAAAAGTAAAATGATTTCGCTGCATTCGGTTACAATTCATCGAACCATTACGATTTCTATAGAAACATCCATAATTCGTAACTCTTTTTGTCGAAATAACGCGGAAAAACTGTTTGGCCGACAATACCTCTATGTCCCCACGTGCCGGTCGGGAGATTGACAAAGTGTCTGCTTTGCGGTCATGTCGGCCCGGCGGGAGCCATTTTACCAAAAAGTAAAATGATATTCCAGCATTCGATTACAATTCGTCGAACCATTACGATTTCTATAAAAATATCCATAATTCGTAACTCTTGTTATCGAAATAACGCGGAAAAATTGTTTGGCCGACAATTCTCCTATGTCCCCTCGTGCCGATCGGGAAATTGACAAAGTTTGATCTTTGCCGTCATGTCGGTCCGGCGGCAGCCATTTTATCAGAAAGGAAAATGATATCGTTGCATTCGGTTACAATTCATCGAACCATTACGATTTCTATAAAAACATCCATAATTCGTAACTCTTGTTATCGAAATAACGCGGAATAACTGTTTGGCCGACAATGCTTCTATGTACCTACGTACCGGTCAGGAGATTGACAAAGTTTCAGCTTTGCGGTCATCGTCGGTCCGGCGGGAGCCATTTTATCAAAAAGTAAAATGATTTCGCTGCATTCGGTTACAATTCATCGAACCATTACGATTTCTATAAAAACATCCATAATTCGTAACTCTTTTTGTCGAAATAACGCGGAAAAACTGTTTGGCCGACAATACCTCTATGTCACCACGTGCCGGTCGGGAGATTGACAAAGTGTCTGCTTTGCGGTCATGTCCGCCCGGCGGGAGCCATTTTACCAAAAAGTAAAATGATATTCCAGCATTCGATTACATTTCGTCGAACCATTACGATTTCTATAAAAATATCCATAATTCGTAACTCTTGTTATCGAAATAACGCGGAAAAATTGTTTGGCCGACAATTCTCCTATGTCCCCTCGTGCCGATCGGGAAATTGACAAAGTTTGATCTTTGCCGTCATGTCGGTCCGGCGGCAGCCATTTTATCAAAAAGTAAAATGATATCGTTGCATTCGGTTACAATTCATCGAACCATTACGATTTCTATAAAAACATCCATAATTCGTAACTCTTGTTATCGAAATAACGCGGAATAACTGTTTGGCCGACAATGCTTCTATCTACCTACGTACCGGTCAGGAGATTGATAAAGTGTCAGCTTTGCGGTCATCGTCGGTCCGGCGGGAGCCATTTTATCAAAAAGTAAAATGATTTCGCTGCATTCGGTTACAATTCATCGACCCATTACGATTTCTATAAAACCATCCATAATTCGTAACTCTTTTTGTCGAAATAACGCGGAAAAACTGTTTGGCCGACAATACCTCTATGTGCCCACGTGCCGGTCGGGAGATTGACAAAGTGTCTGCTTTGCGGTCATGTCGGCCCGGCGGGAGCCATTTTACCAAAACTTAAAATGATATTCCAGCATTCGATTACAATTCGTCGAACCATTACGATATCTATAAAAATATCCATAATTCGTAACTCTTGTTATCGAAATAACGCGGAAAAATTGTTTGGCCGACAATTCTCCTATGTCCCCTCGTGCCGGTCGGGAAATTGACAAAGTTTGATCTTTGCCGTCATGTCGGTCCGGCGGCAGCCATTTTATCAAAAAGTAAAATGATATCGTTGCATTCGGTTACAATTCATCGAACCATTACGATTTCTATAAAAATATCGATAATTCGTAACTCTTGTTATCGAAATAACGCGGAAAAATTGTTTGGCCGACAATTCTCCTATGTCCCTACGTACCGGTCAGGAGATTGACAAAGTTTCAGCTTTGCGGTCATCGTCGGTCCGGCGGGAGCCATTTTATCAAAAGGTAAAATGATTTCGCTGCATTCGGTTACAATTCATCGACCCATTACGATTTCTATAAAACCATCCATAATTCGTAACTCTTTTTGTCGAAATAACGCGGAAAAACTGTTTGGCCGACAATACCTCTATGTGCCCACGTGCCGGTCGGGAGATTGACAAAGTGTCTGCTTTGCGGTCATGTCGGCCCGGCGGGAGCCATTTTACCAAACCTTAAAATGATATTCCAGCATTCGATTACAATTCGTCGAACCATTACGATATCTATAAAAATATCCATAATTCGTAACTCTTGTTATCGAAATAACGCGGAAAAATTGTTTGGCCGACAATTCTCCTATGTCCCCTCGTGCCGGTCGGGAAATTGACAAAGTTTGATCTTTGCCGTCATGTCGGTCCGGCGGCAGCCATTTTATCAAAAAGTAAAATGATATCGTTGCATTCGGTTACAATTCATCGAACCATTACGATTTCTATAAAAATATCGATAATTCGTAACTCTTGTTATCGAAATAACGCGGAAAAATTGTTTGGCCGACAATTCTCCTATGTCCCTACGTACCGGTCAGGAGATTGACAAAGTTTCAGCTTTGCGGTCATCGTCGGTCCGGCGGGAGCCATTTATCAAAAAGTAAAATGATTTCGCTGCATTCGGTTACAATTCATCGAACCATTACGATTTCTATAAAAACATCCATAATTCGTAACTCTTTTTGTCGAAATAACGCGGAAAAACTGTTTGGCCGACAATACCTCTATGTGCCCACGTGCCGGTCGGGAGATTGACAAAGTGTCTGCTTTGCGGTCATGTCCGCCCGGCTGGAGCCATTTTACCAAAAAGTAAAATGATATTCCAGCATTCGATTACAATTCGTCGAACCATTACGATTTCTATAAAAATATCCAAAATTCGTAACTCTTGTTATCGAAATAACGCGGAAAAATTGTTTGGCCGACAATTCTCCTATGTCCCCTCGTGCCGATCGGGAAATTGACAAAGTTTGATCTTTGCCGTCATGTCGGTCCGGCGGCAGCCATTGTATCAAAAAGTAAAATGATATCGTTGCATTCGGTTACAATTCATCGAACCATTACGATTTCTATAAAAACATCCATAATTCGTAACTCTTGTTATCGAAATAACGCGGAATAACTGTTTGGCCGACAATGCTTCTATGTCCCTACGTACCGGTCAGGAGATTGACAAAGTTTCAGCTTTGCGGTCATCGTCGGTCCGGCGGGAGCCATTTTATCAAAAAGTAAAATGATTTCGCTGCATTCGGTTACAATTCATCGAACCATTACGATTTCTATAAAAACATCCATAATTCGTAACTCTTTTTGTCGAAATGACGCGGAAAAACAGTTTGGCCGACAATACCTCTATGTCCCCACGTGCCTGTCGGGAGATTGACAAAGTGTCTGCTTTGCGGTCATGTCCGCCCGGCGGGAGCCATTTTACCAAAAAGTAAAATGATATTCCAGCATTCGATTACAATTCGTCGAACCATTACGATTTCTATAAAAATATCCATAATTCGTAACTCTTGTTATCGAAATAACGCGGAAAAATTGTTTGGCCGACAATTCTCCTATGTCCCCTCGTGCCGATCGGGAAATTGACAAAGTTTGATCTTTGCCGTCATGTCGGTCCGGCGGCAGCCATTTTATCAGAAAGGAAAATGATATCGTTGCATTCGGTTACAATTCATCGAACCATTACGATTTCTATAAAAACATCCATAATTCGTAACTCTTGTTATCGAAATAACGCGGAATAACTGTTTGGCCGACAATGCTTCTATGTACCTACGTACCGGTCAGGAGATTGACAAAGTTTCAGCTTTGCGGTCATCGTCGGTCCGGCGGGAGCCATTTTATCAAAAAGTAAAATGATTTCGCTGCATTCGGTTACAATTCATCGAACCATTACGATTTCTATAAAAACATCCATAATTCGGAACTCTTTTTGTCGAAATAACGCGGAAAAACTGTTTGGCCGACAATACCTCTATGTCCCCACGTGCCGGTCGGGAGATTGACAAAGTGTCTGCTTTGCGGTCATGTCCGCCCGGCGGGAGCCATTTTACCAAAAAGTAAAATGATATTCCAGCATTCGATTACAATTCGTCGAACCATTACGATTTCTATAAAAATATCCATAATTCGTAACTCTTGTTATCGAAATAACGCGGAGAAATTGTTTGGCCGACAATTCTCCTATGTCCCCTCGTGCCGATCGGGAAATTGACAAAGTTTGATCTTTGTCGTCATGTCGGTCCGGCGGCAGCCATTTTATCAGAAAGGAAAATGATATCGTTGCATTCGGTTACAATTCATCGAACCATTACGATTTCTATAAAAACATCCATAATTCGTAACTCTTGTTATCGAAATAACGCGGAATAACTGTTTGGCCGACAATGCTTCTATCTACCTACGTACCGGTCAGGAGATTGATAAAGTGTCAGCTTTGCGGTCATCGTCGGTCCGGCGGGAGCCATTTTATCAAAAAGTAAAATGATTTCGCTGCATTCGGTTACAATTCATCGACCCATTACGATTTCTATAAAACCATCCATAATTCGTAACTCTTTTTGTCGAAATAACGCGGAAAAACTGTTTGGCCGACAATACCTCTATGTGCCCACGTGCCGGTCGGGAGATTGACAAAGTGTCTGCTTTGCGGTCATGTCGGCCCGGCGGGAGCCATTTTACCAAAACTTAAAATGATATTCCAGCATTCGATTACAATTCGTCGAACCATTACGATATCTATAAAAATATCCATAATTCGTAACTCTTGTTATCGAAATAACGCGGAAAAATTGTTTGGCCGACAATTCTCCTATGTCCCCTCGTGCCGGTCGGGAAATTGACAAAGTTTGATCTTTGCCGTCATGTCGGTCCGGCGGCAGCCATTTTATCAAAAAGTAAAATGATATCGTTGCATTCGGTTACAATTCATCGAACCATTACGATTTCTATAAAAATATCGATAATTCGTAACTCTTGTTATCGAAATAACGCGGAAAAATTGTTTGGCCGACAATTCTCCTATGTCCCTACGTACCGGTCAGGAGATTGACAAAGTTTCAGCTTTGCGGTCATCGTCGGTCCGGCGGGAGCCATTTATCAAAAAGTAAAATGATTTCGCTGCATTCGGTTACAATTCATCGAACCATTACGATTTCTATAAAAACATCCATAATTCGTAACTCTTTTTGTCGAAATAACGCGGAAAAACTGTTTGGCCGACAATACCTCTATGTGCCCACGTGCCGGTCGGGAGATTGACAAAGTGTCTGCTTTGCGGTCATGTCCGCCCGGCTGGAGCCATTTTACCAAAAAGTAAAATGATATTCCAGCATTCGATTACAATTCGTCGAACCATTACGATTTCTATAAAAATATCCAAAATTCGTAACTCTTGTTATCGAAATAACGCGGAAAAATTGTTTGGCCGACAATTCTCCTATGTCCCCTCGTGCCGATCGGGAAATTGACAAAGTTTGATCTTTGCCGTCATGTCGGTCCGGCGGCAGCCATTGTATCAAAAAGTAAAATGATATCGTTGCATTCGGTTACAATTCATCGAACCATTACGATTTCTATAAAAACATCCATAATTCGTAACTCTTGTTATCGAAATAACGCGGAATAACTGTTTGGCCGACAATGCTTCTATGTCCCTACGTACCGGTCAGGAGATTGACAAAGTTTCAGCTTTGCGGTCATCGTCGGTCCGGCGGGAGCCATTTTATCAAAAAGTAAAATGATTTCGCTGCATTCGGTTACAATTCATCGAACCATTACGATTTCTATAAAAACATCCATAATTCGTAACTCTTTTTGTCGAAATAACGCGGAAAAACAGTTTGGCCGACAATACCTCTATGTCCCCACGTGCCGGTCGGGAGATTGACAACGTGTCTGCTTTGCGGTCATGTCCGCCCGGCGGGAGCCATTTTACCAAAAAGTAAAATGATATTCCAGCATTCGATTACATTTCGTCGAACCATTACGATTTCTATAAAAATATCCATAATTCGTAACTCTTGTTATCGAAATAACGCGGAAAAATTGTTTGGCCTACAATTCTCCTATGTCCCCTCGTGCCGATCGGGAAATTGACAAAGTTTGATCTTTGCCGTCATGTCGGTCCGGCGGCAGCCATTTTATCAAAAAGTAAAATGATATCGTTGCATTCGGTTACAATTCATCGAACCATTACGATTTCTATAAAAACATCCATAATTCGTAACTCTTGTTATCGAAATAACGCGGAATAACTGCTTGGCCGACAATGCTTCTATGTCCCTACGTACCGGTCAGGAGATTGACAAAGTTTCAGCTTTGCGGTCATCGTCGGTCCGGCGGGAGCCATTTTATCAAAAAGTAAAATGATTTCGCTGCATTCGGTTACAATTCATCGAACCATTACGATTTCTATAAAAACATCCATAATTCGTAACTCTTTTTGTCGAAATAACGCGGAAAAACTGTTTGGCCGACAATACCTCTATGTCCCCACGTGCCGGTCGGGAGATTGACAAAGTGTCTGCTTTGCGGTCATGTCCGCCCGGCGGGAGCCATTTTACCAAAAAGTAAAATGATATTCCAGCATTCGATTACAATTCGTCGAACCATTACGATTTCTATAAAAATATCCATAATTCGTAACTCTTGTTATCGAAATAACGCGGAAAAATTGTTTGGCCGACAATTCTCCTATGTCCCCTCGTGCCGATCGGGAAATTGACAAAGTTTGATCTTTGCCGTCATGTCGGTCCGGCGGCAGCCATTTTATCAAAAAGTAAAATGATATCGTTGCATTCGGTTGCAATTCATCGAACCATTACGATTTCTATAAAAACATCCATAATTCGTAACTCTTGTTATCGAAATAACGCGGAATAACTGTTTGGCCGACAATGCTTCTATCTACCTACGTACCGGTCAGGAGATTGACAAAGTTTCAGCTTTGCGGTCATCGTCGGTCCGGCGGGAGCCATTTATCAAAAAGTAAAATGATTTCGCTGCATTCGGTTACAATTCATCGAACCATTACGATTTCTATAAAAACATCCATAATTCGTAACTCTTTTTGTCGAAATAACGCGGAAAAACTGTTTGGCCGACAATACCTCTATGTGCCCACGTGCCGGTCGGGAGATTGACAAAGTGTCTGCTTTGCGGTCATGTCCGCCCGGCTGGAGCCATTTTACCAAAAAGTAAAATGATATTCCAGCATTCGATTACAATTCGTCGAACCATTACGATTTCTATAAAAATATCCATAATTCGTAACTCTTGTTATCGAAATAACGCGGAAAAATTGTTTGGCCGACAATTCTCCTATGTCCCCTCGTGCCGATCGGGAAATTGACAAAGTTTGATCTTTGCCGTCATGTCGGTCCGGCGGCAGCCATTTTATCAAAAAGGAAAATGATATCGTTGCATTCGGTTACAATTCATCGAACCATTACGATTTCTATAAAAACATCCATAATTCGTAACTCTTGTTATCGAAATAACGCGGAATAACTGTTTGGCCGACAATGCTTCTATGTACCTACGTACCGGTCAGGAGATTGACAAAGTTTCAGCTTTGCGGTCATCGTCGGTCTGGCAGGAGCCATTTTATCAAAAAGTAAAATGATTTCGTTGCATTCGGTTACAATTCATCGAACCATTACGATTTCTATAAAAACATCCATAATTCGTAACTCTTTTTGTCGAAATAACGCGGAAAAACTGTTTGGCCGACAATACCTCTATGTCCCCACGTGCCGGTCGGGAGATTGACAAAGTGTCTGCTTTGCGGTCATGTCCGCCCGGCGGGAGCCATTTTACCAAAAAGTAAAATGATATTCCAGCATTCGATTACAATTCGTCGAACCATTACGATTTCTATAAAAATATCCATAATTCGTAACTCTTGTTATCGAAATAACGCGGAAAAATTGTTTGGCCGACAATTCTCCTATGTCCCCTCGTGCCGATCGGGAAATTGACAAAGTTTGATCTTTGCCGTCATGTCGGTCCGGCGGCAGCCATTTTATCAAAAAGGAAAATGATATCGTTGCATTCGGTTACAATTCATCGAACCATTACGATTTCTATAAAAACATCCATAATTCGTAACTCTTGTTATCGAAATAACGCGGAATAACTGTTTGGCCGACAATGCTTCTATGTACCTACGTACCGGTCAGGAGATTGACAAAGTTTCAGCTTTGCGGTCATCGTCGGTCTGGCAGGAGCCATTTTATCAAAAAGTAAAATGATTTCGTTGCATTCGGTTACAATTCATCGAACCATTACGATTTCTATAAAAACATCCATAATTCGTAACTCTTTTTGTCGAAATAACGCGGAAAAACTGTTTGGCCGACAATACCTCTATGTCCCCACGTGCCGGTCGGGAGATTGACAAAGTGTCTGCTTTGCGGTCATGTCCGCCCGGCGGGAGCCATTTTACCAAAAAGTAAAATGATATTCCAGCATTCGATTACAATTCGTCGAACCATTACGATTTCTATAAAAATATCCATAATTCGTAACTCTTGTTATCGAAATAACGCGGAAAAATTGTTTGGCCGACAATTCTCCTATGTCCCCTCGTGCCGATCGGGAAATTGACAAAGTTTGATCTTTGCCGTCATGTCGGTCCGGCGGCAGCCATTTTATCAAAAAGTAAAATGATATCGTTGCATTCGGTTACAATTCATCGAACCATTACGATTTCTATAAAAACATCCATAATTCGTAACTCTTGTTATCGAAATAACGCGGAATAACTGTTTGGCCGACAATGCTTCTATGTACCTACGTACCGGTCAGGAGATTGACAAAGTTTCAGCTTTGCGGTCATCGTCGGTCCGGCGGGAGCCATTTTATCAAAAAGTAAAATGATTTCGCTGCATTCGGTAACAATTCATCGAACCATTACGATTTCTATAAAAACATCCATAATTCGTAACTCTTTTTGTCGAAATAACGCGGAAAACCAGTTTGGCCGACAATACCTCTATGTCCCCACGTGCCGGTCGGGAGATTGACAAAGTGTCTGCTTTGCGGTCATGTCCGCCCGGCGGGAGCCATTTTACCAAAAAGTAAAATGATATTCCAGCATTCGATTACATTTCGTCGAACCATTACGATTTCTATAAAAATATCCATAATTCGTAACTCTTGTTATCGAAATAACGCGGAAAAATTGTTTGGCCGACAATTCTCCTATGTCCCCTCGTGCCGATCGGGAAATTGACAAAGTTTGATCTTTGCCGTCATGTCGGTCCGGCGGCAGCCATTTTATCAAAAAGTAAAATGATATCGTTGCATTCGGTTACAATTCATCGAACCATTACGATTTCTATAAAAACATCCATAACTCGTAACTCTTGTTATCGAAATAACGCGGAATAACTGCTTGGCCGACAATGCTTCTATGTCCCTACGTACCGGTCAGGAGATTGACAAAGTTTCAGCTTTGCGGTCATCGTCGGTCCGGCGGGAGCCATTTTATCAAAAAGTAAAATGATTTCGCTGCATTCGGTTACAATTCATCGAACCATTACGATTTCTATAAAAACATCCATAATTCGTAACTCTTTTTGTCGAAATAACGCGGAAAAACTGTTTGGCCGACAATACCTCTATGTCCCCACGTGCCGGTCGGGAGATTGACAAAGTGTCTGCTTTGCGGTCATGTCCGCCCGGCGGGAGCCATTTTACCAAAAAGTAAAATGATATTCCAGCATTCGATTACAATTCGTCGAACCATTACGATTTCTATAAAAATATCCATAATTCGTAACTCTTGTTATCGAAATAACGCGGAAAAATTGTTTGGCCGACAATTCTCCTATGTCCCCTCGTGCCGATCGGGAAATTGACAAAGTTTGATCTTTGCCGTCATGTCGGTCCGGCGGCAGCCATTTTATCAAAAAGGAAAATGATATCGTTGCATTCGGTTACAATTCATCGAACCATTACGATTTCTATAAAAACATCCATAATTCGTAACTCTTGTTATCGAAATAACGCGGAATAACTGTTTGGCCGACAATGCTTCTATGTACCTACGTACCGGTCAGGAGATTGACAAAGTTTCAGCTTTGCGGTCATCGTCGGTCTGGCAGGAGCCATTTTATCAAAAAGTAAAATGATTTCGTTGCATTCGGTTACAATTCATCGAACCATTACGATTTCTATAAAAACATCCATAATTCGTAACTCTTTTTGTCGAAATAACGCGGAAAAACTGTTTGGCCGACAATACCTCTATGTCCCCACGTGCCGGTCGGGAGATTGACAAAGTGTCTGCTTTGCGGTCATGTCCGCCCGGCGGGAGCCATTTTACCAAAAAGTAAAATGATATTCGAGCATTCGATTACAATTCGTCGAACCATTACGATTTCTATAAAAATATCCATAATTCGTAACTCTTGTTATCGAAATAACGCGGAAAAATTGTTTGGCCGACAATTCTCCTATGTCCCCTCGTGCCGATCGGGAAATTGACAAAGTTTGATCTTTGCCGTCATGTCGGTCCGGCGGCAGCCATTTTATCAAAAAGTAAAATGATATCGTTGCATTCGGTTACAATTCATCGAACCATTACGATTTCTATAAAAACATCCATAATTCGTAACTCTTGTTATCGAAATAACGCGGAATAACTGTTTGGCCGACAATGCTTCTATGTACCTACGTACCGGTCAGGAGATTGACAAAGTTTCAGCTTTGCGGTCATCGTCGGTCCGGCGGGAGCCATTTTATCAAAAAGTAAAGTGATTTCGCTGCATTCGGTTACAATTCATCGAACCATTACGATTTCTATAAAAACATCCATAATTCGTAACTCTTTTTGTCGAAATAACGCGGAAAAACTGTTTGGCCGACAATACCTCTATGTCCCCACGTGCCGGTCGGGAGATTGACAAAGTGTCTGCTTTGCGGTCATGTCCGCCCGGCGGGAGCCATTTTACCAAAAAGTAAAATGATATTCCAGCATTCGATTACATTTCGTCGAACCATTACGATTTCTATAAAAATATCCATAATTCGTAACTCTTGTTATCGAAATAACGCGGAAAAATTGTTTGGCCGACAATTCTCCTATGTCCCCTCGTGCCGATCGGGAAATTGACAAAGTTTGATCTTTGCCGTCATGTCGGTCCGGCGGCAGCCATTTTATCAAAAAGTAAAATGATATCGTTGCATTCGGTTACAATTCATCGAACCATTACGATTTCTATAAAAACATCCATAATTCGTAACTCTTGTTATCGAAATAACGCGGAATAACTGTTTGGCCGACAATGCTTCTATGTACCTACGTACCGGTCAGGAGATTGACAAAGTTTCAGCTTTGCGGTCATCGTCGGTCCGGCGGGAGCCATTTTATCAAAAAGTAAAATGATTTCGCTGCATTCGGTTACAATTCATCGAACCATTACGATTTCTATAAAAACATCCATAATTCGTAACTTTTTTTGTCGAAATAACGCGGAAAAACTGTTTGGCCGACAATACCTCTATGTCCCCACGTGCCGGTCGGGAGATTGACAAAGTGTCTGCTTTGCGGTCATGTCCGCCCGGCGGGAGCCATTTTACCAAAAAGTAAAATGATATTCCAGCATTCGATTACATTTCGTCGAACCATTACGATTTCTATAAAAATATCCATAATTCGTAACTCTTGTTATCGAAATAACGCGGAAAAATTGTTTGGCCGACAATTCTCCTATGTCCCCTCGTGCCGATCGGGAAATTGACAAAGTTTGATCTTTGCCGTCATGTCGGTCCGGCGGCAGCCATTTTATCAAAAAGTAAAATGATATCGTTGCATTCGGTTACAATTCATCGAACCATTACGATTTCTATAAAAACATCCATAATTCGTAACTCTTGTTATCGAAATAACGCGGAATAACTGTTTGGCCGACAATGCTTCTATGTACCTACGTACCGGTCAGGAGATTGACAAAGTTTCAGCTTTGCGGTCATCGTCGGTCCGGCGGGAGCCATTTTATCAAAAAGTAAAATGATTTCGCTGCATTCGGTTACAATTCATCGAACCATTACGATTTCTATAAAAACATCCATAATTCGTAACTTTTTTTGTCGAAATAACGCGGAAAAACTGTTTGGCCGACAATACCTCTATGTCCCCACGTGCCGGTCGGGAGATTGACAAAGTGTCTGCTTTGCGGTCATGTCGGCCCGGCGGGAGCCATTTTACCAAAAAGTAAAATGATATTCCAGCATTCGATTACAATTCGTCGAACCATTACGATTTCTATAAAAACATCCATAATTCGTAACTCTTGTTATCGAAATAACGCGGAATAACTGTTTGGCCGACAATGCTTCTATGTACCTACGTACCGGTCAGGAGATTGACAAAGTTTCAGCTTTGCGGCCATCGTCGGTCCGGCGGGAGCCATTTTATCAAAAAGTAAAATGATTTCGCTGCATTCGGTTACAATTCATCGAACCATTACGATTTCTATAAAAACATCCATAATTCGTAACTCTTTTTGTCGAAATAACGCGGAAAAACTGTTTGGCCGACAATACCTCTATGTCCCCACGTGCCGGTCGGGAGATTGACAAAGTGTCTGCTTTGCGGTCATGTCCGCCCGGCGGGAGCCATTTTACCAAAAAGTAAAATGATATTCCAGCATTCGATTACAATTCGTCGAACCATTACGATTTCTATAAAAATATCCATAATTCGTAACTCTTGTTATCGAAATAACGCGGAAAAATTGTTTGGCCGACAATTCTCCTATGTCCCCTCGTGCCGATCGAGAAATTGACAAAGTTTGATCTTTGCCGTCATGTCGGTCCGGCGGCAGCCATTTTATCAAAAAGGAAAATGATATCGTTGCATTCGGTTACAATTCATCGAACCATTACGATTTCTATAAAAACATCCATAATTCGTAACTCTTGTTATCGAAATAACGCGGAATAACTGTTTGGCCGACAATGCTTCTATGTACCTACGTACCGGTCAGGAGATTGACAAAGTTTCAGCTTTGCGGTCATCGTCGGTCTGGCAGGAGCCATTTTATCAAAAAGTAAAATGATTTCGTTGCATTCGGTTACAATTCATCGAACCATTACGATTTCTATAAAAACATCCATAATTCGTAACTCTTTTTGTCGAAATAACGCGGAAAAACTGTTTGGCCGACAATACCTCTATGTCCCCACGTGCCGGTCGGGAGATTGACAAAGTGTCTGCTTTGCGGTCATGTCCGCCCGGCGGGAGCCATTTTACCAAAAAGTAAAATGATATTCCAGCATTCGATTACAATTCGTCGAACCATTACGATTTCTATAAAAATATCCATAATTCGTAACTCTTGTTATCGAAATAACGCGGAAAAATTGTTTGGCCGACAATTCTCCTATGTCCCCTCGTGCCGATCGGGAAATTGACAAAGTTTGATCTTTGCCGTCATGTCGGTCCGGCGGCAGCCATTTTATCAAAAAGGAAAATGATATCGTTGCATTCGGTTACAATTCATCGAACCATTACGATTTCTATAAAAACATCCATAATTCGTAACTCTTGTTATCGAAATAACGCGGAATAACTGTTTGGCCGACAATGCTTCTATGTACCTACGTACCGGTCAGGAGATTGACAAAGTTTCAGCTTTGCGGTCATCGTCGGTCTGGCAGGAGCCATTTTATCAAAAAGTAAAATGATTTCGTTGCATTCGGTTACAATTCATCGAACCATTACGATTTCTATAAAAACATCCATAATTCGTAACTCTTTTTGTCGAAATAACGCGGAAAAACTGTTTGGCCGACAATACCTCTATGTCCCCACGTGCCGGTCGGGAGATTGACAAAGTGTCTGCTTTGCGGTCATGTCCGCCCGGCGGGAGCCATTTTACCAAAAAGTAAAATGATATTCCAGCATTCGATTACAATTCGTCGAACCATTACGATTTCTATAAAAATATCCATAATTCGTAACTCTTGTTATCGAAATAACGCGGAAAAATTGTTTGGCCGACAATTCTCCTATGTCCCCTCGTGCCGATCGGGAAATTGACAAAGTTTGATCTTTGCCGTCATGTCGGTCCGGCGGCAGCCATTTTATCAAAAAGTAAAATGATATCGTTGCATTCGGTTACAATTCATCGAACCATTACGATTTCTATAAAAACATCCATAATTCGTAACTCTTGTTATCGAAATAACGCGGAATAACTGTTTGGCCGACAATGCTTCTATGTACCTACGTACCGGTCAGGAGATTGACAAAGTTTCAGCTTTGCGGTCATCGTCGGTCCGGCGGGAGCCATTTTATCAAAAAGTAAAATGATTTCGCTGCATTCGGTAACAATTCATCGAACCATTACGATTTCTATAAAAACATCCATAATTCGTAACTCTTTTTGTCGAAATAACGCGGAAAAACAGTTTGGCCGACAATACCTCTATGTCCCCACGTGCCGGTCGGGAGATTGACAAAGTGTCTGCTTTGCGGTCATGTCCGCCCGGCGGGAGCCATTTTACCAAAAAGTAAAATGATATTCCAGCATTCGATTACATTTCGTCGAACCATTACGATTTCTATAAAAATATCCATAATTCGTAACTCTTGTTATCGAAATAACGCGGAAAAATTGTTTGGCCGACAATTCTCCTATGTCCCCTCGTGCCGATCGGGAAATTGACAAAGTTTGATCTTTGCCGTCATGTCGGTCCGGCGGCAGCCATTTTATCAAAAAGTAAAATGATATCGTTGCATTCGGTTACAATTCATCGAACCATTACGATTTCTATAAAAACATCCATAACTCGTAACTCTTGTTATCGAAATAACGCGGAATAACTGCTTGGCCGACAATGCTTCTATGTCCCTACGTACCGGTCAGGAGATTGACAAAGTTTCAGCTTTGCGGTCATCGTCGGTCCGGCGGGAGCCATTTTATCAAAAAGTAAAATGATTTCGCTGCATTCGGTTACAATTCATCGAACCATTACGATTTCTATAAAAACATCCATAATTCGTAACTCTTTTTGTCGAAATAACGCGGAAAAACTGTTTGGCCGACAATACCTCTATGTCCCCACGTGCCGGTCGGGAGATTGACAAAATGTCTGCTTTGCGGTCATGTCGGCCCGGCGGGAGCCATTCTACCAAAAAGTAAAATGATATTCCAGCATTCGATTACAATTCGTCGAACCATTACGATTTCTATAAAAATATCCATAATTCGTAACTCTTGTTATCGAAATAACGCGGAAAAATTGTTTGGCCGACAATTCTCCTATGTCCCCTCGTGCCGATCGGGAAATTGACAAAGTTTGATCTTTGCCGTCATGTCGGTCCGGCGGCAGCCATTTTATCAAAAAGGAAAATGATATCGTTGCATTCGGTTACAATTCATCGAACCATTACGATTTCTATAAAAACATCCATAATTCGTAACTCTTTTTGTCGAAATAACGCGGAAAAACTGTTTGGCCGACAATACCTCTATGTCCCCACGTGCCAGTCGGGAGATTGACAAAGTGTCTGCTTTGCGGTCATGTCGGCCCGGCGGGAGCCATTTTACCAAAAAGTAAAATGATATTCCAGCATTCGATTACAATTCGTCGAACCATTACGATTTCTATAAAATATCCATAATTCGTAACTATTGTTATCGAAATAACGCGGAAAAATTGTTTGGCCGACAATTCTCCTATGTCCCCTCGTGCCGATCGGGAAATTGACAAAGTTTGATCTTTGCCGTCCTGTCGGTCCGGCGGCAGCCATTTTATCAAAAAGGAAAATGATATCGTTGCATTCGGTTACAATTCATCGAAACATTACGATTTCTATAAAAACATCCATAATTCGTAACTCTTGTTATCGAAATAACGCGGAATAACTGTTTGGCCGACAATGCTTCTATGTACCTACGTACCGGTCAGGCGATTGACAAAGTTTCAGCTTTGCGGTCATCGTCGGTCGGCGGGAGCCATTTTATCAAAAAGTAAAATGATATTCCAGCATTCGATTACAATTCGTCGAACCATTACGATTTCTATAAAAATATCCATAATTCGTAACACTTGTTATCGAAATAACGCGGAAAAATTGTTTGGCCGACAATTCTCCTATGTCCCCTCGTGCCGATCGGGAAATTGACACAGTTTGATCTTTGCCGTCATGTCGGTCCGGCGGCAGCCATTTTATCAAAAAGGAAAATGACATCGTTGCATTCGGTTACAATTCATCGAACCATTACGATTTCTATAAAAACATCCATAATTCGTAACTCTTGTTATCGAAATAACGCGGAATAACTGTTTGGCCGACAATGCTTCTATGTACCTACGTACCGGTCAGGAGATTGACAAAGTTTCAGCTTTGCGGTCATCGTCGGTCCGGCGGCAGCCATTTTATCAAAAAGTAAAATGATTTCGCTGCATTCGGTTACAATTCATCGAACCATTACGATTTCTATAAAAACATCCATAATTCGTAACTCTTTTTGTCGAAATAACGCGGAAAAACTGTTTGGCCGACAATACCTCTATGTCCCCACGTGCCAGTCGGGAGATTGACAAAGTGTCTGCTTTGCGGTCATGTCGGCCCGGCGGGAGCCATTTTACCAAAAAGTAAAATGATATTCCAGCATTCGATTACAATTCGTCGAACCATTACGATTTCTATAAAATATCCATAATTCGTAACTATTGTTATCGAAATAACGCGGAAAAATTGTTTGGCCGACAATTCTCCTATGTCCCCTCGTGCCGATCGGGAAATTGACAAAGTTTGATCTTTGCCGTCCTGTCGGTCCGGCGGCAGCCATTTTATCAAAAAGGAAAATGATATCGTTGCATTCGGTTACAATTCATCGAAACATTACGATTTCTATAAAAACATCCATAATTCGTAACTCTTGTTATCGAAATAACGCGGAATAACTGTTTGGCCGACAATGCTTCTATGTACCTACGTACCGGTCAGGCGACTGACAAAGTTTCAGCTTTGCGGTCATCGTCGGTCGGCGGGAGCCATTTTATCAAAAAGTAAAATGATATTCCAGCATTCGATTACAATTCGTCGAACCATTACGATTTCTATAAAAATATCCATAATTCGTAACACTTGTTATCGAAATAACGCGGAAAAATTGTTTGGCCGACAATTCTCCTATGTCCCCTCGTGCCGATCGGGAAATTGACACAGTTTGATCTTTGCCGTCATGTCGGTCCGGCGGCAGCCATTTTATCAAAAAGGAAAATGACATCGTTGCATTCGGTTACAATTCATCGAACCATTACGATTTCTATAAAAACATCCATAATTCGTAACTCTTGTTATCGAAATAACGCGGAATAACTGTTTGGCCGACAATGCTTCTATGTACCTACGTACCGGTCAGGAGATTGACAAAGTTTCAGCTTTGCGGTCATCGTCGGTCCGGCGGGAGCCATTTTATCAAAAAGTAAAATGATTTCGCTGCATTCGGTTACAATTCATCGAACCATTACGATTTCTATAAAAACATCCATAATTCGTAACTCTTTTTGTCGAAATAACGCGGAAAAACTGTTTGGCCGACAATACCTCTATGTCCCCACGTGCCGGTCGGGAGATTGACAAAATGTCTGCTTTGCGGTCATGTCGGCCCGGCGGGAGCCATTTTACCAAAAAGTGAAATGATATTCCAGCATTCGATTACAATTCGTCGAACCATTACGATTTCTATAAAAATATCCATAATTCGTAACTCTTGTTATCGAAATAACGCGGAAAAATTGTTTGGCCGACAATTCTCCTATGTCCCCTCGTGCCGATCGGGAAATTGACAAAGTTTGATCTTTGCCGTCATGTCGGTCCGGCGGCAGCCATTTTATCAAAAAGGAAAATGATATCGTTGCATTCGGTTACAATTCATCGAACCATTACGATTTCTATAAAAACATCCATAATTCGTAACTCTTTTTGTCGAAATAACGCGGAAAAACTGTTTGGCCGACAATACCTCTATGTCCCCACGTGCCGGTCGGGAGATTGACAAAGTGTCTGCTTTGCGGTCATGTCCGCCCGGCGGGAGCCATTTTACCAAAAAGTAAAATGATATTCCAGCATTCGATTACAATTCGTCGAACCATTACGATTTCTATAAAAATATCCATAATTCGTAACTCTTGTTATCGCAATAACGCGGAAAAATTGTTTGGCCGACAATTCTCCTATGTCCCCTCGTGCCGATCGGGAAATTGACAAAGTTTGATCTTTGCCGTCATGTCGGTCCGGCGGCAGCCATTTTATCAAAAAGTAAAATGATATCGTTGCATTCGGTTACAATTCATCGAACCATTACGATTTCTATAAAAACATCCATAATTCGTAACTCTTGTTATCGAAATAACGCGGAATAACTGTTTGACCGACAATGCTTCTATGTCCCTACGTACCGGTCAGGAGACTGACAAAGTTTGATCTTTGCCGTCATGTCGGTCCGGCGGCAGCCATTTTACAAAAAGTAAAATGATATCCTTGCATTCGGTTACAATTCATCGAACCATTACGATTTCTATAAAAACATCAATAATTCGTAACTCTTGTTATCGAAATAACGCGGAATATCTGTTTGGCCGACAATGCTTCTATGTACCTACGTACCGGTCAGGAGATTGACAAAGTTTCAGCTTTGCCGTCATCGTCGGTCCGGCGGAGCCATTTTATCAAAAAGTAAAATGATTTCGCTGCATTCGGTTACAATTCATCGACCCATTACGATTTCTATAAAACCATCCATAATTCGTAACTCTTTTTGTCGAAATAACGCGGAAAATCTGTTTGGCCGACAATACCTCTATGTGCCCACGTGCCGGTCGGGAGATTGACAAAGTGTCTGCTTTGCGGTCATGTCGGCCCGGCGGGAGCCATTTTACCAAAAAGTAAAATGATATTCCAGCATTCGATTACAATTCGTCGAACCATTACGATTTCTATAAAAATATCCATAATTCGTAACTCTTGTTATCGAAATAACGCGGAATAACTGTTGGGACGACAATGCTTCTATGTCCCTACGTACCGGTCAGGAGATTGACGAAGTTTCAGCTTTGCGGTCATGTCGGTCCGGTGGCAGCCATTTTATCACAAAGTAAAATGATATCGTTGCATTCGGTTACAATTCATCGAACCATTACGATTTCTATACAAACATACATAATTCGTAACTCTTGTTATCGAAATAACGCGGAATAACTGTTTGGCCGACAATGCTTCTATGTCCCTACGTACCGGTCAGGAGATTGACGAAGTTTCTGCTATGCGGTCATCGTCGGTCCGGCGGGAGCCGTTTTATCAAAAAGTAAAATGATTTCTCTGCATTCGGTTACAATTCATCGACCCATTACGATTTCTATAAAACCATCCATAATTCGTAACTCTTTTTGTCGAAATAACGCGGAAAAACTGTTTCGCCGACAATACCTCTATGTGCCCACGTGCCGGTCGGGAGATTGACAAAGTGTCTGCTTTGCGGTCATGTCGGCCCGGCGGGAGCCATTTTACCAAAAAGTAAAATGATATTCCAGCATTCGATTACAATTCGTCGAACCATTACGATTTCTATAACAATATCCATAATTCGTAACTCTTGTTATCGAAATAACGCGGAAAAATTGTTTGGCCGACAATTCTCCTATGTCCCCTCGTGCCGGTCAGGAAATTGACAAAGTTTGATCTTTGCCGTCATGTCGGTCCGGCGGCAGCCATTTTATCAAAAAGTAAAATGATATCGTTGCATTCGGTTACAATTCATCGAACCATTACGATTTCTATAAAAATATCCATAATTCGTAACTCTTGTTATCGAAATAACGCGGAAAAATTGTTTGGCCGACATTTCTCCTATGTCCCCTCGTGCCGGTCGGGAAATTGACAAACTTTGATCTTTGCCGTCATGTCGGTCCGGCGGCAGCCATTTTACCAAAAAGTAAAATGATACCGTTGCATTCGGTTACAATTCATCGAACCATTACGATTTCTATAAAAATATCCATAATTCGTAACTCTTGTTTGCGAAATAACGCGGAAAAATTGTTTGGCCGACATTTCTCCTATGTCCCCTCGTGCCGGTCGGGAAATTAACAAAGTTTGATCTTTGCCGTCATGTCGGTCCGGCGGCAGCCATTTTATCGAAAAGTAAAATGATACCGTTGCATTCGGTTACAATTCATCGAACCATTACGATTTCTATAAAAACATCCATAATTCGTAACTCTTGTTATCGAAATAACGCGGAATAACTGTTTGGACGACAATGCTTCTATGTCCCTACGTACCGGTCAGGAGATTGACGAAGTTTCAGCTTTGCGGTCATGTCGGTCCGGTGGCAGCCATTTTATCAAAAAGTAAAATGATATCGTTGCATTCGGTTACAATTCATCGAACCATTACGATTTCTATAAAAACATCCATAATTCGTAACTCTTGTTATCGAAATAACGCGGAATAACTGTTTGGCCGACAATGCTTCTATGTACCTACGTACCGGTCAGGAGATTGACAAAGTTTCAGCTTTGCGGTCATCGTCGGTCCGGCGGGAGCCATTTTATCAAAAAGTAAAATAATTTCGCTGCATTCGGTTACAATTCATCGACCCATTACCAATTCTATAAAACCATCCATAATTCGTAACTCTTTTTGTCGAAATAACGCGGAAAAACTGTTTGGCCGACAATACCTCTATGTGCCCACGTGACGGTCAGGAGATTGACAAAGTTTCAGCTTTGCGGTCATCGTCGGTCCGGCGGGAGCCATTTTATCAAAAAGTAAAATGATACCGTTGCATTCCGTTACAATTCACCGAACCATGACGATTTCTATAAAAACATCCATAATTCGTAACTCTTTTTGTCGAAATAACGCGGAAAAACTGTTTGGCCGACAATACCCCTATGTCCCCACGTGCCGGTCAGGAGATTGAAGAAGTTTCAGCTTTGCGGTCATGTCGGTCCGGTGGCAGCCATTTTATCAAAAAGTAAAATGATACCGTTGCATTCGGTTACAATTCATCGAACCATTACGATTTCTATAAAAACATCCATAATTCGTAACTCTTGTTATCGAAATAACGCGGAATAACTGTTTGGCCGACAATGCTTCTATGTACCTACGTACCGGTCAGGCGATTGACAAAGTTTCAGCTTTGCGGTCATCGTCGGTCGGCGGGAGACATTTTATCAAAAAGTAAAATGATATTCCAGCATTCGATTACAATTCGTCGAACCATTACGATTTCTATAAAAATATCCATAATTCGTAACACTTGTTATCGAAATAACGCGGAAAAATTGTTTGGCCGACAATTCTCCTATGTCCCCTCGTGCCGATCGGGAAATTGACAAAGTTTGATCTTTGCCGTCATGTCGGTCCGGCGGCAGCCATTTTATCAAAAAGGAAAATGATATCGTTGCATTCGGTTACAATTCATCGAACCATTACGATTTCTATAAAAACATCCATAATTCGTAACTCTTGTTATCGAAATAACGCGGAATAACTGTTTGGCCGACAATGCTTCTATGTACCTACGTACCGGTCAGGAGATTGACAAAGTTTCAGCTTTGCGGTCATCGTCGGTCCGGCGGGAGCCATTTTATCAAAAAGTAAAATGATTTCGCTGCATTCGGTTACAATTCATCGAACCATTACGATTTCTATAAAAACATCCATAATTCGTAACTCTTTTTGTCGAAATAACGCGGAAAAACTGTTTGGCCGACAATACCTCTATGTCCCCACGTGCCGGTCGGGAGATTGACAAAGTGTCTGCTTTGCGGTCATGTCCGCCCGGCGGGAGCCATTTTACCAAAAAGTAAAATGATATTCCAGCATTCGATTACAATTCGTCGAACCATTACGATTTCTATAAAAATATCCATAATTCGTAACTCTTGTTATCGAAATAACGCGGAAAAATTGTTTGGCCGACAATTCTCCTATGTCCCCTCGTGCCGATCGGGAAATTGACAAAGTTTGATCTTTGCCGTCATGTCGGTCCGGCGGCAGCCATTTTATCAAAAAGTAAAATGATATCGTTGCATTCGGTTACAATTCATCGAACCATTACGATTTCTATAAAAACATCCATAATTCGTAACTCTTGTTATCGAAATAACGCGGAATAACTGTTTGACCGACAATGCTTCTATGTCCCTACGTACCGGTCAGGAGACTGACAAAGTTTGATCTTTGCCGTCATGTCGGTCCGGCGGCAGCCATTTTACAAAAAGTAAAATGATATCCTTGCATTCGGTTACAATTCATCGAACCATTACGATTTCTATAAAAACATCAATAATTCGTAACTCTTGTTATCGAAATAACGCGGAATATCTGTTTGGCCGACAATGCTTCTATGTACCTACGTACCGGTCAGGAGATTGACAAAGTTTCAGCTTTGCCGTCATCGTCGGTCCGGCGGAGCCATTTTATCAAAAAGTAAAATGATTTCGCTGCATTCGGTTACAATTCATCGACCCATTACGATTTCTATAAAACCATCCATAATTCGTAACTCTTTTTGTCGAAATAACGCGGAAAATCTGTTTGGCCGACAATACCTCTATGTGCCCACGTGCCGGTCGGGAGATTGACAAAGTGTCTGCTTTGCGGTCATGTCGGCCCGGCGGGAGCCATTTTACCAAAAAGTAAAATGATATTCCAGCATTCGATTACAATTCGTCGAACCATTACGATTTCTATAAAAATATCCATAATTCGTAACTCTTGTTATCGAAATAACGCGGAATAACTGTTTGGACGACAATGCTTCTATGTCCCTACGTACCGGTCAGGAGATTGACGAAGTTTCAGCTTTGCGGTCATGTCGGTCATTTGGCAGCCATTTTATCACAAAGTAAAATGATATCGTTGCATTCGGTTACAATTCATCGAACCATTACGATTTCTATAAAAACATACATAATTCGTAACTCTTGTTATCGAAATAACGCGGAATAACTGTTTGGCCGACAATGCTTCTATGTCCCTACGTACCGGTCAGGAGATTGACGAAGTTTCAGCTATGCGGTCATCGTCGGTCCGGCGGGAGCCGTTTTATCAAAAAGTAAAATGATTTCTCTGCATTCGGTTACAATTCATCGACCCATTACGATTTCTATAAAACCATCCATAATTCGTAACTCTTTTTGTCGAAATAACGCGGAAAAACTGTTTCGCCGACAATACCTCTATGTGCCCACGTGCCGGTCGGGAGATTGACAAAGTGTCTGCTTTGCGGTCATGTCGGCCCGGCGGGAGCCATTTTACCAAAACTTAAAATGATATTCCAGCATTCGATTACAATTCGTCGAACCATTACGATATCTATAAAAATATCCATAATTCGTAACTCTTGTTATCGAAATAACGCGGAAAAATTGTTTGGCCGACAATTCTCCTATGTCCCCTCGTGCCGGTCGGGAAATTGACAAAGTTTGATCTTTGCCGTCATGTCGGTCCGGCGGCAGCCATTTTATCAAAAAGTAAAATGATATCGTTGCATTCGGTTACAATTCATCGAACCATTACGATTTCTATAAAAATATCCATAATTCGTAGCTCTTGTTATCGAAATAACGCGGAAAAATTGTTTGGCCGACATTTCTCCTATGTCCCCTCGTGCCGGTCGGGAAATTGACAAAGTTTGATCTTTGCCGTCATGTCGGTCCGGCGGCAGCCATTTTACCAAAAACTAAATGATACCGTTGCATTCCGTTACAATTCACCGAACCATGACGATTTCTATAAAAACATCCATAATTCGTAACTCTTTTTGTCGAAATAACGCGGAAAAACTGTTTGGCCGACAATACCTCTATGTCCCCACGTGCCGGTCAGGAGATTGAAGAAGTTTCAGCTTTGCGGTCATGTCGGTCCGGTGGCAGCCATTTTATCAAAAAGTAAAATGATACCGTTGCATTCGGTTACAATTCATCGAACCATTACGATTTCTATAAAAACATCCATAATTCGTAACTCTTGTTATCGAAATAACGCGGAATAACTGTTTGGCCGACAATGCTTCTATGTACCTACGTACCGGTCAGGCGATTGACAAAGTTTCAGCTTTGCGGTCATCGTCGGTCGGCGGGAGCCATTTTATCAAAAAGTAAAATGATATTCCAGCATTCGATTACAATTCGTCGAACCATTACGATTTCTATAAAAATATCCATAATTCGTAACACTTGTTATCGAAATAACGCGGAAAAATTGTTTGGCCGACAATTCTCCTATGTCCCCTCGTGCCGATCGGGAAATTGACAAAGTTTGATCTTTGCCGTCATGTCGGTCCGGCGGCAGCCATTTTATCAAAAAGGAAAATGATATCGTTGCATTCGGTTACAATTCATCGAACCATTACGATTTCTATAAAAACATCCATAATTCGTAACTCTTGTTATCGAAATAACGCGGAATAACTGTTTGGCCGACAATGCTTCTATGTACCTACGTACCGGTCAGGAGATTGACAAAGTTTCAGCTTTGCGGTCATCGTCGGTCCGGCGGGAGCCATTTTATCAAAAAGTAAAATGATTTCGCTGCATTCGGTTACAATTCATCGAACCATTACGATTTCTATAAAAACATCCATAATTCGTAACTCTTTTTGTCGAAATAACGCGGAAAAACTGTTTGGCCGACAATACCTCTATGTCCCCACGTGCCGGTCAGGCGATTGACAAAGTTTCAGCTTTGCGGTCATCGTCGGTCGGCGGGAGCCATTTTATCAAAAAGTAAAATGATATTCCAGCATTCGATTACAATTCGTCGAACCATTACGATTTCTATAAAAATATCCATAATTCGTAACACTTGTTATCGAAATAACGCGGAAAAATTGTTTGGCCGACAATTCTCCTATGTCCCCTCGTGCCGATCGGGAAATTGACAAAGTTTGATCTTTGCCGTCATGTCGGTCCGGCGGCAGCCATTTTATCAAAAAGGAAAATGATATCGTTGCATTCGGTTACAATTCATCGAACCATTACGATTTCTATAAAAACATCCATAATTCGTAACTCTTGTTATCGAAATAACGCGGAATAACTGTTTGGCCGACAATGCTTCTATGTACCTACGTACCGGTCAGGAGATTGACAAAGTTTCAGCTTTGCGGTCATCGTCGGTCCGGCGGGAGCCATTTTATCAAAAAGTAAAATGATTTCGCTGCATTCGGTTACAATTCATCGAACCATTACGATTTCTATAAAAACATCCATAATTCGTAACTCTTTTTGTCGAAATAACGCGGAAAAACTGTTTGGCCGACAATACCTCTATGTCCCCACGTGCCGGTCGGGAGATTGACAAAGTGTCTGCTTTGCGGTCATGTCCGCCCGGCGGGAGCCATTTTACCAAAAAGTAAAATGATATTCCAGCATTCGATTACAATTCGTCGAACCATTACGATTTCTATAAAAATATCCATAATTCGTAACTCTTGTTATCGAAATAACGCGGAAAAATTGTTTGGCCGACAATTCTCCTATGTCCCCTCGTGCCGATCGGGAAATTGACAAAGTTTGATCTTTGCCGTCATGTCGGTCCGGCGGCAGCCATTTTATCAAAAAGTAAAATGATATCGTTGCATTCGGTTACAATTCATCGAACCATTACGATTTCTATAAAAACATCCATAATTCGTAACTCTTGTTATCGAAATAACGCGGAATAACTGTTTGACCGACAATGCTTCTATGTCCCTACGTACCGGTCAGGAGACTGACAAAGTTTGATCTTTGCCGTCATGTCGGTCCGGCGGCAGCCATTTTACAAAAAGTAAAATGATATCCTTGCATTCGGTTACAATTCATCGAACCATTACGATTTCTATAAAAACATCAATAATTCGTAACTCTTGTTATCGAAATAACGCGGAATATCTGTTTGGCCGACAATGCTTCTATGTACCTACGTACCGGTCAGGAGATTGACAAAGTTTCAGCTTTGCCGTCATCGTCGGTCCGGCGGAGCCATTTTATCAAAAAGTAAAATGATTTCGCTGCATTCGGTTACAATTCATCGACCCATTACGATTTCTATAAAACCATCCATAATTCGTAACTCTTTTTGTCGAAATAACGCAGAAAATCTGTTTGGCCGACAATACCTCTATGTGCCCACGTGCCGGTCGGGAGATTGACAAAGTGTCTGCTTTGCGGTCATGTCGGCCCGGCGGGAGCCATTTTACCAAAAAGGAAAATGATATTCCAGCATTCGATTACAATTCGTCGAACCATTACGATTTCTATAAAAATATCCATAATTCGTAACTCTTGTTATCGAAATAACGCGGAATAACTGTTTGGACGACAATGCTTCTATGTCCCTACGTACCGGTCAGGAGATTGACGAAGTTTCAGCTTTGCGGTCATGTCGGTCCTTTGGCAGCCATTTTATCACAAAGTAAAATGATATCGTTGCATTCGGTTACAATTCATCGAACCATTACGATTTCTATAAAAACATACATAATTCGTAACTGTTGTTATCGAAATAACGCGGAATAACTGTTTGGCCGACAATGCTTCTATGTCCCTACGTACCGGTCAGGAGATTGACGAAGTTTCAGCTATGCGGTCATCGTCGGTCCGGCGGGAGCCGTTTTATCAAAAAGTAAAATGATACCGTTGCATTCCGTTACAATTCACCGAACCATGACGATTTCTATAAAAACATCCATAATTCGTAACTCTTTTTGTCGAAATAACGCGGAAAAACTGTTTGGCCGACAATACCCCTATGTCCCCACGTGCCGGTCAGGAGATTGAAGAAGTTTCAGCTTTGCGGTCATGTCGGTCCGGTGGCAGCCATTTTATCAAAAAGTAAAATGATATCGTTGCATTCGGTTACAATTCATCGAACCATTACGATTTCCATAAAAACATACATAATTCGTAACTCTTGTTATCGAAATAACGCGGAATAACTGTTTGGCCGACAATACCCCTATGTCCCCACGTGCCGGTCGGGAGATTGACAAAGTGTCTGCTTTGCGGTCATGTCGGCCCGGCGGGAGCCATTTTACCAAAACTTAAAATGATATTCCAGCATTCGATTACAATTCGTCGAACCATTACGATATCTATAAAAATATCCATAATTCGTAACTCTTGTTATCGAAATAACGCGGAAAAATTGTTTGGCCGACAATTCTCCTATGTCCCCTCGTGCCGGTCGGGAAATTGACAAAGTTTGATCTTTGCCGTCATGTCGGTCCGGCGGCAGCCATTTTATCAAAAAGTAAAATGATATCGTTGCATTCGGTTACAATTCATCGAACCATTACGATTTCTATAAAAATATCCATAATTCGTAACTCTTGTTATCGAAATAACGCGGAAAAATTGTTTGGCCGACATTTCTCCTATGTCCCCTCGTGCCGGTCGGGAAATTGACAAAGTTTGATCTTTGCCGTCATGTCGGTCCGGCGGCAGCCATTTTATCAAAAAGGAAAATGATATCGTTGCATTCGGTTACAATTCATCGAACCATTACGATTTCTATAAAAACATCCATAATTCGTAACTCTTGTTATCGAAATAACGCGGAATAACTGTTTGGCCGACAATGCTTCTATGTACCTACGTACCGGTCAGGAGATTGACAAAGTTTCAGCTTTGCGGTCATCGTCGGTCCGGCGGGAGCCATTTTATCAAAAAGTAAAATGATTTCGCTGCATTCGGTTACAATTCATCGAACCATTACGATTTCTATAAAAACATCCATAATTCGTAACTCTTTTTGTCGAAATAACGCGGAAAAACTGTTTGGCCGACAATACCTCTATGTCCCCACGTGCCGGTCGGGAGATTGACAAAGTGTCTACTTTGCGGTCATGTCCGCCCGGCGGGAGCCATTTTACCAAAAAGTAAAATGATATTCCAGCATTCGATTACAATTCGTCGAACCATTACGATTTCTATAAAAATATCCATAATTCGTAACTCTTGTTATCGAAATAACGCGGAAAAATTGTTTGGCCGACAATTCTCCTATGTCCCCTCGTGCCGATCGGGAAATTGACAAAGTTTGATCTTTGCCGTCATGTCGGTCCGGCGGCAGCCATTTTATCAAAAAGTAAAAAGATATCGTTGCATTCGGTTACAATTCATCGAACCATTACGATTTCTATAAAAACATCCATAATTCGTAACTCTTGTTATCGAAATAACGCGGAATAACTGTTTGACCGACAATGCTTCTATGTCCCTACGTACCGGTCAGGAGACTGACAAAGTTTGATCTTTGCCGTCATGTCGGTCCGGCGGCAGCCATTTTACAAAAAGTAAAATGATATCCTTGCATTCGGTTACAATTCATCGAACCATTACGATTTCTATAAAAACATCAATAATTCGTAACTCTTGTTATCGAAATAACGCGGAATATCTGTTTGGCCGACAATGCTTCTATGTACCTACGTACCGGTCAGGAGATTGACAAAGTTTCAGCTTTGCCGTCATCGTCGGTCCGGCGGAGCCATTTTATCAAAAAGTAAAATGATTTCGCTGCATTCGGTTACAATTCATCGACCCATTACGATTTCTATAAAACCATCCATAATTCGTAACTCTTTTTGTCGAAATAACGCGGAAAATATGTTTGGCCGACAATACCTCTATGTGCCCACGTGCCGGTCGGGAGATTGACAAAGTGTCTGCTTTGCGGTCATGTCGGCCCGGCGGGAGCCATTTTACCAAAAAGTAAAATGATATTCCAGCATTCGATTACAATTCGTCGAACCATTACGATTTCTATAAAAATATCCATAATTCGTAACTCTTGTTATCGAAATAACGCGGAATAACTGTTTGGACGACAATGCTTCTATGTCCCTACGTACCGGTCAGGAGATTGACGAAGTTTCAGCTTTGCGGTCATGTCGGTCCTTTGGCAGCCATTTTATCACAAAGTAAAATGATATCGTTGCATTCGGTTACAATTCGTCGAACCATTACGATTTCTATAAAAATATCCATAATTCGTAACTCTTGTTATCGAAATAACGCGGAAAAATTGTTTGGCCGACAATTCTCCTATGTCCCCTCGTGCCGATCGGGAAATTGACAAAGTTTGATCTTTGCCGTCATGTCGGTCCGGCGGCAGCCATTTTATCAAAAAGTAAAATGATATCGTTGCATTCGGTTACAATTCATCGAACCATTACGATTTCTATAAAAACATCCATAATTCGTAACTCTTGTTATCGAAATAACGCGGAATAACTGTTTGACCGACAATGCTTCTATGTCCCTACGTACCGGTCAGGAGACTGACAAAGTTTGATCTTTGCCGTCATGTCGGTCCGGCGGCAGCCATTTTACAAAAAGTAAAATGATATCCTTGCATTCGGTTACAATTCATCGAACCATTACGATTTCTATAAAAACATCAATAATTCGTAACTCTTGTTATCGAAATAACGCGGAATATCTGTTTGGCCGACAATGCTTCTATGTACCTACGTACCGGTCAGGAGATTGACAAAGTTTCAGCTTTGCCGTCATCGTCGGTCCGGCGGAGCCATTTTATCAAAAAGTAAAATGATTTCGCTGCATTCGGTTACAATTCATCGACCCATTACGATTTCTATAAAACCATCCATAATTCGTAACTCTTTTTGTCGAAATAACGCGGAAAATCTGTTTGGCCGACAATACCTCTATGTGCCCACGTGCCGGTCGGGAGATTGACAAAGTGTCTGCTTTGCGGTCATGTCGGCCCGGCGGGAGCCATTTTACCAAAAAGTAAAATGATATTCCAGCATTCGATTACAATTCGTCGAACCATTACGATTTCTATAAAAATATCCATAATTCGTAACTCTTGTTATCGAAATAACGCGGAATAACTGTTTGGACGACAATGCTTCTATGTCCCTACGTACCGGTCAGGAGATTGACGAAGTTTCAGCTTTGCGGTCATGTCGGTCCTTTGGCAGCCATTTTATCACAAAGTAAAATGATATCGTTGCATTCGGTTACAATTCATCGAACCATTACGATTTCTATAAAAACATACATAATTCGTAACTCTTGTTATCGAAATAACGCGGAATAACTGTTTGGCCGACAATGCTTCTATGTCCCTACGTACCGGTCAGGAGATTGACGAAGTTTCAGCTATGCGGTCATCGTCGGTCCGGCGGGAGCCGTTTTATCAAAAAGTAAAATGATACCGTTGCATTCCGTTACAATTCACCGAACCATGACGATTTCTATAAAAACATCCATAATTCGTAACTCTTTTTGTCGAAATAACGCGGAAAAACTGTTTGGCCGACAATACCCCTATGTCCCCACGTGCCGGTCAGGAGATTGAAGAAGTTTCAGCTTTGCGGTCATGTCGGTCCGGTGGCAGCCATTTTATCAAAAAGTAAAATGATATCGTTGCATTCGGTTACAATTCATCGAACCATTACGATTTCTATAAAAACATACATAATTCGTAACTCTTGTTATCGAAATAACGCGGAATAACTTTTTGGCCGACAATACCCCTATGTCCCCACGTGCCGGTCGGGAGATTGACAAAGTGTCTGCTTTGCGGTCATGTCGGCCCGGCGGGAGCCATTTTACCAAAACTTAAAATGATATTCCAGCATTCGATTACAATTCGTCGAACCATTACGATATCTATAAAAATATCCATAATTCGTAACTCTTGTTATCGAAATAACGCGGAAAAATTTTTTGGCCGACAATTCTCCTATGTCCCCTCGTGCCGGTCGGGAAATTGACAAAGTTTGATCTTTGCCGTCATGTCGGTCCGGCGGCAGCCATTTTATCAAAAAGTAAAATGATACCGTTGCATTCGGTTACAATTCATCGAACCATTACGATTTCTATAAAAACATCCATAATTCGTAACTCTTGTTATCGAAATAACGCGGAATAACTGTTTGGCCGACAATGCTTCTATGTACCTACGTACCGGTCAGGCGATTGACAAAGTTTCAGCTTTGCGGTCATCGTCGGTCGGCGGGAGCCATTTTATCAAAAAGTAAAATGATATTCCAGCATTCGATTACAATTCGTCGAACCATTACGATTTCTATAAAAATATCCATAATTCGTAACACTTGTTATCGAAATAACGCGGAAAAATTGTTTGGCCGACAATTCTCCTATGTCCCCTCGTGCCGATCGGGAAATTGACAAAGTTTGATCTTTGCCGTCATGTCGGTCCGGCGGCAGCCATTTTATCAAAAAGGAAAATGATATCGTTGCATTCGGTTACAATTCATCGAACCATTACGATTTCTATAAAAACATCCATAATTCGTAACTCTTGTTATCGAAATAACGCGGAATAACTGTTTGGCCGACAATGCTTCTATGTACCTACGTACCGGTCAGGAGATTGACAAAGTTTCAGCTTTGCGGTCATCGTCGGTCCGGCGGGAGCCATTTTATCAAAAAGTAAAATGATTTCGCTGCATTCGGTTACAATTCATCGAACCATTACGATTTCTATAAAAACATCCATAATTCGTAACTCTTTTTGTCGAAATAACGCGGAAAAACTGTTTGGCCGACAATACCTCTATGTCCCCACGTGCCGGTCGGGAGATTGACAAAGTGTCTGCTTTGCGGTCATGTCCGCCCGGCGGGAGCCATTTTACCAAAAAGTAAAATGATATTCCAGCATTCGATTACAATTCGTCGAACCATTACGATTTCTATAAAAATATCCATAATTCGTAACTCTTGTTATCGAAATAACGCGGAAAAATTGTTTGGCCGACAATTCTCCTATGTCCCCTCGTGCCGATCGGGAAATTGACAAAGTTTGATCTTTGCCGTCATGTCGGTCCGGCGGCAGCCATTTTATCAAAAAGTAAAATGATATCGTTGCATTCGGTTACAATTCATCGAACCATTACGATTTCTATAAAAACATCCATAATTCGTAACTCTTGTTATCGAAATAACGCGGAATAACTGTTTGACCGACAATGCTTCTATGTCCCTACGTACCGGTCAGGAGACTGACAAAGTTTGATCTTTGCCGTCATGTCGGTCCGGCGGCAGCCATTTTACAAAAAGTAAAATGATATCCTTGCATTCGGTTACAATTCATCGAACCATTACGATTTCTATAAAAACATCAATAATTCGTAACTCTTGTTATCGAAATAACGCGGAATATCTGTTTGGCCGACAATGCTTCTATGTACCTACGTACCGGTCAGGAGATTGACAAAGTTTCAGCTTTGCCGTCATCGTCGGTCCGGCGGAGCCATTTTATCAAAAAGTAAAATGATTTCGCTGCATTCGGTTACAATTCATCGACCCATTACGATTTCTATAAATCCATCCATAATTCGTAACTCTTTTTGTCGAAATAACGCGGAAAATCTGTTTGGCCGACAATACCTCTATGTGCCCACGTGCCGGTCGGGAGATTGACAAAGTGTCTGCTTTGCGGTCATGTCGGCCCGGCGGGAGCCATTTTACCAAAAAGTAAAATGATATTCCAGCATTCGATTACAATTCGTCGAACCATTACGATTTCTATAAAAATATCCATAATTCGTAACTCTTGTTATCGAAATAACGCGGAATAACTGTTTGGACGACAATGCTTCTATGTCCCTACGTACCGGTCAGATTGACGAAGTTTCAGCTTTGCGGTCATGTCGGTCCTTTGGCAGCCATTTTATCACAAAGTAAAATGATATCGTTGCATTCGGTTACAATTCATCGAACCATTACGATTTCTATAAAAACATACATAATTCGTAACTCTTGTTATCGAAATAACGCGGAATAACTGTTTGGCCGACAATGCTTCTATGTCCCTACGTACCGGTCAGGAGATTGACGAAGTTTCAGCTATGCGGTCATCGTCGGTCCGGCGGGAGCCGTTTTATCAAAAAGTAAAATGATTTCTCTGCATTCGGTTACAATTCATCGACCCATTACGATTTCTATAAAACCATCCATAATTCGTAACTCTTTTTGTCGAAATAACGCGGAAAAACTGTTTCGCCGACAATACCTCTATGTGCCCACGTGCCGGTCGGGAGATTGACAAAGTGTCTGCTTTGCGGTCATGTCGGCCCGGCGGGAGCCATTTTACCAAAACTTAAAATGATATTCCAGCATTCGATTACAATTCGTCGAACCATTACGATATCTATAAAAATATCCATAATTCGTAACTCTTGTTATCGAAATAACGCGGAAAAATTGTTTGGCCGACAATTCTCCTATGTCCCCTCGTGCCGGTCGGGAAATTGACAAAGTTTGATCTTTGCCGTCATGTCGGTCCGGCGGCAGCCATTTTATCAAAAAGTAAAATGATATCGTTGCATTCGGTTACAATTCATCGAACCATTACGATTTCTATAAAAATATCCATAATTCGTAACTCTTGTTATCGAAATAACGCGGAAAAATTGTTTGGCCGACATTTCTCCTATGTCCCCTCGTGCCGGTCGGGAAATTGACAAAGTTTGATCTTTGCCGTCATGTCGGTCCGGCGGCAGCCATTTTACCAAAAAGTAAAATGATACCGTTGCATTCGGTTACAATTCATCGAACCATTACGATTTCTATAAAAATATCCATAATTCGTAACTCTTGTTATCGAAATAACGCGGAAAAATTGTTTGGCCGACAATTCTCCTATGTCCCCTCGTGCCGGTCGGGAAATTGACAAAGTTTGATCTTTGCCGACATGTCGGTCCGGCGGCAGCCATTTTATCAAAAAGTAAAATGATATCGTTGCATTCGGTTACAATTCATCGAACCATTACGATTTCTATAAAAATATCCATAATTCGTAACTCTTGTTATCGAAATAACGCGGAAAAATTGTTTGGCCGACAATTCTCCTATGTCCCCTCGTGCCGGTCGGGAAATTAACAAAGTTTGATCTTTGCCGTCATGTCGGTCCGGCGGCAGCCATTTTATCGAAAAGTAAAATGATACCGTTGCATTCGGTTACAATTCATCGAACCATTACGATTTCTATAAAAACATCCATAATTCGTAACTCTTGTTATCGAAATAACGCGGAATAACTGTTTGGCCGACAATGCTTCTATGTACCTACGTACCGGTCAGGAGATTGACAATGTTTCAGCTTTGCGGTCATCGTCGGTCCGGCGGGAGCCATTTTATCAAAAAGTAAAATAATTTCGCTGCATTCGGTTACAATTCATCGACCCATTACCAATTCTATAAAACCATCCATAATTCGTAACTCTTTTTGTCGAAATAACGCGGAAAAACTGTTTGGCCGACAATACCTCTATGTGCCCACGTGACGGTCAGGAGATTGACAAAGTTTCAGCTTTGCGGTCATCGTCGGTCCGGCGGGAGCCATTTTATCAAAAAGTAAAATGATTTCGTTGCATTCGGTTACAATTCATCGAACCATTACGATTTCTATAAAAACATCCATAATTCGTAACTCTTGTTATCGAAATAACGCGGAATAACTGTTTGGACGACAATGCTTCTATGTCCCTACGTACCGGTCAGGAGATTGAAGAAGTTTCAGCTTTGCGGTCATGTCGGTCCGGTGGCAGCCATTTTATCAAAAAGTAAAATGATACCGTTGCATTCGGTTACAATTCATCGAACCATTACGATTTCTATAAAAACATCCATAATTCGTAACTCTTGTTATCGAAATAACGCGGAATAACTGTTTGGCCGACAATGCTTCTATGTACCTACATACCGGTCAGGCGATTGACAAAGTTTCAGCTTTGCGGTCATCGTCGGTCGGCGGGAGCCATTTTATCAAAAAGTAAAATGATATTCCAGCATTCGATTACAATTCGTCGAACCATTACGATTTCTATAAAAATATCCATAATTCGTAACTCTTTTTGTCGAAATAACGCGGAAAAACTGTTTGGCCGACAATACCTCTATGTCCCCACGTGCCGGTCGGGAGATTGACAAAGTGTCTGCTTTGCGGTCATGTCCGCCCGGCGGGAGCCATTTTACCAAAAAGTAAAATGATATTCCAGCATTCGATTACAATTCGTCGAACCATTACGATTTCTATAAAAATATCCATAATTCGTAACTCTTGTTATCGAAATAACGCGGAAAAATTGTTTGGCCGACAATTCTCCTATGTCCCCTCGTGCCGATCGGGAAATTGACAAAGTTTGATCTTTGCCGTCATGTCGGTCCGGCGGCAGCCATTTTATCAAAAAGTAAAATGATATCGTTGCATTCGGTTACAATTCATCGAACCATTACGATTTCTATAAAAACATCCATAATTCGTAACTCTTGTTATCGAAATAACGCGGAATAACTGTTTGACCGACAATGCTTCTATGTCCCTACGTACCGGTCAGGAGACTGACAAAGTTTGATCTTTGCCGTCATGTCGGTCCGGCGGCAGCCATTTTACAAAAAGTAAAATGATATCCTTGCATTCGGTTACAATTCATCGAACCATTACGATTTCTATAAAAACATCAATAATTCGTAACTCTTGTTATCGTAATAACGCGGAATATCTGTTTGGCCGACAATGCTTCTATGTACCTACGTACCGGTCAGGAGATTGACAAAGTTTCAGCTTTGCCGTCATCGTCGGTCCGGCGGAGCCATTTTATCAAAAAGTAAAATGATTTCGCTGCATTCGGTTACAATTCATCGACCCATTACGATTTCTATAAAACCATCCATAATTCGTAACTCTTTTTGTCGAAATAACGCGGAAAATCTGTTTGGCCGACAATACCTCTATGTGCCCACGTGCCGGTCGGGAGATTGACAAAGTGTCTGCTTTGCGCTCATGTCGGCCCGGCGGGAGCCATTTTACCAAAAAGTAAAATGATATTCCAGCATTCGATTACAATTCGTCGAACCATTACGATTTCTATAAAAATATCCATAATTCGTAACTCTTGTTATCGAAATAACGCGGAATAACTGTTTGGACGACAATGCTTCTATGTCCCTACGTACCGGTCAGGAGATTGACGAAGTTTCAGCTTTGCGGTCATGTCGGTCCGGTGGCAGCCATTTTATCACAAAGTAAAATGATATCGTTGCATTCGGTTACAATTCATCGAACCATTACGATTTCTATAAAAACATACATAATTCGTAACTCTTGTTATCGAAATAACGCGGAATAACTGTTTGGCCGACATTGCTTCTATGTCCCTACGTACCGGTCAGGAGATTGACGAAGTTTCAGCTATGCGGTCATCGTCGGTCCGGCGGGAGCCGTTTTATCAAAAAGTAAAATGATTTCTCTGCATTCGGTTACAATTCATCGACCCATTACGATTTCTATAAAACCATCCATAATTCGTAACTCTTTTTGTCGAAATAACGCGGAAAAACTGTTTCGCCGACAATACCTCTATGTGCCCACGTGCCGGTCGGGAGATTGACAAAGTGTCTGCTTTGCGGTCATGTCGGCCCGGCGGGAGCCATTTTACCAAAAAGTAAAATGATATTCCAGCATTCGATTACAATTCGTCGAACCATTACGATTTCTATAAAAATATCCATAATTCGTAACTCTTGTTATCGAAATAACGCGGAAAAATTGTTTGGCCGACAATTCTCCTATGTCCCCTCGTGCCGGTCAGGAAATTGACAAAGTTTGATCTTTGCCGTCATGTCGGTCCGGCGGCAGCCATTTTATCAAAAAGTAAAATGATATCGTTGCATTCGGTTACAATTCATCGAACCATTACGATTTCTATAAAAATATCCATAATTCGTAACTCTTGTTATCGAAATAACGCGGAAAAATTGTTTGGCCGACAATTCTCCTATGTCCCCTCGTGCCGGTCGGGAAATTGACAAAGTTTGATCTTTGCCGTCATGTCGGTCCGGCGGCAGCCATTTTATCAAAAAGTAAAATGATATCGTTGCATTCGGTTACAATTCATCGAACCATTACGATTTCTATAAAAACATCCATAATTCGTAACTCTTGTTATCGAAATAACGCGGAATAACTGTTTGGGCGACAATGCTTCTATGTACCTACGTACCGGTCAGGAGATTGACAAAGTTTCAGCTTTGCGGTCATCGTCGGTCCGGCGGGAGCCATTTTATCAAAAAGTAAAATGATTACGCTGCATTCGGTTACAATTCATCGACCCATTACCAATTCTATAAAACCATCCATAATTCGTAACTCTTTTTGTCGAAATAACGCGGAAAAACTGTTTGGCCGACAATACCTCTATGTGCCCACGTGACGGTCGGGAGATTGACAAAGTGTCTGCTTTGCGGTCATGTCGGCCCGGCGGGAGACATTTTACCAAAAAGTAAAATGATATTCCAGCATTCGATTACAATTCGTCGAACCATTACGATTTCTATAAAAATATCCATAATTCGTAACTCTTGTTATCGAAATAACGCGGAAAAATTGTTTGGCCGACAATTCTCCTATGTCCCCTCATGCCGGTCAGGAAATTGACAAAGTTTGATCTGTGCCGTCATGTCGGTCCGGCGGCGGTCATTTTATCAAAAAGTAAAATGATATCGTTGCATTCGGTTACAATTCATCGAACCATTACGATTTCTATAAAAATATCCATAATTCGTAACTCTTGTTATCGAAATAACGCGGAAAAATTGTTTGGCCGACAATTCTCCTATGTCCCCTCGTGCCGGTCGGGAAATTAACAAAGTTTGATCTTTGCCGTCATGTCGGTCCGGCGGCAGCCATTTTATCGAAAAGTAAAATGATACCGTTGCATTCGGTTACAATTCATCGAACCATTACGATTTCTATAAAAACATCCATAATTCGTAACTCTTGTTATCGAAATAACGCGGAATAACTGTTTGGACGACAATGCTTCTATGTCCCTACGTACCGGTCAGGAGATTGACGAAGTTTCAGCTTTGCGGTCATGTCGGTCCGGTGGCAGCCATTTTATCAAAAAGTAAAATGATATCGTTGCATTCGGTTACAATTCATCGAACCATTACGATTTCTATAAAAACATCCATAATTCGTAACTCTTGTTATCGAAATAACGCGGAATAACTGTTTGGCCGACAATGCTTCTATGTACCTACGTACCGGTCAGGAGATTGACAAAGTTTCAGCTTTGCGGTCATCGTCGGTCCGGCGGGAGCCATTTTATCAAAAAGTAAAATAATTTCGCTGCATTCGGTTACAATTCATCGACCCATTACCAATTCTATAAAACCATCCATAATTCGTAACTCTTTTTGTCGAAATAACGCGGAATAACTGTTTGGCCGACAATGCTTCTATGTACCTACGTACCGGTCAGGAGATTGACAAAGTTTCAGCTTTGCGGTCATCGTCGGTCCGGCGGGAGCCATTTTATCAAAAAGTAAAATGATTTCGCTGCATTCGGTTACAATTCATCGAACCATTACGATTTCTATAAAAACATCCATAATTCGTAACTCTTTTTGTCGAAATAACGCGGAAAAACTGTTTGGCCGACAATACCTCTATGTCCCCACGTGCCGGTCGGGAGATTGACAAAGTGTCTGCTTTGCGGTCATGTCCGCCCGGCGGGAGCCATTTTACCAAAAAGTAAAATGATATTCCAGCATTCGATTACAATTCGTCGAACCATTACGATTTCTATAAAAATATCCATAATTCGTAACTCTTGTTATCGAAATAACGCGGAAAAATTGTTTGGCCGACAATTCTCCTATGTCCCCTCGTGCCGATCGGGAAATTGACAAAGTTTGATCTTTGCCGTCATGTCGGTCCGGCGGCAGCCATTTTACAAAAAGTAAAATGATATCCTTGCATTCGGTTACAATTCATCGAACCATTACGATTTCTGTAAAAACATCAATAATTCGTAACTCTTGTTATCGAAATAACGCGGAATATCTGTTTGGCCGACAATGCTTCTATGTACCTACGTACCGGTCAGGAGATTGACAAAGTTTCAGCTTTGCCGTCATCGTCGGTCCGGCGGAGCCATTTTATCAAAAAGTAAAATGATTTCGCTGCATTCGGTTACAATTCATCGACCCATTACGATTTCTATAAAACCATCCATAATTCGTAACACTTTTTGTCGAAATAACGCGGAAAAACTGTTTCGCCGACAATACCTCTATGTGCCCACGTGCCGGTCGGGAGATTGACAAAGTGTCTGCTTTGCGGTCATGTCGGTCCGGTGGCAGCCATTTTATCAAAAAGTAAAATATCGTTGCATTCGGTTACAATTCATCGAACCATTACGATTTCTATAAAACCATCCATAATTCGTAACTCTTTTTGTCGAAATAACGCGGAAAAACTGTTTGGCCGACAATACCTCTATGTCCCCTCGTGCCGATCGGGAGATTGACAAAGTGTCTGCTTTGCGGTCATGTCGGCCCGGCGGGAGTCATTTTACCAAAAAGTAAAATGATATTCGTGCATTCGATTACAATTCGTCGAACCATTACGATTTCTATAAAAATATCCATAATTCGTAACTCTTGTTATCGAAATAACGCGGAAAAATTGTTTGGCCGACAATTCTCCTATGTCCCCTCGTGCCGGTCAGGAAATTGACAAAGTTTGATCTTTGCCGTCATGTCGGTCCGGCGGCAGCCATTTTATCAAAAAGTAAAGTGATATCGCTGCATTCGGTTACAATCCATCGAACCATTACGATTTCTATAAAAACATCCATAATTCGTAACTCTTGTTATCGAAATAACGCGGAATAACTGTTTGGCCGACAATGCTTCTATGTACCTACGTACCGGTCAGGCGATTGACAAAGTTTCAGCTTTGCGGTCATGTCGGTCCGGCGGGAGCCATTTTATCAAAAAGTAAAATGATATCGCTGCATTCGGTTACAATCCATCGAACCATTACAATTTCTATAAAAACATCCATAATTCGTAACTCTTTTTGTCGAAATAACGCGGAAAAACTGTTTGGCCGACAATACCTCTATTTCCCCACGTGCCGGTCGGGAGATTGACAAACTGTCTGCTTAGCGGTCATGTCGGCCCGGCGGGAGTCATTTTACCAAAAAGTAAAATGATATTCGTGCATTCGATTACAATTCGTCGAACCATTACGATTTCTATAAAAATATCCATAATTCGTAACTCTTGTTATCGAAATAACGCGAAAAAATTATTCGGCCGACAATTCTCCTATGTCCCCTCGTGCTGGTCAGGAGATTGACGAAGTTTCAGCTTTGCGGTCATGTCGGTCCGGTGGTAGCCATTTTATCAAAAAGTAAAATGATATCGTTGCATTCGGTTACAATTCATCGAACCATTACGATTTCTATAAAAACATCCATAATTCGTAACTCTTGTTATCGAAATAACGCGGAATAACTGTTTGGACGACAATTCTCCTATGTCCCCTCGTGCCGGTCGGGAAATTGACAAAGCTTGATCTTTGCCGTCATGTCGGTCCGGCGGCAGCCATTTTATCAAAAAGTAAAATGATATCGTTGCATTCGGTTACACTTCATCGAACCATTACGATTTCTATAAAAACATCCATAATTCGTAACTCTTGTTATCGAAATAACGCGGAATAACTGTTTGGACGACAATGCTTCTATGTCCCTACGTACCGGTCAGGAGATTGACGAAGTTTCAGCTTTGCGGTCATGTCGGTCCGGTGGCCGCCATTTTATCAAAAAGTAAAATGATATCGCTGCATTCGGTTACAATCCATCGAACCATTACGATTTCTATAAAAACATCCATAATTCGTAACTCTTGTTATCGAAATAACGCGGAATAACTGTTTGGACGACAATGCTTCTATGTCCCTACGTACCGGTCAGGAGATTGACGAAGTTTCAGCTTTGCGGTCATGTCGGTCCGGTGGCAGCCATTTTATCAAAAAGTAAAATATCGTTGCATTCGGTTACAATTCATCGAACCATTACGATTTCTATAAAACCATCCATAATTCGTAACTCTTTTTGTCGAAATAACGCGGAAAAACTGTTTGGCCGACAATACCTCTATGTCCCCTCGTGCCGATCGGGAGATTGACAAAGTGTCTGCTTTGCGGTCATGTCGGCCCGGCGGGAGTCATTTTACCAAAAAGTAAAATGATATTCGTGCATTCGATTACAATTCGTCGAACCATTACGATTTCTATAAAAATATCCATAATTCGTAACTCTTGTTATCGAAATAACGCGGAAAAATTGTTTGGCCGACAATTCTCCTATGTCCCCTCGTGCCGGTCAGGAAATTGACAAAGTTTGATCTTTGCCGTCATGTCGGTCCGGCGGCAGCCATTTTATCAAAAAGTAAAGTGATATCGCTGCATTCGGTTACAATCCATCGAACCATTACGATTTCTATAAAAACATCCATAATTCGTAACTCTTGTTATCGAAATAACGCGGAATAACTGTTTGGCCGACAATGCTTCTATGTCCCTACGTACCGGTCAGGAGATTGACGAAGTTTCAGCTTTGCGGTCATGTCGGTCCGGCGGGAGCCATTTTATCAAAAAGTAAAATGATATCGCTGCATTCGGTTACAATCCATCGAACCATTACAATTTCTATAAAAACATCCATAATTCGTAACTCTTTTTGTCGAAATAACGCGGAAAAACTGTTTGGCCGACAATACCTCTATTTCCCCACGTGCCGGTCGGGAGATTGACAAACTGTCTGCTTAGCGGTCATGTCGGCCCGGCGGGAGTCATTTTACCAAAAAGTAAAATGATATTCGTGCATTCGATTACAATTCGTCGAACCATTACGATTTCTATAAAAATATCCATAATTCGTAACTCTTGTTATCGAAATAACGCGAAAAAATTATTCGGCCGACAATTCTCCTATGTCCCCTCGTGCTGGTCAGGAGATTGACGAAGTTTCAGCTTTGCGGTCATGTCGGTCCGGTGGTAGCCATTTTATCAAAAAGTAAAATGATATCGTTGCATTCGGTTACAATTCATCGAACCATTACGATTTCTATAAAAACATCCATAATTCGTAACTCTTGTTATCGAAATAACGCGGAATAACTGTTTGGACGACAATTCTCCTATGTCCCCTCGTGCCGGTCGGGAAATTGACAAAGCTTGATCTTTGCCGTCATGTCGGTCCGGCGGCAGCCATTTTATCAAAAAGTAAAATGATATCGTTGCATTCGGTTACACTTCATCGAACCATTACGATTTCTATAAAAACATCCATAATTCGTAACTCTTGTTATCGAAATAACGCGGAATAACTGTTTGACCGACAATGCTTCTATGTCCCTACGTACCGGTCAGGAGACTGACAAAGTTTGATCTTTGCCGTCATGTCGGTCCGGCGGCAGCCATTTTACAAAAAGTAAAATGATATCCTTGCATTCGGTTACAATTCATCGAACCATTACGATTTCTATAAAAACATCAATAATTCGTAACTCTTGTTATCGAAATAACGCGGAATATCTGTTTGGCCGACAATGCTTCTATGTACCTACGTACCGGTCAGGAGATTGACAAAGTTTCAGCTTTGCCGTCATCGTCGGTCCGGCGGAGCCATTTTATCAAAAAGTAAAATGATTTCGCTGCATTCGGTTACAATTCATCGACCCATTACGATTTCTATAAAACCATCCATAATTCGTAACTCTTTTTGTCGAAATAACGCGGAAAATCTGTTTGGCCGACAATACCTCTATGTGCCCACGTGCCGGTCGGGAGATTGACAAAGTGTCTGCTTTGCGGTCATGTCGGCCCGGCGGGAGCCATTTTACCAAAAAGTAAAATGATATTCCAGCATTCGATTACAATTCGTCGAACCATTACGATTTCTATAAAAATATCCATAATTCGTAACTCTTGTTATCGAAATAACGCGGAATAACTGTTTGGACGACAATGCTTCTATGTCCCTACGTACCGGTCAGGAGATTGACGAAGTTTCAGCTTTGCGGTCATGTCGGTCCGGTGGCAGCCATTTTATCACAAAGTAAAATGATATCGTTGCATTCGGTTACAATTCATCGAACCATTACGATTTCTATAAAAACATACATAATTCGTAACTCTTGTTATCGAAATAACGCGGAATAACTGTTTGGCCGACATTGCTTCTATGTCCCTACGTACCGGTCAGGAGATTGACGAAGTTTCAGCTATGCGGTCATCGTCGGTCCGGCGGGAGCCGTTTTATCAAAAAGTAAAATGATTTCTCTGCATTCGGTTACAATTCATCGACCCATTACGATTTCTATAAAACCATCCATAATTCGTAACTCTTTTTGTCGAAATAACGCGGAAAAACTGTTTCGCCGACAATACCTCTATGTGCCCACGTGCCGGTCGGGAGATTGACAAAGTGTCTGCTTTGCGGTCATGTCGGCCCGGCGGGAGCCATTTTACCAAAAAGTAAAATGATATTCCAGCATTCGATTACAATTCGTCGAACCATTACGATTTCTATAAAAATATCCATAATTCGTAACTCTTGTTATCGAAATAACGCGGAAAAATTGTTTGGCCGACAATTCTCCTATGTCCCCTCGTGCCGGTCAGGAAATTGACAAAGTTTGATCTTTGCCGTCATGTCGGTCCGGCGGCAGCCATTTTATCAAAAAGTAAAATGATATCGTTGCATTCGGTTACAATTCATCGAACCATTACGATTTCTATAAAAATATCCATAATTCGTAACTCTTGTTATCGAAATAACGCGGAAAAATTGTTTGGCCGACAATTCTCCTATGTCCCCTCGTGCCGGTCGGGAAATTGACAAAGTTTGATCTTTGCCGTCATGTCGGTCCGGCGGCAGCCATTTTATCAAAAAGTAAAATGATATCGTTGCATTCGGTTACAATTCATCGAACCATTACGATTTCTATAAAAACATCCATAATTCGTAACTCTTGTTATCGAAATAACGCGGAATAACTGTTTGGGCGACAATGCTTCTATGTACCTACGTACCGGTCAGGAGATTGACAAAGTTTCAGCTTTGCGGTCATCGTCGGTCCGGCGGGAGCCATTTTATCAAAAAGTAAAATGATTACGCTGCATTCGGTTACAATTCATCGACCCATTACCAATTCTATAAAACCATCCATAATTCGTAACTCTTTTTGTCGAAATAACGCGGAAAAACTGTTTGGCCGACAATACCTCTATGTGCCCACGTGACGGTCGGGAGATTGACAAAGTGTCTGCTTTGCGGTCATGTCGGCCCGGCGGGAGACATTTTACCAAAAAGTAAAATGATATTCCAGCATTCGATTACAATTCGTCGAACCATTACGATTTCTATAAAAATATCCATAATTCGTAACTCTTGTTATCGAAATAACGCGGAAAAATTGTTTGGCCGACAATTCTCCTATGTCCCCTCATGCCGGTCAGGAAATTGACAAAGTTTGATCTGTGCCGTCATGTCGGTCCGGCGGCGGTCATTTTATCAAAAAGTAAAATGATATCGTTGCATTCGGTTACAATTCATCGAACCATTACGATTTCTATAAAAATATCCATAATTCGTAACTCTTGTTATCGAAATAACGCGGAAAAATTGTTTGGCCGACAATTCTCCTATGTCCCCTCGTGCCGGTCGGGAAATTAACAAAGTTTGATCTTTGCCGTCATGTCGGTCCGGCGGCAGCCATTTTATCGAAAAGTAAAATGATACCGTTGCATTCGGTTACAATTCATCGAACCATTACGATTTCTATAAAAACATCCATAATTCGTAACTCTTGTTATCGAAATAACGCGGAATAACTGTTTGGACGACAATGCTTCTATGTCCCTACGTACCGGTCAGGAGATTGACGAAGTTTCAGCTTTGCGGTCATGTCGGTCCGGTGGCAGCCATTTTATCAAAAAGTAAAATGATATCGTTGCATTCGGTTACAATTCATCGAACCATTACGATTTCTATAAAAACATCCATAATTCGTAACTCTTGTTATCGAAATAACGCGGAATAACTGTTTGGCCGACAATGCTTCTATGTACCTACGTACCGGTCAGGAGATTGACAAAGTTTCAGCTTTGCGGTCATCGTCGGTCCGGCGGGAGCCATTTTATCAAAAAGTAAAATAATTTCGCTGCATTCGGTTACAATTCATCGACCCATTACCAATTCTATAAAACCATCCATAATTCGTAACTCTTTTTGTCGAAATAACGCGGAATAACTGTTTGGCCGACAATGCTTCTATGTACCTACGTACCGGTCAGGAGATTGACAAAGTTTCAGCTTTGCGGTCATCGTCGGTCCGGCGGGAGCCATTTTATCAAAAAGTAAAATGATTTCGCTGCATTCGGTTACAATTCATCGAACCATTACGATTTCTATAAAAACATCCATAATTCGTAACTCTTTTTGTCGAAATAACGCGGAAAAACTGTTTGGCCGACAATACCTCTGTGTCCCCACGTGCCGGTCGGGAGATTGACAAAGTGTCTGCTTTGCGGTCATGTCCGCCCGGCGGGAGCCATTTTACCAAAAAGTAAAATGATATTCCAGCATTCGATTACAATTCGTCGAACCATTACGATTTCTATAAAAATATCCATAATTCGTAACTCTTGTTATCGAAATAACGCGGAAAAATTGTTTGGCCGACAATTCTCCTATGTCCCCTCGTGCCGATCGGGAAATTGACAAAGTTTGATCTTTGCCGTCATGTCGGTCCGGCGGCAGCCATTTTACAAAAAGTAAAATGATATCCTTGCATTCGGTTACAATTCATCGAACCATTACGATTTCTGTAAAAACATCAATAATTCGTAACTCTTGTTATCGAAATAACGCGGAATATCTGTTTGGCCGACAATGCTTCTATGTACCTACGTACCGGTCAGGAGATTGACAAAGTTTCAGCTTTGCCGTCATCGTCGGTCCGGCGGAGCCATTTTATCAAAAAGTAAAATGATTTCGCTGCATTCGGTTACAATTCATCGACCCATTACGATTTCTATAAAACCATCCATAATTCGTAACTCTTTTTGTCGAAATAACGCGGAAAAACTGTTTCGCCGACAATACCTCTATGTGCCCACGTGCCGGTCGGGAGATTGACAAAGTGTCTGCTTTGCGGTCATGTCGGTCCGGTGGCAGCCATTTTATCAAAAAGTAAAATATCGTTGCATTCGGTTACAATTCATCGAACCATTACGATTTCTATAAAACCATCCATAATTCGTAACTCTTTTTGTCGAAATAACGCGGAAAAACTGTTTGGCCGACAATACCTCTATGTCCCCTCGTGCCGATCGGGAGATTGACAAAGTGTCTGCTTTGCGGTCATGTCGGCCCGGCGGGAGCCATTTTACCAAAAAGTAAAATGATATTCCAGCATTCGATTACAATTCGTCGAACCATTACGATTTCTATAAAAATATCCATAATTCGTAACTCTTGTTATCGAAATAACGCGGAATAACTGTTTGGACGACAATGCTTCTATGTCCCTACGTACCGGTCAGGAGATTGACGAAGTTTCAGCTTTGCGGTCATGTCGGTCCGGTGGCAGCCATTTTATCACAAAGTAAAATGATATCGTTGCATTCGGTTACAATTCATCGAACCATTACGATTTCTATAAAAACATACATAATTCGTAACTCTTGTTATCGAAATAACGCGGAATAACTGTTTGGCCGACATTGCTTCTATGTCCCTACGTACCGGTCAGGAGATTGACGAAGTTTCAGCCATGCGGTCATCGTCGGTCCGGCGGGAGCCGTTTTATCAAAAAGTAAAATGATTTCTCTGCATTCGGTTACTATTCATCGACCCATTACGATTTCTATAAAACCATCCATAATTCGTAACTCTTTTTGTCGAAATAACGCGGAAAAACTGTTTCGCCGACAATACCTCTATGTGCCCACGTGCCGGTCGGGAGATTGACAAAGTGTCTGCTTTGCGGTCATGTCGGCCCGGCGGGAGCCATTTTACCAAAAAGTAAAATGATATTCCAGCATTCGATTACAATTCGTCGAACCATTACGATTTCTATAAAAATATCCATAATTCGTAACTCTTGTTATCGAAATAACGCGGAAAAATTGTTTGGCCGACAATTCTCCTATGTCCCCTCGTGCCGGTCAGGAAATTGACAAAGTTTGATCTTTGCCGTCATGTCGGTCCGGCGGCAGCCATTTTATCAAAAAGTAAAATGATATCGTTGCATTCGGTTACAATTCATCGAACCATTACGATTTCTATAAAAATATCCATAATTCGTAACTCTTGTTATCGAAATAACGCGGAAAAATTGTTTGGCCGACAATTCTCCTATGTCCCCTCGTGCCGGTCGGGAAATTAACAAAGTTTGATCTTTGCCGTCATGTCGGTCCGGCGGCAGCCATTTTATCGAAAAGTAAAATGATACCGTTGCATTCGGTTACAATTCATCGAACCATTACGATTTCTATAAAAACATCCATAATTCGTAACTCTTGTTATCGAAATAACGCGGAATAACTGTTTGGACGACAATGCTTCTATGTCCCTACGTACCGGTCAGGAGATTGACGAAGTTTCAGCTTTGCGGTCATGTCGGTCCGGTGGCAGCCATTTTATCAAAAAGTAAAATGATATCGTTGCATTCGGTTACAATTCATCGAACCATTACGATTTCTATAAAAACATCCATAATTCGTAACTCTTGTTATCGAAATAACGCGGAATAACTGTTTGGCCGACAATGCTTCTATGTACCTACGTACCGGTCAGGAGATTGACAAAGTTTCAGCTTTGCGGTCATCGTCGGTCCGGCGGGAGCCATTTTATCAAAAAGTAAAATAATTTCGCTGCATTCGGTTACAATTCATCGACCCATTACCAATTCTATAAAACCATCCATAATTCGTAACTCTTTTTGTCGAAATAACGCGGAATAACTGTTTGGCCGACAATGCTTCTATGTACCTACGTACCGGTCAGGAGATTGACAAAGTTTCAGCTTTGCGGTCATCGTCGGTCCGGCGGGAGCCATTTTATCAAAAAGTAAAATGATTTCGCTGCATTCGGTTACAATTCATCGAACCATTACGATTTCTATAAAAACATCCATAATTCGTAACTCTTTTTGTCGAAATAACGCGGAAAAACTGTTTGGCCGACAATACCTCTATGTCCCCACGTGCCGGTCGGGAGATTGACAAAGTGTCTGCTTTGCGGTCATGTCCGCCCGGCGGGAGCCATTTTACCAAAAAGTAAAATGATATTCCAGCATTCGATTACAATTCGTCGAACCATTACGATTTCTATAAAAATATCCATAATTCGTAACTCTTGTTATCGAAATAACGCGGAAAAATTGTTTGGCCGACAATTCTCCTATGTCCCCTCGTGCCGATCGGGAAATTGACAAAGTTTGATCTTTGCCGTCATGTCGGTCCGGCGGCAGCCATTTTACAAAAAGTAAAATGATATCCTTGCATTCGGTTACAATTCATCGAACCATTACGATTTCTGTAAAAACATCAATAATTCGTAACTCTTGTTATCGAAATAACGCGGAATATCTGTTTGGCCGACAATGCTTCTATGTACCTACGTACCGGTCAGGAGATTGACAAAGTTTCAGCTTTGCCGTCATCGTCGGTCCGGCGGAGCCGTTTTATCAAAAAGTAAAATGATTTCGCTGCATTCGGTTACAATTCATCGACCCATTACGATTTCTATAAAACCATCCATAATTCGTAACTCTTTTTGTCGAAATAACGCGGAAAATCTGTTTGGCCGACAATACCTCTATGTGCCCACGTGCCGGTCGGGAGATTGACAAAGTGTCTGCTTTGCGGTCATGTCGGCCCGGCGGGAGCCATTTTACCAAAAAGTAAAATGATATTCCAGCATTCGATTACAATTCGTCGAACCATTACGATTTCTATAAAAATATCCATAATTCGTAACTCTTGTTATCGAAATAACGCGGAATAACTGTTTGGACGACAATGCTTCTATGTCCCTACGTACCGGTCAGGAGATTGACGAAGTTTCAGCTTTGCGGTCATGTCGGTCCGGTGGCAGCCATTTTATCACAAAGTAAAATGATATCGTTGCATTCGGTTACAATTCATCGAACCATTACGATTTCTATAAAAACATACATAATTCGTAACTCTTGTTATCGAAATAACGCGGAATAACTGTTTGGCCGACATTGCTTCTATGTCCCTACGTACCGGTCAGGAGATTGACGAAGTTTCAGCTATGCGGTCATCGTCGGTCCGGCTGGAGCCGTTTTATCAAAAAGTAAAATGATTTCTCTGCATTCGGTTACAATTCATCTACCCATTACGATTTCTATAAAACCATCCATAATTCGTAACTCTTTTTGTCGAAATAACGCGGAAAAACTGTTTCGCCGACAATACCTCTATGTGCCCACGTGCCGGTCGGGAGATTGACAAAGTGTCTGCTTTGCGGTCATGTCGGTCCGGTGGCAGCCATTTTATCAAAAAGTAAAATATCGTTGCATTCGGTTACAATTCATCGAACCATTACGATTTCTATAAAACCATCCATAATTCGTAACTCTTTTTGTCGAAATAACGCGGAAAAACTGTTTGGCCGACAATACCTCTATGTCCCCTCGTGCCGATCGGGAGATTGACAAAGTGTCTGCTTTGCGGTCATGTCGGCCCGGCGGGAGTCATTTTACCAAAAAGTAAAATGATATTCGTGCATTCGATTACAATTCGTCGAACCATTACGATTTCTATAAAAATATCCATAATTCGTAACTCTTGTTATCGAAATAACGCGGAAAAATTGTTTGGCCGACAATTCTCCTATGTCCCCTCATGCCGGTCAGGAAATTGACAAAGTTTGATCTGTGCCGTCATGTCGGTCCGGCGGCGGTCATTTTATCAAAAAGTAAAATGATATCGTTGCATTCGGTTACAATTCATCGAACCATTACGATTTCTATAAAAATATCCATAATTCGTAACTCTTGTTATCGAAATAACGCGGAAAAATTGTTTGGCCGACAATTCTCCTATGTCCCCTCGTGCCGGTCGGGAAATTAACAAAGTTTGATCTTTGCCGTCATGTCGGTCCGGCGGCAGCCATTTTATCGAAAAGTAAAATGATACCGTTGCATTCGGTTACAATTCATCGAACCATTACGATTTCTATAAAAACATCCATAATTCGTAACTCTTGTTATCGAAATAACGCGGAATAACTGTTTGGACGACAATGCTTCTATGTCCCTACGTAACGGTCAGGAGATTGACGAAGTTTCAGCTTTGCGGTCATGTCGGTCCGGTGGCAGCCATTTTATCAAAAAGTAAAATGATATCGTTGCATTCGGTTACAATTCATCGAACCATTACGATTTCTATAAAAACATCCATAATTCGTAACTCTTGTTATCGAAATAACGCGGAATAACTGTTTGGCCGACAATGCTTCTATGTACCTACGTACCGGTCAGGAGATTGACAAAGTTTCAGCTTTGCGGTCATCGTCGGTCCGGCGGGAGCCATTTTATCAAAAAGTAAAATGATTTCGCTGCATTCGGTTACAATTCATCGAACCATTACGATTTCTATAAAAACATCCATAATTCGTAACTCTTTTTGTCGAAATAACGCGGAAAAACTGTTTGGCCGACAATACCTCTATGTCCCCACGTGCCGGTCGGGAGATTGACAAAGTGTCTGCTTTGCGGTCATGTCCGCCCGGCGGGAGCCATTTTACCAAAAAGTAAAATGATATTCCAGCATTCGATTACAATTCGTCGAACCATTACGATTTCTATAAAAATATCCATAATTCGTAACTCTTGTTATCGAAATAACGCGGAAAAATTGTTTGGCCGACAATTCTCCTATGTCCCCTCGTGCCGATCGGGAAATTGACAAAGTTTGATCTTTGCCGTCATGTCGGTCCGGCGGCAGCCATTTTACAAAAAGTAAAATGATATCCTTGCATTCGGTTACAATTCATCGAACCATTACGATTTCTGTAAAAACATCAATAATTCGTAACTCTTGTTATCGAAATAACGCGGAATATCTGTTTGGCCGACAATGCTTCTATGTACCTACGTACCGGTCAGGAGATTGACAAAGTTTCAGCTTTGCCGTCATCGTCGGTCCGGCGGAGCCATTTTATCAAAAAGTAAAATGATTTCGCTGCATTCGGTTACAATTCATCGACCCATTACGATTTCTATAAAACCATCCATAATTCGTAACTCTTTTTGTCGAAATAACGCGGAAAATCTGTTTGGCCGACAATACCTCTATGTGCCCACGTGCCGGTCGGGAGATTGACAAAGTGTCTGCTTTGCGGTCATGTCGGCCCGGCGGGAGCCATTTTACCAAAAAGTAAAATGATATTCCAGCATTCGATTACAATTCGTCGAACCATTACGATTTCTATAAAAATATCCATAATTCGTAACTCTTGTTATCGAAATAACGCGGAATAACTGTTTGGACGACAATGCTTCTATGTCCCTACGTACCGGTCAGGAGATTGACGAAGTTTCAGCTTTGCGGTCATGTCGGTCCGGTGGCAGCCATTTTATCACAAAGTAAAATGATATCGTTGCATTCGGTTACAATTCATCGAACCATTACGATTTCTATAAAAACATACATAATTCGTAACTCTTGTTATCGAAATAACGCGGAATAACTGTTTGGCCGACATTGCTTCTATGTCCCTACGTACCGGTCAGGAGATTGACGAAGTTTCAGCTATGCGGTCATCGTCGGTCCGGCTGGAGCCGTTTTATCAAAAAGTAAAATGATTTCTCTGCATTCGGTTACAATTCATCTACCCATTACGATTTCTATAAAACCATCCATAATTCGTAACTCTTTTTGTCGAAATAACGCGGAAAAACTGTTTCGCCGACAATACCTCTATGTGCCCACGTGCCGGTCGGGAGATTGACAAAGTGTCTGCTTTGCGGTCATGTCGGTCCGGTGGCAGCCATTTTATCAAAAAGTAAAATATCGTTGCATTCGGTTACAATTCATCGAACCATTACGATTTCTATAAAACCATCCATAATTCGTAACTCTTTTTGTCGAAATAACGCGGAAAAACTGTTTGGCCGACAATACCTCTATGTCCCCTCGTGCCGATCGGGAGATTGACAAAGTGTCTGCTTTGCGGTCATGTCGGCCCGGCGGGAGTCATTTTACCAAAAAGTAAAATGATATTCGTGCATTCGATTACAATTCGTCGAACCATTACGATTTCTATAAAAATATCCATAATTCGTAACTCTTGTTATCGAAATAACGCGGAAAAATTGTTTGGCCGACAATTCTCCTATGTCCCCTCGTGCCGGTCAGGAAATTGACAAAGTTTGATCTTTGCCGTCATGTCGGTCCGGCGGCAGCCATTTTATCAAAAAGTAAAGTGATATCGCTGCATTCGGTTACAATCCATCGAACCATTACGATTTCTATAAAAACATCCATAATTCGTAACTCTTGTTATCGAAATAACGCGGAATAACTGTTTGGCCGACAATGCTTCTATGTCCCTACGTACCGGTCAGGAGATTGACGAAGTTTCAGCTTTGCGGTCATGTCGGTCCGGCGGGAGCCATTTTATCAAAAAGTAAAATGATATCGCTGCATTCGGTTACAATCCATCGAACCATTACAATTTCTATAAAAACATCCATAATTCGTAACTCTTTTTGTCGAAATAACGCGGAAAAACTGTTTGGCCGACAATACCTCTATTTCCCCACGTGCCGGTCGGGAGATTGACAAACTGTCTGCTTAGCGGTCATGTCGGCCGGCGGGAGTCATTTTACCAAAAAGTAAAATGATATTCGTGCATTCGATTACAATTCGTCGAACCATTACGATTTCTATAAAAATATCCATAATTCGTAACTCTTGTTATCGAAATAACGCGAAAAAATTATTCGGCCGACAATTCTCCTATGTCCCCTCGTGCTGGTCAGGAGATTGACGAAGTTTCAGCTTTGCGGTCATGTCGGTCCGGTGGTAGCCATTTTATCAAAAAGTAAAATGATATCGTTGCATTCGGTTACAATTCATCGAACCATTACGATTTCTATAAAAACATCCATAATTCGTAACTCTTGTTATCGAAATAACGCGGAATAACTGTTTGGACGACAATTCTCCTATGTCCCCTCGTGCCGGTCGGGAAATTGACAAAGCTTGATCTTTGCCGTCATGTCGGTCCGGCGGCAGCCATTTTATCAAAAAGTAAAATGATATCGTTGCATTCGGTTACACTTCATCGAACCATTACGATTTCTATAAAAACATCCATAATTCGTAACTCTTGTTATCGAAATAACGCGGAATAACTGTTTGGACGACAATGCTTCTATGTCCCTACGTACCGGTCAGGAGATTGACGAAGTTTCAGCTTTGCGGTCATGTCGGTCCGGTGGCCGCCATTTTATCAAAAAGTAAAATGATATCGCTGCATTCGGTTACAATCCATCGAACCATTACGATTTCTATAAAAACATCCATAATTCGTAACTCTTGTTATCGAAATAACGCGGAATAACTGTTTGGACGACAATGCTTCTATGTCCCTACGTACCGGTCAGGAGATTGACGAAGTTTCAGCTTTGCGGTCATGTCGGTCCGGTGGCAGCCATTTTATCAAAAAGTAAAATATCGTTGCATTCGGTTACAATTCATCGAACCATTACGATTTCTATAAAACCATCCATAATTCGTAACTCTTTTTGTCGAAATAACGCGGAAAAACTGTTTGGCCGACAATACCTCTATGTCCCCTCGTGCCGATCGGGAGATTGACAAAGTGTCTGCTTTGCGGTCATGTCGGCCCGGCGGGAGTCATTTTACCAAAAAGTAAAATGATATTCGTGCATTCGATTACAATTCGTCGAACCATTACGATTTCTATAAAAATATCCATAATTCGTAACTCTTGTTATCGAAATAACGCGGAAAAATTGTTTGGCCGACAATTCTCCTATGTCCCCTCGTGCCGGTCAGGAAATTGACAAAGTTTGATCTTTGCCGTCATGTCGGTCCGGCGGCAGCCATTTTATCAAAAAGTAAAGTGATATCGCTGCATTCGGTTACAATCCATCGAACCATTACGATTTCTATAAAAACATCCATAATTCGTAACTCTTGTTATCGAAATAACGCGGAATAACTGTTTGGCCGACAATGCTTCTATGTCCCTACGTACCGGTCAGGAGATTGACGAAGTTTCAGCTTTGCGGTCATGTCGGTCCGGCGGGAGCCATTTTATCAAAAAGTAAAATGATATCGCTGCATTCGGTTACAATCCATCGAACCATTACAATTTCTATAAAAACATCCATAATTCGTAACTCTTTTTGTCGAAATAACGCGGAAAAACTGTTTGGCCGACAATACCTCTATTTCCCCACGTGCCGGTCGGGAGATTGACAAACTGTCTGCTTAGCGGTCATGTCGGCCCGGCGGGAGTCATTTTACCAAAAAGTAAAATGATATTCGTGCATTCGATTACAATTCGTCGAACCATTACGATTTCTATAAAAATATCCATAATTCGTAACTCTTGTTATCGAAATAACGCGAAAAAATTATTCGGCCGACAATTCTCCTATGTCCCCTCGTGCTGGTCAGGAGATTGACGAAGTTTCAGCTTTGCGGTCATGTCGGTCCGGTGGTAGCCATTTTATCAAAAAGTAAAATGATATCGTTGCATTCGGTTACAATTCATCGAACCATTACGATTTCTATAAAAACATCCATAATTCGTAACTCTTGTTATCGAAATAACGCGGAATAACTGTTTGGACGACAATTCTCCTATGTCCCCTCGTGCCGGTCGGGAAATTGACAAAGCTTGATCTTTGCCGTCATGTCGGTCCGGCGGCAGCCATTTTATCAAAAAGTAAAATGATATCGTTGCATTCGGTTACACTTCATCGAACCATTACGATTTCTATAAAAACATCCATAATTCGTAACTCTTGTTATCGAAATAACGCGGAATAACTGTTTGGACGACAATGCTTCTATGTCCCTACGTACCGGTCAGGAGATTGACGAAGTTTCAGCTTTGCGGTCATGTCGGTCCGGTGGCAGCCATTTTATCAAGAAGTAAAATATCGTTGCATTCGGTTACAATTCATCGAACCATTACGATTTCTATAAAACCATCCATAATTCGTAACTCTTTTTGTCGAAATAACGCGGAAAAACTGTTTGGCCGACAATACCTCTATGTCCCCTCGTGCCGATCGGGAGATTGACAAAGTGTCTGCTTTGCGGTCATGTCGGCCCGGCGGGAGTCATTTTACCAAAACGTAAAATGATATTCGTGCATTCGATTACAATTCGTCGAACCATTACGATTTCTATAAAAATATCCATAATTCGTAACTCTTGTTATGGAAATAACGCGGAAAAATTGTTTGGCCGACAATTCTCCTATGTCCCCTCGTGCCGGTCGGGAAATTGACAAAGTTTGATCTTTGCCGTCATGTCGGTCCGGCGGCAGCCATTTTATCAAAAAGTAAAATGATATCGTTGCATTCGGTTACAATTCATCGAACCATTACGATTTCTATAAAAACATCCATAATTCGTAACCCTTGTTATCGAAATAACGCGGAATAACTGTTTGGACGACAATGCTTCTATGTCCCTACGTACCGGTCAGGAGATTGACGAAGTTTCAGCTTTGCGGACATCGTCGGTCCGGCGGGAGCCATTTTATCAGAAAGTAAAATGATTTCGTTGCATTCGGTTACAATTCATCGAACCATTACGATTTCTATAAAACCATCCATAATTCGTAACTCTTTTTGTCGAAATAACGCGGAAAAATTGTTTGGCCGACAATTCTACTATGTCCCCTCGTGCCGATAGGGAAATTGACAAAGTTTGATCTTTGCCGTCATGTCGGTCCGGCGGCAGCCATTTTATCAAAAAGTAAAATATCGTTACATTCGGTTACAATTCATCGAACCATTACGATTTCTATAAAAACATCCATAATTCGTAACTCTTGTTATCGAAATAACGCGGAATAACTGTTTGGCCGACAATACCTCTATGTCCCCACGTGCCGGTCGGGAGATTGACAAAGTGTCTGCCTTGCGGTCATGTCGGCCCGGCGGGAGCCATTTTACCAAAAAGTAAAATGATATTCCAGCATTCGATTACAATTCGTCGAACCATTACGATTTCCATAAAAATATCCATAATTCGTAACTCCTGTTATCGAAATAACGCGGAAAAATTGTTTGGCCGACAATTCTCCTATGTCCCCTCGTGCCGGTCAGGAAATTGACAAAGTTTGATCTGTGCCGTCATGTCGGTCCGGCGGCAGTCATTTTATCAAAAAGTAAAATGATATCGTTGCATTCGGTTACAATCCATCGAACCATTACGATTTCTATAAAAACATCCATAATTCGTAACTCTTGTTATAGAAATAACGCGGAATAACTGTTTGGCCGACAATGCTTCTATGTCCCTACGCACCGGTCAGGAGATTGACGAAGTTTCAGCTTTGCGGTCATGTCGGTCCGGCGGGAGCCATTTTATCAAAAAGTAAAATGATATCGCTGCATTCGGTTACAATCCATCGAACCATTACGATTTCTATAAAAACATCCATAATTCGTAACTCCTTTTGTCGAAATAACGCGGAAAAACTGTTTGGCCGACAATACATCTATGTCCCCACGTGCCGGTCGGGAGATTGACAAAGTGTCTGCTTAGCGGTCATGTCGGCCCGGCGGGAGTCATTTTACCAAAAAGTAAAATGATATTCGTGCATTCGATTACAATTCATCGAACCATTACGATTTCTATAAAACCATCCATAATTCGTAACTCTTGTTATCGAAATAACGCGGAATAACTGTTTGGACGACAATGCTTCTATGTCCCTACGTACCGGTCAGGAGATTGACGAAGTTTCAGCTTTGCGGTCATGTCGGTCCGGCGGGAGCCATTTTATCAAAAAGTAAAATGATATCGTTGCATTCGGTTACACTTCATCGAACCATTACGATTTCTATAAAAACATCCATAATTCGTAACTCTTGTTATCGAAATAACGCGGAATAACTGTTTGGACGACAATGCTTCTATGTCCCTACGTACCGGTCAGGAGATTGACGAAGTTTCAGCTTTGCGGTCATGTCGGTCCGGTGGCCGCCATTTTATCAAAAAGTAAAATGATATCGCTGCATTCGGTTACAATCCATCGAACCATTACGATTTCTATAAAAACATCCATAATTCGTAACTCTTGTTATCGAAATAACGCGGAATAACTGTTTGGACGACAATGCTTCTATGTCCCTACGTACCGGTCAGGAGATTGACGAAGTTTCAGCTTTGCGGTCATGTCGGTCCGGTGGCAGCCATTTTATCAAAAAGTAAAATATCGTTGCATTCGGTTACAATTCATCGAACCATTACGATTTCTATAAAACCATCCATAATTCGTAACTCTTTTTGTCGAAATAACGCGGAAAAACTGTTTGGCCGACAATACCTCTATGTCCCCTCGTGCCGATCGGGAGATTGACAAAGTGTCTGCTTTGCGGTCATGTCGGCCCGGCGGGAGTCATTTTACCAAAAAGTAAAATGATATTCGTGCATTCGATTACAATTCGTCGAACCATTACGATTTCTATAAAAATATCCATAATTCGTAACTCTTGTTATCGAAATAACGCGGAAAAATTGTTTGGCCGACAATTCTCCTATGTCCCCTCGTGCCGGTCAGGAAATTGACAAAGTTTGATCTTTGCCGTCATGTCGGTCCGGCGGCAGCCATTTTATCAAAAAGTAAAGTGATATCGCTGCATTCGGTTACAATCCATCGAACCATTACGATTTCTATAAAAACATCCATAATTCGTAACTCTTGTTATCGAAATAACGCGGAATAACTGTTTGGCCGACAATGCTTCTATGTCCCTACGTACCGGTCAGGAGATTGACGAAGTTTCAGCTTTGCGGTCATGTCGGTCCGGCGGGAGCCATTTTATCAAAAAGTAAAATGATATCGCTGCATTCGGTTACAATCCATCGAACCATTACAATTTCTATAAAAACATCCATAATTCGTAACTCTTTTTGTCGAAATAACGCGGAAAAACTGTTTGGCCGACAATACCTCTATTTCCCCACGTGCCGGTCGGGAGATTGACAAACTGTCTGCTTAGCGGTCATGTCGGCCGGCGGGAGTCATTTTACCAAAAAGTAAAATGATATTCGTGCATTCGATTACAATTCGTCGAACCATTACGATTTCTATAAAAATATCCATAATTCGTAACTCTTGTTATCGAAATAACGCGAAAAAATTATTCGGCCGACAATTCTCCTATGTCCCCTCGTGCTGGTCAGGAGATTGACGAAGTTTCAGCTTTGCGGTCATGTCGGTCCGGTGGTAGCCATTTTATCAAAAAGTAAAATGATATCGTTGCATTCGGTTACAATTCATCGAACCATTACGATTTCTATAAAAACATCCATAATTCGTAACTCTTGTTATCGAAATAACGCGGAATAACTGTTTGGACGACAATTCTCCTATGTCCCCTCGTGCCGGTCGGGAAATTGACAAAGCTTGATCTTTGCCGTCATGTCGGTCCGGCGGCAGCCATTTTATCAAAAAGTAAAATGATATCGTTGCATTCGGTTACACTTCATCGAACCATTACGATTTCTATAAAAACATCCATAATTCGTAACTCTTGTTATCGAAATAACGCGGAATAACTGTTTGGACGACAATGCTTCTATGTCCCTACGTACCGGTCAGGAGATTGACGAAGTTTCAGCTTTGCGGTCATGTCGGTCCGGTGGCAGCCATTTTATCAAAAAGTAAAATATCGTTGCATTCGGTTACAATTCATCGAACCATTACGATTTCTATAAAACCATCCATAATTCGTAACTCTTTTTGTCGAAATAACGCGGAAAAACTGTTTGGCCGACAATACCTCTATGTCCCCACGTGCCGGTCGGGAGATTGACAAAGTGTCTGCTTAGCGGTCATGTCGGCCCGGCGGGAGTCATTTTACCAAAAAGTAAAATGATATTCGTGCATTCGATTACAATTCGTCGAACCATTACGATTTCTGTAAAAATATCCATCATTCGTAACTCTTTTTATGGAAATAACGCGGAAAAATTGTTTGGCCGAGAATTCTCCTATGTCCCCTCGTGCCGGTCGGGAAATTGACAAAGTTTGATCTTTGCCGTCATGTCGGTCCGGCGGCAGCCATTTTATCAAAAAGTAAAATGATATCGTTGCATTCGGTTACAATTCATCGAACCATTACGATTTCTATAAAAACATCCATAATTCGTAACCCTTGTTATCGAAATAACGCGGAATAACTGTTTGGACGACAATGCTTCTATGTCCCTACGTACCGGTCAGGAGATTGACGAAGTTTCAGCTTTGCGGACATCGTCGGTCCGGCGGGAGCCATTTTATCAGAAAGTAAAATGATTTCGTTGCATTCGGTTACAATTCATCGAACCATTACGATTTCTATAAAACCATCCATAATTCGTAACTCTTTTTGTCGAAATAACGCGGAAAAATTGTTTGGCCGACAATTCTACTATGTCCCCTCGTGCCGATAGGGAAATTGACAAAGTTTGATCTTTGCCGTCATGTCGGTCCGGCGGCAGCCTTTTTATCAAAAAGTAAAATATCGTTACATTCGGTTGCAATTCATCGAACCATTACGATTTCTATAAAAACATCCATAATTCGTAACTCTTGTTATCGAAATAACGCGGAATAACTGTTTGGCCGACAATACCTCTATGTCCCCACGTGCCGGTCGGGAGATTGACAAAGTGTCTGCTTTGCGGTCATGTCGGCCCGGCGGGAGCCATTTTACCAAAAAGTAAAATGATATTCCAGCATTCGATTACAATTCGTCGAACCATTACGATTTCCATAAAAATATCCATAATTCGTAACTCCTGTTATCAAAATAACGCGGAAAAATTGTTTGGCCGACAATTCTCCTGTGTCCCCTCGTGCCGGTCAGGAAATCGACAAAGTTTGATCTGTGCCGTCATGTCGGTCCGGCGGCAGTCATTTTATCAAAAAGTAAAATGATATCGTTGCATTCGGTTACAATTCATCGAACCATTACGATTTCTATAAAAATATCCATAATTCGTAACTCTTGTTATCGAAATAACGCGGAAAAATTGTTTGGCCGACAATTCTACTATGTCCCCTCGTGCCGATCGGGAAATTGACAAAGTTTGATCTTTGCCGTCATGTCGGTCCGGCGGCAGCCATTTTATCAAAAAGGAAAATGATATCGTTGCATTCGGTTACAATTCATCGAACCATTACGATTTCTATAAAAACATCCATAATTCGTAACTCTTGTTATCGAAAAAACGCGGAATAACTGTTTGGCCGATAATGCTTCTATGTCCCTACGTACCAGTCAGGAGATTGACGAAGTTTCAGCTTTGCGTTCATGTCGGTCCGGCGGGAGCCATTTTATCAAAAAGTAAAATGATATCGCTGCATTCGGTTACAATCCATCGAACCATTACGATTTCTATAAAAATATCCATAATTCGTAACTCTTGTTATCGAAATAACGCGGAATAACTGTTTGGCCGACAATGCTTCTATGTCCCTACGTACCGGTCAGGAGATTGACGAAGTTTCAGCTTTGCGGTCATGTCGGTCCGGCGGGAGCCATTTTATCAAAAAGTAAAATGATATCGCTGCATTCGGTTACAATCCATCGAACCATTACAATTTCTATAAAAACATCCATAATTCGTAACTCTTTTTGTCGAAATAACGCGGAAAAACTGTTTGGCCGACAATGCTTCTATGTCCCTACGTACCGGTCAGGAGATTGACGAAGTTTCAGCTTTGCGGTCATGTCGGTCCGGTGGCAGCCATTTTATCAAGAAGTAAAATATCGTTGCATTCGGTTACAATTCATCGAACCATTACGATTTCTATAAAACCATCCATAATTCGTAACTCTTTTTGTCGAAATAACGCGGAAAAACTGTTTGGCCGACAATACCTCTATGTCCCCTCGTGCCGATCGGGAGATTGACAAAGTGTCTGCTTTGCGGTCATGTCGGCCCGGCGGGAGTCATTTTACCAAAACGTAAAATGATATTCGTGCATTCGATTACAATTCGTCGAACCATTACGATTTCTATAAAAATATCCATAATTCGTAACTCTTGTTATGGAAATAACGCGGAAAAATTGTTTGGCCGACAATTCTCCTATGTCCCCTCGTGCCGGTCGGGAAATTGACAAAGTTTGATCTTTGCCGTCATGTCGGTCCGGCGGCAGCCATTTTATCAAAAAGTAAAATGATATCGTTGCATTCGGTTACAATTCATCGAACCATTACGATTTCTATAAAAACATCCATAATTCGTAACCCTTGTTATCGAAATAACGCGGAATAACTGTTTGGACGACAATGCTTCTATGTCCCTACGTACCGGTCAGGAGATTGACGAAGTTTCAGCTTTGCGGACATCGTCGGTCCGGCGGGAGCCATTTTATCAGAAAGTAAAATGATTTCGTTGCATTCGGTTACAATTCATCGAACCATTACGATTTCTATAAAACCATCCATAATTCGTAACTCTTTTTGTCGAAATAACGCGGAAAAATTGTTTGGCCGACAATTCTACTATGTCCCCTCGTGCCGATAGGGAAATTGACAAAGTTTGATCTTTGCCGTCATGTCGGTCCGGCGGCAGCCATTTTATCAAAAAGTAAAATATCGTTACATTCGGTTACAATTCATCGAACCATTACGATTTCTATAAAAACATCCATAATTCGTAACTCTTGTTATCGAAATAACGCGGAATAACTGTTTGGCCGACAATACCTCTATGTCCCCACGTGCCGGTCGGGAGATTGACAAAGTGTCTGCCTTGCGGTCATGTCGGCCCGGCGGGAGCCATTTTACCAAAAAGTAAAATGATATTCCAGCATTCGATTACAATTCGTCGAACCATTACGATTTCCATAAAAATATCCATAATTCGTAACTCCTGTTATCGAAATAACGCGGAAAAATTGTTTGGCCGACAATTCTCCTATGTCCCCTCGTGCCGGTCAGGAAATTGACAAAGTTTGATCTGTGCCGTCATGTCGGTCCGGCGGCAGTCATTTTATCAAAAAGTAAAATGATATCGTTGCATTCGGTTACAATCCATCGAACCATTACGATTTCTATAAAAACATCCATAATTCGTAACTCTTGTTATAGAAATAACGCGGAATAACTGTTTGGCCGACAATGCTTCTATGTCCCTACGTACCGGTCAGGAGATTGACGAAGTTTCAGCTTTGCGGTCATGTCGGTCCGGCGGGAGCCATTTTATCAAAAAGTAAAATGATATCGCTGCATTCGGTTACAATCCATCGAACCATTACGATTTCTATAAAAACATCCATAATTCGTAACTCCTTTTGTCGAAATAACGCGGAAAAACTGTTTGGCCGACAATACATCTATGTCCCCACGTGCCGGTCGGGAGATTGACAAAGTGTCTGCTTAGCGGTCATGTCGGCCCGGCGGGAGTCATTTTACCAAAAAGTAAAATGATATTCGTGCATTCGATTACAATTCATCGAACCATTACGATTTCTATAAAACCATCCATAATTCGTAACTCTTGTTATCGAAATAACGCGGAATAACTGTTTGGACGACAATGCTTCTATGTCCCTACGTACCGGTCAGGAGATTGACGAAGTTTCAGCTTTGCGGTCATGTCGGTCCGGCGGGAGCCATTTTATCAAAAAGTAAAATGATATCGTTGCATTCGGTTACACTTCATCGAACCATTACGATTTCTATAAAAACATCCATAATTCGTAACTCTTGTTATCGAAATAACGCGGAATAACTGTTTGGACGACAATGCTTCTATGTCCCTACGTACCGGTCAGGAGATTGACGAAGTTTCAGCTTTGCGGTCATGTCGGTCCGGTGGCCGCCATTTTATCAAAAAGTAAAATGATATCGCTGCATTCGGTTACAATCCATCGAACCATTACGATTTCTATAAAAACATCCATAATTCGTAACTCTTGTTATCGAAATAACGCGGAATAACTGTTTGGACGACAATGCTTCTATGTCCCTACGTACCGGTCAGGAGATTGACGAAGTTTCAGCTTTGCGGTCATGTCGGTCCGGTGGCAGCCATTTTATCAAAAAGTAAAATATCGTTGCATTCGGTTACAATTCATCGAACCATTACGATTTCTATAAAACCATCCATAATTCGTAACTCTTTTTGTCGAAATAACGCGGAAAAACTGTTTGGCCGACAATACCTCTATGTCCCCTCGTGCCGATCGGGAGATTGACAAAGTGTCTGCTTTGCGGTCATGTCGGCCCGGCGGGAGTCATTTTACCAAAAAGTAAAATGATATTCGTGCATTCGATTACAATTCGTCGAACCATTACGATTTCTATAAAAATATCCATAATTCGTAACTCTTGTTATCGAAATAACGCGGAAAAATTGTTTGGCCGACAATTCTCCTATGTCCCCTCGTGCCGGTCAGGAAATTGACAAAGTTTGATCTTTGCCGTCATGTCGGTCCGGCGGCAGCCATTTTATCAAAAAGTAAAGTGATATCGCTGCATTCGGTTACAATCCATCGAACCATTACGATTTCTATAAAAACATCCATAATTCGTAACTCTTGTTATCGAAATAACGCGGAATAACTGTTTGGACGACAATTGTCCTATGTCCCCTCGTGCCGGTCGGGAAATTGACAAAGCTTGATCTTTGCCGTCATGTCGGTCCGGCGGCAGCCATTTTATCAAAAAGTAAAATGATATCGTTGCATTCGGTTACAATTCATCGAACCATTACGATTTCTATAAAAACATCCATAATTCGTAACTCTTGTTATCCAAATAACGCGGAATAACTGTTTGGACGACAATGCTTCTATGTCCCTACGTACCGGTCAGGAGATTGACGAAGTTTCAGCTTTGCGGTCATGTCGGTCCGGTGGCAGCCATTTTATCAAAAAGTAAAATATCGTTGCATTCGGTTACAATTCATCGAACCATTACGATTTCTATAAAACCATCCATAATTCGTAACTCTTTTTGTCGAAATAACGCGGAAAAACTGTTTGGCCGACAATACCTCTATGTCCCCTCGTGCCGATCGGGAGATTGACAAAGTGTCTGCTTTGCGGTCATGTCGGTCCGGCGGCAGCCATTTTATCAAAAAGTAAAATGATATCGTTGCATTCGGTTACAATTCATCGAACCATTACGATTTCTATAAAAACATCCATAATTCGTAACCCTTGTTATCGAAGTAACGCGGAATAACTGTTTGGACGACAATGCTTCTATGTCCCTACGTACCGGTCAGGAGATTGACGAAGTTTCAGCTTTGCGGACATCGTCGGTCCGGCGGGAGCCATTTTATCAAAAAGTAAAATGATTTCGTTGCATTCGGTTACAATTCATCGAACCATTACGATTTCTATAAAACCATCCATAATTCGTAACTCTTTTTGTCGAAATAACGCGGAAAAATTGTTTGGCCGACAATTCTACTATGTCCCCTCGTGCCGATAGGGAAATTGACAAAGTTTGATCTTTGCCGTCATGTCGGTCCGGCGGCAGCCATTTTATCAAAAAGGAAAATGATATCGTTGCATTCGGTTACAATTCATCGAACCATTACGATTTCTATAAAAACATCCATAATTCGTAACTCTTGTTATCGAAAAAACGCGGAATAACTGTTTGGCCGATAATGCTTCTATGTCCCTACGTACCAGTCAGGAGATTGACGAAGTTTCAGCTTTGCGTTCATGTCGGTCCGGCGGGAGCCATTTTATCAAAAAGTAAAATGATATCGCTGCATTCGGTTACAATCCATCGAACCATTACGATTTCTATAAAAATATCCATAATTCGTAACTCTTGTTATCGAAATAACGCGGAAAAATTGTTCGGCCGACAATTCTCCTATGTCCCCTCGTGCTGGTCAGGAGATTGACGAAGTTTCAGCTTTGCGGTCATGTCGGTCCGTTGGGAGCCATTTTATCAAAAAGTAAAATGATATCGTTGCATTCGGTTACAATTCATCGAACCATTACGATTTCTATAAAAACATCCATAATTCGTAACTCTTGTTATCCAAATAAAGCGGAATAACTGTTTGGACGACAATGCTTCTATGTCCCTACGTACCGGTCAGGAGATTGCCGAAGTTTCACCTTTGCGGTCATGTCGGTCCGGTGGCAGCCATTTTATCAAAAAGTAAAATGATATCGTTGCATTCTGTTACAATTCATCGAACCATTACGATTTCTATAAAAACATCCATAATTCGTAACTCTTGTTATCCAAATAACGCGGAATAACTGTTTGGACGACAATGCTTCTATGTCCCTACGTACCGGTCAGGAGATTGACGAAGTTTCAGCTTTGCGGTCATGTCGGTCCGGTGGCAGCCATTTTATCAAAAAGTAAAATATCGTTGCATTCGGTTACAATTCATCGAACCATTACGATTTCTATAAAAACATCCATAATTCGTAACTCTTGTTATCGAAAAAACGCGGAATAACTGTTTGGCCGATAATGCTTCTATGTCCCTACGTACCGGTCAGGAGATTGACAAAGTTTGATCTTTGCCGTCATGTCGGTCCTGCGGCAGCCATTTTATCAGAAAGTAAAATATCGTTGCAATCGGTTACAATTCATCGAGCCATTACGATTTCTATAAAAACATCCATAATTCGTAACTCTTGTTATAGAAATAACGCGGAATAACTGTTTGGCCGACAATGCTTCTATGTCCCTACGTACCGGTCAGGAGATTGACGAAGTTTCAGCTTTGCGGTCATGTCGGTCCGGCGGCAGCCATTTTATCAAAAAGTAAAATATCGTTACATTCGGTTACAATCCAACGAACCATTACGATTTCTATAAAAACATCCATAATTCGTAACTCTTGTTATCGAAATAACGCGGAATAACTGTTTGGCCGACAATACCTCTATGTCCCCACGTGCCGGTCGGGAGATTGACAAAGTGTCTGCTTTGCGGTCATGTCGGCCCGGCGGGAGCCATTTTACCAAAAAGTAGAATGATATTCCAGCATTCGATTACAATTCGTCGAACCATTACGATTTCTATAAAAATATCCATAATTCGTAACTCTTGTTATCGAAATAATGCGGAAAAACTGTTTGGCCGACAATTCTCCTATGTCCCCTCGTGCCGGTCAGGAAATTGACAAAGTTTGATCTTTGCCGTCATGTCGGTCCGGCGGCAGCCATTTTATCAAAAAGTAAAATGATATCGCTGCATTCGGTTACAATCCAACGAACCATTACGATTTATATAAAAACATCCATAATTCGTAACTCTTGTTATCGAAATAACGCGGAATAACTGTTTGGCCGACAATGCTTCGATGTCCCTACGTACCGGTCAGGAGATTGACGAAGTTTCAGCTTTGCGGTCATGTCGGTCCGGCGGGAGCCATTTTATCAAAAAGTAAAATGATATCGCTGCATTCGGTTACAATCCATCGAACCATTACAATTTCTATAAAAACTTCCATAATTCGTAACTCTTTTTGTCGAAATAACGCGGAAAAACTGTTTGGCCGACAATACCTCTATGTCCCCACGTGCCGGTCGGGAGATTGACAAAGTTTGATCTTTGCCGTCATGTCGGTCCGGCGGGAGCCATTTTATCAAAAAGTAAAATGATATCGCTGCATTCGGTTACAATCCATCGAACCATTACAATTTCTATAAAAACATCCATAATTCGTAACTCTTTTTGTCGAAATAACGCGGAAAGACTGTTTGGCCGACAATTCTACTATGTCCCCTCGTGCCGATAGGGAAATTGACAAAGTTTGATCTTTGCCGTCATGTCGGTCCGGCGGCAGCCATTTTATCAAAAAGTAAAATATCGTTACATTCGGTTACAATTCATCGAACCATTACGATTTCTATAAAAACATCCATAATTCGTAACTCTTGTTATCGAAATAACGCGGAATAACTGTTTGGCCGACAATACCTCTATGTCCCCACGTGCCGGTCGGGAGATTGACAAAGTGTCTGCTTTGCGGTCATGTCGGCCCGGCGGGAGCCATTTTACCAAAAAGTAAAATGATATTCCAGCATTCGATTACAATTCGTCGAACCATTACGATTTCTATAAAAATATCCATAATTCGTAACTCTTGTTATCGAAATAACGCGGAAAAATTGTTTGGCCGACAATTCTCCTATGTCCCCTCGTGCCGGTCAGGAAATTGACAAAGTTTGATCTGTGCCGTCATGTCGGTCCGGCGGCAGTCATTTTATCAAAAAGTAAAATGATATCGTTGCATTCGGTTACAATTCGTCGAACCATTACGATTTCTATAAAAATATCCATAATTCGTAACTCTTGTTATCCAAATAACGCGGAAAAATTGTTTGGCCGACAATTCTCCTATGTCCCCTCGTGCCGGTCAGGAAATTGACAAAGTTTGATCTGTGCCGTCATGTCGGTCCGGCGGCAGTCATTTTATCAAAAAGTAAAATGATATCGTTGCATTCGGTTACAATTCATCGAACCATTACGATTTCTATAAAAATATCCATAATTCGTAACTCTTGTTATCGAAATAACGCGGAAAAATTGTTTGGCCGACAATTCTACTATGTCCCCTCGTGCCGATCGGGAAATTGACAAAGTTTGATCTTTGCCGTCATGTCGGTCCGGCGGCAGCCATTTTATCAAAAAGGAAAATGATATCGTTGCATTCGGTTACAATTCATCGAACCATTACGATTTCTATAAAAACATCCATAATTCGTAACTCTTGTTATCGAAAAAACGCGGAATAACTGTTTGGCCGATAATGCTTCTATGTCCCTACGTACCAGTCAGGAGATTGACGAAGTTTCAGCTTTGCGTTCATGTTGGTCCGGCGGGAGCCATTTTATCAAAAAGTAAAATGATATCGCTGCATTCGGTTACAATCCATCGAACCATTACGATTTCTATAAAAATATCCATAATTCGTAACTCTTGTTATCGAAATAACGCGGAAAAATTGTTCGGCCGACAATTCTCCTATGTCCCCTCGTGCTGGTCAGGAGATTGACGAAGTTTCAGCTTTGCGGTCATGTCGGTCCGGTGGTAGCCATTTTATCAAAAAGTAAAATGATATCGTTGCATTCGGTTACAATTCATCGAACCATTACGATTTCTATAAAAACATCCATAATTCGTAACTCTTGTTATCGAAATAACGCGGAATAACTGTTTGGACGACAATTCTCCTATGTCCCCTCGTGCCGGTCGGGAAATTGACAAAGCTTGATCTTTGCCGTCATGTCGGTCCGGCGGCAGCCATTTTATCAAAAAGTAAAATATCGTTACATTCGGTTACAATTCATCGAACCATTACGATTTCTATAAAAACATCCATAATTCGTAACTCTTGTTATCGAAATAACGCGGAATAACTGTTTGGCCGACAATACCTCTATGTCCCCACGTGCCGGTCGGGAGATTGACAAAGTGTCTGCTTTGCGGTCATGTCGGCCCGGCGGGAGCCATTTTACCAAAAAGTAAAATGATATTCCAGCATTCGATTACAATTCGTCGAACCATTACGATTTCTATAAAAATATCCATAATTCGTAACTCTTGTTATCGAAATAACGCGGAAAAATTGTTTGGCCGACAATTCTCCTATGTCCCCTCGTGCCGGTCAGGAAATTGACAAAGTTTGATCTGTGCCGTCATGTCGGTCCGGCGGCAGTCATTTTATCAAAAAGTAAAATGATATCGTTGCATTCGGTTACAATTCGTCGAACCATTACGATTTCTATAAAAATATCCATAATTCGTAACTCTTGTTATCGAAATAACGCGGAAAAATTGTTTGGCCGACAATTCTCCTATGTCCCCTCGTGCCGATCAGGAAATTGACAAAGTTTGATCTGTGCCGTCATGTCGGTCCGGCGGCAGTCATTTTATCAAAAAGTAAAATGATATCGTTGCATTCGGTTACAATTCATCGAACCATTACGATTTCTATAAAAACATCCATAATTCGTAACTCTTGTTATCGAAATAACGCGGAATAACTGTTTGGACGACAATTCTCCTATGTCCCCTCGTGCCGGTCGGGAAATTGACAAAGCTTGATCTTTGCCGTCATGTCGGTCCGGCGGCAGCCATTGTATCAAAGAGTAAAATGATATCGTTGCATTCGGTTACAATTCATCGAACCATTACGATTTCTATAAAAACATCCATAATTCGTAACTCTTGTTATCCAAATAAAGCGGAATAACTGTTTGGACGACAATGCTTCTATGTCCCTACGTACCGGTCAGGAGATTGACGAAGTTTCAGCTTTGCGGTCATGTCGGTCCGGTGGCAGCCATTTTATCAAAAAGTAAAATGATATCGTTGCATTCGGTTACAATTCATCGAACCATTACGATTTCTATAAAAACATCCATAATTCGTAACTCTTGTTATCGAAATAACGCGGAATAACTGTTTGGCCGACAATGCTTCTATGTCCCTACGTACCGGTCAGGAGATTGACAAAGTTTGATCTTTGCCGTCATGTCGGTCCTGCGGCAGCCATTTTATCAGAAAGTAAAATATCGTTGCAATCGGTTACAATTCATCGAACCATTACGATTTCTATAAAAACATCCATAATTCGTAACTCTTGTTATAGAAATAACGCGGAATAACTGTTTGGCCGACAATGCTTCTATGTCCCTACGTACCGGTCAGGAGATTGACGAAGTTTCAGCTTTGCGGTCATGTCGGTCCGGCGGGAGCCATTTTATCAAAAAGTAAAATGATATCGCTGCATTCGGTTACAATCCATCGAACCATTACGATTTCTATAAAAACATCCATAGTTCGTAACTCCTTTTGTCGAAATAACGCGGAAAAACTGTTTGGCCGACAATACCTCTATGTCCCCACGTGCCGGTCGGGAGATTGACGAAGTTTCAGCTTTGCGGTCATGTCGGTCCGGCGGGAGCCATTTTATCAAAAAGTAAAATGATATCGCTGCATTCGGTTACAATCCATCGAACCATTACAATTTCTATAAAAACATCCATAATTCGTAACTCTTTTTGTCGAAATTACGCGGAAAAACTGTTTGGCCGACAATACCTCTATGTCCCCACGTGCCGGTCGGGAGATTGACAAAGTTTGATCTGTGCCGTCATGTCGGTCCGGCGGCAGTCATTTTATCAAAAAGTAAAATGATATCGTTGCATTCGGTTACAATTCGTCGAACCATTACGATTTCTATAAAAATATCCATAATTCGTAACTCTTGTTATCGAAATAACGCGGAAAAATTGTTTGGCCGACAATTCTCCTATGTCCCCTCGTGCCGATCAGGAAATTGACAAAGTTTGATCTGTGCCGTCATGTCGGTCCGGCGGCAGTCATTTTATCAAAAAGTAAAATGATATCGTTGCATTCGGTTACAATTCATCGAACCATTACGATTTCTATAAAAACATCCATAATTCGTAACTCTTGTTATCGAAATAACGCGGAATAACTGTTTGGACGACAATTCTCCTATGTCCCCTCGTGCCGGTCGGGAAATTGACAAAGCTTGATCTTTGCCGTCATGTCGGTCCGGCGGCAGCCATTGTATCAAAGAGTAAAATGATATCGTTGCATTCGGTTACAATTCATCGAACCATTACGATTTCTATAAAAACATCCATAATTCGTAACTCTTGTTATCCAAATAAAGCGGAATAACTGTTTGGACGACAATGCTTCTATGTCCCTACGTACCGGTCAGGAGATTGACGAAGTTTCAGCTTTGCGGTCATGTCGGTCCGGTGGCAGCCATTTTATCAAAAAGTAAAATGATATCGTTGCATTCGGTTACAATTCATCGAACCATTACGATTTCTATAAAAACATCCATAATTCGTAACTCTTGTTATCGAAATAACGCGGAATAACTGTTTGGCCGACAATGCTTCTATGTCCCTACGTACCGGTCAGGAGATTGACAAAGTTTGATCTTTGCCGTCATGTCGGTCCTGCGGCAGCCATTTTATCAGAAAGTAAAATATCGTTGCAATCGGTTACAATTCATCGAACCATTACGATTTCTATAAAAACATCCATAATTCGTAACTCTTGTTATAGAAATAACGCGGAATAACTGTTTGGCCGACAATGCTTCTATGTCCCTACGTACCGGTCAGGAGATTGACGAAGTTTCAGCTTTGCGGTCATGTCGGTCCGGCGGGAGCCATTTTATCAAAAAGTAAAATGATATCGCTGCATTCGGTTACAATCCATCGAACCATTACGATTTCTATAAAAACATCCATAGTTCGTAACTCCTTTTGTCGAAATAACGCGGAAAAACTGTTTGGCCGACAATACCTCTATGTCCCCACGTGCCGGTCGGGAGATTGACGAAGTTTCAGCTTTGCGGTCATGTCGGTCCGGCGGGAGCCATTTTATCAAAAAGTAAAATGATATCGCTGCATTCGGTTACAATCCATCGAACCATTACAATTTCTATAAAAACATCCATAATTCGTAACTCTTTTTGTCGAAATTACGCGGAAAAACTGTTTGGCCGACAATACCTCTATGTCCCCACGTGCCGGTCGGGAGATTGACAAAGTTAGATCTTTGCCGTCATGTCGGTCCGGCGGGAGCCATTTTATCAAAAAGTAAAATGATATCGCTGCATTCGGTTACAATCCATCGAACCATTACAATTTCTATAAAAACATCCATAATTCGTAACTCTTTTTGTCGAAATAACGCGGAAAAACTGTTTGGCCGACAATTCTACTATGTCCCCTCGTGCCGATAGGGAAATTGACAAAGTTTGATCTTTGCCGTCATGTCGGTCCGGCGGCAGCCATTTTATCAAAAAGTAAAATATCGTTACATTCGGTTACAATTCATCGAACCATTACGATTTCTATAAAAACATCCATAATTCGTAACTCTTGTTATCGAAATAACGCGGAATAACTGTTTGGCCGACAATACCTCTATGTCCCCACGTGCCGGTCGGGAGATTGACAAAGTGTCTGCTTTGCGGTCATGTCGGCCCGGCGGGAGCCATTTTACCAAAAAGTAAAATGATATTCCAGCATTCGATTACAATTCGTCGAACCATTACGATTTCTATAAAAATATCCATAATTCGTAACTCTTGTTATCGAAATAACGCGGAAAAATTGTTTGGCCGACAATTCTCCTATGTCCCCTCGTGCCGGTCAGGAAATTGACAAAGTTTGATCTGTGCCGTCATGTCGGTCCGGCGGCAGTCATTTTATCAAAAAGTAAAATGATATCGTTGCATTCGGTTACAATTCGTCGAACCATTACGATTTCTATAAAAATATCCATAATTCGTAACTCTTGTTATCGAAATAACGCGGAAAAATTGTTTGGCCGACAATTCTCCTATGTCCCCTCGTGCCGGTCAGGAAATTGACAAAGTTTGATCTGTGCCGTCATGTCGGTCCGGCGGCAGTCATTTTATCAAAAAGTAAAATGATATCGTTGCATTCGGTTACAATTCATCGAACCATTACGATTTCTATAAAAATATCCATAATTCGTAACTCTTGTTATCGAAATAACGCGGAAAAATTGTTTGGCCGACAATTCTACTATGTCCCCTCGTGCCGATCGGGAAATTGACAAAGTTTGATCTTTGCCGTCATGTCGGTCCGGCGGCAGCCATTTTATCAAAAAGGAATATGATATCGTTGCATTCGGTTACAATTCATCGAACCATTACGATTTCTATAAAAACATCCATAATTCGTAACTCTTGTTATCGAAAAAACGCGGAATAACTGTTTGGCCGATAATGCTTCTATGTCCCTACGTACCAGTCAGGAGATTGACGAAGTTTCAGCTTTGCGTTCATGTTGGTCCGGCGGGAGCCATTTTATCAAAAAGTAAAATGATATCGCTGCATTCGGTTACAATCCATCGAACCATTACGATTTCTATAAAAATATCCATAATTCGTAACTCTTGTTATCGAAATAACGCGGAAAAATTGTTCGGCCGACAATTCTCCTATGTCCCCTCGTGCTGGTCAGGAGATTGACGAAGTTTCAGCTTTGCGGTCATGTCGGTCCGGTGGTAGCCATTTTATCAAAAAGTAAAATGATATCGTTGCATTCGGTTACAATTCATCGAACCATTACGATTTCTATAAAAACATCCATAATTCGTAACTCTTGTTATCGAAATAACGCGGAATAACTGTTTGGACGACAATTCTCCTATGTCCCCTCGTGCCGGTCGGGAAATAGACAAAGCTTGATCTTTGCCGTCATGTCGGTCCGGCGGCAGCCATTTTATCAAAAAGTAAAATGATATCGTTGCATTCGGTTACAATTCATCGAACCATTACGATTTCTATAAAAACATCCATAATTCGTAACTCTTGTTATCCAAATAAAGCGGAATAACTGTTTGGACGACAATGCTTCTATGTCCCTACGTACCGGTCAGGAGATTGACGAAGTTTCAGCTTTGCGGTCATGTCGGTCCGGTGGCAGCCATTTTATCAAAAAGTAAAATGATATCGTTGCATTCGGTTACAATTCATCGAACCATTACGATTTCTATAAAAACATCCATAATTCGTAACTCTTGTTATCGAAATAACGCGGAATAACTGTTTGGCCGACAATGCTTCTATGTCCCTACGTACCGGTCAGGAGATTGACAAAGTTTGATCTTTGCCGTCATGTCGGTCCTGCGGCAGCCATTTTATCAGATAGTAAAATATCGTTGCAATCGGTTACAATTCATCGAACCGTTACGATTTCTATAAAAACATCCATAATTCGTAACTCTTGTTATCGAAATAACGCGGAATAACTGTTTGGCCGACAATGCTTCTATGTCCCTACGTACCGGTCAGGAGATTGACAAAGTTTGATCTTTGCCGTCATGTCGGTCCTGCGGCAGCCATTTTATCAGAAAGTAAAATATCGTTGCAATCGGTTACAATTCATCGAACCATTACGATTTCTATAAAAACATCCATAATTCGTAACTCTTGTTATAGAAATAACGCGGAATAACTGTTTGGCCGACAATGCTTCTATGTCCCTACGTACCGGTCAGGAGATTGACGAAGTTTCAGCTTTGCGGTCATGTCGGTCCGGCGGGAGCCATTTTATCAAAAAGTAAAATGATATCGCTGCATTCGGTTACAATCCATCGAACCATTACGATTTCTATAAAAACATCCATAGTTCGTAACTCCTTTTGTCGAAATAACGCGGAAAAACTGTTTGGCCGACAATACCTCTATGTCCCCACGTGCCGGTCGGGAGATTGACAAAGTGTCTGCTTTGCGGTCATGTCGGCCCGGCGGGAGCCATTTTACCAAAAAGTAGAATGATATTCCAGCATTCGATTACAATTCGTCGAACCATTACGATTTCTATAAAAATATCCATAATTCGTAACTCTTGTTATCGAAATAATGCGGAAAAACTGTTTGGCCGACAATTCTCCTATGTCCCCTCGTGCCGGTCAGGAAATTGACAAAGTTTGATCTTTGCCGTCATGTCGGTCCGGCGGCAGCCATTTTATCAAAAAGTAAAATGATATCGCTGCATTCGGTTACAATCCATCGAACCATTACGATTTCTATAAAAACATCCATAATTCGTAACTCTTGTTATCGAAATAACGCGGAATAACTGTTTGGCCGACAATGCTTCGATGTCCCTACGTACCGGTCAGGAGATTGACGAAGTTTCAGCTTTGCGGTCATGTCGGTCCGGCGGGAGCCATTTTATCAAAAAGTAAAATGATATCGCTGCATTCGGTTACAATCCATCGAACCATTACAATTTCTATAAAAACATCCATAATTCGTAACTCTTTTTGTCGAAATTACGCGGAAAAACTGTTTGGCCGACAATACCTCTATGTCCCCACGTGCCGGTCGGGAGATTGACAAAGTTTGATCTTTGCCGTCATGTCGGTCCGGCGGGAGCCATTTTATCAAAAAGTAAAATGATATCGCTGCATTCGGTTACAATCCATCGAACCATTACAATTTCTATAAAAACATCCATAATTCGTAACTCTTTTTGTCGAAATAACGCGGAAGAACTGTTTGGCCGACAATTCTACTATGTCCCCTCGTGCCGATAGGGAAATTGACAAAGTTTGATCTTTGCCGTCATGTCGGTCCGGCGGCAGCCATTTTATCAAAAAGTAAAATATCGTTACATTCGGTTACAATTCATCGAACCATTACGATTTCTATAAAAACATCCATAATTCGTAACTCTTGTTATCGAAATAACGCGGAATAACTGTTTGGCCGACAATACCTCTATGTCCCCACGTGCCGGTCGGGAGATTGACAAAGTGTCTGCTTTGCGGTCATGTCGGCCCGGCGGGAGCCATTTTACCAAAAAGTAAAATGATATTCCAGCATTCGATTACAATTCGTCGAACCATTACGATTTCTATAAAAATATCCATAATTCGTAACTCTTGTTATCGAAATAACGCGGAAAAATTGTTTGGCCGACAATTCTCCTATGTCCCCTCGTGCAAGTCAGGAAATTGACAAAGTTTGATCTGTGCCGTCATGTCGGTCCGGCGGCAGTCATTTTATCAAAAAGTAAAATGATATCGTTGCATTCGGTTACAATTCGTCGAACCATTACGATTTCTATAAAAATATCCATAATTCGTAACTCTTGTTATCGAAATAACGCGGAAAAATTGTTTGGCCGACAATTCTCCTATGTCCCCTCGTGCCGGTCAGGAAATTGACAAAGTTTGATCTGTGCCGTCATGTCGGTCCGGCGGCAGTCATTTTATCAAAAAGTAAAATGATATCGTTGCATTCGGTTACAATTCATCGAACCATTACGATTTCTATAAAAATATCCATAATTCGTAACTCTTGTTATCGAAATAACGCGGAAAAATTGTTTGGCCGACAATTCTACTATGTCCCCTCGTGCCGATCGGGAAATTGACAAAGTTTGATCTTTGCCGTCATGTCGGTCCGGCGGCAGCCATTTTATCAAAAAGGAATATGATATCGTTGCATTCGGTTACAATTCATCGAACCATTACGATTTCTATAAAAACATCCATAATTCGTAACTCTTGTTATCGAAAAAACGCGGAATAACTGTTTGGCCGATAATGCTTCTATGTCCCTACGTACCAGTCAGGAGATTGACGAAGTTTCAGCTTTGCGTTCATGTTGGTCCGGCGGGAGCCATTTTATCAAAAAGTAAAATGATATCGCTGCATTCGGTTACAATCCATCGAACCATTACGATTTCTATAAAAATATCCATAATTCGTAACTCTTGTTATCGAAATAACGCGGAAAAATTGTTCGGCCGACAATTCTCCTATGTCCCCTCGTGCTGGTCAGGAGATTGACGAAGTTTCAGCTTTGCGGTCATGTCGGTCCGGTGGTAGCCATTTTATCAAAAAGTAAAATGATATCGTTGCATTCGGTTACAATTCATCGAACCATTACGATTTCTATAAAAACATCCATAATTCGTAACTCTTGTTATCGAAATAACGCGGAATAACTGTTTGGACGACAATTCTCCTATGTCCCCTCGTGCCGGTCGGGAAATTGACAAAGCTTGATCTTTGCCGTCATGTCGGTCCGGCGGCAGCCATTTTATCAAAAAGTAAAATGATATCGTTGCATTCGGTTACAATTCATCGAACCATTACGATTTCTATAAAAACATCCATAATTCGTAACTCTTGTTATCCAAATAAAGCGGAATAACTGTTTGGACGACAATGCTTCTATGTCCCTACGTACCGGTCAGGAGATTGACGAAGTTTCAGCTTTGCGGTCATGTCGGTCCGGTGGCAGCCATTTTATCAAAAAGTAAAATGATATCGTTGCATTCGGTTACAATTCATCGAACCATTACGATTTCTATAAAAACATCCATAATTCGTAACTCTTGTTATCGAAATAACGCGGAATAACTGTTTGGCCGACAATGCTTCTATGTCCCTACGTACCGGTCAGGAGATTGACAAAGTTTGATCTTTGCCGTCATGTCGGTCCTGCGGCAGCCATTTTATCAGAAAGTAAAATATCGTTGCAATCGGTTACAATTCATCGAACCATTACGATTTCTATAAAAACATCCATAATTCGTAACTCTTGTTATAGAAATAACGCGGAATAACTGTTTGGCCGACAATGCTTCTATGTCCCTACGTACCGGTCAGGAGATTGACGAAGTTTCAGCTTTGCGGTCATGTCGGTCCGGCGGGAGCCATTTTATCAAAAAGTAAAATGATATCGCTGCATTCGGTTACAATCCATCGAACCATTACGATTTCTATAAAAACATCCATAATTCGTAACTCCTTTTGTCGAAATAACGCGGAAAAACTGTTTGGCCGACAATACATCTATGTCCCCACGTGCCGGTCGGGAGATTGACAAAGTGTCTGCTTAGCGGTCATGTCGGCCCGGCGGGAGTCATTTTACCAAAAAGTAAAATGATATTCGTGCATTCGATTACAATTCATCGAACCATTACGATTTCTATAAAACCATCCATAATTCGTAACTCTTGTTATCGAAATAACGCGGAATAACTGTTTGGACGACAATGCTTCTATGTCCCTACGTACCGGTCAGGAGATTGACGAAGTTTCAGCTTTGCGGTCATGTCGGTCCGGCGGGAGCCATTTTATCAAAAAGTAAAATGATTTCGCTGCATTCGGTTACAATTCATCGAACCATTACGATTTCTATAAAAACATCCATAATTCGTAACTCCTTTTGTCGAAATAACGCGGAAAAGCTGTTTGGCCGACAATACCTCTATGTCCCCACGTGCCGGTCGGGAGATTGACAAAGTGTCTGCTTTGCGGTCATGTCGGCCCGGCGGGAGCCATTTTACCAAAAAGTAAAATGATTTCGCTGCATTCGGTTACAATTCATCGAACCATTACGATTTCTATAAAAACATCCATAATTCGTAACTCTTGTTATCGAAATAACGCGGAATAACTGTTTGGACGACAATTCTCCTATGTCCCCTCGTGCCGGTCGGGAAATTGACAAAGCTTGATCTTTGCCGTCATGTCGGTCCGGCGGCAGCCATTTTATCAAAAAGTAAAATGATATCGTTGCATTCGGTTACAATTCATCGAACCATTACGATTTCTATAAAAACATCCATAATTCGTAACTCTTGTTATCCAAATAAAGCGGAATAACTGTTTGGACGACAATGCTTCTATGTCCCTACGTACCGGTCAGGAGATTGACGAAGTTTCAGCTTTGCGGTCATGTCGGTCCGGTGGCAGCCATTTTATCAAAAAGTAAAATGATATCGTTGCATTCGGTTACAATTCATCGAACCATTACGATTTCTATAAAAACATCCATAATTCGTAACTCTTGTTATCGAAATAACGCGGAATAACTGTTTGGCCGACAATGCTTCTATGTCCCTACGTACCGGTCAGGAGATTGACAAAGTTTGATCTTTGCCGTCATGTCGGTCCTGCGGCAGCCATTTTATCAGAAAGTAAAATATCGTTGCAATCGGTTACAATTCATCGAACCATTACGATTTCTATAAAAACATCCATAATTCGTAACTCTTGTTATAGAAATAACGCGGAATAACTGTTTGGCCGACAATGCTTCTATGTCCCTACGTACCGGTCAGGAGATTGACGAAGTTTCAGCTTTGCGGTCATGTCGGTCCGGCGGGAGCCATTTTATCAAAAAGTAAAATGATATCGCTGCATTCGGTTACAATCCATCGAACCATTACGATTTCTATAAAAACATCCATAATTCGTAACTCCTTTTGTCGAAATAACGCGGAAAAACTGTTTGGCCGACAATACATCTATGTCCCCACGTGCCGGTCGGGAGATTGACAAAGTGTCTGCTTAGCGGTCATGTCGGCCCGGCGGGAGTCATTTTACCAAAAAGTAAAATGATATTCGTGCATTCGATTACAATTCATCGAACCATTACGATTTCTATAAAACCATCCATAATTCGTAACTCTTGTTATCGAAATAACGCGGAATAACTGTTTGGACGACAATGCTTCTATGTCCCTACGTACCGGTCAGGAGATTGACGAAGTTTCAGCTTTGCGGTCATGTCGGTCCGGCGGGAGCCATTTTATCAAAAAGTAAAATGATTTCGCTGCATTCGGTTACAATTCATCGAACCATTACGATTTCTATAAAAACATCCATAATTCGTAACTCCTTTTGTCGAAATAACGCGGAAAAGCTGTTTGGCCGACAATACCTCTATGTCCCCACGTGCCGGTCGGGAGATTGACAAAGTGTCTGCTTTGCGGTCATGTCGGCCCGGCGGGAGCCATTTTACCAAAAAGTAAAATGATATTCGTGCATTCGATTACAATTCGTCGAACCATTACGATTTCTATAAAAACATCCATAATTCGTAACTCTTGTTATCGAAATAACGCGGAATAACTGTTTGGACGACAATTCTCCGATGTCCCCTCGTGCCGGTCAGGAGATTGACAAAGTTTGATCTTTGCCGTCATGTCGGTCCGGCGGCAGCCATTTTATCAAAAAGTAAAATATCGTTACATTCGGTTACAATTCATCGAACCATTACGATTTCTATAAAAACATCCATAATTCGTAACTCTTGTTATCGAAATAACGCGGAATAACTGTTTGGCCGACAATACCTCTATGTCCCCACGTGCCGGTCGGGAGATTGACAAAGTGTCTGCTTTGCGGTCATGTCGGCCCGGCGGGAGCCATTTTACCAAAAAGTAAAATGATATTCCAGCATTCGATTACAATTCGTCGAACCATTACGATTTCTATAAAAATATCCATAATTCGTAACTCTTGTTATCGAAATAACGCGGAAAAATTGTTTGGCCGACAATTCTCCTATGTCCCCTCGTGCCGGTCAGGAAATTGACAAAGTTTGATCTGTGCCGTCATGTCGGTCCGGCGGCAGTCATTTTATCAAAAAGTAAAATGATATCGTTGCATTCGGTTACAATTCATCGAACCATTACGATTTCTATAAAAATATCCATAATTCGTAACTCTGGTTATCGAAATAACGCGGAAAAATTGTTTGGCCGACAATTCTACTATGTCCCCTCGTGCCGATCGGGAAATTGACAAAGTTTGATCTTTGCCGTCATGTCGGTCCGGCGGCAGCCATTTTATCAAAAAGGAAAATGATATCGTTGCATTCGGTTACAATTCATCGAACCATTACGATTTCTATAAAAACATCCATAATTCGTAACTCTTGTTATCGAAAAAACGCGGAATAACTGTTTGGCCGATAATGCTTCTATGTCCCTACGTACCAGTCAGGAGATTGACGAAGTTTCAGCTTTGCGTTCATGTCGGTCCGGCGGGAGCCATTTTATCAAAAAGTAAAATGATATCGCTGCATTCGGTTACAATCCATCGAACCATTACGATTTCTATAAAAATATCCATAATTCGTAACTCTTGTTATCGAAATAACGCGGAAAAATTGTTCGGCCGACAATTCTCCTATGTCCCCTCGTGCTGGTCAGGAGATTGACGAAGTTTCAGCTTTGCGGTCATGTCGGTCCGGTGGTAGCCATTTTATCAAAAAGTAAAATGATATCGTTGCATTCGGTTACAATTCATCGACCCATTACGATTTCTATAAAAACATCCATAATTCGTAACTCTTGTTATCGAAATAACGCGGAATAACTGTTTGGACGACAATTCTCCTATGTCCCCTCGTGCCGGTCGGGAAATTGACAAAGCTTGATCTTTGCCGTCATGTCGGTCCGGCGGCAGCCATTTTATCAAAAAGTAAAATGATATCGTTGCATTCGGTTACAATTCATCGAACCATTACGATTTCTATAAAAACATCCATAATTCGTAACTCTTGTTATCCAAATAAATCGGAATAACTGTTTGGACGACAATGCTTCTATGTCCCTACGTACCGGTCAGGAGATTGACGAAGTTTCAGCTTTGCGGTCATGTCGGTCCGGTGGCAGCCATTTTATCAAAAAGTAAAATGATATCGTTGCATTCGGTTACAATTCATCGAACCATTACGGTTTCTATAAAAACATCCATAATTCGTAACTCTTGTTATCGAAATAACGCGGAATAACTGTTTGGCCGACAATGCTTCTATGTCCCTACGTACCGGTCAGGAGATTGACAAAGTTTGATCTTTGCCGTCATGTCGGTCCTGCGGCAGCCATTTTATCAGAAAGTAAAATATCGTTGCAATCGGTTACAATTCATCGAACCATTACGATTTCTATAAAAACATCCATAATTCGTAACTCTTGTTATAGAAATAACGCGGAATAACTGTTTGGCCGACAATGCTTCTATGTCCCTACGTACCGGTCAGGAGATTGACGAAGTTTCAGCTTTGCGGTCATGTCGGTCCGGCGGGAGCCATTTTATCAAAAAGTAAAATGATATCGCTGCATTCGGTTACAATCCATCGAACCATTACGATTTCTATAAAAACATCCATAATTCGTAACTCCTTTTGTCGAAATAACGCGGAAAAACTGTTTGGCCGACAATACATCTATGTCCCCACGTGCCGGTCGGGAGATTGACAAAGTGTCTGCTTAGCGGTCATGTCGGCCCGGCGGGAGTCATTTTACCAAAAAGTAAAATGATATTCGTGCATTCGATTACAATTCGTCGAACCATTACGATTTCTATAAAAATATCCATAATTCGTAACTCTTGTTATCGAAATAACGCGGAAAAATTGTTTGGCCGACAATTCTCCTATGTCCCCTCGTGCCGGTCAGGAAATTGACAAAGTTTGATCTTTGCCGTCATGTCGGTCCGGCGGCAGCCATTTTATCAAAAAGCAAAATGATATCGCTGCATTCGGTTACAATCCATCGAACCATTACGATTTCTATAAAAACATCCATAATTCGTAACTCTTGTTATCGAAATAACGCGGAATAACTGTTTGGCCGACAATGCTTCTATGTCCCTACGTACCGGTCAGGAGATTGACGAAGTTTCAGCTTTGCGGTCATGTCGGTCCGGCGGGAGCCATTTTATCAAAAAGTAAAATGATATCGCTGCATTCGGTTACAATCCATCGAACCATTACAATTTCTATAAAAACATCCATAATTCGTAACTCTTGTTATAGAAATAACGCGGAATAACTGTTTGGCCGACAATGCTTCTATGTCCCTACGTACCGGTCAGGAGATTGACGAAGTTTCAGCTTTGCGGTCATGTCGGTCCGGCGGGAGCCATTTTATCAAAAAGTAAAATGATATCGCTGCATTCGGTTACAATCCATCGAACCATTACGATTTCTATAAAAACATCCATAATTCGTAACTCCTTTTGTCGAAATAACGCGGAAAAACTGTTTGGCCGACAATACATCTATGTCCCCACGTGCCGGTCGGGAGATTGACAAAGTGTCTGCTTAGCGGTCATGTCGGCCCGGCGGGAGTCATTTTACCAAAAAGTAAAATGATATTCGTGCATTCGATTACAATTCATCGAACCATTACGATTTCTATAAAACCATCCATAATTCGTAACTCTTGTTATCGAAATAACGCGGAATAACTGTTTGGACGACAATGCTTCTATGTCCCTACGTACCGGTCAGGAGATTGACGAAGTTTCAGCTTTGCGGTCATGTCGGTCCGGCGGGAGCCATTTTATCAAAAAGTAAAATGATTTCGCTGCATTCGGTTACAATTCATCGAACCATTACGATTTCTATAAAAACATCCATAATTCGTAACTCCTTTTGTCGAAATAACGCGGAAAAGCTGTTTGGCCGACAATACCTCTATGTCCCCACGTGCCGGTCGGGAGATTGACAAAGTGTCTGCTTTGCGGTCATGTCGGCCCGGCGGGAGCCATTTTACCAAAAAGTAAAATGATATTCGTGCATTCGATTACAATTCGTCGAACCATTACGATTTCTATAAAAACATCCATAATTCGTAACTCTTGTTATCGAAATAACGCGGAATAACTGTTTGGACGACAATTCTCCGATGTCCCCTCGTGCCGGTCAGGAGATTGACAAAGTTTGATCTTTGCCGTCATGTCGGTCCGGCGGCAGCCATTTTATCAAAAAGTAAAATATCGTTACATTCGGTTACAATTCATCGAACCATTACGATTTCTATAAAAACATCCATAATTCGTAACTCTTGTTATCGAAATAACGCGGAATAACTGTTTGGCCGACAATACCTCTATGTCCCCACGTGCCGGTCGGGAGATTGACAAAGTGTCTGCTTTGCGGTCATGTCGGCCCGGCGGGAGCCATTTTACCAAAAAGTAAAATGATATTCCAGCATTCGATTACCATTCGTCGAACCATTACGATTTCTATAAAAATATCCATAATTCGTAACTCTTGTTATCGAAATAACGCGGAAAAATTGTTTGGCCGACAATTCTCCTATGTCCCCTCGTGCCGGTCAGGAAATTGACAAAGTTTGATCTGTGCCGTCATGTCGGTCCGGCGGCAGTCATTTTATCAAAAAGTAAAATGATATCGTTGCATTCGGTTACAATTCATCGAACCATTACGATTTCTATAAAAATATCCATAATTCGTAACTCTGGTTATCGAAATAACGCGGAAAAATTGTTTGGCCGACAATTCTACTATGTCCCCTCGTGCCGATCGGGAAATTGACAAAGTTTGATCTTTGCCGTCATGTCGGTCCGGCGGCAGCCATTTTATCAAAAAGGAAAATGATATCGTTGCATTCGGTTACAATTCATCGAACCATTACGATTTCTATAAAAACATCCATAATTCGTAACTCTTGTTATCGAAAAAACGCGGAATAACTGTTTGGCCGATAATGCTTCTATGTCCCTACGTACCAGTCAGGAGATTGACGAAGTTTCAGCTTTGCGTTCATGTCGGTCCGGCGGGAGCCATTTTATCAAAAAGTAAAATGATATCGCTGCATTCGGTTACAATCCATCGAACCATTACGATTTCTATAAAAATATCCATAATTCGTAACTCTTGTTATCGAAATAACGCGGAAAAATTGTTCGGCCGACAATTCTCCTATGTCCCCTCGTGCTGGTCAGGAGATTGACGAAGTTTCAGCTTTGCGGTCATGTCGGTCCGGTGGTAGCCATTTTATCAAAAAGTAAAATGATATCGTTGCATTCGGTTACAATTCATCGACCCATTACGATTTCTATAAAAACATCCATAATTCGTAACTCTTGTTATCGAAATAACGCGGAATAACTGTTTGGACGACAATTCTCCTATGTCCCCTCGTGCCGGTCGGGAAATTGACAAAGCTTGATCTTTGCCGTCATGTCGGTCCGGCGGCAGCCATTTTATCAAAAAGTAAAATGATATCGTTGCATTCGGTTACAATTCATCGAACCATTACGATTTCTATAAAAACATCCATAATTCGTAACTCTTGTTATCCAAATAAATCGGAATAACTGTTTGGACGACAATGCTTCTATGTCCCTACGTACCGGTCAGGAGATTGACGAAGTTTCAGCTTTGCGGTCATGTCGGTCCGGTGGCAGCCATTTTATCAAAAAGTAAAATGATATCGTTGCATTCGGTTACAATTCATCGAACCATTACGGTTTCTATAAAAACATCCATAATTCGTAACTCTTGTTATCGAAATAACGCGGAATAACTGTTTGGCCGACAATGCTTCTATGTCCCTACGTACCGGTCAGGAGATTGACAAAGTTTGATCTTTGCCGTCATGTCGGTCCTGCGGCAGCCATTTTATCAGAAAGTAAAATATCGTTGCAATCGGTTACAATTCATCGAACCATTACGATTTCTATAAAAACATCCATAATTCGTAACTCTTGTTATAGAAATAACGCGGAATAACTGTTTGGCCGACAATGCTTCTATGTCCCTACGTACCGGTCAGGAGATTGACGAAGTTTCAGCTTTGCGGTCATGTCGGTCCGGCGGGAGCCATTTTATCAAAAAGTAAAATGATATCGCTGCATTCGGTTACAATCCATCGAACCATTACGATTTCTATAAAAACATCCATAATTCGTAACTCCTTTTGTCGAAATAACGCGGAAAAACTGTTTGGCCGACAATACATCTATGTCCCCACGTGCCGGTCGGGAGATTGACAAAGTGTCTGCTTAGCGGTCATGTCGGCCCGGCGGGAGTCATTTTACCAAAAAGTAAAATGATATTCGTGCATTCGATTACAATTCGTCGAACCATTACGATTTCTATAAAAATATCCATAATTCGTAACTCTTGTTATCGAAATAACGCGGAAAAATTGTTTGGCCGACAATTCTCCTATGTCCCCTCGTGCCGGTCAGGAAATTGACAAAGTTTGATCTTTGCCGTCATGTCGGTCCGGCGGCAGCCATTTTATCAAAAAGCAAAATGATATCGCTGCATTCGGTTACAATCCATCGAACCATTACGATTTCTATAAAAACATCCATAATTCGTAACTCTTGTTATCGAAATAACGCGGAATAACTGTTTGGCCGACAATGCTTCTATGTCCCTACGTACCGGTCAGGAGATTGACGAAGTTTCAGCTTTGCGGTCATGTCGGTCCGGCGGGAGCCATTTTATCAAAAAGTAAAATGATATCGCTGCATTCGGTTACAATCCATCGAACCATTACAATTTCTATAAAAACATCCATAATTCGTAACTCTTTTTGTCGAAATAACGCGGAAAAACTGTTTGGCCGACAATACCTCTATGTCCCCACGTGCCGGTCGGGAGATTGTCAAAGTTTGATCTTTGCCGTCATGTCGGTCCGGCGGGAGCCATTTTATCAAAAAGTAAAATGATATCGCTGCATTCGGTTACAATTCGTCGAACCATTACGATTTCTATAAAAACATCCATAATTCGTAACTCTTGTTATCGAAATAACGCGGAATAACTGTTTGGACGACAATTCTCCGATGTCCCCTCGTGCCGGTCAGGAGATTGACAAAGTTTGATCTTTGCCGTCATGTCGGTCCGGCGGCAGCCATTTTATCAAAAAGTAAAATATCGTTACATTCGGTTACAATTCATCGAACCATTACGATTTCTATAAAAACATCCATAATTCGTAACTCTTGTTATCGAAATAACGCGGAATAACTGTTTGGCCGACAATACCTCTATGTCCCCACGTGCCGGTCGGGAGATTGACAAAGTGTCTGCTTTGCGGTCATGTCGGCCCGGCGGGAGCCATTTTACCAAAAAGTAAAATGATATTCCAGCATTCGATTACAATTCGTCGAACCATTACGATTTCTATAAAAATATCCATAATTCGTAACTCTTGTTATCGAAATAACGCGGAAAAATTGTTTGGCCGACAATTCTCCTATGTCCCCTCGTGCCGGTCAGGAAATTGACAAAGTTTGATCTGTGCCGTCATGTCGGTCCGGCGGCAGTCATTTTATCAAAAAGTAAAATGATATCGTTGCATTCGGTTACAATTCATCGAACCATTACGATTTCTATAAAAATATCCATAATTCGTAACTCTGGTTATCGAAATAACGCGGAAAAATTGTTTGGCCGACAATTCTACTATGTCCCCTCGTGCCGATCGGGAAATTGACAAAGTTTGATCTTTGCCGTCATGTCGGTCCGGCGGCAGCCATTTTATCAAAAAGGAAAATGATATCGTTGCATTCGGTTACAATTCATCGAACCATTACGATTTCTATAAAAACATCCATAATTCGTAACTCTTGTTATCGAAAAAACGCGGAATAACTGTTTGGCCGATAATGCTTCTATGTCCCTACGTACCAGTCAGGAGATTGACGAAGTTTCAGCTTTGCGTTCATGTCGGTCCGGCGGGAGCCATTTTATCAAAAAGTAAAATGATATCGCTGCATTCGGTTACAATCCATCGAACCATTACGATTTCTATAAAAATATCCATAATTCGTAACTCTTGTTATCGAAATAACGCGGAAAAATTGTTCGGCCGACAATTCTCCTATGTCCCCTCGTGCTGGTCAGGAGATTGACGAAGTTTCAGCTTTGCGGTCATGTCGGTCCGGTGGTAGCCATTTTATCAAAAAGTAAAATGATATCGTTGCATTCGGTTACAATTCATCGACCCATTACGATTTCTATAAAAACATCCATAATTCGTAACTCTTGTTATCGAAATAACGCGGAATAACTGTTTGGACGACAATTCTCCTATGTCCCCTCGTGCCGGTCGGGAAATTGACAAAGCTTGATCTTTGCCGTCATGTCGGTCCGGCGGCAGCCATTTTATCAAAAAGTAAAATGATATCGTTGCATTCGGTTACAATTCATCGAACCATTACGATTTCTATAAAAACATCCATAATTCGTAACTCTTGTTATCCAAATAAATCGGAATAACTGTTTGGACGACAATGCTTCTATGTCCCTACGTACCGGTCAGGAGATTGACGAAGTTTCAGCTTTGCGGTCATGTCGGTCCGGTGGCAGCCATTTTATCAAAAAGTAAAATGATATCGTTGCATTCGGTTACAATTCATCGAACCATTACGGTTTCTATAAAAACATCCATAATTCGTAACTCTTGTTATCGAAATAACGCGGAATAACTGTTTGGCCGACAATGCTTCTATGTCCCTACGTACCGGTCAGGAGATTGACAAAGTTTGATCTTTGCCGTCATGTCGGTCCTGCGGCAGCCATTTTATCAGAAAGTAAAATATCGTTGCAATCGGTTACAATTCATCGAACCATTACGATTTCTATAAAAACATCCATAATTCGTAACTCTTGTTATAGAAATAACGCGGAATAACTGTTTGGCCGACAATGCTTCTATGTCCCTACGTACCGGTCAGGAGATTGACGAAGTTTCAGCTTTGCGGTCATGTCGGTCCGGCGGGAGCCATTTTATCAAAAAGTAAAATGATATCGCTGCATTCGGTTACAATCCATCGAACCATTACGATTTCTATAAAAACATCCATAATTCGTAACTCCTTTTGTCGAAATAACGCGGAAAAACTGTTTGGCCGACAATACATCTATGTCCCCACGTGCCGGTCGGGAGATTGACAAAGTGTCTGCTTAGCGGTCATGTCGGCCCGGCGGGAGTCATTTTACCAAAAAGTAAAATGATATTCGTGCATTCGATTACAATTCGTCGAACCATTACGATTTCTATAAAAATATCCATAATTCGTAACTCTTGTTATCGAAATAACGCGGAAAAATTGTTTGGCCGACAATTCTCCTATGTCCCCTCGTGCCGGTCAGGAAATTGACAAAGTTTGATCTTTGCCGTCATGTCGGTCCGGCGGCAGCCATTTTATCAAAAAGCAAAATGATATCGCTGCATTCGGTTACAATCCATCGAACCATTACGATTTCTATAAAAACATCCATAATTCGTAACTCTTGTTATCGAAATAACGCGGAATAACTGTTTGGCCGACAATGCTTCTATGTCCCTACGTACCGGTCAGGAGATTGACGAAGTTTCAGCTTTGCGGTCATGTCGGTCCGGCGGGAGCCATTTTATCAAAAAGTAAAATGATATCGCTGCATTCGGTTACAATCCATCGAACCATTACAATTTCTATAAAAACATCCATAATTCGTAACTCTTTTTGTCGAAATAACGCGGAAAAACTGTTTGGCCGACAATACCTCTATGTCCCCACGTGCCGGTCGGGAGATTGTCAAAGTTTGATCTTTGCCGTCATGTCGGTCCGGCGGGAGCCATTTTATCAAAAAGTAAAATGATATCGCTGCATTCGGTTACAATCCATCGAACCATTACAATTTCTATAAAACATCCATAATACGTAACTCTTTTTGTCGAAATAACGCGGAAAAACTGTTTGGCCGACAATTCTACTATGTCCCCTCGTGCCGATAGGGAAATTGACAAAGTTTGGTCTTTGCCGTCATGTCGGTCCGGCGGCAGCCATTTTATCAAAAAGTAAAATATCGTTACATTCGGTTACAATTCATCGAACCATTACGATTTCTATAAAAACATCCATAATTCGTAACTCTTGTTATCGAAATAACGCGGAATAACTGTTTGGCCGACAATACCTCTATGTCCCCACGTGCCGGTCGGGAGATTGACAAAGTGTCTGCTTTGCGGTCATGTCGGCCCGGCGGGAGCCATTTTACCAAAAAGTAAAATGATATTCCAGCATTCGATTACAATTCGTCGAACCATTACGATTTCTATAAAAATATCCATAATTCGTAACTCTTGTTATCGAAATAACGCGGAAAAATTGTTTGGCCGACAATTCTCCTATGTCCCCTCGTGCCGGTCAGGAAATTGACAAAGTTTGATCTGTGCCGTCATGTCGGTCCGGCGGCAGTCATTTTATCAAAAAGTAAAATGATATCGTTGCATTCGGTTACAATTCATCGAACCATTACGATTTCCATAAAAATATCCATAATTCGTAACTCTTGTTATCGAAATAACGCGGAAAAATTGTTTGGCCGACAATTCTACTATGTCCCCTCGTGCCGATCGGGAAATTGACAAAGTTTGATCTTTGCCGCCATGTCGGTCCGGCGGCAGCCATTTTATCAAAAAGGAAAATGATATCGTTGCATTCGGTTACAATTCATCGAACCATTACGATTTCTATAAAAACATCGATAATTCGTAACTCTTGTTATCGAAAAAACGCGGAATAACTGTTTGGCCGATAATGCTTCTATGTCCCTACGTACCAGTCAGGAGATTGACGAAGTTTCAGCTTTGCGTTCATGTCGGTCCGGCGGGAGCCATTTTATCAAAAAGTAAAATGATATCGCTGCATTCGGTTACAATCCATCGAACCATTACGATTTCTATAAAAATATCCATAATTCGTAACTCTTGTTATCGAAATAACGCGGAAAAATTGTTCGGCCGACAATTCTCCTATGTCCCCTCGTGCTGGTCAGGAGATTGACGAAGTTTCAGCTTTGCGGTCATGTCGGTCCGGTGGTAGCCATTTTATCAAAAAGTAAAATGATATCGTTGCATTCGGTTACAATTCATCGAACCATTACGATTTCTATAAAAACATCCATAATTCGTAACTCTTGTTATCGAAATAACGCGGAATAACTGTTTGGACGACAATTCTCCTATGTCCCCTCGTGCCGGTCGGAAAATTGACAAAGCTTGATCTTTGCCGTCATGTCGGTCCGGCGGCAGCCATTTTATCAAAAAGTAAAATGATATCGTTGCATTCGGTTACAATTCATCGAACCATAACGATTTCCATAAAAACATCCATAATTCGTAACTCTTGTTATCGAAATAACGCGGAATAACTGTTTGGCCGACAATGCTTCTATGTCCCTACGTACCGGTCAGGAGATTGACAAAGTTTGATCTTTGCCGTCATGTCGGTCCTGCGGCAGCCATTTTATCAAAAAGTAAAATGATATCGCTGCATTCGGTTACAATCCATCGAACCATTACGATTTCTATAAAAACATCCATAATTCGTAACTCTTGTTATCGAAATAACGCGGAATAACTGTTTGGCCGACAATGCTTCTATGTCCCTACGTACCGGTCAGGAGATTGACGAAGTTTCAGCTTTGCGGTCATGTCGGTCCGGCGGGAGCCATTTTATCAAAAAGTAAAATGATATCGCTGCATTCGGTTACAATCCATCGAACCATTACAATTTCTATAAAAACATCCATAATTCGTAACTCTTTTTGTCGAAATAGCGCGGAAAAACTGTTTGGCCGACAATACCTCTATGTCCCCACGTGCCGGTCGGGAGATTGACAAAGTTTGATCTTTGCCGTCATGTCGGTCCGGCGGGAGCCATTTTATCAAAAAGTAAAATGATATCGCTGCATTCGGTTACAATCCATCGAACCATTACAATTTCTATAAAAACATCCATAATTCGTAACTCTTTTTGTCGAAATAACGCGGAAAAACTGTTTGGCCGACAATTCTACTATGTCCCCTCGTGCCGATAGGGAAATTGACAAAGTTTGATCTTTGCCGTCATGTCGGTCCGGCGGCAGCCATTTTATCAAAAAGTAAAATATCGTTACATTCGGTTACAATTCATCGAACCATTACGATTTCTATAAAAACATCCATAATTCGTAACTCTTTTTGTCGAAATAACGCGGAAAAACTGTTTGGCCGACAATACCTCTATGTCCCCACGTGCCGGTCGGGAGATTGACAAAGTGTCTGCTTAGCGGTCATGTCGGCCCGGCGGGAGTCATTTTACCAAAAAGTAAAATGATATTCGTGCATTCGATTACAATTCGTCGAACCATTACGATTTCTATAAAAATATCCATAATTCGTAACTCTTGTTATCGAAATAACGCGGAAAAATTGTTTGGTCGACAATTCTCGTATGTTCCCTCGTACCGGTCAGGTGATTGACGAAGTTTCAGCTTTGCGGTCATGTCGGTCCGGTGGCAGACATTTTATCAAAAAGTAAAATGATATCGTTGCATTCGGTTACAATTCATCGAACCATTACGATTTCTATAAAAACATCCATAATTCGTAACTCTTGTTACCGCAATAACGCGGAAAAATTGTTTGGCCGACAATTCTACTATGTCCCCTCGTGCCGATCGGGAAATTGACAAAGTTTGATCTTTGCCGTCATGTCGGTCCGGCGGCAGCCATTTTATCAAAAAGTAAAATGATATCGTTGCATTCGGTTCCAATTCATCGAACCATTACGATTTCTATAAAAACATCCATAATTCGTAACTCTTGTTATCGAAATAACGCGGAATAACTGTTTGGACGACAATGCTTCTATGTCCCTACGTACCGGTCAGGAGATTGACGAAGTTTCAGCTTTGCTGTCATGTCGGTCCGGTGGCAGCCATTTTATCAAAAAGTAAAATATCGTTGCATTCGGTTACAATTCATCGAACCATTACGATTTCTATAAAACCATCCATAATTCGTAACTCTTTTTGTCGAAATAACGCGGAAAAACTGTTTGGCCGACAATTCTACTATGTCCCCTCGTGCCGATCGGGAAATTGACAAAGTTTGATCTTTGCCGCCATGTCGGTCCGGCGGCAGCCATTTTATCAAAAAGGAAAATGATATCGTTGCATTCGGTTACAATTCATCGAACCATTACGATTTCTATAAAAACATCCATAATTCGTAACTCTTGTTATCGAAAAAACGCGGAATAACTGTTTGGCCGATAATGCTTCTATGTCCCTACGTACCAGTCAGGAGATTGACGAAGTTTCAGCTTTGCGTTCATGTCGGTCCGGCGGGAGCCATTTTATCAAAAAGTAAAATGATATCGCTGCATTCGGTTACAATCCATCGAACCATTACGATTTCTATAAAAATATCCATAATTCGTAACTCTTGTTATCGAAATAACGCGGAAAAATTGTTCGGCCGACAATTCTCCTATGTCCCCTCGTGCTGGTCAGGAGATTGACGAAGTTTCAGCTTTGCGGTCATGTCGGTCCGGTGGTAGCCATTTTATCAAAAAGTAAAATGATATCGTTGCATTCGGTTACAATTCATCGAACCATTACGATTTCTATAAAAACATCCATAATTCGTAACTCTTGTTATCGAAATAACGCGGAATAACTGTTTGGACGACAATTCTCCTATGTCCCCTCGTGCCGGTCGGGAAATTGACAAAGCTTGATCTTTGCCGTCATGTCGGTCCGGCGGCAGCCATTTTATCAAAAAGTAAAATGATATCGTTGCATTCGGTTACAATTCATCGAACCATAACGATTTCCATAAAAACATCCATAATTCGTAACTCTTGTTATCGAAATAACGCGGAATAACTGTTTGGCCGACAATGCTTCTATGTCCCTACGTACCGGTCAGGAGATTGACAAAGTTTGATCTTTGCCGTCATGTCGGTCCTGCGGCAGCCATTTTATCAAAAAGTAAAATGATATCGCTGCATTCGGTTACAATCCATCGAACCATTACGATTTCTATAAAAACATCCATAATTCGTAACTCTTGTTATCGAAATAACGCGGAATAACTGTTTGGCCGACAATGCTTCTATGTCCCTACGTACCGGTCAGGAGATTGACGAAGTTTCAGCTTTGCGGTCATGTCGGTCCGGCGGGAGCCATTTTATCAAAAAGTAAAATGATATCGCTGCATTCGGTTACAATCCATCGAACCATTACAATTTCTATAAAAACATCCATAATTCGTAACTCTTTTTGTCGAAATAACGCGGAAAAACTGTTTGGCCGACAATACCTCTATGTCCCCACGTGCCGGTCGGGAGATTGACAAAGTTTGATCTTTGCCGTCATGTCGGTCCGGCGGGAGCCATTTTATCAAAAAGTAAAATGATATCGCTGCATTCGGTTACAATCCATCGAACCATTACAATTTCTATAAAAACATCCATAATTCGTAACTCTTTTTGTCGAAATAACGCGGAAAAACTGTTTGGCCGACAATTCTACTATGTCCCCTCGTGCCGATAGGGAAATTGACAAAGTTTGATCTTTGCCGTCATGTCGGTCCGGCGGCAGCCATTTTATCAAAAAGTAAAATATCGTTACATTCGGTTACAATTCATCGAACCATTACGATTTCTATAAAAACATCCATAATTCGTAACTCTTTTTGTCGAAATAACGCGGAAAAACTGTTTGGCCGACAATACCTCTATGTCCCCACGTGCCGGTCGGGAGATTGACAAAGTGTCTGCTTAGCGGTCATGTCGGCCCGGCGGGAGTCATTTGCCAAAAAGTAAAATGATATTCGTGCATTCGATTACAATTCGTCGAACCATTACGATTTCTATAAAAATATCCATAATTCGTAACTCTTGTTATCGAAATAACGCGGAAAAATTGTTTGGTCGACAATTCTCGTATGTTCCCTCGTACCGGTCAGGTGATTGACGAAGTTTCAGCTTTGCGGTCATGTCGGTCCGGTGGCAGACATTTTATCAAAAAGTAAAATGATATCGTTGCATTCGGTTACAATTCATCGAACCATTACGATTTCTATAAAAACATCCATAATTCGTAACTCTTGTTACCGCAATAACGCGGAAAAATTGTTTGGCCGACAATTCTACTATGTCCCCTCGTGCCGATCGGGAAATTGACAAAGTTTGATCTTTGCCGTCATGTCGGTCCGGCGGCAGCCATTTTATCAAAAAGTAAAATGATATCGTTGCATTCGGTTCCAATTCATCGAACCATTACGATTTCTATAAAAACATCCATAATTCGTAACTCTTGTTATCGAAATAACGCGGAATAACTGTTTGGACGACAATGCTTCTATGTCCCTACGTACCGGTCAGGAGATTGACGAAGTTTCAGCTTTGCTGTCATGTCGGTCCGGTGGCAGCCATTTTATCAAAAAGTAAAATATCGTTGCATTCGGTTACAATTCATCGAACCATTACGATTTCTATAAAACCATCCATAATTCGTAACTCTTTTTGTCGAAATAACGCGGAAAAACTGTTTGGCCGACAATACCTCTATGTCCCCTCGTGCCGATCGGGAGATTGACAAAGTGTCTGCTTTGCGGTCATGTCGGCCCGGCGGGAGCCATTTTACCAAAAAGTAAAATGATATTCCAGCATTCGATTTGCAATTCGTCGAACCATTACGATTTCTATAAAAATATCCATAATTCGTAACTCTTGTTATCGAAATAACGCGGAAAAATTGTTTGGCCGACAATTCTCCTATGTCCCCTCGTGCCGGTCAGGAAATTGGCAAAGTTTGATCTTTGCCGTCATGTCGGTCCGGCGGCAGACATTTTATCAAAAAGTAAAATGATATCGTTGCATTCGGTTACAATTCACCGAACCATTACGATTTCTATAAAAATATCCATAATTCGTAACTCTTGTTATCGAAATAACGCGGAAAAATTGTTTGGCCGACAATTCTACTATGTCCCCTCGTGCCGATCGGGAAATTGACAAAGTTTGATCTTTGCCGTCATGTCGGTCCGGCGGCAGCCTTTTTATCAAAAAGTAAAATGATATCGTTGCATTCGGTTACAATTCATCGAACCATTACGATTTCTATAAAACCATCCATAATTCGTAACTCTTGTTATCGAAATAACGCGGAATAACTGTTTGGACGACAATGCTTCTATGTCCCTACCTACCGGTCAGGAGATTGACGAAGTTTCAGCTTTGCGGTCATGTCGGTCCGGTGGCAGCCATTTTATCAAAAAGTAAAATGATATCGTTGCATTCGGTTACAATTCATCGAACCATTACGATTTCTATAAAAACATCCATAATTCGTAACTCTTGTTATCGAAATAACGCGGAATAACTGTTTGGCCGACAATGCTCCTATGTCCCTACGTACCGGTCAGGAGATTGACGAAGTTTCAGCTTTGCGGTCATCGTCGGTCCGGCGGGAGCCATTTTATCAAACAGTAAAATGATTTCGCTGCATTCGATTCCAATTCATCGAACCATTACGATTTCTATAAAAACATCCATAATTCGTAACTCCTTTTGTCGAAATAACGCGGAGAAGCTGTTTGGCCGACAATACCTCTATGTCCCCACGTGCCGGTCGGGAGATTGACAAAGTGTCTGCTTTGCGGTCATGTCGGCCCGGCGGGAGCCATTTTACCAAAAAGTAGAACGATATTCCAGCATTCGATTACAATTCGTCGAACCATTACGATTTCTATAAAAACATCCATAATTCGTAACTCTTGTTATCGAAATAACGCGGAATAACTGTTTGGCCGACAATGCTTCTATGTCCCTACGTACCGGTCAGGAGATTGACGAAGTTTCAGCTTTGCGGTCATATCGGTCCGGCGGGAGCCATTTTATCAAAAAGTAAAATGATATCGCTGCATTCGGTTACAATCCATCGAACCATTACAATTTCTATAAAAACATCCATAATTCGTAACTCTTTTTGTCGAAATAACGCGGAAAAACTGTTTGGCCGACAATACCTCTATGTCCCCACGTGCCGGTCGGGAGATTGACAAAGTGTCTGCTTAGCGGTCATGTCGGCCCGGCGGGAGTCATTTTACCAAAAAGTAAAATGATATTCGTGCATTCGATTACAATTCGTCGAACCATTACGATTTCTATAAAAATATCCATAATTCGTAACTCTTGTTATGGAAATAACGCGGAAAAATTGTTGGCCGACAATTCTCCTATGTCCCATCGTGCCGGTCGGGAAATTGACAAAGTTTGATCTTTGCCGTCATGTCGGTCCGGCGGCAGCCATTTTATCAAAAAGTAAAATGATATCGTTGCATTCTGTTACAATTCATCGAACCATTACGATTTCTATAAAAACATCCATAATTCGTAACCCTTGTTATCGAAATAACGCGGAATAACTGTTTGGACGACAATGCTTCTATGTCCCTACGTACCGGTCAGGAGATTGACGAAGTTTCAGCTTTGCGGTCATCGTCGGTCCGGCGGGAGCCATTTTATCAAAAAGTAAAATGATTTCGTTGCATTCGGTTACAATTCATCGAACCATTACGATTTCTATAAAACCGTCCATAATTCGTAACTCGTTTTGTCGAAATAACGCGGAAAAATTGTTTGGCCGACAATTCTACTATGTCCCCTCGTGCCTATCGGGAAATTGACAAAGTTTGATCTTTGCGGTCATGTCGGTCCGGCGGGGGCCATTTTATAAAAAAGTAAAATGATATCGCTGCATTCGGTTACAATCCATCGAACCATTACGATTTCTATAAAAATATCCATAATTCGTAACTCTTGTTATCGAAATAACGCGGAAAAATTGTTCGGCCGACAATTCTCCTATGTCCCCTCGTGCTGGTCAGGAGATTGACGAAGTTTCAGCTTTGCGGTCATGTCGGTCCGGTGGTAGCCATTTTATCAGAAAGTAAAATATCGTTGCAATCGGTTACAATCCATCGAACCATTACAATTTCTATAAAACCATCCATAATTCGTAACTCTTTTTGTCGAAATAACGCGGAAAAACTGTTTGGCCGACAATACCTCTATGTCCCCTCGTGCCGGTCGGGAAATTGACAAAGCTTGATCTTTGCCGTCATGTCGGTCCGGCGGCAGCCATTTTATCAAAAAGTAAAATGATATCGTTGCATTCGGTTACAATTCATCGAACCATTACGATTTCTATAAAAACATCCATAATTCGTAACTCTTGTTATCCAAATAAAGCGGAATAACTGTTTGGACGACAATGCTTCTATGTCCCTACGTACCGGTCAGGAGATTGACGAAGTTTCAGCTTTGCGGTCATGTCGGTCCGGTGGCAGCCATTTTATCAAAAAGTAAAATGATATCGTTGCATTCGGTTACAATTCATCGAACCATTACGATTTCCATAAAAACATCCATAATTCGTAACTCTTGTTATCGAAATAACGCGGAATAACTGTTTGGCCGACAATGCTTCTATGTCCCTACGTACCGGTCAGGAGATTGACAAAGTTTGATCTTTGCCGTCATGTCGGTCCTGCGGCAGCCATTTTATCAAAAAGTAAAATGATATCGCTGCATTCGGTTACAATCCATCGAACCATTACGATTTCTATAAAAACATCCATAATTCGTAACTCTTGTTATCGAAATAACGCGGAATAACTGTTTGGCCGACAATGCTTCTATGTCCCTACGTACCGGTCAGGAGATTGACGAAGTTTCAGCTTTGCGGTCATGTCGGTCCGGCGGGAGCCATTTTATCAAAAAGTAAAATGATATCGCTGCATTCGGTTACAATCCATCGAACCATTACAATTTCTATAAAAACATCCATAATTCGTAACTCTTTTTGTCGAAATAACGCGGAAAAACTGTTTGGCCGACAATACCTCTATGTCCCCACGTGCCGGTCGGGAGATTGACAAAGTTTGATCTTTGCCGTCATGTCGGTCCGGCGGGAGCCATTTTATCAAAAAGTAAAATGATATCGCTGCATTCGGTTACAATCCATCGAACCATTACAATTTCTATAAAAACATCCATAATTCGTAACTCTTTTTGTCGAAATAACGCGGAAAAACTGTTTGGCCGACAATTCTACTATGTCCCCTCGTGCCGATAGGGAAATTGACAAAGTTTGATCTTTGCCGTCATGTCGGTCCGGCGGCAGCCATTTTATCAAAAAGTAAAATATCGTTACATTCGGTTACAATTCATCGAACCATTACGATTTCTATAAAAACATCCATAATTCGTAACTCTTTTTGTCGAAATAACGCGGAAAAACTGTTTGGCCGACAATACCTCTATGTCCCCACGTGCCGGTCGGGAGATTGACAAAGTGTCTGCTTAGCGGTCATGTCGGCCCGGCGGGAGTCATTTTACCAAAACGTAAAATGATATTCGTGCATTCGATTACAATTCGTCGAACCATTACGATTTCTATAAAAATATCCATAATTCGTAACTCTTGTTATCGAAATAACGCGGAAAAATTGTTTGGTCGACAATTCTCGTATGTCCCCTCGTACCGGTCAGGTGATTGACGAAGTTTCAGCTTTGCGGTCATGTCGGTCCGGTGGCAGACATTTTATCAAAAAGTAAAATGATATCGTTGCATTCGGTTACAATTCATCGAACCATTACGATTTCTATAAAAACATCCATAATTCGTAACTCTTGTTATCGCAATAACGCGGAAAAATTGTTTGGCCGACAATTCTACTATGTCCCCTCGTGCCGATCGGGAAATTGACAAAGTTTGATCTTTGCCGTCATGTCGGTCCGGCGGCAGCCATTTTATCAAAAAGTAAAATGATATCGTTGCATTCGGTTCCAATTCATCGAACCATTACGATTTCTATAAAAACATCCATAATTCGTAACTCTTGTTATCGAAATAACGCGGAATAACTGTTTGGACGACAATGCTTCTATGTCCCTACGTACCGGTCAGGAGATTGACGAAGTTTCAGCTTTGCTGTCATGTCGGTCCGGTGGCAGCCATTTTATCAAAAAGTAAAATATCGTTGCATTCGGTTACAATTCATCGAACCATTACGATTTCTATAAAACCATCCATAATTCGTAACTCTTTTTGTCGAAATAACGCGGAAAAACTGTTTGGTCGACAATACCTCTATGTCCCCTCGTGCCGATCGGGAGATTGACAAAGTGTCTGCTTTGCGGTCATGTCGGCCCGGCGGGAGCCATTTTACCAAAAAGTAAAATGATATTCCAGCATTCGATTTGCAATTCGTCGAACCATTACGATTTCTATAAAAATATCCATAATTCGTAACTCTTGTTATCGAAATAACGCGGAAAAATTGTTTGGCCGACAATTCTCCTATGTCCCCTCGTGCCGGTCAGGAAATTGGCAAAGTTTGATCTTTGCCGTCATGTCGGTCCGGCGGCAGACATTTTATCAAAAAGTAAAATGATATCGTTGCATTCGGTTACAATTCACCGAACCATTACGATTTCTATAAAAATATCCATAATTCGTAACTCTTGTTATCGAAATAACGCGGAAAAATTGTTTGGCCGACAATTCTACTATGTCCCCTCGTGCCGATCGGGAAATTGACAAAGTTTGATCTTTGCCGTCATGTCGGTCCGGCGGCAGCCTTTTTATCAAAAAGTAAAATGATATCGTTGCATTCGGTTACAATTCATCGAACCATTACGATTTCTATAAAACCATCCATAATTCGTAACTCTTGTTATCGAAATAACGCGGAATAACTGTTTGGACGACAATGCTTCTATGTCCCTACCTACCGGTCAGGAGATTGACGAAGTTTCAGCTTTGCGGTCATGTCGGTCCGGTGGCAGCCATTTTATCAAAAAGTAAAATGATATCGTTGCATTCGGTTACAATTCATCGAACCATTACGATTTCTATAAAAACATCCATAATTCGTAACTCTTGTTATCGAAATAACGCGGAATAACTGTTTGGCCGACAATGCTTCTATGTCCCTACGTACCGGTCAGGAGATTGACAAAGTTTGATCTTTGCCATCATGTCGGTCCGGCGGCAGCCATTTTATCAAAAAGTAAAATATCGTTGCATTCGGTTACAATTCATCGAACCATTACGATTTCTATAAAAACATCCATAATTCGTAACTCTTTTTGTCGAAATAACGCGGAAAAACTGTTTGGCCGACAATACCTCTATGTCCCCACGTGCCGGTCGGGAGATTGACAAAGTGTCTGCTTAGCGGTCATGTCGGCCCGGCGGGAGTCATTTTACCAAAACGTAAAATGATATTCGTGCATTCGATTACAATTCGTCGAACCATTACGATTTCTATAAAAATATCCATAATTCGTAACTCTTGTTATCGAAATAACGCGGAAAAATTGTTTGGTCGACAATTCTCGTATGTCCCCTCGTACCGGTCAGGTGATTGACGAAGTTTCAGCTTTGCGGTCATGTCGGTCCGGTGGCAGACATTTTATCAAAAAGTAAAATGATATCGTTGCATTCGGTTACAATTCATCGAACCATTACGATTTCTATAAAAACATCCATAATTCGTAACTCTTGTTATCGCAATAACGCGGAAAAATTGTTTGGCCGACAATTCTACTATGTCCCCTCGTGCCGATCGGGAAATTGACAAAGTTTGATCTTTGCCGTCATGTCGGTCCGGCGGCAGCCATTTTATCAAAAAGTAAAATGATATCGTTGCATTCGGTTCCAATTCATCGAACCATTACGATTTCTATAAAAACATCCATAATTCGTAACTCTTGTTATCGAAATAACGCGGAATAACTGTTTGGACGACAATGCTTCTATGTCCCTACGTACCGGTCAGGAGATTGACGAAGTTTCAGCTTTGCTGTCATGTCGGTCCGGTGGCAGCCATTTTATCAAAAAGTAAAATATCGTTGCATTCGGTTACAATTCATCGAACCATTACGATTTCTATAAAACCATCCATAATTCGTAACTCTTTTTGTCGAAATAACGCGGAAAAACTGTTTGGCCGACAATACCTCTATGTCCCCTCGTGCCGATCGGGAGATTGACAAAGTGTCTGCTTTGCGGTCATGTCGGCCCGGCGGGAGCCATTTTACCAAAAAGTAAAATGATATTCCAGCATTCGATTTGCAATTCGTCGAACCATTACGATTTCTATAAAAATATCCATAATTCGTAACACTTGTTATCGAAATAACGCGGAAAAATTGTTTGGCCGACAATTCTCCTATGTCCCCTCGTGCCGGTCAGGAAATTGGCAAAGTTTGATCTTTGCCGTCATGTCGGTCCGGCGGCAGACATTTTATCAAAAAGTAAAATGATATCGTTGCATTCGGTTACAATTCACCGAACCATTACGATTTCTATAAAAATATCCATAATTCGTAACTCTTGTTATCGAAATAACGCGGAAAAATTGTTTGGCCGACAATTCTACTATGTCCCCTCGTGCCGATCGGGAAATTGACAAAGTTTGATCTTTGCCGTCATGTCGGTCCGGCGGCAGCCTTTTTATCAAAAAGTAAAATGATATCGTTGCATTCGGTTACAATTCATCGAACCATTACGATTTCTATAAAACCATCCATAATTCGTAACTCTTGTTATCGAAATAACGCGGAATAACTGTTTGGACGACAATGCTTCTATGTCCCTACCTACCGGTCAGGAGATTGACGAAGTTTCAGCTTTGCGGTCATGTCGGTCCGGTGGCAGCCATTTTATCAAAAAGTAAAATGATATCGTTGCATTCGGTTACAATTCATCGAACCATTACGATTTCTATAAAAACATCCATAATTCGTAACTCTTGTTATCGAAATAACGCGGAATAACTGTTTGGCCGACAATGCTTCTATGTCCCTACGTACCGGTCAGGAGATTGACAAAGTTTGATCTTTGCCATCATGTCGGTCCGGCGGCAGCCATTTTATCAAAAAGTAAAATATCGTTGCATTCGGTTACAATTCATCGAACCATTACGATTTCTATAAAAACATCCATAATTCGTAACTCTTGTTATCGAAATAACGCGGAATAACTGTTTGGCCGACAATGCTCCTATGTCCCTACGTACCGGTCAGGAGATTGACGAAGTTTCAGCTTTGCGGTCATGTCGGTCCGGCGGGAGCCATTTTATCAAAAAGTAAAATGATATCGTTGCATTCGGTTACAATTCACCGAACCATTACGATTTCTATAAAAATATCCATAATTCGTAACTCTTGTTATCGAAATAACGCGGAAAAATTGTTTGGCCGACAATTCTACTATGTCCCCTCGTGCCGATCGGGAAATTGACAAAGTTTGATCTTTGCCGTCATGTCGGTCCGGCGGCAGCCTTTTTATCAAAAAGTAAAATGATATCGTTGCATTCGGTTACAATTCATCGAACCATTACGATTTCTATAAAACCATCCATAATTCGTAACTCTTGTTATCGAAATAACGCGGAATAACTGTTTGGACGACAATGCTTCTATGTCCCTACCTACCGGTCAGGAGATTGACGAAGTTTCAGCTTTGCGGTCATGTCGGTCCGGTGGCAGCCATTTTATCAAAAAGTAAAATGATATCGTTGCATTCGGTTACAATTCATCGAACCATTACGATTTCTATAAAAACATCCATAATTCGTAACTCTTGTTATCGAAATAACGCGGAATAACTGTTTGGCCGACAATGCTTCTATGTCCCTACGTACCGGTCAGGAGATTGACAAAGTTTGATCTTTGCCATCATGTCGGTCCGGCGGCAGCCATTTTATCAAAAAGTAAAATATCGTTGCATTCGGTTACAATTCATCGAACCATTACGATTTCTATAAAAACATCCATAATTCGTAACTCTTTTTGTCGAAATAACGCGGAAAAACTGTTTGGCCGACAATACCTCTATGTCCCCACGTGCCGGTCGGGAGATTGACAAAGTGTCTGCTTAGCGGTCATGTCGGCCCGGCGGGAGTCATTTTACCAAAACGTAAAATGATATTCGTGCATTCGATTACAATTCGTCGAACCATTACGATTTCTATAAAAATATCCATAATTCGTAACTCTTGTTATCGAAATAACGCGGAAAAATTGTTTGGTCGACAATTCTCGTATGTCCCCTCGTACCGGTCAGGTGATTGACGAAGTTTCAGCTTTGCGGTCATGTCGGTCCGGTGGCAGACATTTTATCAAAAAGTAAAATGATATCGTTGCATTCGGTTACAATTCATCGAACCATTACGATTTCTATAAAAACATCCATAATTCGTAACTCTTGTTATCGCAATAACGCGGAAATATTGTTTGGCCGACAATTCTACTATGTCCCCTCGTGCCGATCGGGAAATTGACAAAGTTTGATCTTTGCCGTCATGTCGGTCCGGCGGCAGCCATTTTATCAAAAAGTAAAATGATATCGTTGCATTCGGTTCCAATTCATCGAACCATTACGATTTCTATAAAAACATCCATAATTCGTAACTCTTGTTATCGAAATAACGCGGAATAACTGTTTGGACGACAATGCTTCTATGTCCCTACGTACCGGTCAGGAGATTGACGAAGTTTCAGCTTTGCTATCATGTCGGTCCGGTGGCAGCCATTTTATCAAAAAGTAAAATATCGTTGCATTCGGTTACAATTCATCGAACCATTACGATTTCTATAAAACCATCCATAATTCGTAACTCTTTTTGTCGAAATAACGCGGAAAAACTGTTTGGCCGACAATACCTCTATGTCCCCTCGTGCCGATCGGGAGATTGACAAAGTGTCTGCTTTGCGGTCATGTCGGCCCGGCGGGAGCCATTTTACCAAAAAGTAAAATGATATTCCAGCATTCGATTTGCAATTCGTCGAACCATTACGATTTCTATAAAAATATCCATAATTCGTAACACTTGTTATCGAAATAACGCGGAAAAATTGTTTGGCCGACAATTCTCCTATGTCCCCTCGTGCCGGTCAGGAAATTGGCAAAGTTTGATCTTTGCCGTCATGTCGGTCCGGCGGCAGACATTTTATCAAAAAGTAAAATGATATCGTTGCATTCGGTTACAATTCACCGAACCATTACGATTTCTATAAAAATATCCATAATTCGTAACTCTTGTTATCGAAATAACGCGGAAAAATTGTTTGGCCGACAATTCTACTATGTCCCCTCGTGCCGATCGAGAAATTGACAAAGTTTGATCTTTGCCGTCATGTCGGTCCGGCGGCAGCCTTTTTATCAAAAAGTAAAATGATATCGTTGCATTCGGTTACAATTCACCGAACCATTACGATTTCTATAAAAATATCCATAATTCGTAACTCTTGTTATCGAAATAACGCGGAAAAATTGTTTGGCCGACAATTCTACTATGTCCCCTCGTGCCGATCGGGAAATTGACAAAGTTTGATCTTTGCCGTCATGTCGGTCCGGCGGCAGCCTTTTTATCAAAAAGTAAAATGATATCGTTGCATTCGGTTACAATTCATCGAACCATTACGATTTCTATAAAACCATCCATAATTCGTAACTCTTGTTATCGAAATAACGCGGAATAACTGTTTGGACGACAATGCTTCTATGTCCCTACCTACCGGTCAGGAGATTGACGAAGTTTCAGCTTTGCGGTCATGTCGGTCCGGTGGCAGCCATTTTATCAAAAAGTAAAATGATATCGTTGCATTCGGTTACAATTCATCGAACCATTACGATTTCTATAAAAACATCCATAATTCGTAACTCTTGTTATCGAAATAACGCGGAATAACTGTTTGGCCGACAATGCTTCTATGTCCCTACGTACCGGTCAGGAGATTGACAAAGTTTGATCTTTGCCATCATGTCGGTCCGGCGGCAGCCATTTTATCAAAAAGTAAAATATCGTTGCATTCGGTTACAATTCATCGAACCATTACGATTTCTATAAAAACATCCATAATTCGTAACTCTTTTTGTCGAAATAACGCGGAAAAACTGTTTGGCCGACAATACCTCTATGTCCCCACGTGCCGGTCGGGAGATTGACAAAGTGTCTGCTTAGCGGTCATGTCGGCCCGGCGGGAGTCATTTTACCAAAACGTAAAATGATATTCGTGCATTCGATTACAATTCGTCGAACCATTACGATTTCTATAAAAATATCCATAATTCGTAACTCTTGTTATCGAAATAACGCGGAAAAATTGTTTGGTCGACAATTCTCGTATGTCCCCTCGTACCGGTCAGGTGATTGACGAAGTTTCAGCTTTGCGGTCATGTCGGTCCGGTGGCAGACATTTTATCAAAAAGTAAAATGATATCGTTGCATTCGGTTACAATTCATCGAACCATTACGATTTCTATAAAAACATCCATAATTCGTAACTCTTGTTATCGCAATAACGCGGAAAAATTGTTTGGCCGACAATTCTACTATGTCCCCTCGTGCCGATCGGGAAATTGACAAAGTTTGATCTTTGCCGTCATGTCGGTCCGGCGGCAGCCATTTTATCAAAAAGTAAAATGATATCGTTGCATTCGGTTCCAATTCATCGAACCATTACGATTTCTATAAAAACATCCATAATTCGTAACTCTTGTTATCGAAATAACGCGGAATAACTGTTTGGACGACAATGCTTCTATGTCCCTACGTACCGGTCAGGAGATTGACGAAGTTTCAGCTTTGCTGTCATGTCGGTCCGGTGGCAGCCATTTTATCAAAAAGTAAAATATCGTTGCATTCGGTTACAATTCATCGAACCATTACGATTTCTATAAAACCATCCATAATTCGTAACTCTTTTTGTCGAAATAACGCGGAAAAACTGTTTGGCCGACAATACCTCTATGTCCCCTCGTGCCGATCGGGAGATTGACAAAGTGTCTGCTTTGCGGTCATGTCGGCCCGGCGGGAGCCATTTTACCAAAAAGTAAAATGATATTCCAGCATTCGATTTGCAATTCGTCGAACCATTACGATTTCTATAAAAATATCCATAATTCGTAACACTTGTTATCGAAATAACGCGGAAAAATTGTTTGGCCGACAATTCTCCTATGTCCCCTCGTGCCGGTCAGGAAATTGGCAAAGTTTGATCTTTGCCGTCATGTCGGTCCGGCGGCAGACATTTTATCAAAAAGTAAAATGATATCGTTGCATTCGGTTACAATTCACCGAACCATTACGATTTCTATAAAAATATCCATAATTCGTAACTCTTGTTATCGAAATAACGCGGAAAAATTGTTTGGCCGACAATTCTACTATGTCCCCTCGTGCCGATCGGGAAATTGACAAAGTTTGATCTTTGCCGTCATGTCGGTCCGGCGGCAGCCTTTTTATCAAAAAGTAAAATGATATCGTTGCATTCGGTTACAATTCATCGAACCATTACGATTTCTATAAAACCATCCATAATTCGTAACTCTTGTTATCGAAATAACGCGGAATAACTGTTTGGACGACAATGCTTCTATGTCCCTACCTACCGGTCAGGAGATTGACGAAGTTTCAGCTTTGCGGTCATGTCGGTCCGGTGGCAGCCATTTTATCAAAAAGTAAAATGATATCGTTGCATTCGGTTACAATTCATCGAACCATTACGATTTCTATAAAAACATCCATAATTCGTAACTCTTGTTATCGAAATAACGCGGAATAACTGTTTGGCCGACAATGCTTCTATGTCCCTACGTACCGGTCAGGAGATTGACAAAGTTTGATCTTTGCCATCATGTCGGTCCGGCGGCAGCCATTTTATCAAAAAGTAAAATATCGTTGCATTCGGTTACAATTCATCGAACCATTACGATTTCTATAAAAACATCCATAATTCGTAACTCTTGTTATCGAAATAACGCGGAATAACTGTTTGGCCGACAATGCTCCTATGTCCCTACGTACCGGTCAGGAGATTGACGAAGTTTCAGCTTTGCGGTCATCGTCGGTCCGGCGGGAGCCATTTTATCAAAAAGTAAAATGATTTCGCTGCATTCGGTTACAATTCATCGAACCATTACAATTTCTATAAAAACATCCATAATTCGTAACTCCTTTTGTCGAAATAACGCGGAAAAGCTGTTTGGCCGACAATACCTCTATGTCCCCACGTGCCGGTCGGGAGATTGACAAAGTGTCTGCTTTGCGGTCATGTCGGCCCGGCGGGAGCCATTTTACCAAAAGTAGAATGATATTCCAGCATTCGATTACAATTCGTCGAACCATTACGATTTCTATAAAAATATCCATAATTCGTAACTCTTGTTATCGAAATAACGCGGAAAAATTGTTTGGCCGACAATTCTCCTATGTCCCCTCGTGCCGGTCAGGAAATTGACAAAGTTTGATCTTTGCCGTCATGTCGGTCCGGCGGCAGCCATTTTATCAAAAAGTAAAATGATATCGCTGCATTCGGTTACAATCCATCGAACCATTACGATTTCTATAAAAACATCCATAATTCGTAACTCTTGTTATCGAAATAACGCGGAATAACTGTTTGGCCGACAATGCTCCTATGTCCCTACGTACCGGTCAGGAGATTGACGAAGTTTCAGCTTTGCGGTCATCGTCGGTCCGGCGGGAGCCATTTTATCAAAAAGTAAAATGATTTCGCTGCATTCGGTTCCAATTCATCGAACCATTACGATTTCTATAAAAACATCCATAATTCGTAACTCTTGTTATCGAAATAACGCGGAATAACTGTTTGGCCGACAATGCTCCTATGTCCCTACGTACCGGTCAGGAGATTGACGAAGTTTCAGCTTTGCGGTCATCGTCGGTCCGGCGGGAACCATTTTATCAAACAGTAAAATGATTTCGCTGCATTCGATTCCAATTCATCGAACCATTACGATTTCTATAAAAACATCCATAATTCGTAACTCCTTTTGTCGAAATAACGCGGAGAAGCTGTTTGGCCGACAATACCTCTATGTCCCCACGTGCCGGTCGGGAGATTGACAAAGTGTCTGCTTTGCGGTCATGTCGGCCCGGCGGGAGCCATTTTACCAAAAAGTAGAACGATATTCCAGCATTCGATTACAATTCGTCGAACCATTACGATTTCTATAAAAACATCCATAATTCGTAACTCTTGTTATCGAAATAACGCGGAATAACTGTTTGGCCGACAATGCTTCTATGTCCCTACGTACCGGTCAGGAGATTGACGAAGTTTCAGCTTTGCGGTCATATCGGTCCGGCGGGAGCCATTTTATCAAAAAGTAAAATGATATCGCTGCATTCGGTTACAATCCATCGAACCATTACAATTTCTATAAAAACATCCATAATTCGTAACTCTTTTTGTCGAAATAACGCGGAAAAACTGTTTGGCCGACAATACCTCTATGTCCCCACGTGCCGGTCGGGAGATTGACAAAGTGTCTGCTTAGCGGTCATGTCGGCCCGGCGGGAGTCATTTTACCAAAAAGTAAAATGATATTCGTGCATTCGATTACAATTCGTCGAACCATTACGATTTCTATAAAAATATCCATAATTCGTAACTCTTGTTATGGAAATAACGCGGAAAAATTGTTTGGCCGACAATTCTCCTATGTCCCATCGTGCCGGTCGGGAAATTGACAAAGTTTGATCTTTGCCGTCATGTCGGTCCGGCGGCAGCCATTTTATCAAAAAGTAAAATGATATCGTTGCATTCTGTTACAATTCATCGAACCATTACGATTTCTATAAAAACATCCATAATTCGTAACCCTTGTTATCGAAATAACGCGGAATAACTGTTTGGACGACAATGCTTCTATGTCCCTACGTACCGGTCAGGAGATTGACGAAGTTTCAGCTTTGCGGTCATCGTCGGTCCGGCGGGAGCCATTTTATCAAAAAGTAAAATGATTTCGTTGCATTCGGTTACAATTCATCGAACCATTACGATTTCTATAAAACCGTCCATAATTCGTAACTCGTTTTGTCGAAATAACGCGGAAAAATTGTTTGGCCGACAATTCTACTATGTCCCCTCGTGCCTATCGGGAAATTGACAAAGTTTGATCTTTGCCGTCATGTCGGTCCTGCGGCAGCCATTTTATCAGAAAGTAAAATATCGTTGCAATCGGTTACAATCCATCGAACCATTACAATTTCTATAAAACCATCCATAATTCGTAACTCTTTTTGTCGAAATAACGCGGAAAAACTGTTTGGCCGACAATACCTCTATGTCCCCACGTGCCGGTCGGGAGATTGACAAAGTGTCTGCTTTGCGGTCATGTCGGCCCGGCGGGAGTCATTTTACCAAAAAGAAAAATGATATTCCAGCATTCGATTACCATTCGTCGAACCATTACGATTTCTATAAAAATATCCATAATTCGTCACTCTTGTTATCGAAATAACGCGGAAAAATTGTTTGGCCGACAATACCTCTATGTCCCCACGTGCCGGTCGAGAGATTGACAAAGTGTCTGCTTAGCGGTCATGTCGGCCCGGCGGGAGTCATTTTACCAAAAAGTAAAATGATATTCGTGCATTCGATTACAATTCGTCGAACCATTACGATTTCTATAAAAATATCCATAATTCGTAACTCTTGTTATGGAAATAACGCGGAAAAATTGTTTGGCCGACAATTCTCCTATGTCCCCTCGTGCCGGTCGGGAAATTGACAAAGTTTGATCTTTGCCGTCATGTCGGTCCGGCGCCAGCCATTTTATCAAAAAGTAAAATGATATCGTTGCATTCGGTTACAATTCACCGAACCATTACGATTTCTATAAAAATATCCATAATTCGTAACTCTTGTTATCGAAATAACGCGGAAAAATTGTTTGGCCGACAATTCTACTATGTCCCCTCGTGCCGATCGGGAAATTGACAAAGTTTGATCTTTGCCGTCATGTCGGTCCGGCGGCAGCCTTTTTATCAAAAAGTAAAATGATATCGTTGCATTCGGTTACAATTCATCGAACCATTACGATTTCTATAAAACCATCCATAATTCGTAACTCTTGTTATCGAAATAACGCGGAATAACTGTTTGGACGACAATGCTTCTATGTCCCTACCTACCGGTCAGGAGATTGACGAAGTTTGAGCTTTGCGGTCATGTCGGTCCGGTGGCAGCCATTTTATCAAAAAGTAAAATGATATCGTTGCATTCGGTTACAATTCATCGACCCATTACGATTTCTATAAAAACATCCATAATTCGTAACTCTTGTTATCGAAATAACGCGGAATAACTGTTTGGCCGACAATGCTTCTATGTCCCTACGTACCGGTCAGGAGATTGACAAAGTTTGATCTTTGCCATCATGTCGGTCCGGCGGCAGCCATTTTATCAAAAAGTAAAATATCGTTGCATTCGGTTACAATTCATCGAACCATTACGATTTCTATAAAACCATCCATAATTCGTAACTCTTTTTGTCGAAATAACGCGGAAAAACTGTTTGGCCGACAATACCTCTATGTCCCCTCGTGCCGATCGGGAGATTGACAAAGTGTCTGCTTTGCGGTCATGTCGGCCCGGCGGGAGCCATTTTACCAAAAAGTAAAATGATATTCCAGCATTCGATTTGCAATTCGTCGAACCATTACGATTTCTATAAAAATATCCATAATTCGTAACACTTGTTATCGAAATAACGCGGAAAAATTGTTTGGCCGACAATTCTCCTATGTCCCCTCGTGCCGGTCAGGAAATTGGCAAAGTTTGATCTTTGCCGTCATGTCGGTCCGGCGGCAGACATTTTATCAAAAAGTAAAATGATATCGTTGCATTCGGTTACAATTCACCGAACCATTACGATTTCTATAAAAATATCCATAATTCGTAACTCTTGTTATCGAAATAACGCGGAAAAATTGTTTGGCCGACAATTCTACTATGTCCCCTCGTGCCGATCGGGAAATTGACAAAGTTTGATCTTTGCCGTCATGTCGGTCCGGCGGCAGCCTTTTTATCAAAAAGTAAAATGATATCATTGCATTCGGTTACAATTCATCGAACCATTACGATTTCTATAAAACCATCCATAATTCGTAACTCTTGTTATCGAAATAACGCGGAATAACTGTTTGGACGACAATGCTTCTATGTCCCTACCTACCGGTCAGGAGATTGACGAAGTTTCAGCTTTGCGGTCATGTCGGTCCGGTGGCAGCCATTTTATCAAAAAGTAAAATGATATCGTTGCATTCGGTTACAATTCATCGAACCATTACGATTTCTATAAAAACATCCATAATTCGTAACTCTTGTTATCGAAATAACGCGGAATAACTGTTTGGACGACAATGCTTCTATGTCCCTACCTACCGGTCAGGAGATTGACGAAGTTTCAGCTTTGCGGTCATGTCGGTCCGGTGGCAGCCATTTTATCAAAAAGTAAAATGATATCGTTGCATTCGGTTACAATTCATCGAACCATTACGATTTCTATAAAAACATCCATAATTCGTAACTCTTGTTATCGAAATAACGCGGAATAACTGTTTGGCCGACAATGCTTCTATGTCCCTACGTACCGGTCAGGAGATTGACAAAGTTTGATCTTTGCCATCATGTCGGTCCGGCGGCAGCCATTTTATCAAAAAGTAAAATATCGTTGCATTCGATTACAATTCATCGAACCATTACGATTTCTATAAAAACATCCATAATTCGTAACTCTTGTTATCGAAATAACGCGGAATAACTGTTTGGCCGACAATGCTCCTATGTCCCTACGTACCGGTCAGGAGATTGACGAAGTTTCAGCTTTGCGGTCATGTCGGTCCGGCGGGAGCCATTTTATCAAAAAGTAAAATGATATCGTTGCATTCGGTTACAATTCACCGAACCATTACGATTTCTATAAAAATATCCATAATTCGTAACTCTTGTTATCGAAATAACGCGGAAAAATTGTTTGGCCGACAATTCTACTATGTCCCCTCGTGCCGATCGGGAAATTGACAAAGTTTGATCTTTGCCGTCATGTCGGTCCGGCGGCAGCCTTTTTATCAAAAAGTAAAATGATATCGTTGCATTCGGTTACAATTCATCGAACCATTACGATTTCTATAAAAACATCCATAATTCGTAACTCTTGTTATCGAAATAACGCGGAATAACTGTTTGGCCGACAATGCTTCTATGTCCCTACGTACCGGTCAGGAGATTGACAAAGTTTGATCTTTGCCATCATGTCGGTCCGGCGGCAGCCATTTTATCAAAAAGTAAAATATCGTTGCATTCGGTTACAATTCATCGAACCATTACGATTTCTATAAAAACATCCATAATTCGTAACTCTTTTTGTCGAAATAACGCGGAAAAACTGTTTGGCCGACAATACCTCTATGTCCCCACGTGCCGGTCGGGAGATTGACAAAGTGTCTGCTTAGCGGTCATGTCGGCCCGGCGGGAGTCATTTTACCAAAACGTAAAATGATATTCGTGCATTCGATTACAATTCGTCGAACCATTACGATTTCTATAAAAATATCCATAATTCGTAACTCTTGTTATCGAAATAACGCGGAAAAATTGTTTGGTCGACAATTCTCGTATGTCCCCTCGTACCGGTCAGGTGATTGACGAAGTTTCAGCTTTGCGGTCATGTCGGTCCGGTGGCAGACATTTTATCAAAAAGTAAAATGATATCGTTGCATTCGGTTACAATTCATCGAACCATTACGATTTCTATAAAAACATCCATAATTCGTAACTCTTGTTATCGCAATAACGCGGAAAAATTGTTTGGCCGACAATTCTACTATGTCCCCTCGTGCCGATCGGGAAATTGACAAAGTTTGATCTTTGCCGTCATGTCGGTCCGGCGGCAGCCATTTTATCAAAAAGTAAAATGATATCGTTGCATTCGGTTCCAATTCATCGAACCATTACGATTTCTATAAAAACATCCATAATTCGTAACTCTTGTTATCGAAATAACGCGGAATAACTGTTTGGACGACAATGCTTCTATGTCCCTACGTACCGGTCAGGAGATTGACGAAGTTTCAGCTTTGCTGTCATGTCGGTCCGGTGGCAGCCATTTTATCAAAAAGTAAAATATCGTTGCATTCGGTTACAATTCATCGAACCATTACGATTTCTATAAAACCATCCATAATTCGTAACTCTTTTTGTCGAAATAACGCGGAAAAACTGTTTGGCCGACAATACCTCTATGTCCCCTCGTGCCGATCGGGAGATTGACAAAGTGTCTGCTTTGCGGTCATGTCGGCCCGGCGGGAGCCATTTTACCAAAAAGTAAAATGATATTCCAGCATTCGATTTGCAATTCGTCGAACCATTACGATTTCTATAAAAATATCCATAATTCGTAACACTTGTTATCGAAATAACGCGGAAAAATTGTTTGGCCGACAATTCTCCTATGTCCCCTCGTGCCGGTCAGGAAATTGGCAAAGTTTGATCTTTGCCGTCATGTCGGTCCGGCGGCAGACATTTTATCAAAAAGTAAAATGATATCGTTGCATTCGGTTACAATTCACCGAACCATTACGATTTCTATAAAAATATCCATAATTCGTAACTCTTGTTATCGAAATAACGCGGAAAAATTGTTTGGCCGACAATTCTACTATGTCCCCTCGTGCCGATCGGGAAATTGACAAAGTTTGATCTTTGCCGTCATGTCGGTCCGGCGGCAGCCTTTTTATCAAAAAGTAAAATGATATCGTTGCATTCGGTTACAATTCATCGAACCATTACGATTTCTATAAAACCATCCATAATTCGTAACTCTTGTTATCGAAATAACGCGGAATAACTGTTTGGACGACAATGCTTCTATGTCCCTACCTACCGGTCAGGAGATTGACGAAGTTTCAGCTTTGCGGTCATGTCGGTCCGGTGGCAGCCATTTTATCAAAAAGTAAAATGATATCGTTGCATTCGGTTACAATTCATCGAACCATTACGATTTCTATAAAAACATCCATAATTCGTAACTCTTGTTATCGAAATAACGCGGAATAACTGTTTGGCCGACAATGCTTCTATGTCCCTACGTACCGGTCAGGAGATTGACAAAGTTTGATCTTTGCCATCATGTCGGTCCGGCGGCAGCCATTTTATCAAAAAGTAAAATATCGTTGCATTCGGTTACAATTCATCGAACCATTACGATTTCTATAAAAACATCCATAATTCGTAACTCTTGTTATCGAAATAACGCGGAATAACTGTTTGGCCGACAATGCTCCTATGTCCCTACGTACCGGTCAGGAGATTGACGAAGTTTCAGCTTTGCGGTCATCGTCGGTCCGGCGGGAGCCATTTTATCAAAAAGTAAAATGATTTCGCTGCATTCGGTTACAATTCATCGAACCATTACAATTTCTATAAAAACATCCATAATTCGTAACTCCTTTTGTCGAAATAACGCGGAAAAGCTGTTTGGCCGACAATACCTCTATGTCCCCACGTGCCGGTCGGGAGATTGACAAAGTGTCTGCTTTGCGGTCATGTCGGCCCGGCGGGAGCCATTTTACCAAAAGTAGAATGATATTCCAGCATTCGATTACAATTCGTCGAACCATTACGATTTCTATAAAAATATCCATAATTCGTAACTCTTGTTATCGAAATAACGCGGAAAAATTGTTTGGCCGACAATTCTCCTATGTCCCCTCGTGCCGGTCAGGAAATTGACAAAGTTTGATCTTTGCCGTCATGTCGGTCCGGCGGCAGCCATTTTATCAAAAAGTAAAATGATATCGCTGCATTCGGTTACAATCCATCGAACCATTACGATTTCTATAAAAACATCCATAATTCGTAACTCTTGTTATCGAAATAACGCGGAAAAATTGTTTGGCCGACAATTCTCCTATGTCCCCTCGTGCCGGTCAGGAAATTGACAAAGTTTGATCTTTGCCGTCATGTCGGTCCGGCGGCAGCCATTTTATCAAAAAGTAAAATGATATCGTTGCATTCTGTTACAATTCATCGAACCATTACGATTTCTATAAAAACATCCATAATTCGTAACTCTTGTTATCGAAATAACGCGGAATAACTGTTTGGCCGACAATGCTCCTATGTCCCTACGTACCGGTCAGGAGATTGACGAAGTTTCAGCTTTGCGGTCATCGTCGGTCCGGCGGGAGCCATTTTATCAAAAAGTAAAATGATTTCGCTGCATTCGGTTCCAATTCATCGAACCATTACGATTTCTATAAAAACATCCATAATTCGTAACTCTTGTTATCGAAATAACGCGGAATAACTGTTTGGCCGACAATGCTCCTATGTCCCTACGTACCGGTCAGGAGATTGACGAAGTTTCAGCTTTGCGGTCATCGTCGGTCCGGCGGGAACCATTTTATCAAACAGTAAAATGATTTCGCTGCATTCGATTCCAATTCATCGAACCATTACGATTTCTATAAAAACATCCATAATTCGTAACTCCTTTTGTCGAAATAACGCGGAGAAGCTGTTTGGCCGACAATACCTCTATGTCCCCACGTGCCGGTCGGGAGATTGACAAAGTGTCTGCTTTGCGGTCATGTCGGCCCGGCGGGAGCCATTTTACCAAAAAGTAGAACGATATTCCAGCATTCGATTACAATTCGTCGAACCATTACGATTTCTATAAAAACATCCACAATTCGTAACTCTTGTTATCGAAATAACGCGGAATAACTGTTTGGCCGACAATGCTTCTATGTCCCTACGTACCGGTCAGGAGATTGACGAAGTTTCAGCTTTGCGGTCATATCGGTCCGGCGGGAGCCATTTTATCAAAAAGTAAAATGATATCGCTGCATTCGGTTACAATCCATCGAACCATTACAATTTCTATAAAAACATCCATAATTCGTAACTCTTTTTGTCGAAATAACGCGGAAAAACTGTTTGGCCGACAATACCTCTATGTCCCCACGTGCCGGTCGGGAGATTGACAAAGTGTCTGCTTAGCGGTCATGTCGGCCCGGCGGGAGTCATTTTACCAAAAAGTAAAATGATATTCGTGCATTCGATTACAATTCGTCGAACCATTACGATTTCTATAAAAATATCCATAATTCGTAACTCTTGTTATGGAAATAACGCGGAAAAATTGTTTGGCCGACAATTCTCCTATGTCCCATCGTGCCGGTCGGGAAATTGACAAAGTTTGATCTTTGCCGTCATGTCGGTCCGGCGGCAGCCATTTTATCAAAAAGTAAAATGATATCGTTGCATTCTGTTACAATTCATCGAACCATTACGATTTCTATAAAAACATCCATAATTCGTAACCCTTGTTATCGAAATAACGCGGAATAACTGTTTGGACGACAATGCTTCTATGTCCCTACGTACCGGTCAGGAGATTGACGAAGTTTCAGCTTTGCGGTCATCGTCGGTCCGGCGGGAGCCATTTTATCAAAAAGTAAAATGATTTCGTTGCATTCGGTTACAATTCATCGAACCATTACGATTTCTATAAAACCGTCCATAATTCGTAACTCGTTTTGTCGAAATAACGCGGAAAAATTGTTTGGCCGACAATTCTACTATGTCCCCTCGTGCCTATCGGGAAATTGACAAAGTTTGATCTTTGCCGTCATGTCGGTCCTGCGGCAGCCATTTTATCAGAAAGTAAAATATCGTTGCAATCGGTTACAATCCATCGAACCATTACAATTTCTATAAAACCATCCATAATTCGTAACTCTTTTTGTCGAAATAACGCGGAAAAACTGTTTGGCCGACAATACCTCTATGTCCCCACGTGCCGGTCGGGAGATTGACAAAGTGTCTGCTTTGCGGTCATGTCGGCCCGGCGGGAGTCATTTTACCAAAAAGAAAAATGATATTCCAGCATTCGATTACCATTCGTCGAACCATTACGATTTCTATAAAAGTATCCATAATTCGTCACTCTTGTTATCGAAATAACGCGGAAAAATTGTTTGGCCGACAATACCTCTATGTCCCCACGTGCCGGTCGGGAGATTGACAAAGTGTCTGCTTAGCGGTCATGTCGGCCCGGCGGGAGTCATTTTACCAAAAAGTAAAATGATATTCGTGCATTCGATTACAATTCGTCGAACCATTACGATTTCTATAAAAATATCCATAATTCGTAACTCTTGTTATGGAAATAACGCGGAAAAATTGTTTGGCCGACAATTCTCCTATGTCCCCTCGTGCCGGTCGGGAAATTGACAAAGTTTGATCTTTGCCGTCATGTCGGTCCGGCGCCAGCCATTTTATCAAAAAGTAAAATGATATCGTTGCATTCGGTTACAATTCACCGAACCATTACGATTTCTATAAAAATATCCATAATTCGTAACTCTTGTTATCGAAATAACGCGGAAAAATTGTTTGGCCGACAATTCTACTATGTCCCCTCGTGCCGATCGGGAAATTGACAAAGTTTGATCTTTGCCGTCATGTCGGTCCGGCGGCAGCCTTTTTATCAAAAAGTAAAATGATATCGTTGCATTCGGTTACAATTCATCGAACCATTACGATTTCTATAAAACCATCCATAATTCGTAACTCTTGTTATCGAAATAACGCGGAATAACTGTTTGGACGACAATGCTTCTATGTCCCTACCTACCGGTCAGGAGATTGACGAAGTTTGAGCTTTGCGGTCATGTCGGTCCGGTGGCAGCCATTTTATCAAAAAGTAAAATGATATCGTTGCATTCGGTTACAATTCATCGACCCATTACGATTTCTATAAAAACATCCATAATTCGTAACTCTTGTTATCGAAATAACGCGGAATAACTGTTTGGCCGACAATGCTTCTATGTCCCTACGTACCGGTCAGGAGATTGACAAAGTTTGATCTTTGCCATCATGTCGGTCCGGCGGCAGCCATTTTATCAAAAAGTAAAATATCGTTGCATTCGGTTACAATTCATCGAACCATTACGATTTCTATAAAAACATCCATAATTCGTAACTCTTGTTATCGAAATAACGCGGAATAACTGTTTGGCCGACAATGCTCCTATGTCCCTACGTACCGGTCAGGAGATTGACGAAGTTTCAGCTTTGCGGTCATCGTCGGTCCGGCGGGAGCCATTTTATCAAAAAGTAAAATGATTTCGCTGCATTCGGTTACAATTCATCGAACCATTACAATTTCTATAAAAACATCCATAATTCGTAACTCCATTTGTCGAAATAACGCGGAAAAGCTGTTTGGCCGACAATACCTCTATGTCCCCACGTGCCGGTCGGGAGATTGACAAAGTGTCTGCTTTGCGGTCATGTCGGCCCGGCGGGAGCCATTTTACCAAAAGTAGAATGATATTCCAGCATTCGATTACAATTCGTCGAACCATTACGATTTCTATAAAAATATCCATAATTCGTAACTCTTGTTATCGAAATAACGCGGAAAAATTGTTTGGCCGACAATTCTCCTATGTCCCCTCGTGCCGGTCAGGAAATTGACAAAGTTTGATCTTTGCCGTCATGTCGGTCCGGCGGCAGCCATTTTATCAAAAAGTAAAATGATATCGCTGCATTCGGTTACAATCCATCGAACCATTACGATTTCTATAAAAACATCCATAATTCGTAACTCTTGTTATCGAAATAACGCGGAAAAATTGTTTGGCCGACAATTCTCCTATGTCCCCTCGTGCCGGTCAGGAAATTGACAAAGTTTGATCTTTGCCGTCATGTCGGTCCGGCGGCAGCCATTTTATCAAAAAGTAAAATGATATCGTTGCATTCTGTTACAATTCATCGAACCATTACGATTTCTATAAAAACATCCATAATTCGTAACTCTTGTTATCGAAATAACGCGGAATAACTGTTTGGCCGACAATGCTCCTATGTCCCTACGTACCGGTCAGGAGATTGACGAAGTTTCAGCTTTGCGGTCATCGTCGGTCCGGCGGGAGCCATTTTATCAAAAAGTAAAATGATTTCGCTGCATTCGGTTCCAATTCATCGAACCATTACGATTTCTATAAAAACATCCATAATTCGTAACTCTTGTTATCGAAATAACGCGGAATAACTGTTTGGCCGACAATGCTCCTATGTCCCTACGTACCGGTCAGGAGATTGACGAAGTTTCAGCTTTGCGGTCATCGTCGGTCCGGCGGGAGCCATTTTATCAAACAGTAAAATGATTTCGCTGCATTCGATTCCAATTCATCGAACCATTACGATTTCTATAAAAACATCCATAATTCGTAACTCCTTTTGTCGAAATAACGCGGAGAAGCTGTTTGGCCGACAATACCTCTATGTCCCCACGTGCCGGTCGGGAGATTGACAAAGTGTCTGCTTTGCGGTCATGTCGGCCCGGCGGGAGCCATTTTACCAAAAAGTAGAACGATATTCCAGCATTCGATTACAATTCGTCGAACCATTACGATTTCTATAAAAACATCCATAATTCGTAACTCTTGTGACCGAAATAACGCGGAATAACTGTTTGGCCGACAATGCTTCTATGTCCCTACGTACCGGTCAGGAGATTGACGAAGTTTCAGCTTTGCGGTCATATCGGTCCGGCGGGAGCCATTTTATCAAAAAGTAAAATGATATCGCTGCATTCGGTTACAATCCATCGAACCATTACAATTTCTATAAAAACATCCATAATTCGTAACTCTTTTTGTCGAAATAACGCGGAAAAACTGTTTGGCCGACAATACCTCTATGTCCCCACGTGCCGGTCGGGAGATTGACAAAGTGTCTGCTTAGCGGTCATGTCGGCCCGGCGGGAGTCATTTTACCAAAAAGTAAAATGATATTCGTGCATTCGATTACAATTCGTCGAACCATTACGATTTCTACAAAAATATCCATAATTCGTAACTCTTGTTATGGAAATAACGCGGAAAAATTGTTTGGCCGACAATTCTCCTATGTCCCATCGTGCCGGTCGGGAAATTGACAAAGTTTGATCTTTGCCGTCATGTCGGTCCGGCGGCAGCCATTTTATCAAAAAGTAAAATGATATCGTTGCATTCTGTTACAATTCATCGAACCATTACGATTTCTATAAAAACATCCATAATTCGTAACCCTTGTTATCGAAATAACGCGGAATAACTGTTTGGACGACAATGCTTCTATGTCCCTACGTACCGGTCAGGAGATTGACGAAGTTTCAGCTTTGCGGTCATCGTCGGTCCGGCGGGAGCCATTTTATCAAAAAGTAAAATGATTTCGTTGCATTCGGTTACAATTCATCGAACCATTACGATTTCTATAAAACCATCCATAATTCGTAACTCTTGTTATCGAAATAACGCGGAATAACTGTTTGGACGACAATGCTTCTATGTCCCTACCTACCGGTCAGGAGATTGACGAAGTTTGAGCTTTGCGGTCATGTCGGTCCGGTGGCAGCCATTTTATCAAAAAGTAAAATGGTATCGTTGCATTCGGTTACAATTCATCGACCCATTACGATTTCTATAAAAACATCCATAATTCGTAACTCTTGTTATCGAAATAACGCGGAATAACTGTTTGGCCGACAATGCTTCTATGTCCCTACGTACCGGTCAGGAGATTGACAAAGTTTGATCTTTGCCATCATGTCGGTCCGGCGGCAGCCATTTTATCAAAAAGTAAAATATCGTTGCATTCGGTTACAATTCATCGAACCATTACGATTTCTATAAAAACATCCATAATTCGTAACTCTTGTTATCGAAATAACGCGGAATAACTGTTTGGCCGACAATGCTCCTATGTCCCTACGTACCGGTCAGGAGATTGACGAAGTTTCAGCTTTGCGGTCATCGTCGGTCCGGCGGGAGCCATTTTATCAAAAAGTAAAATGATTTCGCTGCATTCGGTTACAATTCATCGAACCATTACAATTTCTATAAAAACATCCATAATTCGTAACTCCATTTGTCGAAATAACGCGGAAAAGCTGTTTGGCCGACAATACCTCTATGTCCCCACGTGCCGGTCGGGAGATTGACAAAGTGTCTGCTTTGCGGTCATGTCGGCCCGGCGGGAGCCATTTTACCAAAAGTAGAATGATATTCCAGCATTCGATTACAATTCGTCGAACCATTACGATTTCTATAAAAATATCCATAATTCGTAACTCTTGTTATCGAAATAACGCGGAAAAATTGTTTGGCCGACAATTCTCCTATGTCCCCTCGTGCCGGTCAGGAAATTGACAAAGTTTGATCTTTGCCGTCATGTCGGTCCGGCGGCAGCCATTTTATCAAAAAGTAAAATGATATCGCTGCATTCGGTTACAATCCATCGAACCATTACGATTTCTATAAAAACATCCATAATTCGTAACTCTTGTTATCGAAATAACGCGGAAAAATTGTTTGGCCGACAATTCTCCTATGTCCCCTCGTGCCGGTCAGGAAATTGACAAAGTTTGATCTTTGCCGTCATGTCGGTCCGGCGGCAGCCATTTTATCAAAAAGTAAAATGATATCGTTGCATTCTGTTACAATTCATCGAACCATTACGATTTCTATAAAAACATCCATAATTCGTAACTCTTGTTATCGAAATAACGCGGAATAACTGTTTGGCCGACAATGCTCCTATGTCCCTACGTACCGGTCAGGAGATTGACGAAGTTTCAGCTTTGCGGTCATCGTCGGTCCGGCGGGAGCCATTTTATCAAAAAGTAAAATGATTTCGCTGCATTCGGTTCCAATTCATCGAACCATTACGATTTCTATAAAAACATCCATAATTCGTAACTCTTGTTATCGAAATAACGCGGAATAACTGTTTGGCCGACAATGCTCCTATGTCCCTACGTACCGGTCAGGAGATTGACGAAGTTTCAGCTTTGCGGTCATCGTCGGTCCGGCGGGAGCCATTTTATCAAACAGTAAAATGATTTCGCTGCATTCGATTCCAATTCATCGAACCATTACGATTTCTATAAAAACATCCATAATTCGTAACTCCTTTTGTCGAAATAACGCGGAGAAGCTGTTTGGCCGACAATACCTCTATGTCCCCACGTGCCGGTCGGGAGATTGACAAAGTGTCTGCTTTGCGGTCATGTCGGCCCGGCGGGAGCCATTTTACCAAAAAGTAGAACGATATTCCAGCATTCGATTACAATTCGTCGAACCATTACGATTTCTATAAAAACATCCATAATTCGTAACTCTTGTGACCGAAATAACGCGGAATAACTGTTTGGCCGACAATGCTTCTATGTCCCTACGTACCGGTCAGGAGATTGACGAAGTTTCAGCTTTGCGGTCATATCGGTCCGGCGGGAGCCATTTTATCAAAAAGTAAAATGATATCGCTGCATTCGGTTACAATCCATCGAACCATTACAATTTCTATAAAAACATCCATAATTCGTAACTCTTTTTGTCGAAATAACGCGGAAAAACTGTTTGGCCGACAATACCTCTATGTCCCCACGTGCCGGTCGGGAGATTGACAAAGTGTCTGCTTAGCGGTCATGTCGGCCCGGCGGGAGTCATTTTACCAAAAAGTAAAATGATATTCGTGCATTCGATTACAATTCGTCGAACCATTACGATTTCTACAAAAATATCCATAATTCGTAACTCTTGTTATGGAAATAACGCGGAAAAATTGTTTGGCCGACAATTCTCCTATGTCCCATCGTGCCGGTCGGGAAATTGACAAAGTTTGATCTTTGCCGTCATGTCGGTCCGGCGGCAGCCATTTTATCAAAAAGTAAAATGATATCGTTGCATTCTGTTACAATTCATCGAACCATTACGATTTCTATAAAAACATCCATAATTCGTAACCCTTGTTATCGAAATAACGCGGAATAACTGTTTGGACGACAATGCTTCTATGTCCCTACGTACCGGTCAGGAGATTGACGAAGTTTCAGCTTTGCGGTCATCGTCGGTCCGGCGGGAGCCATTTTATCAAAAAGTAAAATGATTTCGTTGCATTCGGTTACAATTCATCGAACCATTACGATTTCTATAAAACCATCCATAATTCGTAACTCGTTTTGTCGAAATAACGCGGAAAAATTGTTTGGCCGACAATTCTACTATGTCCCCTCGTGCCTATCGGGAAATTGACAAAGTTTGATCTTTGCCGTCATGTCGGTCCTGCGGCAGCCATTTTATCAGAAAGTAAAATATCGTTGCAATCGGTTACAATCCATCGAACCATTACAATTTCTATAAAACCATCCATAATTCGTAACTCTTTTTGTCGAAATAACGCGGAAAAACTGTTTGGCCGACAATACCTCTATGTCCCCACGTGCCGGTCGGGAGATTGACAAAGTGTCTGCTTTGCGGTCATGTCGGCCCGGCGGGAGTCATTTTACCAAAAAGAAAAATGATATTCCAGCATTCGATTACCATTCGTCGAACCATTACGATTTCTATAAAAATATCCATAATTCGTCACTCTTGTTATCGAAATAACGCGGAAAAATTGTTTGGCCGACAATACCTCTATGTCCCCACGTGCCGGTCGGGAGATTGACAAAGTGTCTGCTTAGCGGTCATGTCGGCCCGGCGGGAGTCATTTTACCAAAAAGTAAAATGATATTCGTGCATTCGATTACAATTCGTCGAACCATTACGATTTCTATAAAAATATCCATAACTCGTAACTCTTGTTATCGAAATAACGCGGAATAACTGTTTGGCCGACAATGCTCCTATGTCCCTACGTACCGGTCAGGAGATTGACGAAGTTTCAGCTTTGCGGTCATCGTCGGTCCGGCGGGAGCCATTTTATCAAAAAGTAAAATGATATCGCTGCATTCGGTTACAATCCATCGAACCATTACAATTTCTATAAAAACATCCATAATTCGTAACTCTTTTTGTCGAAATAACGCGGAAAAACTGTTTGGCCGACAATACCTCTATGTCCCCACGTGCCGGTCGGGAGATTGACAAAGTGTCTGCTTAGCGGTCATGTCGGCCCGGCGGGAGTCATTTTACCAAAAAGTAAAATGATATTCGTGCATTCGATTACAATTCGTCGAACCATTACGATTTCTATAAAAATATCCATAATTCGTAACTCTTGTTATGGAAATAACGCGGAAAAATTGTTTGGCCGACAATTCTCCTATGTCCTCTCGTGCCGGTCGGGAAATTGACAAAGTTTGATCTTTGCCGTCATGTCGGTCCGGCGGCAGCCATTTTATCAAAAAGTAAAATGATATCGTTGCATTCGGTTACAATTCATCGAACCATTACGATTTCTATAAAAACATCCATAATTCGTAACTCTTGTGACCGAAATAACGCGGAATAACTGTTTGGCCGACAATGCTTCTATGTCCCTACGTACCGGTCAGGAGATTGACGAAGTTTCAGCTTTGCGGTCATATCGGTCCGGCGGGAGCCATTTTATCAAAAAGTAAAATGATATCGCTGCATTCGGTTACAATCCATCGAACCATTACAATTTCTATAAAAACATCCATAATTCGTAACTCTTTTTGTCGAAATAACGCGGAAAAACTGTTTGGCCGACAATACCTCTATGTCCCCACGTGCCGGTCGGGAGATTGACAAAGTGTCTGCTTAGCGGTCATGTCGGCCCGGCGGGAGTCATTTTACCAAAAAGTAAAATGATATTCGTGCATTCGATTACAATTCGTCGAACCATTACGATTTCTACAAAAATATCCATAATTCGTAACTCTTGTTATGGAAATAACGCGGAAAAATTGTTTGGCCGACAATTCTCCTATGTCCCATCGTGCCGGTCGGGAAATTGACAAAGTTTGATCTTTGCCGTCATGTCGGTCCGGCGGCAGCCATTTTATCAAAAAGTAAAATGATATCGTTGCATTCTGTTACAATTCATCGAACCATTACGATTTCTATAAAAACATCCATAATTCGTAACCCTTGTTATCGAAATAACGCGGAATAACTGTTTGGACGACAATGCTTCTATGTCCCTACGTACCGGTCAGGAGATTGACGAAGTTTCAGCTTTGCGGTCATCGTCGGTCCGGCGGGAGCCATTTTATCAAAAAGTAAAATGATTTCGTTGCATTCGGTTACAATTCATCGAACCATTACGATTTCTATAAAACCATCCATAATTCGTAACTCTTGTTATCGAAATAACGCGGAATAACTGTTTGGACGACAATGCTTCTATGTCCCTACCTACCGGTCAGGAGATTGACGAAGTTTGAGCTTTGCGGTCATGTCGGTCCGGTGGCAGCCATTTTATCAAAAAGTAAAATGGTATCGTTGCATTCGGTTACAATTCATCGACCCATTACGATTTCTATAAAAACATCCATAATTCGTAACTCTTGTTATCGAAATAACGCGGAATAACTGTTTGGCCGACAATGCTTCTATGTCCCTACGTACCGGTCAGGAGATTGACAAAGTTTGATCTTTGCCATCATGTCGGTCCGGCGGCAGCCATTTTATCAAAAAGTAAAATATCGTTGCATTCGGTTACAATTCATCGAACCATTACGATTTCTATAAAAACATCCATAATTCGTAACTCTTGTTATCGAAATAACGCGGAATAACTGTTTGGCCGACAATGCTCCTATGTCCCTACGTACCGGTCAGGAGATTGACGAAGTTTCAGCTTTGCGGTCATCGTCGGTCCGGCGGGAGCCATTTTATCAAAAAGTAAAATGATTTCGCTGCATTCGGTTACAATTCATCGAACCATTACAATTTCTATAAAAACATCCATAATTCGTAACTCCATTTGTCGAAATAACGCGGAAAAGCTGTTTGGCCGACAATACCTCTATGTCCCCACGTGCCGGTCGGGAGATTGACAAAGTGTCTGCTTTGCGGTCATGTCGGCCCGGCGGGAGCCATTTTACCAAAAGTAGAATGATATTCCAGCATTCGATTACAATTCGTCGAACCATTACGATTTCTATAAAAATATCCATAATTCGTAACTCTTGTTATCGAAATAACGCGGAAAAATTGTTTGGCCGACAATTCTCCTATGTCCCCTCGTGCCGGTCAGGAAATTGACAAAGTTTGATCTTTGCCGTCATGTCGGTCCGGCGGCAGCCATTTTATCAAAAAGTAAAATGATATCGCTGCATTCGGTTACAATCCATCGAACCATTACGATTTCTATAAAAACATCCATAATTCGTAACTCTTGTTATCGAAATAACGCGGAAAAATTGTTTGGCCGACAATTCTCCTATGTCCCCTCGTGCCGGTCAGGAAATTGACAAAGTTTGATCTTTGCCGTCATGTCGGTCCGGCGGCAGCCATTTTATCAAAAAGTAAAATGATATCGTTGCATTCTGTTACAATTCATCGAACCATTACGATTTCTATAAAAACATCCATAATTCGTAACTCTTGTTATCGAAATAACGCGGAATAACTGTTTGGCCGACAATGCTCCTATGTCCCTACGTACCGGTCAGGAGATTGACGAAGTTTCAGCTTTGCGGTCATCGTCGGTCCGGCGGGAGCCATTTTATCAAAAAGTAAAATGATTTCGCTGCATTCGGTTCCAATTCATCGAACCATTACGATTTCTATAAAAACATCCATAATTCGTAACTCTTGTTATCGAAATAACGCGGAATAACTGTTTGGCCGACAATGCTCCTATGTCCCTACGTACCGGTCAGGAGATTGACGAAGTTTCAGCTTTGCGGTCATCGTCGGTCCGGCGGGAGCCATTTTATCAAACAGTAAAATGATTTCGCTGCATTCGATTCCAATTCATCGAACCATTACGATTTCTATAAAAACATCCATAATTCGTAACTCCTTTTGTCGAAATAACGCGGAGAAGCTGTTTGGCCGACAATACCTCTATGTCCCCACGTGCCGGTCGGGAGATTGACAAAGTGTCTGCTTTGCGGTCATGTCGGCCCGGCGGGAGCCATTTTACCAAAAAGTAGAACGATATTCCAGCATTCGATTACAATTCGTCGAACCATTACGATTTCTATAAAAACATCCATAATTCGTAACTCTTGTGACCGAAATAACGCGGAATAACTGTTTGGCCGACAATGCTTCTATGTCCCTACGTACCGGTCAGGAGATTGACGAAGTTTCAGCTTTGCGGTCATATCGGTCCGGCGGGAGCCATTTTATCAAAAAGTAAAATGATATCGCTGCATTCGGTTACAATCCATCGAACCATTACAATTTCTATAAAAACATCCATAATTCGTAACTCTTTTTGTCGAAATAACGCGGAAAAACTGTTTGGCCGACAATACCTCTATGTCCCCACGTGCCGGTCGGGAGATTGACAAAGTGTCTGCTTAGCGGTCATGTCGGCCCGGCGGGAGTCATTTTACCAAAAAGTAAAATGATATTCGTGCATTCGATTACAATTCGTCGAACCATTACGATTTCTACAAAAATATCCATAATTCGTAACTCTTGTTATGGAAATAACGCGGAAAAATTGTTTGGCCGACAATTCTCCTATGTCCCATCGTGCCGGTCGGGAAATTGACAAAGTTTGATCTTTGCCGTCATGTCGGTCCGGCGGCAGCCATTTTATCAAAAAGTAAAATGATATCGTTGCATTCTGTTACAATTCATCGAACCATTACGATTTCTATAAAAACATCCATAATTCGTAACCCTTGTTATCGAAATAACGCGGAATAACTGTTTGGACGACAATGCTTCTATGTCCCTACGTACCGGTCAGGAGATTGACGAAGTTTCAGCTTTGCGGTCATCGTCGGTCCGGCGGGAGCCATTTTATCAAAAAGTAAAATGATTTCGTTGCATTCGGTTACAATTCATCGAACCATTACGATTTCTATAAAACCATCCATAATTCGTAACTCGTTTTGTCGAAATAACGCGGAAAAATTGTTTGGCCGACAATTCTACTATGTCCCCTCGTGCCTATCGGGAAATTGACAAAGTTTGATCTTTGCCGTCATGTCGGTCCTGCGGCAGCCATTTTATCAGAAAGTAAAATATCGTTGCAATCGGTTACAATCCATCGAACCATTACAATTTCTATAAAACCATCCATAATTCGTAACTCTTTTTGTCGAAATAACGCGGAAAAACTGTTTGGCCGACAATACCTCTATGTCCCCACGTGCCGGTCGGGAGATTGACAAAGTGTCTGCTTTGCGGTCATGTCGGCCCGGCGGGAGTCATTTTACCAAAAAGAAAAATGATATTCCAGCATTCGATTACCATTCGTCGAACCATTACGATTTCTATAAAAATATCCATAATTCGTCACTCTTGTTATCGAAATAACGCGGAAAAATTGTTTGGCCGACAATACCTCTATGTCCCCACGTGCCGGTCGGGAGATTGACAAAGTGTCTGCTTAGCGGTCATGTCGGCCCGGCGGGAGTCATTTTACCAAAAAGTAAAATGATATTCGTGCATTCGATTACAATTCGTCGAACCATTACGATTTCTATAAAAATATCCATAACTCGTAACTCTTGTTATCGAAATAACGCGGAATAATTGTTTGGCCGACAATGCTCCTATGTCCCTACGTACCGGTCAGGCGATTGACGAAGTTTCAGCTTTGCGGTCATCGTCGGTCCGGCGGGAGCCATTTTATCAAAAAGTAAAATGATATCGCTGCATTCGGTTACAATCCATCGAACCATTACAATTTCTATAAAAACATCCATAATTCGTAACTCTTTTTGTCGAAATAACGCGGAAAAACTGTTTGGCCGACAATACCTCTATGTCCCCACGTGCCGGTCGGGAGATTGACAAAGTGTCTGCTTAGCGGTCATGTCGGCCCGGCGGGAGTCATTTTACCAAAAAGTAAAATGATATTCGTGCATTCGATTACAATTCGTCGAACCATTACGATTTCTATAAAAATATCCATAATTCGTAACTCTTGTTATGGAAATAACGCGGAAAAATTGTTTGGCCGACAATTCTCCTATGTCCTCTCGTGCCGGTCGGGAAATTGACAAAGTTTGATCTTTGCCGTCATGTCGGTCCGGCGGCAGCCATTTTATCAAAAAGTAAAATGATATCGTTGCATTCGGTTACAATTCATCGAACCATTACGATTTCTATAAAAACATCCATAATTCGTAACCCTTGTTATCGAAATAACGGGGAATAACTGTTTGGACGACAATGCTTCTATGTCCCTACGTACCGGTCAGGAGATTGACGAAGTTTCAGCTTTGCGGTCATCGTCGGTCCGGCGGGAGCCATTTTATCAAAAAGTAAAATGATTTCGTTGCATTCGGTTACAATTCATCGAACCATTACGATTTCTATAAAACCATCCATAATTCGTAACTCTTTTTGTCGAAATAACGCGGCAAAATTGTTTGGCCGACAAATCTACTATGTCCCCTCGTGCCGATCGGGAAATTGACAAAGTTTGATCTTTGCCGTCATGTCGGTCCGGCGGCAGCCATTTTATCAAAAAGTAAAATATCGTTACATTCGGTTACAATTCATCCAACCATTACGATTTCTATAAAAACATCCATAATTCGTAACTCTTGTTATCGAAATAACGCGGAATAACTGTTTGGCCGACAATACCTCTATGTCCCCACGTGCCGGTCGGGAGATTGACAAAGTGTCTGCTTTGCGGTCATGTCGGCCCGGCGGGAGTCATTTTACCAAAAAGAAAAATGATATTCCAGCATTCGATTACCATTCGTCGAACCATTACGATTTCTATAAAAATATCCATAATTCGTAACTCTTGTTATCGAAATAACGCGGAAAAATTGTTTGGCCGACAATACCTCTATGTCCCCACGTGCCGGTCGGGAGATTGACAAAGTGTCTGCTTAGCGGTCATGTCGGCCCGGCGAGAGTCATTTTACCAAAAAGTAAAATGATATTCGTGCATTCGATTACAATTCGTCGAACCATTACGATTTCTATAAAAATATCCATAATTCGTAACTCTTGTTATGGAAATAACGCGGAAAAATTGTTTGGCCGACAATTCTCCTATGTCCCCTCGTGCCGGTCGGGAAATTGACAAAGTTTGATCTTTGCCGTCATGTCGGTCCGGCGGCAGCCATTTTATCAAAAAGTAAAATGATATCGTTGCATTCGGTTACAATTCATCGAACCATTACGATTTCTATAAAAACATCCATAATTCGTAACCCTTGTTATCGAAATAACGCGGAATAACTGTTTGGACGACAATGCTTCTATGTCCCTACGTACCGGTCAGGAGATTGACGAAGTTTCAGCTTTGCGGTCATCGTCGGTCCGGCGGGAGCCATTTTATCAAAAAGTAAAATGATTTCGTTGCATTCGGTTACAATTCATCGAACCATTACGATTTCTATAAAACCATCCATAATTCGTAACTCTTTTTGTCGAAATAACGCGGAAAAATTGTTTGGCCGACAATTCTACTATGTCCCCTCGTGCCGATCGGGAAATTGACAAAGTTTGATCTTTGCCGTCATGTCGGTCCGGCGGCAGCCATTTTATCAAAAAGTAAAATATCGCTGCATTCGGTTACAATTCATCGAACCATTACGATTTCTATAAAAACATCCATAATTCGTAACTCTTGTTATCGAAATAACGCGGAATAACTGTTTGGCCGACAATGCTCCTATGTCCCTACGTACCGGTCAGGAGATTGACGAAGTGTCTGCTTTGCGGTCATGTCGGCCCGGCGGGACCCATTTTACCAAAAAGTAGAATGATATTCCAGCATTCGATTACAATTCGTCGAACCATTACGATTTCTATAAAAATATCCATAATTCGTAACTCTTGTTATCGAAATAACGCGGAAAAATTGTTTGGCCGACAATTCTCCTATGTCCCCTCGTGCCGGTCAGGAAATTGACAAAGTTTGATCTTTGCCGTCATGTCGGTCCGGCGGCAGTCATTTTATCAAAAAGTAAAATGATATCGTTGCATTCGGTTACAATTCACCGAACCATTACGATTTCTATAAAAATATCCATAATTCGTAACTCTTGTTATCGAAATAACGCGGAAAAATTGTTTGGCCGACAATTCTACTATGTCCCCTCGTGCCGATCGGGAAATTGACAAAGTTTCAGCTTTGCGGTCATGTCGGTCCGGCGGGAGCCATTTTATCAAAAAGTAAAATGATATCGCTGCATTCGGTTACAATCCATCGAACCATTACAATTTCTATAAAAACATCCATAATTCGTAACTCTTTTTGTCGAAATAACGCGGAAAAACTGTTTGGCCGACAATACCTCTATGTCCCCACGTGCCGGTCGGGAGATTGACAAAGTGTCTGCTTAGCGGTCATGTCGGCCCGGCGGGAGTCATTTTACCAAAAAGTAAAATGATATTCGTGCATTCGATTACAATTCGTCGAACCATTACGATTTCTATAAAAATATCCATAATTCGTAACTCTTGTTATGGAAATAACGCGGAAAAATTGTTTGGCCGACAATTCTCCTATGTCCTCTCGTGCCGGTCGGGAAATTGACAAAGTTTGATCTTTGCCGTCATGTCGGTCCGGCGGCAGCCATTTTATCAAAAAGTAAAATGATATCGTTGCATTCGGTTACAATTCATCGAACCATTACGATTTCTATAAAAACATCCATAATTCGTAACCCTTGTTATCGAAATAACGGGGAATAACTGTTTGGACGACAATGCTTCTATGTCCCTACGTACCGGTCAGGAGATTGACGAAGTTTCAGCTTTGCGGTCATCGTCGGTCCGGCGGGAGCCATTTTATCAAAAAGTAAAATGATTTCGTTGCATTCGGTTACAATTCATCGAACCATTACGATTTCTATAAAACCATCCATAATTCGTAACTCTTTTTGTCGAAATAACGCGGCAAAATTGTTTGGCCGACAAATCTACTATGTCCCCTCGTGCCGATCGGGAAATTGACAAAGTTTGATCTTTGCCGTCATGTCGGTCCGGCGGCAGCCATTTTATCAAAAAGTAAAATATCGTTACATTCGGTTACAATTCATCCAACCATTACGATTTCTATAAAAACATCCATAATTCGTAACTCTTGTTATCGAAATAACGCGGAATAACTGTTTGGCCGACAATGCTCCTATGTCCCTACGTACCGGTCAGGAGATTGACGAAGTTTCAGCTTTGCGGTCATCGTCGGTCCGGCGGGAGCCATTTTATCAAAAAGTAAAATGATTTCGCTGCATTCGGTTACAATTCATCGAACCATTACGATTTCTATAAAACCATCCATAATTCGTAACTCTTTTTGTCGAAATAACGCGGAAAAACTGTTTGGCCGACAATACCTCTATGTCCCCTCGTGCCGATCGGGAGATTGACAAAGTGTCTGCTTTGCGGTCATGTCGGCCCGGCGGGAGTCATTTTACCAAAAAGTAAAATGATATTCGTGCATTCGATTACAATTCGTCGAACCATTACGATTTCTATAAAAATATCCATAATTCGTAACTCTTGTTATCGAAATAACGCGGAAAAATTGTTTGGCCGACAATTCTCCTATGTCCCCTCGTGCCGGTCAGGAAATTGACAAAGTTTGATCTTTGCCGTCATGTCGGTCCGGCGGCAGCCATTTTATCAAAAAGTAAAGTGATATCGCTGCATTCGGTTACAATCCATCGAACCATTACGATTTCTATAAAAACATCCATAATTCGTAACTCTTGTTATCGAAATAACGCGGAATAACTGTTTGGCCGACAATGCTTCTATGTCCCTACGTACCGGTCAGGAGATTGACGAAGTTTCAGCTTTGCGGTCATGTCGGTCCGGCGGGAGCCATTTTATCAAAAAGTAAAATGATATCGCTGCATTCGGTTACAATCCATCGAACCATTACAATTTCTATAAAAACATCCATAATTCGTAACTCTTTTTGTCGAAATAACGCGGAAAAACTGTTTGGCCGACAATACCTCTATTTCCCCACGTGCCGGTCGGGAGATTGACAAACTGTCTGCTTAGCGGTCATGTCGGCCGGCGGGAGTCATTTTACCAAAAAGTAAAATGATATTCGTGCATTCGATTACAATTCGTCGAACCATTACGATTTCTATAAAAATATCCATAATTCGTAACTCTTGTTATCGAAATAACGCGAAAAAATTATTCGGCCGACAATTCTCCTATGTCCCCTCGTGCTGGTCAGGAGATTGACGAAGTTTCAGCTTTGCGGTCATGTCGGTCCGGTGGTAGCCATTTTATCAAAAAGTAAAATGATATCGTTGCATTCGGTTACAATTCATCGAACCATTACGATTTCTATAAAAACATCCATAATTCGTAACTCTTGTTATCGAAATAACGCGGAATAACTGTTTGGACGACAATTCTCCTATGTCCCCTCGTGCCGGTCGGGAAATTGACAAAGCTTGATCTTTGCCGTCATGTCGGTCCGGCGGCAGCCATTTTATCAAAAAGTAAAATGATATCGTTGCATTCGGTTACACTTCATCGAACCATTACGATTTCTATAAAAACATCCATAATTCGTAACTCTTGTTATCGAAATAACGCGGAATAACTGTTTGGACGACAATGCTTCTATGTCCCTACGTACCGGTCAGGAGATTGACGAAGTTTCAGCTTTGCGGTCATGTCGGTCCGGTGGCCGCCATTTTATCAAAAAGTAAAATGATATCGCTGCATTCGGTTACAATCCATCGAACCATTACGATTTCTATAAAAACATCCATAATTCGTAACTCTTGTTATCGAAATAACGCGGAATAACTGTTTGGACGACAATGCTTCTATGTCCCTACGTACCGGTCAGGAGATTGACGAAGTTTCAGCTTTGCGGTCATGTCGGTCCGGTGGCAGCCATTTTATCAAAAAGTAAAATATCGTTGCATTCGGTTACAATTCATCGAACCATTACGATTTCTATAAAACCATCCATAATTCGTAACTCTTTTTGTCGAAATAACGCGGAAAAACTGTTTGGCCGACAATACCTCTATGTCCCCTCGTGCCGATCGGGAGATTGACAAAGTGTCTGCTTTGCGGTCATGTCGGCCCGGCGGGAGTCATTTTACCAAAAAGTAAAATGATATTCGTGCATTCGATTACAATTCGTCGAACCATTACGATTTCTATAAAAATATCCATAATTCGTAACTCTCGTTATCGAAATAACGCGGAAAAATTGTTTGGCCGACAATTCTCCTATGTCCCCTCGTGCCGGTCAGGAAATTGACAAAGTTTGATCTTTGCCGTCATGTCGGTCCGGCGGCAGCCATTTTATCAAAAAGTAAAGTGATATCGCTGCATTCGGTTACAATCCATCGAACCATTACGATTTCTATAAAAACATCCATAATTCGTAACTCTTGTTATCGAAATAACGCGGAATAACTGTTTGGCCGACAATGCTTCTATGTCCCTACGTACCGGTCAGGAGATTGACGAAGTTTCAGCTTTGCGGTCATGTCGGTCCGGCGGGAGCCATTTTATCAAAAAGTAAAATGATATCGCTGCATTCGGTTACAATCCATCGAACCATTACAATTTCTATAAAAACATCCATAATTCGTAACTCTTTTTGTCGAAATAACGCGGAAAAACTGTTTGGCCGACAATACCTCTATTTCCCCACGTGCCGGTCGGGAGATTGACAAACTGTCTGCTTAGCGGTCATGTCGGCCCGGCGGGAGTCATTTTACCAAAAAGTAAAATGATATTCGTGCATTCGATTACAATTCGTCGAACCATTACGATTTCTATAAAAATATCCATAATTCGTAACTCTTGTTATCGAAATAACGCGAAAAAATTATTCGGCCGACAATTCTCCTATGTCCCCTCGTGCTGGTCAGGAGATTGACGAAGTTTCAGCTTTGCGGTCATGTCGGTCCGGTGGTAGCCATTTTATCAAAAAGTAAAATGATATCGTTGCATTCGGTTACAATTCATCGAACCATTACGATTTCTATAAAAACATCCATAATTCGTAACTCTTGTTATCGAAATAACGCGGAATAACTGTTTGGACGACAATTCTCCTATGTCCCCTCGTGCCGGTCGGGAAATTGACAAAGCTTGATCTTTGCCGTCATGTCGGTCCGGCGGCAGCCATTTTATCAAAAAGTAAAATGATATCGTTGCATTCGGTTACACTTCATCGAACCATTACGATTTCTATAAAAACATCCATAATTCGTAACTCTTGTTATCGAAATAACGCGGAATAACTGTTTGGACGACAATGCTTCTATGTCCCTACGTACCGGTCAGGAGATTGACGAAGTTTCAGCTTTGCGGTCATGTCGGTCCGGTGGCAGCCATTTTATCAAGAAGTAAAATATCGTTGCATTCGGTTACAATTCATCGAACCATTACGATTTCTATAAAACCATCCATAATTCGTAACTCTTTTTGTCGAAATAACGCGGAAAAACTGTTTGGCCGACAATACCTCTATGTCCCCTCGTGCCGATCGGGAGATTGACAAAGTGTCTGCTTTGCGGTCATGTCGGCCCGGCGGGAGTCATTTTACCAAAACGTAAAATGATATTCGTGCATTCGATTACAATTCGTCGAACCATTACGATTTCTATAAAAATATCCATAATTCGTAACTCTTGTTATGGAAATAACGCGGAAAAATTGTTTGGCCGACAATTCTCCTATGTCCCCTCGTGCCGGTCGGGAAATTGACAAAGTTTGATCTTTGCCGTCATGTCGGTCCGGCGGCAGCCATTTTATCAAAAAGTAAAATGATATCGTTGCATTCGGTTACAATTCATCGAACCATTACGATTTCTATAAAAACATCCATAATTCGTAACCCTTGTTATCGAAATAACGCGGAATAACTGTTTGGACGACAATGCTTCTATGTCCCTACGTACCGGTCAGGAGATTGACGAAGTTTCAGCTTTGCGGACATCGTCGGTCCGGCGGGAGCCATTTTATCAGAAAGTAAAATGATTTCGTTGCATTCGGTTACAATTCATCGAACCATTACGATTTCTATAAAACCATCCATAATTCGTAACTCTTTTTGTCGAAATAACGCGGAAAAATTGTTTGGCCGACAATTCTACTATGTCCCCTCGTGCCGATAGGGAAATTGACAAAGTTTGATCTTTGCCGTCATGTCGGTCCGGCGGCAGCCATTTTATCAAAAAGTAAAATATCGTTACATTCGGTTACAATTCATCGAACCATTACGATTTCTATAAAAACATCCATAATTCGTAACTCTTGTTATCGAAATAACGCGGAATAACTGTTTGGCCGACAATACCTCTATGTCCCCACGTGCCGGTCGGGAGATTGACAAAGTGTCTGCCTTGCGGTCATGTCGGCCCGGCGGGAGCCATTTTACCAAAAAGTAAAATGATATTCCAGCATTCGATTACAATTCGTCGAACCATTACGATTTCCATAAAAATATCCATAATTCGTAACTCCTGTTATCGAAATAACGCGGAAAAATTGTTTGGCCGACAATTCTCCTATGTCCCCTCGTGCCGGTCAGGAAATTGACAAAGTTTGATCTGTGCCGTCATGTCGGTCCGGCGGCAGTCATTTTATCAAAAAGTAAAATGATATCGTTGCATTCGGTTACAATCCATCGAACCATTACGATTTCTATAAAAACATCCATAATTCGTAACTCTTGTTATAGAAATAACGCGGAATAACTGTTTGGCCGACAATGCTTCTATGTCCCTACGTACCGGTCAGGAGATTGACGAAGTTTCAGCTTTGCGGTCATGTCGGTCCGGCGGGAGCCATTTTATCAAAAAGTAAAATGATATCGCTGCATTCGGTTACAATCCATCGAACCATTACGATTTCTATAAAAACATCCATAATTCGTAACTCCTTTTGTCGAAATAACGCGGAAAAACTGTTTGGCCGACAATACATCTATGTCCCCACGTGCCGGTCGGGAGATTGACAAAGTGTCTGCTTAGCGGTCATGTCGGCCCGGCGGGAGTCATTTTACCAAAAAGTAAAATGATATTCGTGCATTCGATTACAATTCATCGAACCATTACGATTTCTATAAAACCATCCATAATTCGTAACTCTTGTTATCGAAATAACGCGGAATAACTGTTTGGACGACAATGCTTCTATGTCCCTACGTACCGGTCAGGAGATTGACGAAGTTTCAGCTTTGCGGTCATGTCGGTCCGGCGGGAGCCATTTTATCAAAAAGTAAAATGATATCGTTGCATTCGGTTACACTTCATCGAACCATTACGATTTCTATAAAAACATCCATAATTCGTAACTCTTGTTATCGAAATAACGCGGAATAACTGTTTGGACGACAATGCTTCTATGTCCCTACGTACCGGTCAGGAGATTGACGAAGTTTCAGCTTTGCGGTCATGTCGGTCCGGTGGCCGCCATTTTATCAAAAAGTAAAATGATATCGCTGCATTCGGTTACAATCCATCGAACCATTACGATTTCTATAAAAACATCCATAATTCGTAACTCTTGTTATCGAAATAACGCGGAATAACTGTTTGGACGACAATGCTTCTATGTCCCTACGTACCGGTCAGGAGATTGACGAAGTTTCAGCTTTGCGGTCATGTCGGTCCGGTGGCAGCCATTTTATCAAAAAGTAAAATATCGTTGCATTCGGTTACAATTCATCGAACCATTACGATTTCTATAAAACCATCCATAATTCGTAACTCTTTTTGTCGAAATAACGCGGAAAAACTGTTTGGCCGACAATACCTCTATGTCCCCTCGTGCCGATCGGGAGATTGACAAAGTGTCTGCTTTGCGGTCATGTCGGCCCGGCGGGAGTCATTTTACCAAAAAGTAAAATGATATTCGTGCATTCGATTACAATTCGTCGAACCATTACGATTTCTATAAAAATATCCATAATTCGTAACTCTTGTTATCGAAATAACGCGGAAAAATTGTTTGGCCGACAATTCTCCTATGTCCCCTCGTGCCGGTCAGGAAATTGACAAAGTTTGATCTTTGCCGTCATGTCGGTCCGGCGGCAGCCATTTTATCAAAAAGTAAAGTGATATCGCTGCATTCGGTTACAATCCATCGAACCATTACGATTTCTATAAAAACATCCATAATTCGTAACTCTTGTTATCGAAATAACGCGGAATAACTGTTTGGCCGACAATGCTTCTATGTCCCTACGTACCGGTCAGGAGATTGACGAAGTTTCAGCTTTGCGGTCATGTCGGTCCGGCGGGAGCCATTTTATCAAAAAGTAAAATGATATCGCTGCATTCGGTTACAATCCATCGAACCATTACAATTTCTATAAAAACATCCATAATTCGTAACTCTTTTTGTCGAAATAACGCGGAAAAACTGTTTGGCCGACAATACCTCTATTTCCCCACGTGCCGGTCGGGAGATTGACAAACTGTCTGCTTAGCGGTCATGTCGGCCGGCGGGAGTCATTTTACCAAAAAGTAAAATGATATTCGTGCATTCGATTACAATTCGTCGAACCATTACGATTTCTATAAAAATATCCATAATTCGTAACTCTTGTTATCGAAATAACGCGAAAAAATTATTCGGCCGACAATTCTCCTATGTCCCCTCGTGCTGGTCAGGAGATTGACGAAGTTTCAGCTTTGCGGTCATGTCGGTCCGGTGGTAGCCATTTTATCAAAAAGTAAAATGATATCGTTGCATTCGGTTACAATTCATCGAACCATTACGATTTCTATAAAAACATCCATAATTCGTAACTCTTGTTATCGAAATAACGCGGAATAACTGTTTGGACGACAATTCTCCTATGTCCCCTCGTGCCGGTCGGGAAATTGACAAAGCTTGATCTTTGCCGTCATGTCGGTCCGGCGGCAGCCATTTTATCAAAAAGTAAAATGATATCGTTGCATTCGGTTACACTTCATCGAACCATTACGATTTCTATAAAAACATCCATAATTCGTAACTCTTGTTATCGAAATAACGCGGAATAACTGTTTGGACGACAATGCTTCTATGTCCCTACGTACCGGTCAGGAGATTGACGAAGTTTCAGCTTTGCGGTCATGTCGGTCCGGTGGCAGCCATTTTATCAAAAAGTAAAATATCGTTGCATTCGGTTACAATTCATCGAACCATTACGATTTCTATAAAACCATCCATAATTCGTAACTCTTTTTGTCGAAATAACGCGGAAAAACTGTTTGGCCGACAATACCTCTATGTCCCCACGTGCCGGTCGGGAGATTGACAAAGTGTCTGCTTAGCGGTCATGTCGGCCCGGCGGGAGTCATTTTACCAAAAAGTAAAATGATATTCGTGCATTCGATTACAATTCGTCGAACCATTACGATTTCTGTAAAAATATCCATCATTCGTAACTCTTTTTATGGAAATAACGCGGAAAAATTGTTTGGCCGAGAATTCTCCTATGTCCCCTCGTGCCGGTCGGGAAATTGACAAAGTTTGATCTTTGCCGTCATGTCGGTCCGGCGGCAGCCATTTTATCAAAAAGTAAAATGATATCGTTGCATTCGGTTACAATTCATCGAACCATTACGATTTCTATAAAAACATCCATAATTCGTAACCCTTGTTATCGAAATAACGCGGAATAACTGTTTGGACGACAATGCTTCTATGTCCCTACGTACCGGTCAGGAGATTGACGAAGTTTCAGCTTTGCGGACATCGTCGGTCCGGCGGGAGCCATTTTATCAGAAAGTAAAATGATTTCGTTGCATTCGGTTACAATTCATCGAACCATTACGATTTCTATAAAACCATCCATAATTCGTAACTCTTTTTGTCGAAATAACGCGGAAAAATTGTTTGGCCGACAATTCTACTATGTCCCCTCGTGCCGATAGGGAAATTGACAAAGTTTGATCTTTGCCGTCATGTCGGTCCGGCGGCAGCCTTTTTATCAAAAAGTAAAATATCGTTACATTCGGTTGCAATTCATCGAACCATTACGATTTCTATAAAAACATCCATAATTCGTAACTCTTGTTATCGAAATAACGCGGAATAACTGTTTGGCCGACAATACCTCTATGTCCCCACGTGCCGGTCGGGAGATTGACAAAGTGTCTGCTTTGCGGTCATGTCGGCCCGGCGGGAGCCATTTTACCAAAAAGTAAAATGATATTCCAGCATTCGATTACAATTCGTCGAACCATTACGATTTCCATAAAAATATCCATAATTCGTAACTCCTGTTATCAAAATAACGCGGAAAAATTGTTTGGCCGACAATTCTCCTGTGTCCCCTCGTGCCGGTCAGGAAATCGACAAAGTTTGATCTGTGCCGTCATGTCGGTCCGGCGGCAGTCATTTTATCAAAAAGTAAAATGATATCGTTGCATTCGGTTACAATTCATCGAACCATTACGATTTCTATAAAAATATCCATAATTCGTAACTCTTGTTATCGAAATAACGCGGAAAAATTGTTTGGCCGACAATTCTACTATGTCCCCTCGTGCCGATCGGGAAATTGACAAAGTTTGATCTTTGCCGTCATGTCGGTCCGGCGGCAGCCATTTTATCAAAAAGGAAAATGATATCGTTGCATTCGGTTACAATTCATCGAACCATTACGATTTCTATAAAAACATCCATAATTCGTAACTCTTGTTATCGAAAAAACGCGGAATAACTGTTTGGCCGATAATGCTTCTATGTCCCTACGTACCAGTCAGGAGATTGACGAAGTTTCAGCTTTGCGTTCATGTCGGTCCGGCGGGAGCCATTTTATCAAAAAGTAAAATGATATCGCTGCATTCGGTTACAATCCATCGAACCATTACGATTTCTATAAAAATATCCATAATTCGTAACTCTTGTTATCGAAATAACGCGGAATAACTGTTTGGCCGACAATGCTTCTATGTCCCTACGTACCGGTCAGGAGATTGACGAAGTTTCAGCTTTGCGGTCATGTCGGTCCGGCGGGAGCCATTTTATCAAAAAGTAAAATGATATCGCTGCATTCGGTTACAATCCATCGAACCATTACTTTTTCTATAAAAACATCCATAATTCGTAACTCTTTTTGTCGAAATAACGCGGAAAAACTGTTTGGCCGACAATACCTCTATTTCCCCACGTGCCGGTCGGGAGATTGACAAACTGTCTGCTTAGCGGTCATGTCGGCCCGGCGGGAGTCATTTTACCAAAAAGTAAAATGATATTCGTGCATTCGATTACAATTCGTCGAACCATTACGATTTCTATAAAAATATCCATAATTCGTAACTCTTGTTATCGAAATAACGCGGAGAAATTGTTCGGCCGACAATTCTCCTATGTCCCCTCGTGCTGGTCAGGAGATTGACGAAGTTTCAGCTTTGCGGTCATGTCGGTCCGGTGGTAGCCATTTTATCAAAAAGTAAAATGATATCGTTGCATTCGGTTACAATTCATCGAACCATTACGATTTCTATAAAAACATCCATAATTCGTAACTCTTGTTATCGAAATAACGCGGAATAACTGTTTGGACGACAATTGTCCTATGTCCCCTCGTGCCGGTCGGGAAATTGACAAAGCTTGATCTTTGCCGTCATGTCGGTCCGGCGGCAGCCATTTTATCAAAAAGTAAAATGATATCGTTGCATTCGGTTACAATTCATCGAACCATTACGATTTCTATAAAAACATCCATAATTCGTAACTCTTGTTATCCAAATAACGCGGAATAACTGTTTGGACGACAATGCTTCTATGTCCCTACGTACCGGTCAGGAGATTGACGAAGTTTCAGCTTTGCGGTCATGTCGGTCCGGTGGCAGCCATTTTATCAAAAAGTAAAATATCGTTGCATTCGGTTACAATTCATCGAACCATTACGATTTCTATAAAACCATCCATAATTCGTAACTCTTTTTGTCGAAATAACGCGGAAAAACTGTTTGGCCGACAATACCTCTATGTCCCCTCGTGCCGATCGGGAGATTGACAAAGTGTCTGCTTTGCGGTCATGTCGGTCCGGCGGCAGCCATTTTATCAAAAAGTAAAATGATATCGTTGCATTCGGTTACAATTCATCGAACCATTACGATTTCTATAAAAACATCCATAATTCGTAACCCTTGTTATCGAAGTAACGCGGAATAACTGTTTGGACGACAATGCTTCTATGTCCCTACGTACCGGTCAGGAGATTGACGAAGTTTCAGCTTTGCGGACATCGTCGGTCCGGCGGGAGCCATTTTATCAAAAAGTAAAATGATTTCGTTGCATTCGGTTACAATTCATCGAACCATTACGATTTCTATAAAACCATCCATAATTCGTAACTCTTTTTGTCGAAATAACGCGGAAAAATTGTTTGGCCGACAATTCTACTATGTCCCCTCGTGCCGATAGGGAAATTGACAAAGTTTGATCTTTGCCGTCATGTCGGTCCGGCGGCAGCCATTTTATCAAAAAGGAAAATGATATCGTTGCATTCGGTTACAATTCATCGAACCATTACGATTTCTATAAAAACATCCATAATTCGTAACTCTTGTTATCGAAAAAACGCGGAATAACTGTTTGGCCGATAATGCTTCTATGTCCCTACGTACCAGTCAGGAGATTGACGAAGTTTCAGCTTTGCGTTCATGTCGGTCCGGCGGGAGCCATTTTATCAAAAAGTAAAATGATATCGCTGCATTCGGTTACAATCCATCGAACCATTACGATTTCTATAAAAATATCCATAATTCGTAACTCTTGTTATCGAAATAACGCGGAAAAATTGTTCGGCCGACAATTCTCCTATGTCCCCTCGTGCTGGTCAGGAGATTGACGAAGTTTCAGCTTTGCGGTCATGTCGGTCCGTTGGGAGCCATTTTATCAAAAAGTAAAATGATATCGTTGCATTCGGTTACAATTCATCGAACCATTACGATTTCTATAAAAACATCCATAATTCGTAACTCTTGTTATCCAAATAAAGCGGAATAACTGTTTGGACGACAATGCTTCTATGTCCCTACGTACCGGTCAGGAGATTGCCGAAGTTTCACCTTTGCGGTCATGTCGGTCCGGTGGCAGCCATTTTATCAAAAAGTAAAATGATATCGCTGCATTCGGTTACAATCCATCGAACCATTACGATTTCTATAAAAACATCCATAATTCGTAACTCTTGTTATCGAAATAACGCGGAATAACTGTTTGGACGACAATGCTTCTATGTCCCTACGTACCGGTCAGGAGATTGACGAAGTTTCAGCTTTGCGGTCATGTCGGTCCGGTGGCAGCCATTTTATCAAAAAGTAAAATATCGTTGCATTCGGTTACAATTCATCGAACCATTACGATTTCTATAAAACCATCCATAATTCGTAACTCTTTTTGTCGAAATAACGCGGAAAAACTGTTTGGCCGACAATACCTCTATGTCCCCTCGTGCCGATCGGGAGATTGCCAAAGTGTCTGCTTTGCGGTCATGTCGGTCCGGCGGGAGCCATTTTATCAAAAAGTAAAATGATATCGCTGCATTCGGTTACAATCCATCGAACCATTACAATTTCTATAAAAACATCCATAATTCGTAACTCTTTTTGTCGAAATAACGCGGTAAAACTGTTTGGCCGACAATACCTCTATTTCCCCACGTGCCGGTCGGGAGATTGACAAACTGTCTGCTTAGCGGTCATGTCGGCCCGGCGGGAGTCATTTTACCAAAAAGTAAAATGATATTCGTGCATTCGATTACAATTCGTCGAACCATTACGATTTCTATAAAAATATCCATAATTCGTAACTCTTGTTATCGAAATAACGCGGAAAAATTGTTCGGCCGACAATTCTCCTATGTCCCCTCGTGCTGGTCAGGAGATTGACGAAGTTTCAGCTTTGCGGTCATGTCGGTCCGGTGGTAGCCATTTTATCAAAAAGTAAAATGATATCGTTGCATTCGGTTACAATTCATCGAACCATTACGATTTCTATAAAAACATCCATAATTCGTAACTCTTGTTATCGAAATAACGCGGAATAACTGTTTGGACGACAATTCTCCTATGTCCCCTCGTGCCGGTCGGGAAATTGACAAAGCTTGATCTTTGCCGTCATGTCGGTCCGGCGGCAGCCATTTTATCAAAAAGTAAAATGATATCGTTGCATTCGGTTACAATTCATCGAACCATTACGATTTCTATAAAAACATCCATAATTCGTAACTCTTGTTATCCAAATAACGCGGAATAACTGTTTGGACGACAATGCTTCTATGTCCCTACGTACCGGTCAGGAGATTGACGAAGTTTCAGCTTTGCGGTCATGTCGGTCCGGTGGCAGCCATTTTATCAAAAAGTAAAATATCGTTGCATTCGGTTACAATTCATCGAACCATTACGATTTCTATAAAAACATCCATAATTCGTAACTCTTGTTATCGAAAAAACGCGGAATAACTGTTTGGCCGATAATGCTTCTATGTCCCTACGTACCGGTCAGGAGATTGACAAAGTTTGATCTTTGCCGTCATGTCGGTCCTGCGGCAGCCATTTTATCAGAAAGTAAAATATCGTTGCAATCGGTTACAATTCATCGAGCCATTACGATTTCTATAAAAACATCCATAATTCGTAACTCTTGTTATAGAAATAACGCGGAATAACTGTTTGGCCGACAATGCTTCTATGTCCCTACGTACCGGTCAGGAGATTGACGAAGTTTCAGCTTTGCGGTCATGTCGGTCCGGCGGCAGCCATTTTATCAAAAAGTAAAATATCGTTACATTCGGTTACAATCCATCGAACCATTACGATTTCTATAAAAACATCCATAATTCGTAACTCTTGTTATCGAAATAACGCGGAATAACTGTTTGGCCGACAATACCTCTATGTCCCCACGTGCCGGTCGGGAGATTGACAAAGTGTCTGCTTTGCGGTCATGTCGGCCCGGCGGGAGCCATTTTACCAAAAAGTAGAATGATATTCCAGCATTCGATTACAATTCGTCGAACCATTACGATTTCTATAAAAATATCCATAATTCGTAACTCTTGTTATCGAAATAATGCGGAAAAACTGTTTGGCCGACAATTCTCCTATGTCCCCTCGTGCCGGTCAGGAAATTGTTCAAAGTTTGATCTTTGCCGTCATGTCGGTCCGGCGGCAGCCATTTTATCAAAAAGTAAAATGATATCGCTGCATTCGGTTACAATCCAACGAACCATTACGATTTATATAAAAACATCCATAATTCGTAACTCTTGTTATCGAAATAACGCGGAATAACTGTTTGGCCGACAATGCTTCGATGTCCCTACGTACCGGTCAGGAGATTGACGAAGTTTCAGCTTTGCGGTCATGTCGGTCCGGCGGGAGCCATTTTATCAAAAAGTAAAATGATATCGCTGCATTCGGTTACAATCCATCGAACCATTACAATTTCTATAAAAACTTCCATAATTCGTAACTCTTTTTGTCGAAATAACGCGGAAAAACTGTTTGGCCGACAATACCTCTATGTCCCCACGTGCCGGTCGGGAGATTGACAAAGTTTGATCTTTGCCGTCATGTCGGTCCGGCGGGAGCCATTTTATCAAAAAGTAAAATGATATCGCTGCATTCGGTTACAATCCATCGAACCATTACAATTTCTATAAAAACATCCATAATTCGTAACTCTTTTTGTCGAAATAACGCGGAAAGACTGTTTGGCCGACAATTCTACTATGTCCCCTCGTGCCGATAGGGAAATTGACAAAGTTTGATCTTTGCCGTCATGTCGGTCCGGCGGCAGCCATTTTATCAAAAAGTAAAATATCGTTACATTCGGTTACAATTCATCGAACCATTACGATTTCTATAAAAACATCCATAATTCGTAACTCTTGTTATCGAAATAACGCGGAATAACTGTTTGGCCGACAATACCTCTATGTCCCCACGTGCTGGTCGGGAGATTGACAAAGTGTCTGCTTTGCGGTCATGTCGGCCCGGCGGGAGCCATTTTACCAAAAAGTAAAATGATATTCCAGCATTCGAATACAATTCGTCGAACCATTACGATTTCTATAAAAATATCCATAATTCGTAACTCTTGTTATCGAAATAACGCGGAAAAATTGTTTGGCCGACAATTCTCCTATGTCCCCTCGTGCCGGTCAGGAAATTGACAAAGTTTGATCTGTGCCGTCATGTCGGTCCGGCGGCAGTCATTTTATCAAAAAGTAAAATGATATCGTTGCATTCGGTTACAATTCGTCGAACCATTACGATTTCTATAAAAATATCCATAATTCGTAACTCTTGTTATCCAAATAACGCGGAAAAATTGTTTGGCCGACAATTCTCCTATGTCCCCTCGTGCCGGTCAGGAAATTGACAAAGTTTGATCTGTGCCGTCATGTCGGTCCGGCGGCAGTCATTTTATCAAAAAGTAAAATGATATCGTTGCATTCGGTTACAATTCATCGAACCATTACGATTTCTATAAAAATATCCATAATTCGTAACTCTTGTTATCGAAATAACGCGGAAAAATTGTTTGGCCGACAATTCTACTATGTCCCCTCGTGCCGATCGGGAAATTGACAAAGTTTGATCTTTGCCGTCATGTCGGTCCGGCGGCAGCCATTTTATCAAAAAGGAAAATGATATCGTTGCATTCGGTTACAATTCATCGAACCATTACGATTTCTATAAAAACATCCATAATTCGTAACTCTTGTTATCGAAAAAACGCGGAATAACTGTTTGGCCGATAATGCTTCTATGTCCCTACGTACCAGTCAGGAGATTGACGAAGTTTCAGCTTTGCGTTCATGTTGGTCCGGCGGGAGCCATTTTATCAAAAAGTAAAATGATATCGCTGCATTCGGTTACAATCCATCGAACCATTACGATTTCTATAAAAATATCCATAATTCGTAACTCTTGTTATCGAAATAACGCGGAAAAATTGTTCGGCCGACAATTCTCCTATGTCCCCTCGTGCTGGTCAGGAGATTGACGAAGTTTCAGCTTTGCGGTCATGTCGGTCCGGTGGTAGCCATTTTATCAAAAAGTAAAATGATATCGTTGCATTCGGTTACAATTCATCGAACCATTACGATTTCTATAAAAACATCCATAATTCGTAACTCTTGTTATCGAAATAACGCGGAATAACTGTTTGGACGACAATTCTCCTATGTCCCCTCGTGCCGGTCGGGAAATTGACAAAGCTTGATCTTTGCCGTCATGTCGGTCCGGCGGCAGCCATTTTATCAAAAAGTAAAATATCGTTACATTCGGTTACAATTCATCGAACCATTACGATTTCTATAAAAACATCCATAATTCGTAACTCTTGTTATCGAAATAACGCGGAATAACTGTTTGGCCGACAATACCTCTATGTCCCCACGTGCCGGTCGGGAGATTGACAAAGTGTCTGCTTTGCGGTCATGTCGGCCCGGCGGGAGCCATTTTACCAAAAAGTAAAATGATATTCCAGCATTCGATTACAATTCGTCGAACCATTACGATTTCTATAAAAATATCCATAATTCGTAACTCTTGTTATCGAAATAACGCGGAAAAATTGTTTGGCCGACAATTCTCCTATGTCCCCTCGTGCCGGTCAGGAAATTGACAAAGTTTGATCTGTGCCGTCATGTCGGTCCGGCGGCAGTCATTTTATCAAAAAGTAAAATGATATCGTTGCATTCGGTTACAATTCGTCGAACCATTACGATTTCTATAAAAATATCCATAATTCGTAACTCTTGTTATCGAAATAACGCGGAAAAATTGTTTGGCCGACAATTCTCCTATGTCCCCTCGTGCCGATCAGGAAATTGACAAAGTTTGATCTGTGCCGTCATGTCGGTCCGGCGGCAGTCATTTTATCAAAAAGTAAAATGATATCGTTGCATTCGGTTACAATTCATCGAACCATTACGATTTCTATAAAAACATCCATAATTCGTAACTCTTGTTATCGAAATAACGCGGAATAACTGTTTGGACGACAATTCTCCTATGTCCCCTCGTGCCGGTCGGGAAATTGACAAAGCTTGATCTTTGCCGTCATGTCGGTCCGGCGGCAGCCATTGTATCAAAAAGTAAAATGATATCGTTGCATTCGGTTACAATTCATCGAACCATTACGATTTCTATAAAAACATCCATAATTCGTAACTCTTGTTATCCAAATAAAGCGGAATAACTGTTTGGACGACAATGCTTCTATGTCCCTACGTACCGGTCAGGAGATTGACGAAGTTTCAGCTTTGCGGTCATGTCGGTCCGGTGGCAGCCATTTTATCAAAAAGTAAAATGATATCGTTGCATTCGGTTACAATTCATCGAACCATTACGATTTCTATAAAAACATCCATAATTCGTAACTCTTGTTATCGAAATAACGCGGAATAACTGTTTGGCCGACAATGCTTCTATGTCCCTACGTACCGGTCAGGAGATTGACAAAGTTTGATCTTTGCCGTCATGTCGGTCCTGCGGCAGCCATTTTATCAGAAAGTAAAATATCGTTGCAATCGGTTACAATTCATCGAACCATTACGATTTCTATAAAAACATCCATAATTCGTAACTCTTGTTATAGAAATAACGCGGAATAACTGTTTGGCCGACAATGCTTCTATGTCCCTACGTACCGGTCAGGAGATTGACGAAGTTTCAGCTTTGCGGTCATGTCGGTCCGGCGGGAGCCATTTTATCAAAAAGTAAAATGATATCGCTGCATTCGGTTACAATCCATCGAACCATTACGATTTCTATAAAAACATCCATAGTTCGTAACTCCTTTTGTCGAAATAACGCGGAAAAACTGTTTGGCCGACAATACCTCTATGTCCCCACGTGCCGGTCGGGAGATTGACGAAGTTTCAGCTTTGCGGTCATGTCGGTCCGGCGGGAGCCATTTTATCAAAAAGTAAAATGATATCGCTGCATTCGGTTACAATCCATCGAACCATTACAATTTCTATAAAAACATCCATAATTCGTAACTCTTTTTGTCGAAATTACGCGGAAAAACTGTTTGGCCGACAATACCTCTATGTCCCCACGTGCCGGTCGGGAGATTGACAAAGTTAGATCTTTGCCGTCATGTCGGTCCGGCGGGAGCCATTTTATCAAAAAGTAAAATGATATCGCTGCATTCGGTTAGAATCCATCGAACCATTACAATTTCTATAAAAACATCCATAATTCGTAACTCTTTTTGTCGAAATAACGCGGAAAAACTGTTTGGCCGACAATTCTACTATGTCCCCTCGTGCCGATAGGGAAATTGACAAAGTTTGATCTTTGCCGTCATGTCGGTCCGGCGGCAGCCATTTTATCAAAAAGTAAAATATCGTTACATTCGGTTACAATTCATCGAACCATTACGATTTCTATAAAAACATCCATAATTCGTAACTCTTGTTATCGAAATAACGCGGAATAACTGTTTGGCCGACAATACCTCTATGTCCCCACGTGCCGGTCGGGAGATTGACAAAGTGTCTGCTTTGCGGTCATGTCGGCCCGGCGGGAGCCATTTTACCAAAAAGTAAAATGATATTCCAGCATTCGATTACAATTCGTCGAACCATTACGATTTCTATAAAAATATCCATAATTCGTAACTCTTGTTATCGAAATAACGCGGAAAAATTGTTTGGCCGACAATTCTCCTATGTCCCCTCGTGCCGGTCAGGAAATTGACAAAGTTTGATCTGTGCCGTCATGTCGGTCCGGCGGCAGTCATTTTATCAAAAAGTAAAATGATATCGTTGCATTCGGTTACAATTCGTCGAACCATTACGATTTCTATAAAAATATCCATAATTCGTAACTCTTGTTATCGAAATAACGCGGAAAAATTGTTTGGCCGACAATTCTCCTATGTCCCCTCGTGCCGGTCAGGAAATTGACAAAGTTTGATCTGTGCCGTCATGTCGGTCCGGCGGCAGTCATTTTATCAAAAAGTAAAATGATATCGTTGCATTCGGTTACAATTCATCGAACCATTACGATTTCTATAAAAATATCCATAATTCGTAACTCTTGTTATCGAAATAACGCGGAAAAATTGTTTGGCCGACAATTCTACTATGTCCCCTCGTGCCGATCGGGAAATTGACAAAGTTTGATCTTTGCCGTCATGTCGGTCCGGCGGCAGCCATTTTATCAAAAAGGAATATGATATCGTTGCATTCGGTTACAATTCATCGAACCATTACGATTTCTATAAAAACATCCATAATTCGTAACTCTTGTTATCGAAAAAACGCGGAATAACTGTTTGGCCGATAATGCTTCTATGTCCCTACGTACCAGTCAGGAGATTGACGAAGTTTCAGCTTTGCGTTCATGTTGGTCCGGCGGGAGCCATTTTATCAAAAAGTAAAATGATATCGCTGCATTCGGTTACAATCCATCGAACCATTACGATTTCTATAAAAATATCCATAATTCGTAACTCTTGTTATCGAAATAACGCGGAAAAATTGTTCGGCCGACAATTCTCCTATGTCCCCTCGTGCTGGTCAGGAGATTGACGAAGTTTCAGCTTTGCGGTCATGTCGGTCCGGTGGTAGCCATTTTATCAAAAAGTAAAATGATATCGTTGCATTCGGTTACAATTCATCGAACCATTACGATTTCTATAAAAACATCCATAATTCGTAACTCTTGTTATCGAAATAACGCGGAATAACTGTTTGGACGACAATTCTCCTATGTCCCCTCGTGCCGGTCGGGAAATAGACAAAGCTTGATCTTTGCCGTCATGTCGGTCCGGCGGCAGCCATTTTATCAAAAAGTAAAATGATATCGTTGCATTCGGTTACAATTCATCGAACCATTACGATTTCTATAAAAACATCCATAATTCGTAACTCTTGTTATCCAAATAAAGCGGAATAACTGTTTGGACGACAATGCTTCTATGTCCCTACGTACCGGTCAGGAGATTGACGAAGTTTCAGCTTTGCGGTCATGTCGGTCCGGTGGCAGCCATTTTATCAAAAAGTAAAATGATATCGTTGCATTCGGTTACAATTCATCGAACCATTACGATTTCTATAAAAACATCCATAATTCGTAACTCTTGTTATCGAAATAACGCGGAATAACTGTTTGGCCGACAATGCTTCTATGTCCCTACGTACCGGTCAGGAGATTGACAAAGTTTGATCTTTGCCGTCATGTCGGTCCTGCGGCAGCCATTTTATCAGAAAGTAAAATATCGTTGCAATCTGTTACAATTCATCGAACCGTTACGATTTCTATAAAAACATCCATAATTCGTAACTCTTGTTATCGAAATAACGCGGAATAACTGTTTGGCCGACAATGCTTCTATGTCCCTACGTACCGGTCAGGAGATTGACAAAGTTTGATCTTTGCCGTCATGTCGGTCCTGCGGCAGCCATTTTATCAGAAAGTAAAATATCGTTGCAATCGGTTACAATTCATCGAACCATTACGATTTCTATAAAAACATCCATAATTCGTAACTCTTGTTATAGAAATAACGCGGAATAACTGTTTGGCCGACAATGCTTCTATGTCCCTACGTACCGGTCAGGAGATTGACGAAGTTTCAGCTTTGCGGTCATGTCGGTCCGGCGGGAGCCATTTTATCAAAAAGTAAAATGATATCGCTGCATTCGGTTACAATCCATCGAACCATTACGATTTCTATAAAAACATCCATAGTTCGTAACTCCTTTTGTCGAAATAACGCGGAAAAACTGTTTGGCCGACAATACCTCTATGTCCCCACGTGCCGGTCGGGAGATTGACAAAGTGTCTGCTTTGCGGTCATGTCGGCCCGGCGGGAGCCATTTTACCAAAAAGTAGAATGATATTCCAGCATTCGATTACAATTCGTCGAACCATTACGATTTCTATAAAAATATCCATAATTCGTAACTCTTGTTATCGAAATAATGCGGAAAAACTGTTTGGCCGACAATTCTCCTATGTCCCCTCGTGCCGGTCAGGAAATTGACAAAGTTTGATCTTTGCCGTCATGTCGGTCCGGCGGCAGCCATTTTATCAAAAAGTAAAATGATATCGCTGCATTCGGTTACAATCCATCGAACCATTACGATTTCTATAAAAACATCCATAATTCGTAACTCTTGTTATCGAAATAACGCGGAATAACTGTTTGGCCGACAATGCTTCGATGTCCCTACGTACCGGTCAGGAGATTGACGAAGTTTCAGCTTTGCGGTCATGTCGGTCCGGCGGGAGCCATTTTATCAAAAAGTAAAATGATATCGCTGCATTCGGTTACAATCCATCGAACCATTACAATTTCTATAAAAACATCCATAATTCGTAACTCTTTTTGTCGAAATTACGCGGAAAAACTGTTTGGCCGACAATACCTCTATGTCCCCACGTGCCGGTCGGGAGATTGACAAAGTTTGATCTTTGCCGTCATGTCGGTCCGGCGGGAGCCATTTTATCAAAAAGTAAAATGATATCGCTGCATTCGGTTACAATCCATCGAACCATTACAATTTCTATAAAAACATCCATAATTCGTAACTCTTTTTGTCGAAATAACGCGGAAGAACTGTTTGGCCGACAATTCTACTATGTCCCCTCGTGCCGATAGGGAAATTGACAAAGTTTGATCTTTGCCGTCATGTCGGTCCGGCGGCAGCCATTTTATCAAAAAGTAAAATATCGTTACATTCGGTTACAATTCATCGAACCATTACGATTTCTATAAAAACATCCATAATTCGTAACTCTTGTTATCGAAATAACGCGGAATAACTGTTTGGCCGACAATACCTCTATGTCCCCACGTGCCGGTCGGGAGATTGACAAAGTGTCTGCTTTGCGGTCATGTCGGCCCGGCGGGAGCCATTTTACCAAAAAGTAAAATGATATTCCAGCATTCGATTACAATTCGTCGAACCATTACGATTTCTATAAAAATATCCATAATTCGTAACTCTTGTTATCGAAATAACGCGGAAAAATTGTTTGGCCGACAATTCTCCTATGTCCCCTCGTGCAAGTCAGGAAATTGACAAAGTTTGATCTGTGCCGTCATGTCGGTCCGGCGGCAGTCATTTTATCAAAAAGTAAAATGATATCGTTGCATTCGGTTACAATTCGTCGAACCATTACGATTTCTATAAAAATATCCATAATTCGTAACTCTTGTTATCGAAATAACGCGGAAAAATTGTTTGGCCGACAATTCTCCTATGTCCCCTCGTGCCGGTCAGGAAATTGACAAAGTTTGATCTGTGCCGTCATGTCGGTCCGGCGGCAGTCATTTTATCAAAAAGTAAAATGATATCGTTGCATTCGGTTACAATTCATCGAACCATTACGATTTCTATAAAAATATCCATAATTCGTAACTCTTGTTATCGAAATAACGCGGAAAAATTGTTTGGCCGACAATTCTACTATGTCCCCTCGTGCCGATCGGGAAATTGACAAAGTTTGATCTTTGCCGTCATGTCGGTCCGGCGGCAGCCATTTTATCAAAAAGGAATATGATATCGTTGCATTCGGTTACAATTCATCGAACCATTACGATTTCTATAAAAACATCCATAATTCGTAACTCTTGTTATCGAAAAAACGCGGAATAACTGTTTGGCCGATAATGCTTCTATGTCCCTACGTACCAGTCAGGAGATTGACGAAGTTTCAGCTTTGCGTTCATGTTGGTCCGGCGGGAGCCATTTTATCAAAAAGTAAAATGATATCGCTGCATTCGGTTACAATCCATCGAACCATTACGATTTCTATAAAAATATCCATAATTCGTAACTCTTGTTATCGAAATAACGCGGAAAAATTGTTCGGCCGACAATTCTCCTATGTCCCCTCGTGCTGGTCAGGAGATTGACGAAGTTTCAGCTTTGCGGTCATGTCGGTCCGGTGGTAGCCATTTTATCAAAAAGTAAAATGATATCGTTGCATTCGGTTACAATTCATCGAACCATTACGATTTCTATAAAAACATCCATAATTCGTAACTCTTGTTATCGAAATAACGCGGAATAACTGTTTGGACGACAATTCTCCTATGTCCCCTCGTGCCGGTCGGGAAATTGACAAAGCTTGATCTTTGCCGTCATGTCGGTCCGGCGGCAGCCATTTTATCAAAAAGTAAAATGATATCGTTGCATTCGGTTACAATTCATCGAACCATTACGATTTCTATAAAAACATCCATAATTCGTAACTCTTGTTATCCAAATAAAGCGGAATAACTGTTTGGACGACAATGCTTCTATGTCCCTACGTACCGGTCAGGAGATTGACGAAGTTTCAGCTTTGCGGTCATGTCGGTCCGGTGGCAGCCATTTTATCAAAAAGTAAAATGATATCGTTGCATTCGGTTACAATTCATCGAACCATTACGATTTCTATAAAAACATCCATAATTCGTAACTCTTGTTATCGAAATAACGCGGAATAACTGTTTGGCCGACAATGCTTCTATGTCCCTACGTACCGGTCAGGAGATTGACAAAGTTTGATCTTTGCCGTCATGTCGGTCCTGCGGCAGCCATTTTATCAGAAAGTAAAATATCGTTGCAATCGGTTACAATTCATCGAACCATTACGATTTCTATAAAAACATCCATAATTCGTAACTCTTGTTATAGAAATAACGCGGAATAACTGTTTGGCCGACAATGCTTCTATGTCCCTACGTACCGGTCAGGAGATTGACGAAGTTTCAGCTTTGCGGTCATGTCGGTCCGGCGGGAGCCATTTTATCAAAAAGTAAAATGATATCGCTGCATTCGGTTACAATCCATCGAACCATTACGATTTCTATAAAAACATCCATAATTCGTAACTCCTTTTGTCGAAATAACGCGGAAAAACTGTTTGGCCGACAATACATCTATGTCCCCACGTGCCGGTCGGGAGATTGACAAAGTGTCTGCTTAGCGGTCATGTCGGCCCGGCGGGAGTCATTTTACCAAAAAGTAAAATGATATTCGTGCATTCGATTACAATTCATCGAACCATTACGATTTCTATAAAACCATCCATAATTCGTAACTCTTGTTATCGAAATAACGCGGAATAACTGTTTGGACGACAATGCTTCTATGTCCCTACGTACCGGTCAGGAGATTGACGAAGTTTCAGCTTTGCGGTCATGTCGGTCCGGCGGGAGCCATTTTATCAAAAAGTAAAATGATTTCGCTGCATTCGGTTACAATTCATCGAACCATTACGATTTCTATAAAAACATCCATAATTCGTAACTCCTTTTGTCGAAATAACGCGGAAAAGCTGTTTGGCCGACAATACCTCTATGTCCCCACGTGCCGGTCGGGAGATTGACAAAGTGTCTGCTTTGCGGTCATGTCGGCCCGGCGGGAGCCATTTTACCAAAAAGTAAAATGATTTCGCTGCATTCGGTTACAATTCATCGAACCATTACGATTTCTATAAAAACATCCATAATTCGTAACTCTTGTTATCGAAATAACGCGGAATAACTGTTTGGACGACAATTCTCCTATGTCCCCTCGTGCCGGTCGGGAAATTGACAAAGCTTGATCTTTGCCGTCATGTCGGTCCGGCGGCAGCCATTTTATCAAAAAGTAAAATGATATCGTTGCATTCGGTTACAATTCATCGAACCATTACGATTTCTATAAAAACATCCATAATTCGTAACTCTTGTTATCCAAATAAAGCGGAATAACTGTTTGGACGACAATGCTTCTATGTCCCTACGTACCGGTCAGGAGATTGACGAAGTTTCAGCTTTGCGGTCATGTCGGTCCGGTGGCAGCCATTTTATCAAAAAGTAAAATGATATCGTTGCATTCGGTTACAATTCATCGAACCATTACGATTTCTATAAAAACATCCATAATTCGTAACTCTTGTTATCGAAATAACGCGGAATAACTGTTTGGCCGACAATGCTTCTATGTCCCTACGTACCGGTCAGGAGATTGACAAAGTTTGATCTTTGCCGTCATGTCGGTCCTGCGGCAGCCATTTTATCAGAAAGTAAAATATCGTTGCAATCGGTTACAATTCATCGAACCATTACGATTTCTATAAAAACATCCATAATTCGTAACTCTTGTTATAGAAATAACGCGGAATAACTGTTTGGCCGACAATGCTTCTATGTCCCTACGTACCGGTCAGGAGATTGACGAAGTTTCAGCTTTGCGGTCATGTCGGTCCGGCGGGAGCCATTTTATCAAAAAGTAAAATGATATCGCTGCATTCGGTTACAATCCATCGAACCATTACGATTTCTATAAAAACATCCATAATTCGTAACTCCTTTTGTCGAAATAACGCGGAAAAACTGTTTGGCCGACAATACATCTATGTCCCCACGTGCCGGTCGGGAGATTGACAAAGTGTCTGCTTAGCGGTCATGTCGGCCCGGCGGGAGTCATTTTACCAAAAAGTAAAATGATATTCGTGCATTCGATTACAATTCATCGAACCATTACGATTTCTATAAAACCATCCATAATTCGTAACTCTTGTTATCGAAATAACGCGGAATAACTGTTTGGACGACAATGCTTCTATGTCCCTACGTACCGGTCAGGAGATTGACGAAGTTTCAGCTTTGCGGTCATGTCGGTCCGGCGGGAGCCATTTTATCAAAAAGTAAAATGATTTCGCTGCATTCGGTTACAATTCATCGAACCATTACGATTTATATAAAAACATCCATAATTCGTAACTCCTTTTGTCGAAATAACGCGGAAAAGCTGTTTGGCCGACAATACCTCTATGTCCCCACGTGCCGGTCGGGAGATTGACAAAGTGTCTGCTTTGCGGTCATGTCGGCCCGGCGGGAGCCATTTTACCAAAAAGTAAAATGATATTCGTGCATTCGATTACAATTCGTCGAACCATTACGATTTCTATAAAAACATCCATAATTCGTAACTCTTGTTATCGAAATAACGCGGAATAACTGTTTGGACGACAATTCTCCGATGTCCCCTCGTGCCGGTCAGGAGATTGACAAAGTTTGATCTTTGCCGTCATGTCGGTCCGGCGGCAGCCATTTTATCAAAAAGTAAAATATCGTTACATTCGGTTACAATTCATCGAACCATTACGATTTCTATAAAAACATCCATAATTCGTAACTCTTGTTATCGAAATAACGCGGAATAACTGTTTGGCCGACAATACCTCTATGTCCCCACGTGCCGGTCGGGAGATTGACAAAGTGTCTGCTTTGCGGTCATGTCGGCCCGGCGGGAGCCATTTTACCAAAAAGTAAAATGATATTCCAGCATTCGATTACAATTCGTCGAACCATTACGATTTCTATAAAAATATCCATAATTCGTAACTCTTGTTATCGAAATAACGCGGAAAAATTGTTTGGCCGACAATTCTCCTATGTCCCCTCGTGCCGGTCAGGAAATTGACAAAGTTTGATCTGTGCCGTCATGTCGGTCCGGCGGCAGTCATTTTATCAAAAAGTAAAATGATATCGTTGCATTCGGTTACAATTCATCGAACCATTACGATTTCTATAAAAATATCCATAATTCGTAACTCTGGTTATCGAAATAACGCGGAAAAATTGTTTGGCCGACAATTCTACTATGTCCCCTCGTGCCGATCGGGAAATTGACAAAGTTTGATCTTTGCCGTCATGTCGGTCCGGCGGCAGCCATTTTATCAAAAAGGAAAATGATATCGTTGCATTCGGTTACAATTCATCGAACCATTACGATTTCTATAAAAACATCCATAATTCGTAACTCTTGTTATCGAAAAAACGCGGAATAACTGTTTGGCCGATAATGCTTCTATGTCCCTACGTACCAGTCAGGAGATTGACGAAGTTTCAGCTTTGCGTTCATGTCGGTCCGGCGGGAGCCATTTTATCAAAAAGTAAAATGATATCGCTGCATTCGGTTACAATCCATCGAACCATTACGATTTCTATAAAAATATCCATAATTCGTAACTCTTGTTATCGAAATAACGCGGAAAAATTGTTCGGCCGACAATTCTCCTATGTCCCCTCGTGCTGGTCAGGAGATTGACGAAGTTTCAGCTTTGCGGCCATGTCGGTCCGGTGGTAGCCATTTTATCAAAAAGTAAAATGATATCGTTGCATTCGGTTACAATTCATCGACCCATTACGATTTCTATAAAAACATCCATAATTCGTAACTCTTGTTATCGAAATAACGCGGAATAACTGTTTGGACGACAATTCTCCTATGTCCCCTCGTGCCGGTCGGGAAATTGACAAAGCTTGATCTTTGCCGTCATGTCGGTCCGGCGGCAGCCATTTTATCAAAAAGTAAAATATATCGTTGCATTCGGTTACAATTCATCGAACCATTACGATTTCTATAAAAACATCCATAATTCGTAACTCTTGTTATCCAAATAAATCGGAATAACTGTTTGGACGACAATGCTTCTATGTCCCTACGTACCGGTCAGGAGATTGACGAAGTTTCAGCTTTGCGGTCATGTCGGTCCGGTGGCAGCCATTTTATCAAAAAGTAAAATGATATCGTTGCATTCGGTTACAATTCATCGAACCATTACGGTTTCTATAAAAACATCCATAATTCGTAACTCTTGTTATCGAAATAACGCGGAATAACTGTTTGGCCGACAATGCTTCTATGTCCCTACGTACCGGTCAGGAGATTGACAAAGTTTGATCTTTGCCGTCATGTCGGTCCTGCGGCAGCCATTTTATCAGAAAGTAAAATATCGTTGCAATCGGTTACAATTCATCGAACCATTACGATTTCTATAAAAACATCCATAATTCGTAACTCTTGTTATAGAAATAACGCGGAATAACTGTTTGGCCGACAATGCTTCTATGTCCCTACGTACCGGTCAGGAGATTGACGAAGTTTCAGCTTTGCGGTCATGTCGGTCCGGCGGGAGCCATTTTATCAAAAAGTAAAATGATATCGCTGCATTCGGTTACAATCCATCGAACCATTACGATTTCTATAAAAACATCCATAATTCGTAACTCCTTTTGTCGAAATAACGCGGAAAAACTGTTTGGCCGACAATACATCTATGTCCCCACGTGCCGGTCGGGAGATTGACAAAGTGTCTGCTTAGCGGTCATGTCGGCCCGGCGGGAGTCATTTTACCAAAAAGTAAAATGATATTCGTGCATTCGATTACAATTCGTCGAACCATTACGATTTCTATAAAAATATCCATAATTCGTAACTCTTGTTATCGAAATAACGCGGAAAAATTGTTTGGCCGACAATTCTCCTATGTCCCCTCGTGCCGGTCAGGAAATTGACAAAGTTTGATCTTTGCCGTCATGTCGGTCCGGCGGCAGCCATTTTATCAAAAAGCAAAATGATATCGCTGCATTCGGTTACAATCCATCGAACCATTACGATTTCTATAAAAACATCCATAATTCGTAACTCTTGTTATCGAAATAACGCGGAATAACTGTTTGGCCGACAATGCTTCTATGTCCCTACGTACCGGTCAGGAGATTGACGAAGTTTCAGCTTTGCGGTCATGTCGGTCCGGCGGGAGCCATTTTATCAAAAAGTAAAATGATATCGCTGCATTCGGTTACAATCCATCGAACCATTACAATTTCTATAAAAACATCCATAATTCGTAACTCTTTTTGTCGAAATAACGCGGAAAAGCTGTTTGGCCGACAATACCTCTATGTCCCCACGTGCCGGTCGGGAGATTGTCAAAGTTTGATCTTTGCCGTCATGTCGGTCCGGCGGGAGCCATTTTATCAAAAAGTAAAATGATATCGCTGCATTCGGTTACAATCCATCGAACCATTACAATTTCTATAAAAACATCCATAATACGTAACTCTTTTTGTCGAAATAACGCGGAAAAACTGTTTGGCCGACAATTCTACTATGTCCCCTCGTGCCGATAGGGAAATTGACAAAGTTTGGTCTTTGCCGTCATGTCGGTCCGGCGGCAGCCATTTTATCAAAAAGTAAAATATCGTTACATTCGGTTACAATTCATCGAACCATTACGATTTCTATAAAAACATCCATAATTCGTAACTCTTGTTATCGAAATAACGCGGAATAACTGTTTGGCCGACAATACCTCTATGTCCCCACGTGCCGGTCGGGAGATTGACAAAGTGTCTGCTTTGCGGTCATGTCGGCCCGGCGGGAGCCATTTTACCAAAAAGTAAAATGATATTCCAGCATTCGATTACAATTCGTCGAACCATTACGATTTCTATAAAAATATCCATAATTCGTAACTCTTGTTATCGAAATAACGCGGAAAAATTGTTTGGCCGACAATTCTCCTATGTCCCCTCGTGCCGGTCAGGAAATTGACAAAGTTTGATCTGTGCCGTCATGTCGGTCCGGCGGCAGTCATTTTATCAAAAAGTAAAATGATATCGTTGCATTCGGTTACAATTCATCGAACCATTACGATTTCCATAAAAATATCCATAATTCGTAACTCTTGTTATCGAAATAACGCGGAAAAATTGTTTGGCCGACAATTCTACTATGTCCCCTCGTGCCGATCGGGAAATTGACAAAGTTTGATCTTTGCCGCCATGTCGGTCCGGCGGCAGCCATTTTATCAAAAAGGAAAATGATATCGTTGCATTCGGTTACAATTCATCGAACCATTACGATTTCTATAAAAACATCGATAATTCGTAACTCTTGTTATCGAAAAAACGCGGAATAACTGTTTGGCCGATAATGCTTCTATGTCCCTACGTACCAGTCAGGAGATTGACGAAGTTTCAGCTTTGCGTTCATGTCGGTCCGGCGGGAGCCATTTTATCAAAAAGTAAAATGATATCGCTGCATTCGGTTACAATCCATCGAACCATTACGATTTCTATAAAAATATCCATAATTCGTAACTCTTGTTATCGAAATAACGCGGAAAAATTGTTCGGCCGACAATTCTCCTATGTCCCCTCGTGCTGGTCAGGAGATTGACGAAGTTTCAGCTTTGCGGTCATGTCGGTCCGGTGGTAGCCATTTTATCAAAAAGTAAAATGATATCGTTGCATTCGGTTACAATTCATCGAACCATTACGATTTCTATAAAAACATCCATAATTCGTAACTCTTGTTATCGAAATAACGCGGAATAACTGTTTGGACGACAATTCTCCTATGTCCCCTCGTGCCGGTCGGGAAATTGACAAAGCTTGATCTTTGCCGTCATGTCGGTCCGGCGGCAGCCATTTTATCAAAAAGTAAAATGATATCGTTGCATTCGGTTACAATTCATCGAACCATAACGATTTCCATAAAAACATCCATAATTCGTAACTCTTGTTATCGAAATAACGCGGAATAACTGTTTGGCCGACAATGCTTCTATGTCCCTACGTACCGGTCAGGAGATTGACAAAGTTTGATCTTTGCCGTCATGTCGGTCCTGCGGCAGCCATTTTATCAAAAAGTAAAATGATATCGCTGCATTCGGTTACAATCCATCGAACCATTACGATTTCTATAAAAACATCCATAATTCGTAACTCTTGTTATCGAAATAACGCGGAATAACTGTTTGGCCGACAATGCTTCTATGTCCCTACGTACCGGTCAGGAGATTGACGAAGTTTCAGCTTTGCGGTCATGTCGGTCCGGCGGGAGCCATTTTATCAAAAAGTAAAATGATATCGCTGCATTCGGTTACAATCCATCGAACCATTACAATTTCTATAAAAACATCCATAATTCGTAACTCTTTTTGTCGAAATAACGCGGAAAAACTGTTTGGCCGACAATACCTCTATGTCCCCACGTGCCGGTCGGGAGATTGACAAAGTTTGATCTTTGCCGTCATGTCGGTCCGGCGGGAGCCATTTTATCAAAAAGTAAAATGATATCGCTGCATTCGGTTACAATCCATCGAACCATTACAATTTCTATAAAAACATCCATAATTCGTAACTCTTTTTGTCGAAATAACGCGGAAAAACTGTTTGGCCGACAATTCTACTATGTCCCCTCGTGCCGATAGGGAAATTGACAAAGTTTGATCTTTGCCGTCATGTCGGTCCGGCGGCAGCCATTTTATCAAAAAGTAAAATATCGTTACATTCGGTTACAATTCATCGAACCATTACGATTTCTATAAAAACATCCATAATTCGTAACTCTTTTTGTCGAAATAACGCGGAAAAACTGTTTGGCCGACAATACCTCTATGTCCCCACGTGCCGGTCGGGAGATTGACAAAGTGTCTGCTTAGCGGTCATGTCGGCCCGGCGGGAGTCATTTTACCAAAAAGTAAAATGATATTCGTGCATTCGATTACAATTCGTCGAACCATTACGATTTCTATAAAAATATCCATAATTCGTAACTCTTGTTATCGAAATAACGCGGAAAAATTGTTTGGTCGACAATTCTCGTATGTTCCCTCGTACCGGTCAGGTGATTGACGAAGTTTCAGCTTTGCGGTCATGTCGGTCCGGTGGCAGACATTTTATCAAAAAGTAAAATGATATCGTTGCATTCGGTTACAATTCATCGAACCATTACGATTTCTATAAAAACATCCATAATTCGTAACTCTTGTTACCGCAATAACGCGGAAAAATTGTTTGGCCGACAATTCTACTATGTCCCCTCGTGCCGATCGGGAAATTGACAAAGTTTGATCTTTGCCGTCATGTCGGTCCGGCGGCAGCCATTTTATCAAAAAGTAAAATGATATCGTTGCATTCGGTTCCAATTCATCGAACCATTACGATTTCTATAAAAACATCCATAATTCGTAACTCTTGTTATCGAAATAACGCGGAATAACTGTTTGGACGACAATGCTTCTATGTCCCTACGTACCGGTCAGGAGATTGACGAAGTTTCAGCTTTGCTGTCATGTCGGTCCGGTGGCAGCCATTTTATCAAAAAGTAAAATATCGTTGCATTCGGTTACAATTCATCGAACCATTACGATTTCTATAAAACCATCCATAATTCGTAACTCTTTTTGTCGAAATAACGCGGAAAAACTGTTTGGCCGACAATACCTCTATGTCCCCTCGTGCCGATCGGGAGATTGACAAAGTGTCTGCTTTGCGGTCATGTCGGCCCGGCGGGAGCCATTTTACCAAAAAGTAAAATGATATTCCAGCATTCGATTTGCAATTCGTCGAACCATTACGATTTCTATAAAAATATCCATAATTCGTAACTCTTGTTATCGAAATAACGCGGAAAAATTGTTTGGCCGACAATTCTCCTATGTCCCCTCGTGCCGGTCAGGAAATTGGCAAAGTTTGATCTTTGCCGTCATGTCGGTCCGGCGGCAGTCATTTTATCAAAAAGTAAAATGATATCGTTGCATTCGGTTACAATTCATCGAACCATTACGATTTCCATAAAAATATCCATAATTCGTAACTCTTGTTATCGAAATAACGCGGAAAAATTGTTTGGCCGACAATTCTACTATGTCCCCTCGTGCCGATCGGGAAATTGACAAAGTTTGATCTTTGCCGCCATGTCGGTCCGGCGGCAGCCATTTTATCAAAAAGGAAAATGATATCGTTGCATTCGGTTACAATTCATCGAACCATTACGATTTCTATAAAAACATCCATAATTCGTAACTCTTGTTATCGAAAAAACGCGGAATAACTGTTTGGCCGATAATGCTTCTATGTCCCTACGTACCAGTCAGGAGATTGACGAAGTTTCAGCTTTGCGTTCATGTCGGTCCGGCGGGAGCCATTTTATCAAAAAGTAAAATGATATCGCTGCATTCGGTTACAATCCATCGAACCATTACGATTTCTATAAAAATATCCATAATTCGTAACTCTTGTTATCGAAATAACGCGGAAAAATTGTTCGGCCGACAATTCTCCTATGTCCCCTCGTGCTGGTCAGGAGATTGACGAAGTTTCAGCTTTGCGGTCATGTCGGTCCGGTGGTAGCCATTTTATCAAAAAGTAAAATGATATCGTTGCATTCGGTTACAATTCATCGAACCATTACGATTTCTATAAAAACATCCATAATTCGTAACTCTTGTTATCGAAATAACGCGGAATAACTGTTTGGACGACAATTCTCCTATGTCCCCTCGTGCCGGTCGGGAAATTGACAAAGCTTGATCTTTGCCGTCATGTCGGTCCGGCGGCAGCCATTTTATCAAAAAGTAAAATGATATCGTTGCATTCGGTTACAATTCATCGAACCATAACGATTTCCATAAAAACATCCATAATTCGTAACTCTTGTTATCGAAATAACGCGGAATAACTGTTTGGCCGACAATGCTTCTATGTCCCTACGTACCGGTCAGGAGATTGACAAAGTTTGATCTTTGCCGTCATGTCGGTCCTGCGGCAGCCATTTTATCAAAAAGTAAAATGATATCGCTGCATTCGGTTACAATCCATCGAACCATTACGATTTCTATAAAAACATCCATAATTCGTAACTCTTGTTATCGAAATAACGCGGAATAACTGTTTGGCCGACAATGCTTCTATGTCCCTACGTACCGGTCAGGAGATTGACGAAGTTTCAGCTTTGCGGTCATGTCGGTCCGGCGGGAGCCATTTTATCAAAAAGTAAAATGATATCGCTGCATTCGGTTACAATCCATCGAACCATTACAATTTCTATAAAAACATCCATAATTCGTAACTCTTTTTGTCGAAATAACGCGGAAAAACTGTTTGGCCGACAATACCTCTATGTCCCCACGTGCCGGTCGGGAGATTGACAAAGTTTGATCTTTGCCGTCATGTCGGTCCGGCGGGAGCCATTTTATCAAAAAGTAAAATGATGTCGCTGCATTCGGTTACAATCCATCGAACCATTACAATTTCTATAAAAACATCCATAATTCGTAACTCTTTTTGTCGAAATAACGCGGAAAAACTGTTTGGCCGACAATTCTACTATGTCCCCTCGTGCCGATAGGGAAATTGACAAAGTTTGATCTTTGCCGTCATGTCGGTCCGGCGGCAGCCATTTTATCAAAAAGTAAAATATCGTTACATTCGGTTACAATTCATCGAACCATTACGATTTCTATAAAAACATCCATAATTCGTAACTCTTTTTGTCGAAATAACGCGGAAAAACTGTTTGGCCGACAATACCTCTATGTCCCCACGTGCCGGTCGGGAGATTGACAAAGTGTCTGCTTAGCGGTCATGTCGGCCCGGCGGGAGTCATTTGCCAAAAAGTAAAATGATATTCGTGCATTCGATTACAATTCGTCGAACCATTACGATTTCTATAAAAATATCCATAATTCGTAACTCTTGTTATCGAAATAACGCGGAAAAATTGTTTGGTCGACAATTCTCGTATGTTCCCTCGTACCGGTCAGGTGATTGACGAAGTTTCAGCTTTGCGGTCATGTCGGTCCGGTGGCAGACATTTTATCAAAAAGTAAAATGATATCGTTGCATTCGGTTACAATTCATCGAACCATTACGATTTCTATAAAAACATCCATAATTCGTAACTCTTGTTACCGCAATAACGCGGAAAAATTGTTTGGCCGACAATTCTACTATGTCCCCTCGTGCCGATCGGGAAATTGACAAAGTTTGATCTTTGCCGTCATGTCGGTCCGGCGGCAGCCATTTTATCAAAAAGTAAAATGATATCGTTGCATTCGGTTCCAATTCATCGAACCATTACGATTTCTATAAAAACATCCATAATTCGTAACTCTTGTTATCGAAATAACGCGGAATAACTGTTTGGACGACAATGCTTCTATGTCCCTACGTACCGGTCAGGAGATTGACGAAGTTTCAGCTTTGCTGTCATGTCGGTCCGGTGGCAGCCATTTTATCAAAAAGTAAAATATCGTTGCATTCGGTTACAATTCATCGAACCATGACGATTTCTATAAAACCATCCATAATTCGTAACTCTTTTTGTCGAAATAACGCGGAAAAACTGTTTGGCCGACAATACCTCTATGTCCCCTCGTGCCGATCGGGAGATTGACAAAGTGTCTGCTTTGCGGTCATGTCGGCCCGGCGGGAGCCATTTTACCAAAAAGTAAAATGATATTCCAGCATTCGATTTGCAATTCGTCGAACCATTACGATTTCTATAAAAATATCCATAATTCGTAACTCTTGTTATCGAAATAACGCGGAAAAATTGTTTGGCCGACAATTCTCCTATGTCCCCTCGTGCCGGTCAGGAAATTGGCAAAGTTTGATCTTTGCCGTCATGTCGGTCCGGCGGCAGACATTTTATCAAAAAGTAAAATGATATCGTTGCATTCGGTTACAATTCACCGAACCATTACGATTTCTATAAAAATATCCATAATTCGTAACTCTTGTTATCGAAATAACGCGGAAAAATTGTTTGGCCCACAATTCTACTATGTCCCCTCGTGCCGATCGGGAAATTGACAAAGTTTGATCTTTGCCGTCATGTCGGTCCGGCGGCAGCCTTTTTATCAAAAAGTAAAATGATATCGTTGCATTCGGTTACAATTCATCGAACCATTACGATTTCTATAAAACCATCCATAATTCGTAACTCTTGTTATCGAAATAACGCGGAATAACTGTTTGGACGACAATGCTTCTATGTCCCTACCTACCGGTCAGGAGATTGACGAAGTTTCAGCTTTGCGGTCATGTCGGTCCGGTGGCAGCCATTTTATCAAAAAGTAAAATGATATCGTTGCATTCGGTTACAATTCATCGAACCATTACGATTTCTATAAAAACATCCATAATTCGTAACTCTTGTTATCGAAATAACGCGGAATAACTGTTTGGCCGACAATGCTTCTATGTCCCTACGTACCGGTCAGGAGATTGACAAAGTTTGATCTTTGCCATCATGTCGGTCCGGCGGCAGCCATTTTATCAAAAAGTAAAATATCGTTGCATTCGGTTACAATTCATCGAACCATTACGATTTCTATAAAAACATCCATAATTCGTAACTCTTGTTATCGAAATAACGCGGAATAACTGTTTGGCCGACAATGCTCCTATGTCCCTACGTACCGGTCAGGAGATTGACGAAGTTTCAGCTTTGCGGTCATCGTCGGTCCGGCGGGAGCCATTTTATCAAAAAGTAAAATGATTTCGCTGCATTCGGTTACAATTCATCGAACCATTACAATTTCTATAAAAACATCCATAATTCGTAACTCCTTTTGTCGAAATAACGCGGAAAAGCTGTTTGGCCGACAATACCTCTATGTCCCCACGTGCCGGTCGGGAGATTGACAAAGTGTCTGCTTTGCGGTCATGTCGGCCCGGCGGGAGCCATTTTACCAAAAGTAGAATGATATTCCAGCATTCGATTACAATTCGTCGAACCATTACGATTTCTATAAAAATATCCATAATTCGTAACTCTTGTTATCGAAATAACGCGGAAAAATTGTTTGGCCGACAATTCTCCTATGTCCCCTCGTGCCGGTCAGGAAATTGACAAAGTTTGATCTTTGCCGTCATGTCGGTCCGGCGGCAGCCATTTTATCAAAAAGTAAAATGATATCGCTGCATTCGGTTACAATCCATCGAACCATTACGATTTCTATAAAAACATCCATAATTCGTAACTCTTGTTATCGAAATAACGCGGAAAAATTGTTTGGCCGACAATTCTCCTATGTCCCCTCGTGCCGGTCAGGAAATTGACAAAGTTTGATCTTTGCCGTCATGTCGGTCCGGCGGCAGCCATTTTATCAAAAAGTAAAATGATATCGTTGCATTCTGTTACAATTCATCGAACCATTACGATTTCTATAAAAACATCCATAATTCGTAACTCTTGTTATCGAAATAACGCGGAATAACTGTTTGGCCGACAATGCTCCTATGTCCCTACGTACCGGTCAGGAGATTGACGAAGTTTCAGCTTTGCGGCCATCGTCGGTCCGGCGGGAGCCATTTTATCAAAAAGTAAAATGATTTCGCTGCATTCGGTTCCAATTCATCGAACCATTACGATTTCTATAAAAACATCCATAATTCGTAACTCTTGTTATCGAAATAACGCGGAATAACTGTTTGGCCGACAATGCTCCTATGTCCCTACGTACCGGTCAGGAGATTGACGAAGTTTCAGCTTTGCGGTCATCGTCGGTCCGGCGGGAGCCATTTTATCAAACAGTAAAATGATTTCGCTGCATTCGATTCCAATTCATCGAACCATTACGATTTCTATAAAAACATCCATAATTCGTAACTCCTTTTGTCGAAATAACGCGGAGAAGCTGTTTGGCCGACAATACCTCTATGTCCCCACGTGCCGGTCGGGAGATTGACAAAGTGTCTGCTTTGCGGTCATGTCGGCCCGGCGGGAGCCATTTTACCAAAAAGTAGAACGATATTCCAGCATTCGATTACAATTCGTCGAACCATTACGATTTCTATAAAAACATCCATAATTCGTAACTCTTGTTATCGAAATAACGCGGAATAACTGTTTGGCCGACAATGCTTCTATGTCCCTACGTACCGGTCAGGAGATTGACGAAGTTTCAGCTTTGCGGTCATATCGGTCCGGCGGGAGCCATTTTATCAAAAAGTAAAATGATTTCGTTGCATTCGGTTACAATTCATCGAACCATTACGATTTCTATAAAACCGTCCATAATTCGTAACTCGTTTTGTCGAAATAACGCGGAAAAATTGTTTGGCCGACAATTCTACTATGTCCCCTCGTGCCGGTCAGGAAATTGACAAAGTTTGATCTTTGCCGTCATGTCGGTCCGGCGGCAGCCATTTTATCAAAAAGTAAAATGATATCGCTGCATTCGGTTACAATCCATCGAACCATTACGATTTCTATAAAAATATCCATAATTCGTAACTCTTGTTATGGAAATAACGCGGAAAAATTGTTGGCCGACAATTCTCCTATGTCCCATCGTGCCGGTCGGGAAATTGACAAAGTTTGATCTTTGCCGTCATGTCGGTCCGGCGGCAGCCATTTTATCAAAAAGTAAAATGATATCGTTGCATTCTGTTACAATTCATCGAACCATTACGATTTCTATAAAAACATCCATAATTCGTAACCCTTGTTATCGAAATAACGCGGAATAACTGTTTGGACGACAATGCTTCTATGTCCCTACGTACCGGTCAGGAGATTGACGAAGTTTCAGCTTTGCGGTCATCGTCGGTCCGGCGGGAGCCATTTTATCAAAAAGTAAAATGATTTCGTTGCATTCGGTTACAATTCATCGAACCATTACGATTTCTATAAAACCGTCCATAATTCGTAACTCGTTTTGTCGAAATAACGCGGAAAAATTGTTTGGCCGACAATTCTACTATGTCCCCTCGTGCCTATCGGGAAATTGACAAAGTTTGATCTTTGCGGTCATGTCGGTCCGGCGGGGGCCATTTTATAAAAAAGTAAAATGATATCGCTGCATTCGGTTACAATCCATCGAACCATTACGATTTCTATAAAAATATCCATAATTCGTAACTCTTGTTATCGAAATAACGCGGAAAAATTGTTCGGCCGACAATTCTCCTATGTCCCCTCGTGCTGGTCAGGAGATTGACGAAGTTTCAGCTTTGCGGTCATGTCGGTCCGGTGGTAGCCATTTTATCAGAAAGTAAAATATCGTTGCAATCGGTTACAATCCATCGAACCATTACAATTTCTATAAAACCATCCATAATTCGTAACTCTTTTTGTCGAAATAACGCGGAAAAACTGTTTGGCCGACAATACCTCTATGTCCCCTCGTGCCGGTCGGGAAATTGACAAAGCTTGATCTTTGCCGTCATGTCGGTCCGGCGGCAGCCATTTTATCAAAAAGTAAAATGATATCGTTGCATTCGGTTACAATTCATCGAACCATTACGATTTCTATAAAAACATCCATAATTCGTAACTCTTGTTATCCAAATAAAGCGGAATAACTGTTTGGACGACAATGCTTCTATGTCCCTACGTACCGGTCAGGAGATTGACGAAGTTTCAGCTTTGCGGTCATGTCGGTCCGGTGGCAGCCATTTTATCAAAAAGTAAAATGATATCGTTGCATTCGGTTACAATTCATCGAACCATTACGATTTCCATAAAAACATCCATAATTCGTAACTCTTGTTATCGAAATAACGCGGAATAACTGTTTGGCCGACAATGCTTCTATGTCCCTACGTACCGGTCAGGAGATTGACAAAGTTTGATCTTTGCCGTCATGTCGGTCCTGCGGCAGCCATTTTATCAAAAAGTAAAATGATATCGCTGCATTCGGTTACAATCCATCGAACCATTACGATTTCTATAAAAACATCCATAATTCGTAACTCTTGTTATCGAAATAACGCGGAATAACTGTTTGGCCGACAATGCTTCTATGTCCCTACGTACCGGTCAGGAGATTGACGAAGTTTCAGCTTTGCGGTCATGTCGGTCCGGCGGGAGCCATTTTATCAAAAAGTAAAATGATATCGCTGCATTCGGTTACAATCCATCGAACCATTACAATTTCTATAAAAACATCCATAATTCGTAACTCTTTTTGTCGAAATAACGCGGAAAAACTGTTTGGCCGACAATACCTCTATGTCCCCACGTGCCGGTCGGGAGATTGACAAAGTTTGATCTTTGCCGTCATGTCGGTCCGGCGGGAGCCATTTTATCAAAAAGTAAAATGATATCGCTGCATTCGGTTACAATCCATCGAACCATTACAATTTCTATAAAAACATCCATAATTCGTAACTCTTTTTGTCGAAATAACGCGGAAAAACTGTTTGGCCGACAATTCTACTATGTCCCCTCGTGCCGATAGGGAAATTGACAAAGTTTGATCTTTGCCGTCATGTCGGTCCGGCGGCAGCCATTTTATCAAAAAGTAAAATGATATCGTTGCATTCGGTTCCAATTCATCGAACCATTACGATTTCTATAAAAACATCCATAATTCGTAACTCTTTTTGTCGAAATAACGCGGAAAAACTGTTTGGCCGACAATACCTCTATGTCCCCACGTGCCGGTCGGGAGATTGACAAAGTGTCTGCTTAGCGGTCATGTCGGCCCGGCGGGAGTCATTTTACCAAAACGTAAAATGATATTCGTGCATTCGATTACAATTCGTCGAACCATTACGATTTCTATAAAAATATCCATAATTCGTAACTCTTGTTATCGAAATAACGCGGAAAAATTGTTTGGTCGACAATTCTCGTATGTCCCCTCGTACCGGTCAGGTGATTGACGAAGTTTCAGCTTTGCGGTCATGTCGGTCCGGTGGCAGACATTTTATCAAAAAGTAAAATGATATCGTTGCATTCGGTTACAATTCATCGAACCATTACGATTTCTATAAAAACATCCATAATTCGTAACTCTTGTTATCGCAATAACGCGGAAAAATTGTTTGGCCGACAATTCTACTATGTCCCCTCGTGCCGATCGGGAAATTGACAAAGTTTGATCTTTGCCGTCATGTCGGTCCGGCGGCAGCCATTTTATCAAAAAGTAAAATGATATCGTTGCATTCGGTTCCAATTCATCGAACCATTACGATTTCTATAAAAACATCCATAATTCGTAACTCTTGTTATCGAAATAACGCGGAATAACTGTTTGGACGACAATGCTTCTATGTCCCTACGTACCGGTCAGGAGATTGACGAAGTTTCAGCTTTGCTGTCATGTCGGTCCGGTGGCAGCCATTTTATCAAAAAGTAAAATATCGTTGCATTCGGTTACAATTCATCGAACCATTACGATTTCTATAAAACCATCCATAATTCGTAACTGTTTTTGTCGAAATAACGCGGAAAAACTGTTTGGCCGACAATACCTCTATGTCCCCTCGTGCCGATCGGGAGATTGACAAAGTGTCTGCTTTGCGGTCATGTCGGCCCGGCGGGAGCCATTTTACCAAAAAGTAAAATGATATTCCAGCATTCGATTTGCAATTCGTCGAACCATTACGATTTCTATAAAAATATCCATAATTCGTAACACTTGTTATCGAAATAACGCGGAAAAATTGTTTGGCCGACAATTCTCCTATGTCCCCTCGTGCCGGTCAGGAAATTGGCAAAGTTTGATCTTTGCCGTCATGTCGGTCCGGCGGCAGACATTTTATCAAAAAGTAAAATGATATCGTTGCATTCGGTTACAATTCACCGAACCATTACGATTTCTATAAAAATATCCATAATTCGTAACTCTTGTTATCGAAATAACGCGGAAAAATTGTTTGGCCGACAATTCTACTATGTCCCCTCGTGCCGATCGGGAAATTGACAAAGTTTGATCTTTGCCGTCATGTCGGTCCGGCGGCAGCCTTTTTATCAAAAAGTAAAATGATATCGTTGCATTCGGTTACAATTCATCGAACCATTACGATTTCTATAAAACCATCCATAATTCGTAACTCTTGTTATCGAAATAACGCGGAATAACTGTTTGGACGACAATGCTTCTATGTCCCTACCTACCGGTCAGGAGATTGACGAAGTTTCTGCTTTGCGGTCATGTCGGTCCGGTGGCAGCCATTTTATCAAAAAGTAAAATGATATCGTTGCATTCGGTTACAATTCATCGAACCATTACGATTTCTATAAAAACATCCATAATTCGTAACTCTTGTTATCGAAATAACGCGGAATAACTGTTTGGCCGACAATGCTTCTATGTCCCTACGTACCGGTCAGGAGATTGACAAAGTTTGATCTTTGCCATCATGTCGGTCCGGCGGCAGCCATTTTATCAAAAAGTAAAATATCGTTGCATTCGGTTACAATTCATCGAACCATTACGATTTCTATAAAAACATCCATAATTCGTAACTCTTTTTGTCGAAATAACGCGGAAAAACTGTTTGGCCGACAATACCTCTATGTCCCCACGTGCCGGTCGGGAGATTGACAAAGTGTCTGCTTAGCGGTCATGTCGGCCCGGCGGGAGTCATTTTACCAAAACGTAAAATGATATTCGTGCATTCGATTACAATTCGTCGAACCATTACGATTTCTATAAAAATATCCATAATTCGTAACTCTTGTTATCGAAATAACGCGGAAAAATTGTTTGGTCGACAATTCTCGTATGTCCCCTCGTACCGGTCAGGTGATTGACGAAGTTTCAGCTTTGCGGTCATGTCGGTCCGGTGGCAGACATTTTATCAAAAAGTAAAATGATATCGTTGCATTCGGTTACAATTCATCGAACCATTACGATTTCTATAAAAACATCCATAATTCGTAACTCTTGTTATCGCAATAACGCGGAAAAATTGTTTGGCCGACAATTCTACTATGTCCCCTCGTGCCGATCGGGAAATTGACAAAGTTTGATCTTTGCCGTCATGTCGGTCCGGCGGCAGCCATTTTATCAAAAAGTAAAATGATATCGTTGCATTCGGTTCCAATTCATCGAACCATTACGATTTCTATAAAAACATCCATAATTCGTAACTCTTGTTATCGAAATAACGCGGAATAACTGTTTGGACGACAATGCTTCTATGTCCCTACGTACCGGTCAGGAGATTGACGAAGTTTCAGCTTTGCTGTCATGTCGGTCCGGTGGCAGCCATTTTATCAAAAAGTAAAATATCGTTGCATTCGGTTACAATTCATCGAACCATTACGATTTCTATAAAACCATCCATAATTCGTAACTCTTTTTGTCGAAATAACGCGGAAAAACTGTTTGGCCGACAATACCTCTATGTCCCCTCGTGCCGATCGGGAGATTGACAAAGTGTCTGCTTTGCGGTCATGTCGGCCCGGCGGGAGCCATTTTACCAAAAAGTAAAATGATATTCCAGCATTCGATTTGCAATTCGTCGAACCATTACGATTTCTATAAAAATATCCATAATTCGTAACACTTGTTATCGAAATAACGCGGAAAAATTGTTTGGCCGACAATTCTCCTATGTCCCCTCGTGCCGGTCAGGAAATTGGCAAAGTTTGATCTTTGCCGTCATGTCGGTCCGGCGGCAGACATTTTATCAAAAAGTAAAATGATATCGTTGCATTCGGTTACAATTCACCGAACCATTACGATTTCTATAAAAATATCCATAATTCGTAACTCTTGTTATCGAAATAACGCGGAAAAATTGTTTGGCCGACAATTCTACTATGTCCCCTCGTGCCGATCGGGAAATTGACAAAGTTTGATCTTTGCCGTCATGTCGGTCCGGCGGCAGCCTTTTTATCAAAAAGTAAAATGATATCGTTGCATTCGGTTACAATTCATCGAACCATTACGATTTCTATAAAACCATCCATAATTCGTAACTCTTGTTATCGAAATAACGCGGAATAACTGTTTGGACGACAATGCTTCTATGTCCCTACCTACCGGTCAGGAGATTGACGAAGTTTCAGCTTTGCGGTCATGTCGGTCCGGTGGCAGCCATTTTATCAAAAAGTAAAATGATATCGTTGCATTCGGTTACAATTCATCGAACCATTACGATTTCTATAAAAACATCCATAATTCGTAACTCTTGTTATCGAAATAACGCGGAATAACTGTTTGGCCGACAATGCTTCTATGTCCCTACGTACCGGTCAGGAGATTGACAAAGTTTGATCTTTGCCATCATGTCGGTCCGGCGGCAGCCATTTTATCAAAAAGTAAAATATCGTTGCATTCGGTTACAATTCATCGAACCATTACGATTTCTATAAAAACATCCATAATTCGTAACTCTTGTTATCGAAATAACGCGGAATAACTGTTTGGCCGACAATGCTCCTATGTCCCTACGTACCGGTCAGGAGATTGACGAAGTTTCAGCTTTGCGGTCATGTCGGTCCGGCGGGAGCCATTTTATCAAAAAGTAAAATGATATCGTTGCATTCGGTTACAATTCACCGAACCATTACGATTTCTATAAAAATATCCATAATTCGTAACTCTTGTTATCGAAATAACGCGGAAAAATTGTTTGGCCGACAATTCTACTATGTCCCCTCGTGCCGATCGGGAAATTGACAAAGTTTGATCTTTGCCGTCATGTCGGTCCGGCGGCAGCCTTTTTATCAAAAAGTAAAATGATATCGTTGCATTCGGTTACAATTCATCGAACCATTACGATTTCTATAAAACCATCCATAATTCGTAACTCTTGTTATCGAAATAACGCGGAATAACTGTTTGGACGACAATGCTTCTATGTCCCTACCTACCGGTCAGGAGATTGACGAAGTTTCAGCTTTGCGGTCATGTCGGTCCGGTGGCAGCCATTTTATCAAAAAGTAAAATGATATCGTTGCATTCGGTTACAATTCATCGAACCATTACGATTTCTATAAAAACATCCATAATTCGTAACTCTTTTTGTCGAAATAACGCGGAAAAACTGTTTGGCCGACAATACCTCTATGTCCCCACGTGCCGGTCGGGAGATTGACAAAGTGTCTGCTTAGCGGTCATGTCGGCCCGGCGGGAGTCATTTTACCAAAACGTAAAATGATATTCGTGCATTCGATTACAATTCGTCGAACCATTACGATTTCTATAAAAATATCCATAATTCGTAACTCTTGTTATCGAAATAACGCGGAAAAATTGTTTGGTCGACAATTCTCGTATGTCCCCTCGTACCGGTCAGGTGATTGACGAAGTTTCAGCTTTGCGGTCATGTCGGTCCGGTGGCAGACATTTTATCAAAAAGTAAAATGATATCGTTGCATTCGGTTACAATTCATCGAACCATTACGATTTCTATAAAAACATCCATAATTCGTAACTCTTGTTATCGCAATAACGCGGAAATATTGTTTGGCCGACAATTCTACTATGTCCCCTCGTGCCGATCGGGAAATTGACAAAGTTTGATCTTTGCCGTCATGTCGGTCCGGCGGCAGCCATTTTATCAAAAAGTAAAATGATATCGTTGCATTCGGTTCCAATTCATCGAACCATTACGATTTCTATAAAAACATCCATAATTCGTAACTCTTGTTATCGAAATAACGCGGAATAACTGTTTGGACGACAATGCTTCTATGTCCCTACGTACCGGTCAGGAGATTGACGAAGTTTCAGCTTTGCTGTCATGTCGGTCCGGTGGCAGCCATTTTATCAAAAAGTAAAATATCGTTGCATTCGGTTACAATTCATCGAACCATTACGATTTCTATAAAACCATCCATAATTCGTAACTCTTTTTGTCGAAATAACGCGGAAAAACTGTTTGGCCGACAATACCTCTATGTCCCCTCGTGCCGATCGGGAGATTGACAAAGTGTCTGCTTTGCGGTCATGTCGGCCCGGCGGGAGCCATTTTACCAAAAAGTAAAATGATATTCCAGCATTCGATTTGCAATTCGTCGAACCATTACGATTTCTATAAAAATATCCATAATTCGTAACACTTGTTATCGAAATAACGCGGAAAAATTGTTTGGCCGACAATTCTCCTATGTCCCCTCGTGCCGGTCAGGAAATTGGCAAAGTTTGATCTTTGCCGTCATGTCGGTCCGGCGGCAGACATTTTATCAAAAAGTAAAATGATATCGTTGCATTCGGTTACAATTCACCGAACCATTACGATTTCTATAAAAATATCCATAATTCGTAACTCTTGTTATCGAAATAACGCGGAAAAATTGTTTGGCCGACAATTCTACTATGTCCCCTCGTGCCGATCGAGAAATTGACAAAGTTTGATCTTTGCCGTCATGTCGGTCCGGCGGCAGCCTTTTTATCAAAAAGTAAAATGATATCGTTGCATTCGGTTACAATTCACCGAACCATTACGATTTCTATAAAAATATCCATAATTCGTAACTCTTGTTATCGAAATAACGCGGAAAAATTGTTTGGCCGACAATTCTACTATGTCCCCTCGTGCCGATCGGGAAATTGACAAAGTTTGATCTTTGCCGTCATGTCGGTCCGGCGGCAGCCTTTTTATCAAAAAGTAAAATGATATCGTTGCATTCGGTTACAATTCATCGAACCATTACGATTTCTATAAAACCATCCATAATTCGTAACTCTTGTTATCGAAATAACGCGGAATAACTGTTTGGACGACAATGCTTCTATGTCCCTACCTACCGGTCAGGAGATTGACGAAGTTTCAGCTTTGCGGTCATGTCGGTCCGGTGGCAGCCATTTTATCAAAAAGTAAAATGATATCGTTGCATTCGGTTACAATTCATCGAACCATTACGATTTCTATAAAAACATCCATAATTCGTAACTCTTGTTATCGAAATAACGCGGAATAACTGTTTGGCCGACAATGCTTCTATGTCCCTACGTACCGGTCAGGAGATTGACAAAGTTTGATCTTTGCCATCATGTCGGTCCGGCGGCAGCCATTTTATCAAAAAGTAAAATATCGTTGCATTCGGTTACAATTCATCGAACCATTACGATTTCTATAAAAACATCCATAATTCGTAACTCTTTTTGTCGAAATAACGCGGAAAAACTGTTTGGCCGACAATACCTCTATGTCCCCACGTGCCGGTCGGGAGATTGACAAAGTGTCTGCTTAGCGGTCATGTCGGCCCGGCGGGAGTCATTTTACCAAAACGTAAAATGATATTCGTGCATTCGATTACAATTCGTCGAACCATTACGATTTCTATAAAAATATCCATAATTCGTAACTCTTGTTATCGAAATAACGCGGAAAAATTGTTTGGTCGACAATTCTCGTATGTCCCCTCGTACCGGTCAGGTGATTGACGAAGTTTCAGCTTTGCGGTCATGTCGGTCCGGTGGCAGACATTTTATCAAAAAGTAAAATGATATCGTTGCATTCGGTTACAATTCATCGAACCATTACGATTTCTATAAAAACATCCATAATTCGTAACTCTTGTTATCGCAATAACGCGGAAAAATTGTTTGGCCGACAATTCTACTATGTCCCCTCGTGCCGATCGGGAAATTGACAAAGTTTGATCTTTGCCGTCATGTCGGTCCGGCGGCAGCCATTTTATCAAAAAGTAAAATGATATCGTTGCATTCGGTTCCAATTCATCGAACCATTACGATTTCTATAAAAACATCCATAATTCGTAACTCTTGTTATCGAAATAACGCGGAATAACTGTTTGGACGACAATGCTTCTATGTCCCTACGTACCGGTCAGGAGATTGACGAAGTTTCAGCTTTGCTGTCATGTCGGTCCGGTGGCAGCCATTTTATCAAAAAGTAAAATATCGTTGCATTCGGTTACAATTCATCGAACCATTACGATTTCTATAAAACCATCCATAATTCGTAACTCTTTTTGTCGAAATAACGCGGAAAAACTGTTTGGCCGACAATACCTCTATGTCCCCTCGTGCCGATCGGGAGATTGACAAAGTGTCTGCTTTGCGGTCATGTCGGCCCGGCGGGAGCCATTTTACCAAAAAGTAAAATGATATTCCAGCATTCGATTTGCAATTCGTCGAACCATTACGATTTCTATAAAAATATCCATAATTCGTAACACTTGTTATCGAAATAACGCGGAAAAATTGTTTGGCCGACAATTCTCCTATGTCCCCTCGTGCCGGTCAGGAAATTGGCAAAGTTTGATCTTTGCCGTCATGTCGGTCCGGCGGCAGACATTTTATCAAAAAGTAAAATGATATCGTTGCATTCGGTTACAATTCACCGAACCATTACGATTTCTATAAAAATATCCATAATTCGTAACTCTTGTTATCGAAATAACGCGGAAAAATTGTTTGGCCGACAATTCTACTATGTCCCCTCGTGCCGATCGGGAAATTGACAAAGTTTGATCTTTGCCGTCATGTCGGTCCGGCGGCAGCCTTTTTATCAAAAAGTAAAATGATATCGTTGCATTCGGTTACAATTCATCGAACCATTACGATTTCTATAAAACCATCCATAATTCGTAACTCTTGTTATCGAAATAACGCGGAATAACTGTTTGGACGACAATGCTTCTATGTCCCTACCTACCGGTCAGGAGATTGACGAAGTTTCAGCTTTGCGGTCATGTCGGTCCGGTGGCAGCCATTTTATCAAAAAGTAAAATGATATCGTTGCATTCGGTTACAATTCATCGAACCATTACGATTTCTATAAAAACATCCATAATTCGTAACTCTTGTTATCGAAATAACGCGGAATAACTGTTTGGCCGACAATGCTTCTATGTCCCTACGTACCGGTCAGGAGATTGACAAAGTTTGATCTTTGCCATCATGTCGGTCCGGCGGCAGCCATTTTATCAAAAAGTAAAATATCGTTGCATTCGGTTACAATTCATCGAACCATTACGATTTCTATAAAAACATCCATAATTCGTAACTCTTGTTATCGAAATAACGCGGAATAACTGTTTGGCCGACAATGCTCCTATGTCCCTACGTACCGGTCAGGAGATTGACGAAGTTTCAGCTTTGCGGTCATCGTCGGTCCGGCGGGAGCCATTTTATCAAAAAGTAAAATGATTTCGCTGCATTCGGTTACAATTCATCGAACCATTACAATTTCTATAAAAACATCCATAATTCGTAACTCCTTTTGTCGAAATAACGCGGAAAAGCTGTTTGGCCGACAATACCTCTATGTCCCCACGTGCCGGTCGGGAGATTGACAAAGTGTCTGCTTTGCGGTCATGTCGGCCCGGCGGGAGCCATTTTACCAAAAGTAGAATGATATTCCAGCATTCGATTACAATTCGTCGAACCATTACGATTTCTATAAAAATATCCATAATTCGTAACTCTTGTTATCGAAATAACGCGGAAAAATTGTTTGGCCGACAATTCTCCTATGTCCCCTCGTGCCGGTCAGGAAATTGACAAAGTTTGATCTTTGCCGTCATGTCGGTCCGGCGGCAGCCATTTTATCAAAAAGTAAAATGATATCGCTGCATTCGGTTACAATCCATCGAACCATTACGATTTCTATAAAAACATCCATAATTCGTAACTCTTGTTATCGAAATAACGCGGAAAAATTGTTTGGCCGACAATTCTCCTATGTCCCCTCGTGCCGGTCAGGAAATTGACAAAGTTTGATCTTTGCCGTCATGTCGGTCCGGCGGCAGCCATTTTATCAAAAAGTAAAATGATATCGTTGCATTCTGTTACAATTCATCGAACCATTACGATTTCTATAAAGACATCCATAATTCGTAACTCTTGTTATCGAAATAACGCGGAATAACTGTTTGGCCGACAATGCTCCTATGTCCCTACGTACCGGTCAGGAGATTGACGAAGTTTCAGCTTTGCGGTCATCGTCGGTCCGGCGGGAGCCATTTTATCAAAAAGTAAAATGATTTCGCTGCATTCGGTTCCAATTCATCGAACCATTACGATTTCTATAAAAACATCCTTAATTCGTAACTCTTGTTATCGAAATAACGCGGAATAACTGTTTGGCCGACAATGCTCCTATGTCCCTACGTACCGGTCAGGAGATTGACGAAGTTTCAGCTTTGCGGTCATCGTCGGTCCGGCGGGAACCATTTTATCAAACAGTAAAATGATTTCGCTGCATTCGATTCCAATTCATCGAACCATTACGATTTCTATAAAAACATCCATAATTCGTAACTCCTTTTGTCGAAATAACGCGGAGAAGCTGTTTGGCCGACAATACCTCTATGTCCCCACGTGCCGGTCGGGAGATTGACAAAGTGTCTGCTTTGCGGTCATGTCGGCCCGGCGGGAGCCATTTTACCAAAAAGTAGAACGATATTCCAGCATTCGATTACAATTCGTCGAACCATTACGATTTCTATAAAAACATCCATAATTCGTAACTCTTGTTATCGAAATAACGCGGAATAACTGTTTGGCCGACAATGCTTCTATGTCCCTACGTACCGGTCAGGAGATTGACGAAGTTTCAGCTTTGCGGTCATATCGGTCCGGCGGGAGCCATTTTATCAAAAAGTAAAATGATATCGCTGCATTCGGTTACAATCCATCGAACCATTACAATTTCTATAAAAACATCCATAATTCGTAACTCTTTTTGTCGAAATAACGCGGAAAAACTGTTTGGCCGACAATACCTCTATGTCCCCACGTGCCGGTCGGGAGATTGACAAAGTGTCTGCTTAGCGGTCATGTCGGCCCGGCGGGAGTCATTTTACCAAAAAGTAAAATGATATTCGTGCATTCGATTACAATTCGTCGAACCATTACGATTTCTATAAAAATATCCATAATTCGTAACTCTTGTTATGGAAATAACGCGGAAAAATTGTTTGGCCGACAATTCTCCTATGTCCCATCGTGCCGGTCGGGAAATTGACAAAGTTTGATCTTTGCCGTCATGTCGGTCCGGCGGCAGCCATTTTATCAAAAAGTAAAATGATATCGTTGCATTCTGTTACAATTCATCGAACCATTACGATTTCTATAAAAACATCCATAATTCGTAACCCTTGTTATCGAAATAACGCGGAATAACTGTTTGGACGACAATGCTTCTATGTCCCTACGTACCGGTCAGGAGATTGACGAAGTTTCAGCTTTGCGGTCATCGTCGGTCCGGCGGGAGCCATTTTATCAAAAAGTAAAATGATTTCGTTGCATTCGGTTACAATTCATCGAACCATTACGATTTCTATAAAACCGTCCATAATTCGTAACTCGTTTTGTCGAAATAACGCGGAAAAATTGTTTGGCCGACAATTCTACTATGTCCCCTCGTGCCTATCGGGAAATTGACAAAGTTTGATCTTTGCCGTCATGTCGGTCCTGCGGCAGCCATTTTATCAGAAAGTAAAATATCGTTGCAATCGGTTACAATCCATCGAACCATTACAATTTCTATAAAACCATCCATAATTCGTAACTCTTTTTGTCGAAATAACGCGGAAAAACTGTTTGGCCGACAATACCTCTATGTCCCCACGTGCCGGTCGGGAGATTGACAAAGTGTCTGCTTTGCGGTCATGTCGGCCCGGCGGGAGTCATTTTACCAAAAAGAAAAATGATATTCCAGCATTCGATTACCATTCGTCGAACCATTACGATTTCTATAAAAATATCCATAATTCGTCACTCTTGTTATCGAAATAACGCGGAAAAATTGTTTGGCCGACAATACCTCTATGTCCCCACGTGCCGGTCGAGAGATTGACAAAGTGTCTGCTTAGCGGTCATGTCGGCCCGGCGGGAGTCATTTTACCAAAAAGTAAAATGATATTCGTGCATTCGATTACAATTCGTCGAACCATTACGATTTCTATAAAAATATCCATAATTCGTAACTCTTGTTATGGAAATAACGCGGAAAAATTGTTTGGCCGACAATTCTCCTATGTCCCCTCGTGCCGGTCGGGAAATTGACAAAGTTTGATCTTTGCCGTCATGTCGGTCCGGCGCCAGCCATTTTATCAAAAAGTAAAATGATATCGTTGCATTCGGTTACAATTCACCGAACCATTACGATTTCTATAAAAATATCCATAATTCGTAACTCTTGTTATCGAAATAACGCGGAAAAATTGTTTGGCCGACAATTCTACTATGTCCCCTCGTGCCGATCGGGAAATTGACAAAGTTTGATCTTTGCCGTCATGTCGGTCCGGCGGCAGCCTTTTTATCAAAAAGTAAAATGATATCGTTGCATTCGGTTACAATTCATCGAACCATTACGATTTCTATAAAACCATCCATAATTCGTAACTCTTGTTATCGAAATAACGCGGAATAACTGTTTGGACGACAATGCTTCTATGTCCCTACCTACCGGTCAGGAGATTGACGAAGTTTGAGCTTTGCGGTCATGTCGGTCCGGTGGCAGCCATTTTATCAAAAAGTAAAATGATATCGTTGCATTCGGTTACAATTCATCGACCCATTACGATTTCTATAAAAACATCCATAATTCGTAACTCTTGTTATCGAAATAACGCGGAATAACTGTTTGGCCGACAATGCTTCTATGTCCCTACGTACCGGTCAGGAGATTGACAAAGTTTGATCTTTGCCATCATGTCGGTCCGGCGGCAGCCATTTTATCAAAAAGTAAAATATCGTTGCATTCGGTTACAATTCATCGAACCATTACGATTTCTATAAAACCATCCATAATTCGTAACTCTTTTTGTCGAAATAACGCGGAAAAACTGTTTGGCCGACAATACCTCTATGTCCCCTCGTGCCGATCGGGAGATTGACAAAGTGTCTGCTTTGCGGTCATGTCGGCCCGGCGGGAGCCATTTTACCAAAAAGTAAAATGATATTCCAGCATTCGATTTGCAATTCGTCGAACCATTACGATTTCTATAAAAATATCCATAATTCGTAACACTTGTTATCGAAATAACGCGGAAAAATTGTTTGGCCGACAATTCTCCTATGTCCCCTCGTGCCGGTCAGGAAATTGGCAAAGTTTGATCTTTGCCGTCATGTCGGTCCGGCGGCAGACATTTTATCAAAAAGTAAAATGATATCGTTGCATTCGGTTACAATTCACCGAACCATTACGATTTCTATAAAAATATCCATAATTCGTAACTCTTGTTATCGAAATAACGCGGAAAAATTGTTTGGCCGACAATTCTACTATGTCCCCTCGTGCCGATCGGGAAATTGACAAAGTTTGATCTTTGCCGTCATGTCGGTCCGGCGGCAGCCTTTTTATCAAAAAGTAAAATGATATCATTGCATTCGGTTACAATTCATCGAACCATTACGATTTCTATAAAACCATCCATAATTCGTAACTCTTGTTATCGAAATAACGCGGAATAACTGTTTGGACGACAATGCTTCTATGTCCCTACCTACCGGTCAGGAGATTGACGAAGTTTCAGCTTTGCGGTCATGTCGGTCCGGTGGCAGCCATTTTATCAAAAAGTAAAATGATATCGTTGCATTCGGTTACAATTCATCGAACCATTACGATTTCTATAAAAACATCCATAATTCGTAACTCTTGTTATCGAAATAACGCGGAATAACTGTTTGGCCGACAATGCTTCTATGTCCCTACGTACCGGTCAGGAGATTGACAAAGTTTGATCTTTGCCATCATGTCGGTCCGGCGGCAGCCATTTTATCAAAAAGTAAAATATCGTTGCATTCGGTTACAATTCATCGAACCATTACGATTTCTATAAAAACATCCATAATTCGTAACTCTTGTTATCGAAATAACGCGGAATAACTGTTTGGCCGACAATGCTCCTATGTCCCTACGTACCGGTCAGGAGATTGACGAAGTTTCAGCTTTGCGGTCATGTCGGTCCGGCGGGAGCCATTTTATCAAAAAGTAAAATGATATCGTTGCATTCGGTTACAATTCACCGAACCATTACGATTTCTATAAAAATATCCATAATTCGTAACTCTTGTTATCGAAATAACGCGGAAAAATTGTTTGGCCGACAATTCTACTATGTCCCCTCGTGCCGATCGGGAAATTGACAAAGTTTGATCTTTGCCGTCATGTCGGTCCGGCGGCAGCCTTTTTATCAAAAAGTAAAATGATATCGTTGCATTCGGTTACAATTCATCGAACCATTACGATTTGTATAAAACCATCCATAATTCGTAACTCTTGTTATCGAAATAACGCGGAATAACTGTTTGGACGACAATGCTTCTATGTCCCTACCTACCGGTCAGGAGATTGACTAAGTTTCAGCTTTGCGGTCATGTCGGTCCGGTGGCAGCCATTTTATCAAAAAGTAAAATGATATCGTTGCATTCGGTTACAATTCATCGAACCATTACGATTTCTATAAAAACATCCATAATTCGTAACTCTTGTTATCGAAATAACGCGGAATAACTGTTTGGCCGACAATGCTTCTATGTCCCTACGTACCGGTCAGGAGATTGACAAAGTTTGATCTTTGCCATCATGTCGGTCCGGCGGCAGCCATTTTATCAAAAAGTAAAATATCGTTGCATTCGGTTACAATTCATCGAACCATTACGATTTCTATAAAAACATCCATAATTCGTAACTCTTTTTGTCGAAATAACGCGGAAAAACTGTTTGGCCGACAATACCTCTATGTCCCCACGTGCCGGTCGGGAGATTGACAAAGTGTCTGCTTAGCGGTCATGTCGGCCCGGCGGGAGTCATTTTACCAAAACGTAAAATGATATTCGTGCATTCGATTACAATTCGTCGAACCATTACGATTTCTATAAAAATATCCATAATTCGTAACTCTTGTTATCGAAATAACGCGGAAAAATTGTTTGGTCGACAATTCTCGTATGTCCCCTCGTACCGGTCAGGTGATTGACGAAGTTTCAGCTTTGCGGTCATGTCGGTCCGGTGGCAGACATTTTATCAAAAAGTAAAATGATATCGTTGCATTCGGTTACAATTCATCGAACCATTACGATTTCTATAAAAACATCCATAATTCGTAACTCTTGTTATCGCAATAACGCGGAAAAATTGTTTGGCCGACAATTCTACTATGTCCCCTCGTGCCGATCGGGAAATTGACAAAGTTTGATCTTTGCCGTCATGTCGGTCCGGCGGCAGCCATTTTATCAAAAAGTAAAATGATATCGTTGCATTCGGTTCCAATTCATCGAACCATTACGATTTCTATAAAAACATCCATAATTCGTAACTCTTGTTATCGAAATAACGCGGAATAACTGTTTGGACGACAATGCTTCTATGTCCCTACGTACCGGTCAGGAGATTGACGAAGTTTCAGCTTTGCTGTCATGTCGGTCCGGTGGCAGCCATTTTATCAAAAAGTAAAATATCGTTGCATTCGGTTACAATTCATCGAACCATTACGATTTCTATAAAACCATCCATAATTCGTAACTCTTTTTGTCGAAATAACGCGGAAAAACTGTTTGGCCGACAATACCTCTATGTCCCCTCGTGCCGATCGGGAGATTGACAAAGTGTCTGCTTTGCGGTCATGTCGGCCCGGCGGGAGCCATTTTACCAAAAAGTAAAATGATATTCCAGCATTCGATTTGCAATTCGTCGAACCATTACGATTTCTATAAAAATATCCATAATTCGTAACACTTGTTATCGAAATAACGCGGAAAAATTGTTTGGCCGACAATTCTCCTATGTCCCCTCGTGCCGGTCAGGAAATTGGCAAAGTTTGATCTTTGCCGTCATGTCGGTCCGGCGGCAGACATTTTATCAAAAAGTAAAATGATATCGTTGCATTCGGTTACAATTCACCGAACCATTACGATTTCTATAAAAATATCCATAATTCGTAACTCTTGTTATCGAAATAACGCGGAAAAATTGTTTGGCCGACAATTCTACTATGTCCCCTCGTGCCGATCGGGAAATTGACAAAGTTTGATCTTTGCCGTCATGTCGGTCCGGCGGCAGCCTTTTTATCAAAAAGTAAAATGATATCGTTGCATTCGATTTGCAATTCATCGAACCATTACGATTTCTATAAAAACATCCATAATTCGTAACTCTTGTTATCGAAATAACGCGGAATAACTGTTTGGCCGACAATGCTCCTATGTCCCTACGTACCGGTCAGGAGATTGACGAAGTTTCAGCTTTGCGGTCATCGTCGGTCCGGCGGGAGCCATTTTATCAAAAAGTAAAATGATTTCGCTGCATTCGGTTACAATTCATCGAACCATTACAATTTCTATAAAAACATCCATAATTCGTAACTCCTTTTGTCGAAATAACGCGGAAAAGCTGTTTGGCCGACAATACCTCTATGTCCCCACGTGCCGGTCGGGAGATTGACAAAGTGTCTGCTTTGCGGTCATGTCGGCCCGGCGGGAGCCATTTTACCAAAAGTAGAATGATATTCCAGCATTCGATTACAATTCGTCGAACCATTACGATTTCTATAAAAATATCCATAATTCGTAACTCTTGTTATCGAAATAACGCGGAAAAATTGTTTGGCCGACAATTCTCCTATGTCCCCTCGTGCCGGTCAGGAAATTGACAAAGTTTGATCTTTGCCGTCATGTCGGTCCGGCGGCAGCCATTTTATCAAAAAGTAAAATGATATCGCTGCATTCGGTTACAATCCATCGAACCATTACGATTTCTATAAAAACATCCATAATTCGTAACTCTTGTTATCGAAATAACGCGGAAAAATTGTTTGGCCGACAATTCTCCTATGTCCCCTCGTGCCGGTCAGGAAATTGACAAAGTTTGATCTTTGCCGTCATGTCGGTCCGGCGGCAGCCATTTTATCAAAAAGTAAAATGATATCGTTGCATTCTGTTACAATTCATCGAACCATTACGATTTCTATAAAAACATCCATAATTCGTAACTCTTGTTATCGAAATAACGCGGAATAACTGTTTGGCCGACAATGCTCCTATGTCCCTACGTACCGGTCAGGAGATTGACGAAGTTTCAGCTTTGCGGTCATCGTCGGTCCGGCGGGAGCCATTTTATCAAAAAGTAAAATGATTTCGCTGCATTCGGTTCCAATTCATCGAACCATTACGATTTCTATAAAAACATCCATAATTCGTAACTCTTGTTATCGAAATAACGCGGAATAACTGTTTGGCCGACAATGCTCCTATGTCCCTACGTACCGGTCAGGAGATTGACGAAGTTTCAGCTTTGCGGTCATCGTCGGTCCGGCGGGAACCATTTTATCAAACAGTAAAATGATTTCGCTGCATTCGATTCCAATTCATCGAACCATTACGATTTCTATAAAAACATCCATAATTCGTAACTCCTTTTGTCGAAATAACGCGGAGAAGCTGTTTGGCCGACAATACCTCTATGTCCCCACGTGCCGGTCGGGAGATTGACAAAGTGTCTGCTTTGCGGTCATGTCGGCCCGGCGGGAGCCATTTTACCAAAAAGTAGAACGATATTCCAGCATTCGATTACAATTCGTCGAACCATTACGATTTCTATAAAAACATCCATAATTCGTAACTCTTGTTATCGAAATAACGCGGAATAACTGTTTGGCCGACAATGCTTCTATGTCCCTACGTACCGGTCAGGAGATTGACGAAGTTTCAGCTTTGCGGTCATATCGGTCCGGCGGGAGCCATTTTATCAAAAAGTAAAATGATATCGCTGCATTCGGTTACAATCCATCGAACCATTACAATTTCTATAAAAACATCCATAATTCGTAACTCATTTTGTCGAAATAACGCGGAAAAACTGTTTGGCCGACAATACCTCTATGTCCCCACGTGCCGGTCGGGAGATTGACAAAGTGTCTGCTTAGCGGTCATGTCGGCCCGGCGGGAGTCATTTTACCAAAAAGTAAAATGATATTCGTGCATTCGATTACAATTCGTCGAACCATTACGATTTCTATAAAAATATCCATAATTCGTAACTCTTGTTATGGAAATAACGCGGAAAAATTGTTTGGCCGACAATTCTCCTATGTCCCATCGTGCCGGTCGGGAAATTGACAAAGTTTGATCTTTGCCGTCATGTCGGTCCGGCGGCAGCCATTTTATCAAAAAGTAAAATGATATCGTTGCATTCTGTTACAATTCATCGAACCATTACGATTTCTATAAAAACATCCATAATTCGTAACCCTTGTTATCGAAATAACGCGGAATAACTGTTTGGACGACAATGCTTCTATGTCCCTACGTACCGGTCAGGAGATTGACGAAGTTTCAGCTTTGCGGTCATCGTCGGTCCGGCGGGAGCCATTTTATCAAAAAGTAAAATGATTTCGTTGCATTCGGTTACAATTCATCGAACCATTACGATTTCTATAAAACCGTCCATAATTCGTAACTCGTTTTGTCGAAATAACGCGGAAAAATTGTTTGGCCGACAATTCTACTATGTCCCCTCGTGCCTATCGGGAAATTGACAAAGTTTGATCTTTGCCGTCATGTCGGTCCTGCGGCAGCCATTTTATCAGAAAGTAAAATATCGTTGCAATCGGTTACAATCCATCGAACCATTACAATTTCTATAAAACCATCCATAATTCGTAACTCTTTTTGTCGAAATAACGCGGAAAAACTGTTTGGCCGACAATACCTCTATGTCCCCACGTGCCGGTCGGGAGATTGACAAAGTGTCTGCTTTGCGGTCATGTCGGCCCGGCGGGAGTCATTTTACCAAAAAGAAAAATGATATTCCAGCATTCGATTACCATTCGTCGAACCATTACGATTTCTATAAAAATATCCATAATTCGTCACTCTTGTTATCGAAATAACGCGGAAAAATTGTTTGGCCGACAATACCTCTATGTCCCCACGTGCCGGTCGGGAGATTGACAAAGTGTCTGCTTAGCGGTCATGTCGGCCCGGCGGGAGTCATTTTACCAAAAAGTAAAATGATATTCGTGCATTCGATTACAATTCGTCGAACCATTACGATTTCTATAAAAATATCCATAATTCGTAACTCTTGTTATGGAAATAACGCGGAAAAATTGTTTGGCCGACAATTCTCCTATGTCCCCTCGTGCCGGTCGGGAAATTGACAAAGTTTGATCTTTGCCGTCATGTCGGTCCGGCGCCAGCCATTTTATCAAAAAGTAAAATGATATCGTTGCATTCGGTTACAATTCACCGAACCATTACGATTTCTATAAAAATATCCATAATTCGTAACTCTTGTTATCGAAATAACGCGGAAAAATTGTTTGGCCGACAATTCTACTATGTCCCCTCGTGCCGATCGGGAAATTGACAAAGTTTGATCTTTGCCGTCATGTCGGTCCGGCGGCAGCCTTTTTATCAAAAAGTAAAATGATATCGTTGCATTCGGTTACAATTCATCGAACCATTACGATTTCTATAAAACCATCCATAATTCGTAACTCTTGTTATCGAAATAACGCGGAATAACTGTTTGGACGACAATGCTTCTATGTCCCTACCTACCGGTCAGGAGATTGACGAAGTTTGAGCTTTGCGGTCATGTCGGTCCGGTGGCAGCCATTTTGTCAAAAAGTAAAATGATATCGTTGCATTCGGTTACAATTCATCGACCCATTACGATTTCTATAAAAACATCCATAATTCGTAACTCTTGTTATCGAAATAACGCGGAATAACTGTTTGGCCGACAATGCTTCTATGTCCCTACGTACCGGTCAGGAGATTGACAAAGTTTGATCTTTGCCATCATGTCGGTCCGGCGGCAGCCATTTTATCAAAAAGTAAAATATCGTTGCATTCGGTTACAATTCATCGAACCATTACGATTTCTATAAAAACATCCATAATTCGTAACTCTTGTTATCGAAATAACGCGGAATAACTGTTTGGCCGACAATGCTCCTATGTCCCTACGTACCGGTCAGGAGATTGACGAAGTTTCAGCTTTGCGGTCATCGTCGGTCCGGCGGGAGCCATTTTATCAAAAAGTAAAATGATTTCGCTGCATTCGGTTACAATTCATCGAACCATTACAATTTCTATAAAAACATCCATAATTCGTAACTCCATTTGTCGAAATAACGCGGAAAAGCTGTTTGGCCGACAATACCTCTATGTCCCCACGTGCCGGTCGGGAGATTGACAAAGTGTCTGCTTTGCGGTCATGTCGGCCCGGCGGGAGCCATTTTACCAAAAGTAGAATGATATTCCAGCATTCGATTACAATTCGTCGAACCATTACGATTTCTATAAAAATATCCATAATTCGTAACTCTTGTTATCGAAATAACGCGGAAAAATTGTTTGGCCGACAATTCTCCTATGTCCCCTCGTGCCGGTCAGGAAATTGACAAAGTTTGATCTTTGCCGTCATGTCGGTCCGGCGGCAGCCATTTTATCAAAAAGTAAAATGATATCGCTGCATTCGGTTACAATCCATCGAACCATTACGATTTCTATAAAAACATCCATAATTCGTAACTCTTGTTATCGAAATAACGCGGAAAAATTGTTTGGCCGACAATTCTCCTATGTCCCCTCGTGCCGGTCAGGAAATTGACAAAGTTTGATCTTTGCCGTCATGTCGGTCCGGCGGCAGCCATTTTATCAAAAAGTAAAATGATATCGTTGCATTCTGTTACAATTCATCGAACCATTACGATTTCTATAAAAACATCCATAATTCGTAACTCTTGTTATCGAAATAACGCGGAATAACTGTTTGGCCGACAATGCTCCTATGTCCCTACGTACCGGTCAGGAGATTGACGAAGTTTCAGCTTTGCGGTCATCGTCGGTCCGGCGGGAGCCATTTTATCAAAAAGTAAAATGATTTCGCTGCATTCGGTTCCAATTCATCGAACCATTACGATTTCTATAAAAACATCCATAATTCGTAACTCTTGTTATCGAAATAACGCGGAATAACTGTTTGGCCGACAATGCTCCTATGTCCCTACGTACCGGTCAGGAGATTGACGAAGTTTCAGCTTTGCGGTCATCGTCGGTCCGGCGGGAGCCATTTTATCAAACAGTAAAATGATTTCGCTGCATTCGATTCCAATTCATCGAACCATTACGATTTCTATAAAAACATCCATAATTCGTAACTCCTTTCGTCGAAATAACGCGGAGAAGCTGTTTGGCCGACAATACCTCTATGTCCCCACGTGCCGGTCGGGAGATTGACAAAGTGTCTGCTTTGCGGTCATGTCGGCCCGGCGGGAGCCATTTTACCAAAAAGTAGAACGATATTCCAGCATTCGATTACAATTCGTCGAACCATTACGATTTCTATAAAAACATCCATAATTCGTAACTCTTGTGACCGAAATAACGCGGAATAACTGTTTGGCCGACAATGCTTCTATGTCCCTACGTACCGGTCAGGAGATTGACGAAGTTTCAGCTTTGCGGTCATATCGGTCCGGCGGGAGCCATTTTATCAAAAAGTAAAATGATATCGCTGCATTCGGTTACAATCCATCGAACCATTACAATTTCTATAAAAACATCCATAATTCGTAACTCTTTTTGTCGAAATAACGCGGAAAAACTGTTTGGCCGACAATACCTCTATGTCCCCACGTGCCGGTCGGGAGATTGACAAAGTGTCTGCTTAGCGGTCATGTCGGCCCGGCGGGAGTCATTTTACCAAAAAGTAAAATGATATTCGTGCATTCGATTACAATTCGTCGAACCATTACGATTTCTACAAAAATATCCATAATTCGTAACTCTTGTTATGGAAATAACGCGGAAAAATTGTTTGGCCGACAATTCTCCTATGTCCCATCGTGCCGGTCGGGAAATTGACAAAGTTTGATCTTTGCCGTCATGTCGGTCCGGCGGCAGCCATTTTATCAAAAAGTAAAATGATATCGTTGCATTCTGTTACAATTCATCGAACCATTACGATTTCTATAAAAACATCCATAATTCGTAACCCTTGTTATCGAAATAACGCGGAATAACTGTTTGGACGACAATGCTTCTATGTCCCTACGTACCGGTCAGGAGATTGACGAAGTTTCAGCTTTGCGGTCATCGTCGGTCCGGCGGGAGCCATTTTATCAAAAAGTAAAATGATTTCGTTGCATTCGGTTACAATTCATCGAACCATTACGATTTCTATAAAACCATCCATAATTCGTAACTCTTGTTATCGAAATAACGCGGAATAACTGTTTGGACGACAATGCTTCTATGTCCCTACCTACCGGTCAGGAGATTGACGAAGTTTGAGCTTTGCGGTCATGTCGGTCCGGTGGCAGCCATTTTATCAAAAAGTAAAATGGTATCGTTGCATTCGGTTACAATTCATCGACCCATTACGATTTCTATAAAAACATCCATAATTCGTAACTCTTGTTATCGAAATAACGCGGAATAACTGTTTGGCCGACAATGCTTCTATGTCCCTACGTACCGGTCAGGAGATTGACAAAGTTTGATCTTTGCCATCATGTCGGTCCGGCGGCAGCCATTTTATCAAAAAGTAAAATATCGTTGCATTCGGTTACAATTCATCGAACCATTACGATTTCTATAAAAACATCCATAATTCGTAACTCTTGTTATCGAAATAACGCGGAATAACTGTTTGGCCGACAATGCTCCTATGTCCCTACGTACCGGTCAGGAGATTGACGAAGTTTCAGCTTTGCGGTCATCGTCGGTCCGGCGGGAGCCATTTTATCAAAAAGTAAAATGATTTCGCTGCATTCGGTTACAATTCATCGAACCATTACAATTTCTATAAAAACATCCATAATTCGTAACTCCATTTGTCGAAATAACGCGGAAAAGCTGTTTGGCCGACAATACCTCTATGTCCCCACGTGCCGGTCGGGAGATTGACAAAGTGTCTGCTTTGCGGTCATGTCGGCCCGGCGGGAGCCATTTTACCAAAAGTAGAATGATATTCCAGCATTCGATTACAATTCGTCGAACCATTACGATTTCTATAAAAATATCCATAATTCGTAACTCTTGTTATCGAAATAACGCGGAAAAATTGTTTGGCCGACAATTCTCCTATGTCCCCTCGTGCCGGTCAGGAAATTGACAAAGTTTGATCTTTGCCGTCATGTCGGTCCGGCGGCAGCCATTTTATCAAAAAGTAAAATGATATCGCTGCATTCGGTTACAATCCATCGAACCATTACGATTTCTATAAAAACATCCATAATTCGTAACTCTTGTTATCGAAATAACGCGGAAAAATTGTTTGGCCGACAATTCTCCTATGTCCCCTCGTGCCGGTCAGGAAATTGACAAAGTTTGATCTTTGCCGTCATGTCGGTCCGGCGGCAGCCACTTTATCAAAAAGTAAAATGATATCGTTGCATTCTGTTACAATTCATCGAACCATTACGATTTCTATAAAAACATCCATAATTCGTAACTCTTGTTATCGAAATAACGCGGAATAACTGTTTGGCCGACAATGCTCCTATGTCCCTACGTACCGGTCAGGAGATTGACGAAGTTTCAGCTTTGCGGTCATCGTCGGTCCGGCGGGAGCCATTTTATCAAAAAGTAAAATGATTTCGCTGCATTCGGTTCCAATTCATCGAACCATTACGATTTCTATAAAAACATCCATAATTCGTAACTCTTGTTATCGAAATAACGCGGAATAACTGTTTGGCCGACAATGCTCCTATGTCCCTACGTACCGGTCAGGAGATTGACGAAGTTTCAGCTTTGCGGTCATCGTCGGTCCGGCGGGAGCCATTTTATCAAACAGTAAAATGATTTCGCTGCATTCGATTCCAATTCATCGAACCATTACGATTTCTATAAAAACATCCATAATTCGTAACTCCTTTTGTCGAAATAACGCGGAGAAGCTGTTTGGCCGACAATACCTCTATGTCCCCACGTGCCGGTCGGGAGATTGACAAAGTGTCTGCTTTGCGGTCATGTCGGCCCGGCGGGAGCCATTTTACCAAAAAGTAGAACGATATTCCAGCATTCGATTACAATTCGTCGAACCATTACGATTTCTATAAAAACATCCATAATTCGTAACTCTTGTGACCGAAATAACGCGGAATAACTGTTTGGCCGACAATGCTTCTATGTCCCTACGTACCGGTCAGGAGATTGACGAAGTTTCAGCTTTGCGGTCATATCGGTCCGGCGGGAGCCATTTTATCAAAAAGTAAAATGATATCGCTGCATTCGGTTACAATCCATCGAACCATTACAATTTCTATAAAAACATCCATAATTCGTAACTCTTTTTGTCGAAATAACGCGGAAAAACTGTTTGGCCGACAATACCTCTATGTCCCCACGTGCCGGTCGGGAGATTGACAAAGTGTCTGCTTAGCGGTCATGTCGGCCCGGCGGGAGTCATTTTACCAAAAAGTAAAATGATATTCGTGCATTCGATTACAATTCGTCGAACCATTACGATTTCTACAAAAATATCCATAATTCGTAACTCTTGTTATGGAAATAACGCGGAAAAATTGTTTGGCCGACAATTCTCCTATGTCCCATCGTGCCGGTCGGGAAATTGACAAAGTTTGATCTTTGCCGTCATGTCGGTCCGGCGGCAGCCATTTTATCAAAAAGTAAAATGATATCGTTGCATTCTGTTACAATTCATCGAACCATTACGATTTCTATAAAAACATCCATAATTCGTAACCCTTGTTATCGAAATAACGCGGAATAACTGTTTGGACGACAATGCTTCTATGTCCCTACGTACCGGTCAGGAGATTGACGAAGTTTCAGCTTTGCGGTCATCGTCGGTCCGGCGGGAGCCATTTTATCAAAAAGTAAAATGATTTCGTTGCATTCGGTTACAATTCATCGAACCATTACGATTTCTATAAAACCATCCATAATTCGTAACTCGTTTTGTCGAAATAACGCGGAAAAATTGTTTGGCCGACAATTCTACTATGTCCCCTCGTGCCTATCGGGAAATTGACAAAGTTTGATCTTTGCCGTCATGTCGGTCCTGCGGCAGCCATTTTATCAGAAAGTAAAATATCGTTGCAATCGGTTACAATCCATCGAACCATTACAATTTCTATAAAACCATCCATAATTCGTAACTCTTTTTGTCGAAATAACGCGGAAAAACTGTTTGGCCGACAATACCTCTATGTCCCCACGTGCCGGTCGGGAGATTGACAAAGTGTCTGCTTTGCGGTCATGTCGGCCCGGCGGGAGTCATTTTACCAAAAAGAAAAATGATATTCCAGCATTCGATTACCATTCGTCGAACCATTACGATTTCTATAAAAATATCCATAATTCGTCACTCTTGTTATCGAAATAACGCGGAAAAATTGTTTGGCCGACAATACCTCTATGTCCCCACGTGCCGGTCGGGAGATTGACAAAGTGTCTGCTTAGCGGTCATGTCGGCCCGGCGGGAGTCATTTTACCAAAAAGTAAAATGATATTCGTGCATTCGATTACAATTCGTCGAACCATTACGATTTCTATAAAAATATCCATAACTCGTAACTCTTGTTATCGAAATAACGCGGAATAACTGTTTGGCCGACAATGCTCCTATGTCCCTACGTACCGGTCAGGAGATTGACGAAGTTTCAGCTTTGCGGTCATCGTCGGTCCGGCGGGAGCCATTTTATCAAAAAGTAAAATGATATCGCTGCATTCGGTTACAATCCATCGAACCATTACAATTTCTATAAAAACATCCATAATTCGTAACTCTTTTTGTCGAAATAACGCGGAAAAACTGTTTGGCCGACAATACCTCTATGTCCCCACGTGCCGGTCGGGAGATTGACAAAGTGTCTGCTTAGCGGTCATGTCGGCCCGGCGGGAGTCATTTTACCAAAAAGTAAAATGATATTCGTGCATTCGATTACAATTCGTCGAACCATTACGATTTCTATAAAAATATCCATAATTCGTAACTCTTGTTATGGAAATAACGCGGAAAAATTGTTTGGCCGACAATTCTCCTATGTCCTCTCGTGCCGGTCGGGAAATTGACAAAGTTTGATCTTTGCCGTCATGTCGGTCCGGCGGCAGCCATTTTATCAAAAAGTAAAATGATATCGTTGCATTCGGTTACAATTCATCGAACCATTACGATTTCTATAAAAACATCCATAATTCGTAACTCTTGTGACCGAAATAACGCGGAATAACTGTTTGGCCGACAATGCTTCTATGTCCCTACGTACCGGTCAGGAGATTGACGAAGTTTCAGCTTTGCGGTCATATCGGTCCGGCGGGAGCCATTTTATCAAAAAGTAAAATGATATCGCTGCATTCGGTTACAATCCATCGAACCATTACAATTTCTATAAAAACATCCATAATTCGTAACTCTTTTTGTCGAAATAACGCGGAAAAACTGTTTGGCCGACAATACCTCTATGTCCCCACGTGCCGGTCGGGAGATTGACAAAGTGTCTGCTTAGCGGTCATGTCGGCCCGGCGGGAGTCATTTTACCAAAAAGTAAAATGATATTCGTGCATTCGATTACAATTCGTCGAACCATTACGATTTCTACAAAAATATCCATAATTCGTAACTCTTGTTATGGAAATAACGCGGAAAAATTGTTTGGCCGACAATTCTCCTATGTCCCATCGTGCCGGTCGGGAAATTGACAAAGTTTGATCTTTGCCGTCATGTCGGTCCGGCGGCAGCCATTTTATCAAAAAGTAAAATGATATCGTTGCATTCTGTTACAATTCATCGAACCATTACGATTTCTATAAAAACATCCATAATTCGTAACCCTTGTTATCGAAATAACGCGGAATAACTGTTTGGACGACAATGCTTCTATGTCCCTACGTACCGGTCAGGAGATTGACGAAGTTTCAGCTTTGCGGTCATCGTCGGTCCGGCGGGAGCCATTTTATCAAAAAGTAAAATGATTTCGTTGCATTCGGTTACAATTCATCGAACCATTACGATTTCTATAAAACCATCCATAATTCGTAACTCTTGTTATCGAAATAACGCGGAATAACTGTTTGGACGACAATGCTTCTATGTCCCTACCTACCGGTCAGGAGATTGACGAAGTTTGAGCTTTGCGGTCATGTCGGTCCGGTGGCAGCCATTTTATCAAAAAGTAAAATGGTATCGTTGCATTCGGTTACAATTCATCGACCCATTACGATTTCTATAAAAACATCCATAATTCGTAACTCTTGTTATCGAAATAACGCGGAATAACTGTTTGGCCGACAATGCTTCTATGTCCCTACGTACCGGTCAGGAGATTGACAAAGTTTGATCTTTGCCATCATGTCGGTACGGCGGCAGCCATTTTATCAAAAAGTGAAATATCGTTGCATTCGGTTACAATTCATCGAACCATTACGATTTCTATAAAAACATCCATAATTCGTAACTCTTGTTATCGAAATAACGCGGAATAACTGTTTGGCCGACAATGCTCCTATGTCCCTACGTACCGGTCAGGAGATTGACGAAGTTTCAGCTTTGCGGTCATCGTCGGTCCGGCGGGAGCCATTTTATCAAAAAGTAAAATGATTTCGCTGCATTCGGTTACAATTCATCGAACCATTACAATTTCTATAAAAACATCCATAATTCGTAACTCCATTTGTCGAAATAACGCGGAAAAGCTGTTTGGCCGACAATACCTCTATGTCCCCACGTGCCGGTCGGGAGATTGACAAAGTGTCTGCTTTGCGGTCATGTCGGCCCGGCGGGAGCCATTTTACCAAAAGTAGAATGATATTCCAGCATTCGATTACAATTCGTCGAACCATTACGATTTCTATAAAAATATCCATAATTCGTAACTCTTGTTATCGAAATAACGCGGAAAAATTGTTTGGCCGACAATTCTCCTATGTCCCCTCGTGCCGGTCAGGAAATTGACAAAGTTTGATATTTGCCGTCATGTCGGTCCGGCGGCAGCCATTTTATCAAAAAGTAAAATGATATCGCTGCATTCGGTTACAATCCATCGAACCATTACGATTTCTATAAAAACATCCATAATTCGTAACTCTTGTTATCGAAATAACGCGGAAAAATTGTTTGGCCGACAATTCTCCTATGTCCCCTCGTGCCGGTCAGGAAATTGACAAAGTTTGATCTTTGCCGTCATGTCGGTCCGGCGGCAGCCATTTTATCAAAAAGTAAAATGATATCGTTGCATTCTGTTACAATTCATCGAACCATTACGATTTCTATAAAAACATCCATAATTCGTAACTCTTGTTATCGAAATAACGCGGAATAACTGTTTGGCCGACAATGCTCCTATGTCCCTACGTACCGGTCAGGAGATTGACGAAGTTTCAGCTTTGCGGTCATCGTCGGTCCGGCGGGAGCCATTTTATCAAAAAGTAAAATGATTTCGCTGCATTCGGTTCCAATTCATCGAACCATTACGATTTCTATAAAAACATCCATAATTCGTAACTCTTGTTATCGAAATAACGCGGAATAACTGTTTGGCCGACAATGCTCCTATGTCCCTACGTACCGGTCAGGAGATTGACGAAGTTTCAGCTTTGCGGTCATCGTCGGTCCGGCGGGAGCCATTTTATCAAACAGTAAAATGATTTCGCTGCATTCGATTCCAATTCATCGAACCATTACGATTTCTATAAAAACATCCATAATTCGTAACTCCTTTTGTCGAAATAACGCGGAGAAGCTGTTTGGCCGACAATACCTCTATGTCCCCACGTGCCGGTCGGGAGATTGACAAAGTGTCTGCTTTGCGGTCATGTCGGCCCGGCGGGAGCCATTTTACCAAAAAGTAGAACGATATTCCAGCATTCGATTACAATTCGTCGAACCATTACGATTTCTATAAAAACATCCATAATTCGTAACTCTTGTGACCGAAATAACGCGGAATAACTGTTTGGCCGACAATGCTTCTATGTCCCTACGTACCGGTCAGGAGATTGACGAAGTTTCAGCTTTGCGGTCATATCGGTCCGGCGGGAGCCATTTTATCAAAAAGTAAAATGATATCGCTGCATTCGGTTACAATCCATCGAACCATTACAATTTCTATAAAAACATCCATAATTCGTAACTCTTTTTGTCGAAATAACGCGGAAAAACTGTTTGGCCGACAATACCTCTATGTCCCCACGTGCCGGTCGGGAGATTGACAAAGTGTCTGCTTAGCGGTCATGTCGGCCCGGCGGGAGTCATTTTACCAAAAAGTAAAATGATATTCGTGCATTCGATTACAATTCGTCGAACCATTACGATTTCTACAAAAATATCCATAATTCGTAACTCTTGTTATGGAAATAACGCGGAAAAATTGTTTGGCCGACAATTCTCCTATGTCCCATCGTGCCGGTCGGGAAATTGACAAAGTTTGATCTTTGCCGTCATGTCGGTCCGGCGGCAGCCATTTTATCAAAAAGTAAAATGATATCGTTGCATTCTGTTACAATTCATCGAACCATTACGATTTCTATAAAAACATCCATAATTCGTAACCCTTGTTATCGAAATAACGCGGAATAACTGTTTGGACGACAATGCTTCTATGTCCCTACGTACCGGTCAGGAGATTGACGAAGTTTCAGCTTTGCGGTCATCGTCGGTCCGGCGGGAGCCATTTTATCAAAAAGTAAAATGATTTCGTTGCATTCGGTTACAATTCATCGAACCATTACGATTTCTATAAAACCATCCATAATTCGTAACTCGTTTTGTCGAAATAACGCGGAAAAATTGTTTGGCCGACAATTCTACTATGTCCCCTCGTGCCTATCGGGAAATTGACAAAGTTTGATCTTTGCCGTCATGTCGGTCCTGCGGCAGCCATTTTATCAGAAAGTAAAATATCGTTGCAATCGGTTACAATCCATCGAACCATTACAATTTCTATAAAACCATCCATAATTCGTAACTCTTTTTGTCGAAATAACGCGGAAAAACTGTTTGGCCGACAATACCTCTATGTCCCCACGTGCCGGTCGGGAGATTGACAAAGTGTCTGCTTTGCGGTCATGTCGGCCCGGCGGGAGTCATTTTACCAAAAAGAAAAATGATATTCCAGCATTCGATTACCATTCGTCGAACCATTACGATTTCTATAAAAATATCCATAATTCGTCACTCTTGTTATCGAAATAACGCGGAAAAATTGTTTGGCCGACAATACCTCTATGTCCCCACGTGCCGGTCGGGAGATTGACAAAGTGTCTGCTTAGCGGTCATGTCGGCCCGGCGGGAGTCATTTTACCAAAAAGTAAAATGATATTCGTGCATTCGATTACAATTCGTCGAACCATTACGATTTCTATAAAAATATCCATAACTCGTAACTCTTGTTATCGAAATAACGCGGAATAACTGTTTGGCCGACAATGCTCCTATGTCCCTACGTACCGGTCAGGAGATTGACGAAGTTTCAGCTTTGCGGTCATCGTCGGTCCGGCGGGAGCCATTTTATCAAAAAGTAAAATGATATCGCTGCATTCGGTTACAATCCATCGAACCATTACAATTTCTATAAAAACATCCATAATTCGTAACTCTTTTTGTCGAAATAACGCGGAAAAACTGTTTGGCCGACAATACCTCTATGTCCCCACGTGCCGGTCGGGAGATTGACAAAGTGTCTGCTTAGCGGTCATGTCGGCCCGGCGGGAGTCATTTTACCAAAAAGTAAAATGATATTCGTGCATTCGATTACAATTCGTCGAACCATTACGATTTCTATAAAAATATCCATAATTCGTAACTCTTGTTATGGAAATAACGCGGAAAAATTGTTTGGCCGACAATTCTCCTATGTCCTCTCGTGCCGGTCGGGAAATTGACAAAGTTTGATCTTTGCCGTCATGTCGGTCCGGCGGCAGCCATTTTATCAAAAAGTAAAATGATATCGTTGCATTCGGTTACAATTCATCGAACCATTACGATTTCTATAAAAACATCCATAATTCGTAACCCTTGTTATCGAAATAACGGGGAATAACTGTTTGGACGACAATGCTTCTATGTCCCTACGTACCGGTCAGGAGATTGACGAAGTTTCAGCTTTGCGGTCATCGTCGGTCCGGCGGGAGCCATTTTATCAAAAAGTAAAATGATTTCGTTGCATTCGGTTACAATTCATCGAACCATTACGATTTCTATAAAACCATCCATAATTCGTAACTCTTTTTGTCGAAATAACGCGGCAAAATTGTTTGGCCGACAAATCTACTATGTCCCCTCGTGCCGATCGGGAAATTGACAAAGTTTGATCTTTGCCGTCATGTCGGTCCGGCGGCAGCCATTTTATCAAAAAGTAAAATATCGTTACATTCGGTTACAATTCATCCAACCATTACGATTTCTATAAAAACATCCATAATTCGTAACTCTTGTTATCGAAATAACGCGGAATAACTGTTTGGCCGACAATACCTCTATGTCCCCACGTGCCGGTCGGGAGATTGACAAAGTGTCTGCTTTGCGGTCATGTCGGCCCGGCGGGAGTCATTTTACCAAAAAGAAAAATGATATTCCAGCATTCGATTACCATTCGTCGAACCATTACGATTTCTATAAAAATATCCATAATTCGTAACTCTTGTTATCGAAATAACGCGGAAAAATTGTTTGGCCGACAATACCTCTATGTCCCCACGTGCCGGTCGGGAGATTGACAAAGTGTCTGCTTAGCGGTCATGTCGGCCCGGCGAGAGTCATTTTACCAAAAAGTAAAATGATATTCGTGCATTCGATTACAATTCGTCGAACCATTACGATTTCTATAAAAATATCCATAATTCGTAACTCTTGTTATGGAAATAACGCGGAAAAATTGTTTGGCCGACAATTCTCCTATGTCCCCTCGTGCCGGTCGGGAAATTGACAAAGTTTGATCTTTGCCGTCATGTCGGTCCGGCGGCAGCCATTTTATCAAAAAGTAAAATGATATCGTTGCATTCGGTTACAATTCATCGAACCATTACGATTTCTATAAAAACATCCATAATTCGTAACCCTTGTTATCGAAATAACGCGGAATAACTGTTTGGACGACAATGCTTCTATGTCCCTACGTACCGGTCAGGAGATTGACGAAGTTTCAGCTTTGCGGTCATCGTCGGTCCGGCGGGAGCCATTTTATCAAAAAGTAAAATGATTTCGTTGCATTCGGTTACAATTCATCGAACCATTACGATTTCTATAAAACCATCCATAATTCGTAACTCTTTTTGTCGAAATAACGCGGAAAAATTGTTTGGCCGACAATTCTACTATGTCCCCTCGTGCCGATCGGGAAATTGACAAAGTTTGATCTTTGCCGTCATGTCGGTCCGGCGGCAGCCATTTTATCAAAAAGTAAAATATCGCTGCATTCGGTTACAATTCATCGAACCATTACGATTTCTATAAAAACATCCATAATTCGTAACTCTTGTTATCGAAATAACGCGGAATAACTGTTTGGCCGACAATGCTCCTATGTCCCTACGTACCGGTCAGGAGATTGACGAAGTGTCTGCTTTGCGGTCATGTCGGCCCGGCGGGACCCATTTTACCAAAAAGTAGAATGATATTCCAGCATTCGATTACAATTCGTCGAACCATTACGATTTCTATAAAAATATCCATAATTCGTAACTCTTGTTATCGAAATAACGCGGAAAAATTGTTTGGCCGACAATTCTCCTATGTCCCCTCGTGCCGGTCAGGAAATTGACAAAGTTTGATCTTTGCCGTCATGTCGGTCCGGCGGCAGTCATTTTATCAAAAAGTAAAATGATATCGTTGCATTCGGTTACAATTCACCGAACCATTACGATTTCTATAAAAATATCCATAATTCGTAACTCTTGTTATCGAAATAACGCGGAAAAATTGTTTGGCCGACAATTCTACTATGTCCCCTCGTGCCGATCGGGAAATTGACAAAGTTTCAGCTTTGCGGTCATGTCGGTCCGGCGGGAGCCATTTTATCAAAAAGTAAAATGATATCGCTGCATTCGGTTACAATCCATCGAACCATTACAATTTCTATAAAAACATCCATAATTCGTAACTCTTTTTGTCGAAATAACGCGGAAAAACTGTTTGGCCGACAATACCTCTATGTCCCCACGTGCCGGTCGGGAGATTGACAAAGTGTCTGCTTAGCGGTCATGTCGGCCCGGCGGGAGTCATTTTACCAAAAAGTAAAATGATATTCGTGCATTCGATTACAATTCGTCGAACCATTACGATTTCTATAAAAATATCCATAATTCGTAACTCTTGTTATGGAAATAACGCGGAAAAATTGTTTGGCCGACAATTCTCCTATGTCCTCTCGTGCCGGTCGGGAAATTGACAAAGTTTGATCTTTGCCGTCATGTCGGTCCGGCGGCAGCCATTTTATCAAAAAGTAAAATGATATCGTTGCATTCGGTTACAATTCATCGAACCATTACGATTTCTATAAAAACATCCATAATTCGTAACCCTTGTTATCGAAATAACGGGGAATAACTGTTTGGACGACAATGCTTCTATGTCCCTACGTACCGGTCAGGAGATTGACGAAGTTTCAGCTTTGCGGTCATCGTCGGTCCGGCGGGAGCCATTTTATCAAAAAGTAAAATGATTTCGTTGCATTCGGTTACAATTCATCGAACCATTACGATTTCTATAAAACCATCCATAATTCGTAACTCTTTTTGTCGAAATAACGCGGCAAAATTGTTTGGCCGACAAATCTACTATGTCCCCTCGTGCCGATCGGGAAATTGACAAAGTTTGATCTTTGCCGTCATGTCGGTCCGGCGGCAGCCATTTTATCAAAAAGTAAAATATCGTTACATTCGGTTACAATTCATCCAACCATTACGATTTCTATAAAAACATCCATAATTCGTAACTCTTGTTATCGAAATAACGCGGAATAACTGTTTGGCCGACAATGCTCCTATGTCCCTACGTACCGGTCAGGAGATTGACGAAGTTTCAGCTTTGCGGTCATCGTCGGTCCGGCGGGAGCCATTTTATCAAAAAGTAAAATGATTTCGCTGCATTCGGTTACAATTCATCGAACCATTACGATTTCTATAAAAACATCCATAATTCGTAACTCCTTTTGTCGAAATAACGCGGAAAAGCTGTTTGGCCGACAATACCTCTATGTCCCCACGTGCCGGTCGGGAGATTGACAAAGTGTCTGCTTTGCGGTCATGTCGGCCCGGCGGGAGCCATTTTACCAAAAAGTAGAATGATATTCCAGCATTCGATTACAATTCGTCGAACCATTACGATTTCTATAAAAATATCCATAATTCGTAACTCTTGTTATCGAAATAACGCGGAAAAATTGTTTGGCCGACAATTCTCCTATGTCCCCTCGTGCCGGTCAGGAAATTGACAAAGTTTGATCTTTGCGGTCATGTCGGTCCGGCGGGAGCCATTTTATCAAAAAGTAAAATGATATCGCTGCATTCGGTTACAATCCATCGAACCATTACAATTTCTATAAAAACATCCATAATTCGTAACTCTTTTTGTCGAAATAACGCGGAAAAACTGTTTGGCCGACAATACCTCTATGTCCCCACGTGCCGGTCGGGAGATTGACAAAGTGTCTGCTTAGCGGTCATGTCGGCCCGGCGGGAGTCATTTTACCAAAAAGTAAAATGATATTCGTGCATTCGATTACAATTCGTCGAACCATTACGATTTCTATAAAAATATCCATAATTCGTAACTCTTGTTATGGAAATAACGCGGAAAAATTGTTTGGCCGACAATTCTCCTATGTCCTCTCGTGCCGGTCGGGAAATTGACAAAGTTTGATCTTTGCCGTCATGTCGGTCCGGCGGCAGCCATTTTATCAAAAAGTAAAATGATATCGTTGCATTCGGTTACAATTCATCGAACCATTACGATTTCTATAAAAACATCCATAATTCGTAACCCTTGTTATCGAAATAACGGGGAATAACTGTTTGGACGACAATGCTTCTATGTCCCTACGTACCGGTCAGGAGATTGACGAAGTTTCAGCTTTGCGGTCATCGTCGGTCCGGCGGGAGCCATTTTATCAAAAAGTAAAATGATTTCGTTGCATTCGGTTACAATTCATCGAACCATTACGATTTCTATAAAACCATCCATAATTCGTAACTCTTTTTGTCGAAATAACGCGGCAAAATTGTTTGGCCGACAAATCTACTATGTCCCCTCGTGCCGATCGGGAAATTGACAAAGTTTGATCTTTGCCGTCATGTCGGTCCGGCGGCAGCCATTTTATCAAAAAGTAAAATATCGTTACATTCGGTTACAATTCATCCAACCATTACGATTTCTATAAAAACATCCATAATTCGTAACTCTTGTTATCGAAATAACGCGGAATAACTGTTTGGCCGACAATGCTCCTATGTCCCTACGTACCGGTCAGGAGATTGACGAAGTTTCAGCTTTGCGGTCATCGTCGGTCCGGCGGGAGCCATTTTATCAAAAAGTAAAATGATTTCGCTGCATTCGGTTACAATTCATCGAACCATTACGATTTCTATAAAAACATCCATAATTCGTAACTCCTTTTGTCGAAATAACGCGGAAAAGCTGTTTGGCCGACAATACCTCTATGTCCCCACGTGCCGGTCGGGAGATTGACAAAGTGTCTGCTTTGCGGTCATGTCGGCCCGGCGGGAGCCATTTTACCAAAAAGTAGAATGATATTCCAGCATTCGATTACAATTCGTCGAACCATTACGATTTCTATAAAAATATCCATAATTCGTAACTCTTGTTATCGAAATAACGCGGAAAAATTGTTTGGCCGACAATTCTCCTATGTCCCCTCGTGCCGGTCAGGAAATTGACAAAGTTTGATCTTTGCCGTCATGTCGGTCCGGCGGCAGCCATTTTATCAAAAAGTAAAATGATATCGCTGCATTCGGTTACAATCCTTCGAACCATTACGATTTCTATAAAAACATCCATAATTCGTAACTCTTGTTATCGAAATAACGCGGAATATCTGTTTGGCCGACAATGCTTCTATGTCCCTACGTACCGGTCAGGAGATTGACGAAGTTTCAGCTTTGCGGTCATGTCGGTCCGGCGGGAGCCATTTTATCAAAAAGTAAAATGATATCGTTGCATTCGGTTACAATTCACCGAACCATTACGATTTCTATAAAAATATCCATAATTCGTAACTCTTGTTATCGAAATAACGCGGAAAAATTGTTTGGCCGACAATTCTACTATGTCCCCTCGTGCCGATCGGGAAATTGACAAAGTTTCAGCTTTGCGGTCATGTCGGTCCGGCGGGAGCCATTTTATCAAAAAGTAAAATGATATCGCTGCATTCGGTTACAATCCATCGAACCATTACAATTTCTATAAAAACATCCATAATTCGTAACTCTTTTTGTCGAAATAACGCGGAAAAACTGTTTGGCCGACAATACCTCTATGTCCCCACGTGCCGGTCGGGAGATTGACAAAGTGTCTGCTTAGCGGTCATGTCGGCCCGGCGGGAGTCATTTTACCAAAAAGTAAAATGATATTCGTGCATTCGATTACAATTCGTCGAACCATTACGATTTCTATAAAAATATCCATAATTCGTAACTCTTGTTATGGAAATAACGCGGAAAAATTGTTTGGCCGACAATTCTCCTATGTCCTCTCGTGCCGGTCGGGAAATTGACAAAGTTTGATCTTTGCCGTCATGTCGGTCCGGCGGCAGCCATTTTATCAAAAAGTAAAATGATATCGTTGCATTCGGTTACAATTCATCGAACCATTACGATTTCTATAAAAACATCCATAATTCGTAACCCTTGTTATCGAAATAACGGGGAATAACTGTTTGGACGACAATGCTTCTATGTCCCTACGTACCGGTCAGGAGATTGACGAAGTTTCAGCTTTGCGGTCATCGTCGGTCCGGCGGGAGCCATTTTATCAAAAGGTAAAATGATTTCGTTGCATTCGGTTACAATTCATCGAACCATTACGATTTCTATAAAACCATCCATAATTCGTAACTCTTTTTGTCGAAATAACGCGGCAAAATTGTTTGGCCGACAAATCTACTATGTCCCCTCGTGCCGATCGGGAAATTGACAAAGTTTGATCTTTGCCGTCATGTCGGTCCGGCGGCAGCCATTTTATCAAAAAGTAAAATATCGTTACATTCGGTTACAATTCATCCAACCATTACGATTTCTATAAAAACATCCATAATTCGTAACTCTTGTTATCGAAATAACGCGGAATAACTGTTTGGCCGACAATGCTCCTATGTCCCTACGTACCGGTCAGGAGATTGACGAAGTTTCAGCTTTGCGGTCATCGTCGGTCCGGCGGGAGCCATTTTATCAAAAAGTAAAATGATTTCGCTGCATTCGGTTACAATTCATCGAACCATTACGATTTCTATAAAAACATCCATAATTCGTAACTCCTTTTGTCGAAATAACGCGGAAAAGCTGTTTGGCCGACAATACCTCTATGTCCCCACGTGCCGGTCGGGAGATTGACAAAGTGTCTGCTTTGCGGTCATGTCGGCCCGGCGGGAGCCATTTTACCAAAAAGTAGAATGATATTCCAGCATTCGATTACAATTCGTCGAACCATTACGATTTCTATAAAAATATCCATAATTCGTAACTCTTGTTATCGAAATAACGCGGAAAAATTGTTTGGCCGACAATTCTCCTATGTCCCCTCGTGCCGGTCAGGAAATTGACAAAGTTTGATCTTTGCCGTCATGTCGGTCCGGCGGCAGCCATTTTATCAAAAAGTAAAATGATATCGCTGCATTCGGTTACAATCCTTCGAACCATTACGATTTCTATAAAAACATCCATAATTCGTAACTCTTGTTATCGAAATAACGCGGAATATCTGTTTGGCCGACAATGCTTCTATGTCCCTACGTACCGGTCAGGAGATTGACGAAGTTTCAGCTTTGCGGTCATGTCGGTCCGGCGGGAGCCATTTTATCAAAAAGTAAAATGATATCGCTGCATTCGGTTACAATCCATCGAACCATTACAATTTCTATAAAAACATCCATAATTCGTAACTCTTTTTGTCGAAATAACGCGGAAAAACTGTTTGGCCGACAATACCTCTATGTCCCCACGTGCCGGTCGGGAGATTGACAAAGTGTCTGCTTAGCGGTCATGTCGGCCCGGCGGGAGTCATTTTACCAAAAAGGAAAATGATATTCCAGCATTCGATTACCATTCGTCGAACCATTACGATTTCTATAAAAATATCCATAATTCGTAACTCTTGTTATCGAAATAACGCGGAAAAATTGTTTGGCCGACAATACCTCTATGTCCCCACGTGCCGGTCGGGAGATTGACAAAGTGTCTGCTTAGCGGTCATGTCGGCCCGGCGAGAGTCATTTTACCAAAAAGTAAAATGATATTCGTGCATTCGATTACAATTCGTCGAACCATTACGATTTCTATAAAAATATCCATAATTCGTAACTCTTGTTATGGAAATAACGCGGAAAAATTGTTTGGCCGACAATTCTCCTATGTCCCCTCGTGCCGGTCGGGAAATTGACAAAGTTTGATCTTTGCCGTCATGTCGGTCCGGCGGCAGCCATTTTATCAAAAAGTAAAATGATATCGTTGCATTCGGTTACAATTCATCGAACCATTACGATTTCTATAAAAACATCCATAATTCGTAACCCTTGTTATCGAAATAACGCGGAATAACTGTTTGGACGACAATGCTTCTATGTCCCTACGTACCGGTCAGGAGATTGACGAAGTTTCAGCTTTGCGGTCATCGTCGGTCCGGCGGGAGCCATTTTATCAAAAAGTAAAATGATTTCGTTGCATTCGGTTACAATTCATCGAACCATTACGATTTCTATAAAACCATCCATAATTCGTAACTCTTTTTGTCGAAATAACGCGGAAAAATTGTTTGGCCGACAATTCTACTATGTCCCCTCGTGCCGATCGGGAAATTGACAAAGTTTGATCTTTGCCGTCATGTCGGTCCGGCGGCAGCCATTTTATCAAAAAGTAAAATATCGCTGCATTCGGTTACAATTCATCGAACCATTACGATTTCTATAAAAACATCCATAATTCGTAACTCTTGTTATCGAAATAACGCGGAATAACTGTTTGGCCGACAATGCTCCTATGTCCCTACGTACCGGTCAGGAGATTGACGAAGTTTCAGCTTTGCGGTCATCGTCGGTCCGGCGGGAGCCATTTTATCAAACAGTAAAATGATTTCGCTGCATTCGGTTACAATTCATCGAACCATTACGATTTCTATAAAAACATCCATAATTCGTAACTCCTTTTGTCGAAATAACGCGGAAAAGCTGTTTGGACGACAATACCTCTATGTCCCCACGTGCCGGTCGGGAGATTGACAAAGTGTCTGCTTTGCGGTCATGTCGGCCCGGCGGGAGCCATTTTACCAAAAAGTAGAATGATATTTCAGCATTCGATTACAATTCGTCGAACCATTACGATTTCTATAAAAATATCCATAATTCGTAACTCTTGTTATCGCAATAACGCGGAAAAATTGTTTGGCCGACAATTCTCCTATGTCCCCTCGTGCCGGTCAGGAAATTGACAAAGTTTGATCTTTGCCGTCATGTCGGTCCGGCGGCAGTCATTTTATCAAAAAGTAAAATGATATCGTTGCATTCGGTTACAATTCACCGAACCATTACGATTTCTATAAAAATATCCATAATTCGTAACTCTTGTTATCGAAATAACGCGGAATAACTGTTTGGACGACAATGCTTCTATGTCCTTACGTACCGGTCAGGAGATTGACGAAGGTTCAGCTTTGCGGTCATCGTCGGTCCGGCGGGAGCCATTTTATCAAAAAGTAAAATGATTTCGTTGCATTCGGTTACAATTCATCGAACCATTACGATTTCTATAAAACCATCCATAATTCGTAACTCTTTTTGTCGAAATAACGCGGAAAAATTGTTTGGCCGACAATTCTCCTATGTCCCCTCGTGCCTATCGGGAAATTGACAAAGTTTGATCTTTGCCGTCATGTCGGTCCGGCGGCAGCCATTTTATCAAAAAGTAAAATATCGTTGCATTCGGTTACAATTCATCGAACCATTACGATTTCTATAAAAACATCCATAATTCGTAACTCTTGTTATCGAAATAACGCAGAATAACTGTTTGGCCGACAATGCTCCTATGTCCCTACGTACCGGTCAGGAGATTGACGAAGTTTCAGCTTTGCGGTCATCGTCGGTCCGGCGGGAGCCATTTTATCAAAAAGTAAAATGATTTCGCTGCATTCGGTTACAATTCATCGAACCATTACGATTTCTATAAAAACATCCATAATTCGTAACTCCTTTTGTCGAAATAACGCGGAAAAGCTGTTTGGACGACAATACCTCTATGTCCCCACGTGCCGGTCGGGAGATTGACAAAGTGTCTGCTTTGCGGTCATGTCGGCCCGGCGGGAGCCATTTTACCAAAAAGTAGAATGATATTCCAGCATTCGATTACAATTCGTCGAACCATTACGATTTCTATAAAAATATCCATAATTCGTAACTCTTGTTATCGAAATAACGCGGAAAAATTGTTTGGCCGACAATTCTCCTATGTCCCCTCGTGCCGGTCAGGAAATTGACAAAGTTTGATCTTTGCCGTCATGTCGGTCCGGCGGCAGCCATTTTATCAAAACGTAAAATGATATCGCTGCATTCGGTTACAATCCATCGAACCATCACGATTTCTATAAAAACATCCATAATTCGTAACACTTGTTATCGAAATAACGCGGAATAACTGTTTGGCCGACAATGCTTCTATGTCCCTACGTACCGGTCAGGAGATTGACGACGTTTCAGCTTTGCGGTCATGTCGGTCCGGTGGCAGCCATTTTATCAAAAAGTAAAATATCGTTGCATTCGGTTACAATTCATCGAACCATTACGATTTCTATAAAACCATCCATAATTCGTAACTCTTTTTGTCGAAATAACGCGGAAAAACTGTTTGGCCGACAATACCTCTATGTCCCCTCGTGCCGATCGGGAGATTGACAAAGTGTCTGCTTTGCGGTCATGTCGGCCCGGCGGGAGCCGTTTTACCAAAAAGTAAAATGATATTCCAGCATTCGATTACAATTCGTCGAACCATTACGATTTCTATAAAAATATCCATAATTCGTAACTCTTGTTATCGAAATAACGCGGAAAAATTGTTTGGCCGACAATTCTCCTATGTCCCCTCGTGCCGGTCAGGAAATTGACAAAGTTTGATCTTTGCCGTCATGTCGGTCCGGCGGCAGTCATTTTATCAAAAAGTAAAATGATATCGTTGCATTCGGTTACAATTCACCGAACCATTACGATTTCTATAAAAGTATCCATAATTCGTAACTCTTGTTATCGAAATAACGCGGAAAAATTGTTTGGCCGACAATTCTACTATGTCCCCTCGTGCCGATCGGGAAATTGACAAAGTTTGATCTTTGCCGTCATGTCGGTCCGGCGGCAGCCATTTCATCAAAAAGTAAAATGATATCGTTGCATTCGGTTACAATTCATCGAACCATTACGATTTCTATAAAACCATCCATAATTCGTAACTCTTGTTATCGAAATAACGCGGAATAACTGTTTGGACGACAATGCTTCTATGTCCCTACGTACCGGTCAGGAGATTGACGAAGGTTCAGCTTTGCGGTCATCGTCGGTCCGGCGGGAGCCATTTTATCAAAAAGTAAAATGATTTCGTTGCATTCGGTTACAATTCATCGAACCATTACGATTTCTATAAAACCATCCATAATTCGTAACTCTTTTTGTCGAAATAACGCGGAAAAATTGTTTGGCCGACAATTCTCCTATGTCCCCTCGTGCCTATCGGGAAATTGACAAAGTTTGATCTTTGCCGTCATGTCGGTCCGGCGGCAGCCATTTTATCAAAAAGTAAAATATCGTTGCATTCGGTTACAATTCATCGAACCATTACGATTTCTATAAAAACATCCATAATTCGTAACTCTTGTTATCGAAATAACGCAGAATAACTGTTTGGCCGACAATGCTCCTATGTCCCTACGTACCGGTCAGGAGATTGACGAAGTTTCAGCTTTGCGGTCATCGTCGGTCCGGCGGGAGCCATTTTATCAAAAAGTAAAATGATTTCGCTGCATTCGGTTACAATTCATCGAACCATTACGATTTCTATAAAAACATCCATAATTCGTAACTCCTTTTGTCGAAATAACGCGGAAAAGCTGTTTGGCCGACAATACCTCCATGTCCCCACGTGCCGGTCGGGAGATTGACAAAGTGTCTGCTTTGCGGTCATGTCGGCCCGGCGGGAGCCATTTTACCAAAAAGTAGAATGATATTCCAGCATTCGATTACAATTCGTCGAACCATTACGATTTCTATAAAAATATCCATAATTCGTAACCCTTGTTATCGAAATAACGCGGAAAAATTGTTTGGCCGACAATTCTCCTATATCCCCTCGTGCCGGTCGGGAAATTGACAAAGTTTGATCTTTGCCGTCATGTCGGTCCGGCGGCAGCCATTTTATCAAAAAGTAAAATGATATCGTTGCATTCGGTTACAATTCATCGAACCATTACGATTTCTATAAAAACATCCATAATTCGTAACCCTTGTTATCGAAATAACGCGGAATAACTGTTTGGACGACAATGCTTCTATGTCCCTACGTACCGGTCAGGAGATTGACGAAGTTTCAGCTTTGCGGTCATGTCGGTCCGGTGGCAGCCATTTTATCAAAAAGTAAAATGACATCGTTGCATTCGGTTACAATTCATCGAACCATTACGATTTCTATAAAAACATCCATAATTCGTAACTCTTGTTATCGAAATAACGCGGAATAACTGTTTGGCCGACAATGCTTCTATGTCCCTACGTACCGGTCAGGAGATTGACGAAGTTTCAGCTTTGCGGTCATCGTCGGTCCGGCGGGAGCCATTTTATCAAAAAGTAAAATGATTTCGTTGCATTCGGTTACAATTCATCGAAACATTACGATTTCTATAAAACCATCCATAATTCGTAACTCTTTTTGTCGAAATAACGCGGAAAAATTGTTTGGCCGACAATTCTACTATGTCCCCTCGTGCCTATCGGGAAATTGACAAAGTTTGATCTTTGCCGTCATGTCGGTCCGGCGGCAGCCATTTTATCAAAAAGTAAAATATCGTTACATTCGGTTACAATTCATCGAACCATTACGATTTCTATAAAAATATCCATAATTCGTAACTCTTGTTATCGAAATAACGCGGAAAAATTGTTTGGCCGACAATGCTTCTATGTCCCTACGTACCGGTCAGGAGATTGACAAAGTGTCTGCTTTGCGGTCATGTCGGCCCGGCGGGAGTCATTTTACCAAAAAGTAAAATGATATTCCAGCATTCGATTACCATTCGTCGAACCATTACGATTTCTATAAAAATATCCATAATTCGTAACTCTTGTTATCGAAATAACGCGGAAAAATTGTTTGGCCGACAATACCTCTATGTCCCCACGTGCCGGTCGGGAGATTGACAAAGTGTCTGTTTAGCGGTCATGTCGGCCCGGCGGGAGTCATTTTACCAAAAAGTAAAATGGTATTCGTGCATTCGATTACAATTCGTCGAACCATTACGATTTCTATAAAAATATCCATAATTCGTAACTCTTGTTATGGAAATAACGCGGAAAAATTGTTTGGCCGACAATTCTCCTATGTCCCCTCGTGCCGGTCGGGAAATTGACAAAGTTTGATCTTTGCCGTCATGTCGGTCCGGCGGCAGCCATTTTATCAAAAAGTAAAATGATATCGTTGCATTCTGTTACAATTCATCGCACCATTACGATTTCTACAAAAACATCCATAATTCGTAACCCTTGTTATCGAAATAACGCGGAATAACTGTTTGGACGACAATGCTTCTATGTCCCTACGTACCGGTCAGGAGATTGACGAAGTTTCAGCTTTGCGGTCATCGTCGGTCCGGCGGGAGCCATTTTATCAAAAAGTAAAATGATTTCGTTGCATTCGGTTACAATTCATCGAACCATTACGATTTCTATAAAACCATCCATAATTCGCAACTCTTTTTGTCGAAATAACGCGGAAAAATTGTTTGGCCGACAATTCTACTATGTCCCCTCGTGCCTATCGGGAAATTGACAAAGTTTGATCTTTGCCGTCATGTCGGTCCGGTGGCAGCCATTTTAACAAAAAGTAAAATATCGTTGCATTCGGTTACAATTCATCGAACCATTACGATTTCTGTAAAACCATCCATAATTCGTAACTCTTTTCGTCGAAATAACGCGGAAAAACTGTTTGGCCGACAATACCTCTATGTCCCCTCGTGCCGATCGGGAGATTGACAAAGTGTCTGCTTTGCGGTCATGTCGGCCCGGCGGGAGCCATTTTACCAAAAAGTAAAATGATATTCCAGCATTCGATTACAATTCACCGAACCATTACGATTTCTATAAAAATATCCATAATTCGTAACTCTTGTTATCAAAATAACGCGGAAAAATTGTTTGGCCGACAATTCTCCTATGTCCCCTCGTGCCGGTCAGGAAATTGACAAAGTTTGATCTTTGCCGTCATGTCGGTCCGGCGGCAGCCATTTCATCAAAAAGTAAAATGATATCGTTGCATTCGGTTACAATTCATCGAACCATTACGATTTCTATAAAACCATCCATAATTCGTACCTCTTGTTATCGAAATAACGCGGAATAACTGTTTGGACGACAATGCTTCTATGTCCCTACGTACCGGTCAGGAGGTTGACGAAGTTTCAGCTTTGCGGTCATGTCGGTCCGGTGGCAGCCATTTTATCAAAAAGTAAAATGATATCGTTGCATTCGGTTACAATTCATCGAACCATTACGATTTCTATAAAAACATCCATAATTCGTAACTCTTGTTATCGAAATAACGCGGAATAACTGTTTGGCCGACAATGCTTCTATGTCCCTACGTACCGGTCAGGAGATTGACGAAGTTTCAGCTTTGCGGTCATCGTCGGTCCGGCGGGAGCCATTTTATCAAAAAGTAAAATGATTTCGTTGCATTCGGTTACAATTCATCGAACCATTAGGATTTCTATAAAACCATCCATAATTCGTAACTCATCTTGTCGAAATAACGCGGAAAAATTGTTTGGCCGACAATTCTACTATGTCCCCTCGTGCCGGTCGGGAAATTGACAAAGTTTGATCTTTGCCGTAATGTCGGTCCGGCGGCAGCCATTTTATCAAAAAGTAAAATGATTTCGTTGCATTCGGTTACAATTCATCGAACCATTACGATTTCTATAAAACCATCCATAATTCGTAACTCTTTTTGTCGAAATAACGCGGAAAAATTGTTTGGCCGACAATTCTACTATGTCCCCTCGTGCCTATCGGGAAATTGACAAAGTTTGATCTTTGCCGTCATGTCGGTCCTGCGGCAGCCATTTTATCAGAAAGTAAAATATCGTTGCAATCGGTTACAATTCATCGAACCATTACGATTTCTATAAAAACATCCATAATTCGTAACTCTTGTTATCGAAATAACGCGGAATAACTGTTTGGCCGACAATGCTCCTATGTCCCTACGTACCGGTCAGGAGATTGACGAAGTTTCAGCTTTACGGTCATCGTCGGTCCGGCGGGAGCCATTTTATCAAAAAGTAAAATGATTTCGCTGCATTCGGTTACAATTCATCGAACCATTACGATTTCTATAAAAACATCCATAATTCGTAACTCCTTTTGTCGAAATAACGCGGAAAAGCTGTTTGGCCGACAATACCTCTATGTCCCCACGTGCCGGTCGGGAGATTGACAAAGTGTCTGCTTTGCGGTCATGTCTGCCCGGCGGGAGCCATTTTACCAAAAAGTAGAATGATATTCCAGCATTCGATTACAATTCGTCGAACCATTACGATTTCTATAAAAATATCCATAATTCGTAACTCTTGTTATCGAAATAACGCGGAAAAATTGTTTGGCCGACAATTCTCCTATGTCCCCTCGTGCCGGTCAGGAAATTGACAAAGTTTGATCTTTGCCGTCATGTCGGTCCGGCGGCAGGCATTTTATCAAAAAGTAAAATGATATCGCTGCATTCGGTTACAATCCATCGAACCATTACGATTTCTATAAAAACATCCATAATTCGTAACTCTTGTTATCGAAATAACGCGGAATAACTGTTTGGCCGACAATGCTTCTATGTCCCTACGTACCGGTCAGGAGATTGACGAAGTTTCAGCTTTGCGGTCATGTCGGTCCGGCGGGAGCCATTTTATCAAAAAGTAAAATGATATCGCTGCATTCGGTTACAATTCACCGAACCATTACGATTTCTATAAAAATATCCATAATTCGTAACTCTTGTTATCGAAATAACGCGGAAAAATTGTTTGGCCGACAATTCTACTATGTCCCCTCGTGCCGATCGGGAAATTGACAAAGTTTGATCTTTGCCGTCATGTCGGTCCGGCGGCAGCCATTTCATCAAAAAGTAAAATGATATCGTTGCATTCGGTTACAATTCATCGAACCATTACGATTTCTATAAAACCATCCATAATTCGTACCTCTTGTTATCGAAATAACGCGGAATAACTGTTTGGACGACAATGCTTCTATGTCCCTACGTACCGGTCAGGAGATTGACGAAGTTTCAGCTTTGCGGTCATGTCGGTCCGGTGGCAGCCATTTTATCAAAAAGTAAAATGATATCGTTGCATTCGGTTACAATTCATCGAACCATTACGATTTCTATAAAAACATCCATAATTCGTAACTCTTGTTATCGAAATAACGCGGAATAACTGTTTGGCCGACAATGCTTCTATGTCCCTACGTACCGGTCAGGAGATTGACGAAGTTTCAGCTTTGCGGTCATCGTCGGTCCGGCGGGAGCCATTTTATCAAAAAGTAAAATGATTTCGTTGCATTCGGTTACAATTCATCGAACCATTAGGATTTCTATAAAACCATCCATAATTCGTAACTCTTCTTGTCGAAATAACGCGGAAAAATTGTTTGGCCGACAATTCTACTATGTCCCCTCGTGCCGGTCGGGAAATTGACAAAGTTTGATCTTTGCCGTAATGTCGGTCCGGCGGCAGCCATTTTATCAAAAAGTAAAATGATTTCGTTGCATTCGGTTACAATTCATCGAACCATTACGATTTCTATAAAACCATCCATAATTCGTAACTCTTTTTGTCGAAATAACGCGGAAAAATTGTTTGGCCGACAATTCTACTATGTCCCCTCGTGCCTATCGGGAAATTGACAAAGTTTGATCTTTGCCGTCATGTCGGTCCTGCGGCAGCCATTTTATCAGAAAGTAAAATATCGTTGCAATCGGTTACAATTCATCGAACCATTACGATTTCTATAAAAACATTCATAATTCGTAACTCTTGTTATCGAAATAACGCGGAATAACTGTTTGGCCGACAATGCTCCTATGTCCCTACGTACCGGTCAGGAGATTGACGAAGTTTCAGCTTTACGGTCATCGTCGGTCCGGCGGGAGCCATTTTATCAAAAAGTAAAATGATTTCGCTGCATTCGGTTACAATTCATCGAACCATTACGATTTCTATAAAAACATCCATAATTCGTAACTCCTTTTGTCGAAATAACGCGGAAAAGCTGTTTGGCCGACAATACCTCTATGTCCCCACGTGCCGGTCGGGAGATTGACAAAGTGTCTGCTTTGCGGTCATGTCGGCCCGGCGGGAGCCATTTTACCAAAAAGTAGAATGATATTCCAGCATTCGATTACAATTCGTCGAACCATTACGATTTCTATAAAAATATCCATAATTCGTAACTCTTGTTATCGAAATAACGCGGAAAAATTGTTTGGCCGACAATTCTCCTATGTCCCCTCGTGCCGGTCAGGAAATTGACAAAGTTTGATCTTTGCCGTCATGTCGGTCCGGCGGCAGGCATTTTATCAAAAAGTAAAATGATATCGCTGCATTCGGTTACAATCCATCGAACCATTACGATTTCTATAAAAACATCCATAATTCGCAACTCTTGTTATCGAAATAACGCGGAATAACTGTTTGGCCGACAATGCTTCTATGTCCCTACGTACCGGTCAGGAGATTGACGAAGTTTCAGCTTTGCGGTCATGTCGGTCCGGCGGGAGCCATTTTATCAAAAAGTAAAATGATATCGCTGCATTCGGTTACAATTCACCGAACCATTACGATTTCTATAAAAATATCCATAATTCGTAACTCTTGTTATCGAAATAACGCGGAAAAATTGTTTGGCCGACAATTCTACTATGTCCCCTCGTGCCGATCGGGAAATTGACAAAGTTTGATCTTTGCCGTCATGTCGGTCCGGCGGCAGCCATTTCATCAAAAAGTAAAATGATATCGTTGCATTCGGTTACAATTCATCGAACCATTACGATTTCTATAAAACCATCCATAATTCGTACCTCTTGTTATCGAAATAACGCGGAATAACTGTTTGGACGACAATGCTTCTATGTCCCTACGTACCGGTCAGGAGATTGACGAAGTTTCAGCTTTGCGGTCATGTCGGTCCGGTGGCAGCCATTTTATCAAAAAGTAAAATGATATCGTTGCATTCGGTTACAATTCATCGAACCATTACGATTTCTATAAAAACATCCATAATTCGTAACTCTTGTTATCGAAATAACGCGGAATAACTGTTTGGCCGACAATGCTTCTATGTCCCTACGTACCGGTCAGGAGATTGACGAAGTTTCAGCTTTGCGGTCATCGACGGTCCGGCGGGAGCCATTTTATCAAAAAGTAAAATGATTTCGTTGCATTCGGTTACAATTCATCGAACCATTAGGATTTCTATAAAACCATCCATAATTCGTAACTCTTCTTGTCGAAATAACGCGGAAAAATTGTTTGGCCGACAATTCTACTATGTCCCCTCGTGCCGGTCGGGAAATTGACAAAGTTTGATCTTTGCCGTAATGTCGGTCCGGCGGCAGCCATTTTATCAAAAAGTAAAATGATTTCGTTGCATTCGGTTACAATTCATCGAACCATTACGATTTCTATAAAACCATCCATAATTCGTAACTCTTTTTGTCGAAATAACGCGGAAAAATTGTTTGGCCGACAATTCTACTATGTCCCCTCGTGCCTATCGGGAAATTGACAAAGTTTGATCTTTGCCGTCATGTCGGTCCTGCGGCAGCCATTTTATCAGAAAGTAAAATATCGTTGCAATCGGTTACAATTCATCGAACCATTACGATTTCTATAAAAACATCCATAATTCGTAACTCTTGTTATCGAAATAACGCGGAATAACTGTTTGGCCGACAATGCTCCTATGTCCCTACGTGCCGGTCGGGAGATTGACAAAGTGTCTGCTTAGCGGTCATGTCGGCCCGGCGGGAGCCATTTTACCAAAAAGTAGAATGATATTCCAGCATTCGATTACAATTCGTCGAACCATTACGATTTCTATAAAAATATCCATAATTCGTAACTCTTGTTATGGAAATAACGCGGAAAAATTGTTTGGCCGACAATTCTCCTATGTCCCCTCGTGCCGGTCGGGAAATTGACGAAGTTGCAGCTTTGCGGTCATCGTCGGTCCGGCGGGAGCCATTTTATCAAAAAGTAAAATGATTTCGTTGCATTCGGTTACAATTCATCGAACCATTACGATTTCTATAAAAACATCCATAATTCGTAACTCCTTTTGTCGAAATAACGCGGAATAACTGTTTGGCCGACAATGCTTCTATGTCCCTACGTACCGGTCAGAAGATTGACGAAGTTTCAGCTTTGCGGTCATCGTCGGTCCGGCGGGAGCCATTTTATCAAAAAGTAAAATGATTTCGTTGCATTCGGTTACAATTCATCGAACCATTACAATTTCTATAAAACCATCCATAATTCGTAACTCTTTTTGTCGAAATAACGCGGAAAAATTGTTTGGCCGACAATTCTACTATGTCCCCTCGTGCCTATCGGGAAATTGACAAAGTTTGATCTTTGCCGTCATGTCGGTCCGGCGGCAGCCATTTTATCAAAAAGTAAAATATCGTTACATTCGGTTACAATTCATCGAAACATTACGGTTTCTATAAAAACATCCATAATTCGTAACTCTTGTTATCGAAATAACGCGGAATAACTGTTTGGCCGACAATACCTCTATGTCCCCACGTGCCGGTCGGGAGATTGACAAAGTGTCTGCTTTGCGGTCATGTCGGCCCGGCGGGAGTCATTTTACCAAAAAGTAAAATGATATTCCAGCATTCGATTACCATTCGTCGAACCATTACGATTTCTATAAAAATATCCATAATTCGTAACTCTTGTTATCGAAATAACGCGGAAAAATTGTTTGGCCGACAATTCTCCTATGTCCCCTCGTGCCGATCGGGAAATTGACAAAGTTTGATCTTTGCCGTCATGTCGGTCCGGCGGCAGCCATTTCATCAAAAAGTAAAATGATATCGTTGCATTCGGTTACAATTCATCGAACCATTACGATTTCTATAAAAATATCCATAATTCGTAACTCTTGTTATCGAAATAACGCGGAAAAATTGTTTGGCCGACAATTCGACTATGTCCCCTCGTGCCGATCGGGAAATTGACAAAGTTTGATCTTTGCCGTCATGTCGGTCCGGCGGCAGCCATTTCATCAAAAAGTAAAATGATATCGTTGCATTCGGTTACAATTCATCGAACCATTACGATTTCTATAAAACCATCCATAATTCGTAACTCTTGTTATCGAAATAACGCGGAATAACTGTTTGGACGACAATGCTTCTATGTCCCTACGTACCGGTCAGGAGATTGACGAAGTTTCAGCTTTGCGGTCATGTCGGCCCGGCGGGAGCCATTTTACCAAAAAGTAGAATGATATTCCTTGCATTCGATTACAATTCGTCGAACCATTACGATTTCTATAAAAATATCCATAATTCGTAACTCTTGTTATCGAAATAACGCGGAAAAATTGTTTGGCCGACAATTCTCCTATGTCCCCTCGTGCCGGTCAGGAAATTGACAAAGTTTGATCTTTGCCGTCATGTCGGTCCGGCGGCAGCCATTTTATCAAAAAGTAAAATGATATCGCTGCATTCGGTTACAATCCATCGAACCATTACGATTTCTATAAAAACATCCATAATTCGTAACTCTTGTTATCGAAATAACGCGGAATAACTGTTTGGCCGACAATGCTTCTATGTCCCTACGTACCGGTCAGGAGATTGACGAAGTTTCAGCTTTGCGGTCATGTCGGTCCGGCGGGAGCCATTTTATCAAAAAGTAAAATGATATCGCTGCATTCGGTTACAATCCATCGAACCATTACAATTTCTATAAAAACATCCATAATTCGTAACTCTTTTTGTCGAAATAACGCGGAAAAACTGTTTGGCCGACAATACCTCTATGTCCCCACGTGCCGGTCGGGAGATTGACAAAGTGTCTGCTTAGCGGTCATGTCGGCCCGGCGGGAGTCATTTTACCAAAAAGTAAAATGATATTCGTGCATTCGATTACAATTCGTCGAACCATTACGATTTCTATAAAAATATCCATAATTCGTAACTCTTGTTATCGAAATAACGCGGAAAAATTGTTTGGCCGACAATTCTCCTATGTCCCCTCGTGCCGGTCAGGAAATTGACAAAGTTTGATCTTTGCCGTCATGTCGGTCCGGCGGCAGCCATTTTATCAAAAAGTAAAATGATATCGCTGCATTCGGTTACAATCCATCGAACCATTACGATTTCTATAAAAACATCCATAATTCGTAACTCTTGTTATCGAAATAACGCGGAATAACTGTTTGGCCGACAATACCTCTATGTCCCCACGTGCCGGTCGGGAGATTGACAAAGTGTCTGCTTAGCGGTCATGTCGGCCCGGCGGGAGTCATTTTACCAAAAAGTAAAATGATATTCGTGCATTCGATTACAATTCGTCGAACCATTACGATTTCTATAAAAATATCCATAATTCGTAACTCTTGTTATGGAAATAACGCGGAAAAATTGTTTGGCCGACAATTCTCCTATGTCCCCTCGTGCCGGTCGGGAAATTGACAAAGTTTGATCTTTGCCGTCATGTCGGTCCGGCGGCAGCCATTTTATCAAAAAGTAAAATGATATCGTTGCATTCGGTTACAATTCATCGAGCCATTACGATTTCTATAAAAACATCCATAATTCGTAACCCTTGTTATCGAAATAACGCGGAATAACTGTTTGGACGACAATGCTTCTATGTCCCTACGTACCGGTCAGGAGATTGACGAAGTTTCAGCTTTGCGGTCATCGTCGGTCCGGCGGGAGCCATTTTATCAAAAAGTAAAATGATTTCGTTGCATTCGGTTACAATTCATCGAACCATTACGATTTCTATAAAACCATCCATAATTCGTAACTCTTTTTGTCGAAATAACGCGGAAAAATTGTTTGGCCCACAATTCTACTATGTCCCCTCGTGCCTATCGGGAAATTGACAAAGTTTGATCTTTGCCGTCATGTCGGTCCGGCGGCAGCCATTTTATCAAAAAGTAAAATATCGTTGCATTCGGTTACAATTCATCGAACCATTACGATTTCTATAAAAACATCCATAATTCGTAACTCCTTTTGTTGAAATAACGCGGAAAAGCTGTTTGGCCGACAATACCTCTATGTCCCCACGTGCCGGTCGGGAGATTGACAAAGTGTCTGCTTTGCGGTCATGTCGGCCCGGCGGGAGCCATTTTACCAAAAAGTAGAATGATATTCCTTGCATTCGATTACAATTCGTCGAACCATTACGATTTCTATAAAAATATCCATAATTCGTAACTCTTGTTATCGAAATAACGCGGAAAAATTGTTTGGCCGACAATTCTCCTATGTCCCCTCGTGCCGGTCAGGAAATTGACAAAGTTTGATCTTTGCCGTCATGTCGGTCCGGCGGCAGCCATTTTATCAAAAAGTAAAATGATATCGCTGCATTCGGTTACAATCCATCGAACCATTACGATTTCTATAAAAACATCCATAATTCGTAACTCTTGTTATCGAAATAACGCGGAATAACTGTTTGGCCGACAATGCTTCTATGTCCCTACGTACCGGTCAGGAGATTGACGAAGTTTCAGCTTTGCGGTCATGTCGCTCCGGCGGGAGCCATTTTATCAAAAAGTAAAATGATATCGCTGCATTCGGTTACAATCCATCGAACCATTACAATTTCTATAAAAACATCCATAATTCGTAACTCTTTTTGTCGAAATAACGCGGAAAAACTGTTTGGCCGACAATACCTCTATGTCCCCACGTGCCGGTCGGGAGATTGACAAAGTGTCTGCTTAGCGGTCATGTCGGCCCGGCGGGAGTCATTTTACCAAAAAGTAAAATGATATTCGTGCATTCGATTACAATTCGTCGAACCATTACGATTTCTATAAAAATATCCATAATTCGTAACTCTTGTTATCGAAATAACGCGGAAAAATTGTTTGGCCGACAATTCTCCTATGTCCCCTCGTGCCGGTCAGGAAATTGACAAAGTTTGATCTTTGCCGTCATGTCGGTCCGGCGGCAGCCATTTTATCAAAAAATAAAATGATATCGCTGCATTCGGTTACAATCCATCGAACCATTACGATTTCTATAAAAACATCCATAATTCGTAACTCTTGTTATCGAAATAACGCGGAATAACTGTTTGGCCGACAATACCTCTATGTCCCCACGTGCCGGTCGGGAGATTGACAAAGTGTCTGCTTAGCGGTCATGTCGGCCCGGCGGGAGTCATTTTACCAAAAAGTAAAATGATATTCGTGCATTCGATTACAATTCGTCGAACCATTACGATTTCTATAAAAATAACCATAATTCGTAACTCTTGTTATGGAAATAACGCGGAAAAATTGTTTGGCCGACAATTCTCCTATGTCCCCTCGTGCCGGTCGGGAAATTGACAAAGTTTGATCTTTGCCGTCATGTCGGTCCGGCGGCAGCCATTTTATCAAAAAGTAAAATGATATCGTTGCATTCGGTTACAATTCATCGAGCCATTACGATTTCTATAAAAACATCCATAATTCGTAACCCTTGTTATCGAAATAACGCGGAATAACTGTTTGGACGACAATGCTTCTATGTCCCTACGTACCGGTCAGGAGATTGACGAAGTTTCAGCTTTGCGGTCATCGTCGGTCCGGCGGGAGCCATTTTATCAAAAAGTAAAATGATTTCGTTGCATTCGGTTACAATTCATCGAACCATTACGATTTCTATAAAACCATCCATAATTCGTAACTCTTGTTATCGAAATAACGCGGAAAAATTGTTTGGCCGACAATTCTCCTATGTCCCCTCGTGCCGGTCAGGAAATTGACAAAGTTTGATCTTTGCCGTCATGTCGGTCCGGCGGCAGCCATTTTACCAAAAAGTAAAATGATATCGCTGCATTCGGTTACAATCCATCGAACCATTACGATTTCTATAAAAACATCCATAATTCGTAACTCCTTTTGTCGAAATAACGCGGAATAACTGTTTGGCCGACAATGCTTCTATGTCCCTACGTACCGGTCAGGAGATTGACGAAGTTTCAGCTTTGCGGTCATGTCGGTCCGGCGGGAGCCATTTTATCAAAAAGTAAAATGATATCGCTGCATTCGGTTACAATCCATCGAACCATTACAATTTCTATAAAAACATCCATAATTCGTAACTCTTTTTGTCGAAATAACGCGGAAAAACTGTTTGGCCGACAATACCTCTATGTCCCTACGTACCGGTCAGGAGATTGACGAAGTTTCAGCTTTGCGGTCATCGTCGGTCCGGCGGGAGCCATTTTATCAAAAAGTAAAATGATTTCGTTGCATTCGGTTACAATTCATCGAACCATTACGATTTCTATAAAACCATCCATAATTCGTAACTCTTTTTGTCGAAATAACGCGGAAAAATTGTTTGGCCGACAATTCTACTATGTCCCCTCGTGCCTATCGGGAAATTGACAAAGTTTGATCTTTGCCGTCATGTCGGTCCGGCGGCAGCCATTTTATCAAAAAGTAAAATGATATCGTTGCATTCGGTTACAATTCATCGAGCCATTACGATTTCTATAAAAACATCCATAATTCGTAACTCTTGTTATCGAAATAACGCGAAATAACTGTTTGGCCGACAATACCTCTATGTCCCCACGTGCCGGTCGGGAGATTGACAAAGTGTCTGCTTTGCGGTCATGTCGGCCTGGCGGGAGTCATTTTACCAAAAAGTAAAATGATATTCCAGCATTCGATTACCATTCGTCGAACCATTACGATTTCTATAAAAATATCCATAATTCGTAACTCTTGTTATCGAAATAACGCGGAAAAATTGTTTGGCCGACAATACCTCTATGTCCCCACGTGCCGGTCGGGAGATTGACAAAGTGTCTGCTTAGCGGTCATGTCGGCCCGGCGGGAGTCATTTTACCAAAAAGTAAAATGATATTCGTGCATTCGATTACAATTCGTCGAACCATTACGATTTCTATAAAAATATCCATAATTCGTAACTCTTGTTATGGAAATAACGCGGAAAAATTGTTTGGCCGACAATTCTCCTATGTCCCCTCGTGCCGGTCGGGAAATTGACAAAGTTTGATCTTTGCCGTAATGTCGGTCCGGCGGCAGCCATTTCATCAAAAAGTAAAATGATATCGTTGCATTCGGTTACAATTCATCGAACCATTACGATTTCAATAAAACCATCCATAATTCGTAACTCTTGTTATCGAAATAACGCGGAATAACTGTTTGGACGACAATGCTTCTATGTCCCTACGTACCGGTCAGGAGATTGACGAAGTTTCAGCTTTGCGGTCATGTCGGTCCGGTGGCAGCCATTTTATCAAAAAGTAAAATGATATCGTTGCATTCGGTTACAATTCATCGAACCATTACGATTTCTATAAAAACATCCATAATTCGTAACTCTTGTTATCGAAATAACGCGGAATAACTGTTTGGCCGACAATGCTTCTATGTCCCTACGTACCGGTCAGGAGATTGACGAAGTTTCAGCTTTGCGGTCATCGTCGGTCCGGCGGGAGCCATTTTATCAAAAAGTAAAATGATTTCGTTGCATTCGGTTACAATTCATCGAACCATTACGATTTCTATAAAACCATCCATAATTCGTAACTCTTGTTATCGAAATAACGCGGAAAAGTGGTTTGGCCGACAATTCTCCTATGTCCCCTCGTGCCGGTCAGGAAATTGACAAAGTTTGATCTTTGCCGTCATGTCGGTCCGGCGGCAGCCATTTTATCAAAAAGTAAAATGATATCGCTGCATTCGGTTACAATCCATCGAACCATTACGATTTCTATAAAAACATCCATAATTCGTAACTCTTGTTATCGAAATAACGCGGAATAACTGTTTGGCCGACAATGCTTCTATGTCCCTACGTACCGGTCAGGAGATTGACGAAGTTTCAGCTTTGCGGTCATGTCGGTCCGGCGGGAGCCATTTTATCAAAAAGTAAAATGATATCGCTGCATTCGGTTACAATCCATCGAACCATTACAATTTCTATAAAAACATCCATAATTCGTAACTCTTTTTGTCGAAATAACGCGGAAAAACTGTTTGGCCGACAATACCTCTATGTCCCCACGTGCCGGTCGGGAGATTGACAAAGTGTCTGCTTAGCGGTCATGTCGGCCCGGCGGGAGTCATTTTACCAAAAAGTAAAATGATATTCGTACATTCGATTACAATTCGTCGAACCATTACGATTTCTATAAAAATATCCATAATTCGTAACTCTTGTTATGGAAATAACGCGGAAAAATTGTTTGGCCGACAGTTCTCCTATGTCCCCTCGTGCCGGTCGGGAAATTGACAAAGTTTGATCTTTGCCGTAATGTCGGTCAGGCGGCAGCCATTTTATCAAAAAGTAAAATGATATCGTTGCATTCTGGTACAATTCATCGAACCATTACGATTTCTACAAAAACATCCATAATTCGTAACCCTTGTTATCGAAATAACGCGGAATAACTGTTTGGACGACAATGCTTCTATGTCCCTACGTACCGGTCAGGAGATTGACGAAGTTTCAGCTTTGCGGTCATCGTCAGTCCGGCGGGAGCCATTTTATCAAAAAGTAAAATGATTTCGTTGCATTCGGTTACAATTCATCGAACCATTACGATTTCTATAAAACCATCCATAATTCGTAACTCTTTTTGTCGAAATAACGCGGAAAAATTGTTTGGCCGACAATTCTACTATGTCCCCTCGTGCCTATCGGGAAATTGACAAAGTTTGATCTTTGCCGTCATGTCGGTCCTGCGGCAGCCATTTTATCAGAAAGTAAAATATCGTTGCAATCGGTTACAATTCATCGAACCATTACGATTTCTATAAAAACATCCATAATTCGTAACTCTTGTTATCGAAATAACGCGGAATAACTGTTTGGCCGACAATGCTTCTATGTCCCTACGTACCGGTCAGGAGATTGACGAAGTTTCAGCTTTGCGGTCATGTCGGTCCGGCGGGAGCCATTTTATCAAAAAGTAAAATGATATCGCTGCATTCGGTTACAATCCATCGAACCATTACGATTTCTATAAAAACATCCATAATTCGTAACTCTTTTTGTCGAAATAACGCGGAAAATCTGTTTGGCCGACAATACATCTATGTCCCCACGTGCCGGTCGGGAGATTGACAAAGTGTCTGCTTAGCGGTCATGTCGGCCCGGCGGGAGTCATTTTACCAAAAAGTAAAATGATATTCGTGCATTCGATTACAATTCGTCGAACCATTACGATCTCTATAAAAATATCCATAATTCGTAACTCTTGTTATGGAAATAACGCGGAAAAATTGTTTGGCCGACAATTCTCCTATGTCCCCTCGTGCCGGTCGGAAAATTGACAAAGTTTGATCTTTGCCGTCATGTCGGTCCGGCGGCAGCCATTTTATCAAAAAGTAAAATGATATCGTTGCATTCGGTTACAATTCATCGAACCATTACGATTTCTATAAAAACATCCATAATTCGTAACTCTTGTTATCGAAATAACGCGGAATAACTGTTTGGACGACAATGCTTCTATGTCCCTACGTACCGGTCAGGAGATTGACGAAGTTTCAGCTTTGCGGTCATGTCGGTCCGGTGGCAGCCATTTTATCAAAAAGTAAAATATCGTTGCATTCGGTTACAATTCATCGAACCATTACAATTTCTATAAAACCATCCATAATTCGTAACTCTTTTTGTCGAAATAACGCGGAAAAACTGTTTGGCCGACAATTCTACTATGTCCCCTCGTGCCGATCGGGAAATTGACAAAGTTTGATCTTTGCCGTCATGTCGGTCCGGCGGCAGCCATTTTATCAAAAAGTAAAATATCGTTACATTCGGTTACAATTCATCCAACCATTACGATTTCTATAAAACCATCCATAATTCGTAACTCTTGTTATCGAAATAACGCGGAATAACTGTTTGGCCGACAATACCTCTATGTCCCCACGTGCCGGTCGGGAGATTGACAAAGTGTCTGCTTTGCGGTCATGTCGGCCCGGCGGGAGTCATTTTACCAAAAAGAAAAATGATATTCCAGCATTCGATTACCATTCGTCGAACCATTACGATCTCTATAAAAATATCCATAATTCGTAACTCTTGTTATGGAAATAACGCGGAAAAATTGTTTGGCCGACAATTCTCCTATGTCCCCTCGTGCCGGTCGGAAAATTGACAAAGTTTGATCTTTGCCGTCATGTCGGTCCGGCGGCAGCCATTTTATCAAAAAGTAAAATGATATCGTTGCATTCGGTTACAATTCATCGAACCATTACGATTTCTATAAAAACATCCATAATTCGTAACTCTTGTTATCGAAATAACGCGGAATAACTGTTTGGACGACAATGCTTCTATGTCCCTACGTACCGGTCAGGAGATTGACGAAGTTTCAGCTTTGCGGTCATGTCGGTCCGGTGGCAGCCATTTTATCAAAAAGTAAAATATCGTTGCATTCGGTTACAATTCCTCGAACCATTACGATTTCTATAAAACCATCCATAATTCGTAACTCTTTTTGTCGAAATAACGCGGAAAAACTGTTTGGCCGACAATACCTCTATGTCCCCTCGTGCCGATCGGGAGATTGACAAAGTGTCTGCTTTGCGGTCATGTCGGCCCGGCGGGAGCCATTTTACCAAAAAGTAAAATGATATTCCAGCATTCGATTACAATTCGTCGAACCATTACGATTTCTATAAAAATATCCATAATTCGTAACTCTTGTTATCGAAATAACGCGGAAAAATTGTTTGGCCGACAATTCTCCTATGTGCCCTCGTGCCGGTCAGGAAATTGACAAAGTTTGATCTTTGCCGTCATGTCGGTCCGGCGGCAGCCATTTTATCAAAAAGTAAAATGATATCGCTGCATTCGGTTACAATCCATCGAACCATTACGATTTCTATAAAAACATCCATAATTCGTAACTCCTTTTGTCGAAATAACGCGGAATAACTGTTTGGCCGACAATGCTTCTATGTCCCTACGTACCGGTCAGGAGATTGACAAAGTGTCTGCTTAGCGGTCATGTCGGCCCGGCGGGAGTCATTTTACCAAAAAGTAAAATGATATTCGTGCATTCGATTACAATTCGTCGAACCAATACGATCTCTATAAAAATATCCATAATTCGTAACTCTTGTTATGGAAATAACGCGGAAAAATTGTTTGGCCGACAATTCTCCTATGTCCCCTCGTGCCGGTCAGGAAATTGACAAAGTTTGATCTTTGCCGTCATGTCGGTCCGGCGGCAGCCATTTTACCAAAAAGTAAAATGATATCGCTGCATTCGGTTACAATCCATCGAACCATTACGATTTCTATAAAAACATCCATAATTCGTAACTCCTTTTGTCGAAATAACGCAGAATAACTGTTTGGCCGACAATGCTTCTATGTCCCTACGTACCGGTCAGGAGATTGACGAAGTTTCAGCTTTGCGGTCATGTCGGTCCGGCGGGAGCCATTTTATCAAAAAGTAAAATGATATCGCTGCATTCGGTTACAATCCATCGAACCATTACAATTTCTATAAAAACATCCATAATTCGTAACTCTTTTTGTCGAAATAACGCGGAAAAACTGTTTGGCCGACAATACCTCTATGTCCCCACGTGCCGGTCGGGAGATTGACAAAGTGTCTGCTTAGCGGTCATGTCGGCCCGGCGGGAGTCATTTTACCAAAAAGTAAAATGATATTCGTGCATTCGATTACAATTCGTCGAACCATTACGATTTCTATAAAAATATCCATAATTCGTAACTCTTTTTATGGAAATAACGCGGAAAAATTGTTTGGCCGAGAATTCTCCTATGTCCCCTCGTGCCGGTCGGGAAATTGACAAAGTTTGATCTTTGCCGTCATGTCGGTCCGGCGGCAGCCATTTTATCAAAAAGTAAAATGATATCGTTGCATTCGGTTACAATTCATCGAACCATTACGATTTCTATAAAAACATCCATAATTCGTAACCCTTGTTATCGAAATAACGCGGAATAACTGTTTGGACGACAATGCTTCTATGTCCCTACGTACCGGTCCGGCGATTGACGAAGTTTCAGCTTTGCGGTCATGTCGGTCCGGTGGCAGCCATTTTATCAAAAAGTAAAATATCGTTGCATTCGGTTACAATTCATCGAACCATTACAATTTCTATAAAACCATCCATAATTCGTAACTCTTTTTGTCGAAATAACGCGGAAAAACTGTTTGGCCGACAATTCTACTATGTCCCCTCGTGCCGATCGGGAAATTGACAAAGTTTGATCTTTGCCGTCATGTCGGTCCGGCGGCAGCCATTTTATCAAAAAGTAAAATATCGTTACATTCGGTTACAATTCATCCAACCATTACGATTTCTATAAAACCATCCATAATTCGTAACTCTTGTTATCGAAATAACGCGGAATAACTGTTTGGCCGACAATACCTCTATGTCCCCACGTGCCGGTCGGGAGATTGACAAAGTGTCTGCTTTGCGGTCATGTCGGCCCGGCGGGAGTCATTTTACCAAAAAGAAAAATGATATTCCAGCATTCGATTACCATTCGTCGAACCATTACGATCTCTATAAAAATATCCATAATTCGTAACTCTTGTTATGGAAATAACGCGGAAAAATTGTTTGGCCGACAATTCTCCTATGTCCCCTCGTGCCGGTCGGAAAATTGACAAAGTTTGATCTTTGCCGTCATGTCGGTCCGGCGGCAGCCATTTTATCAAAAAGTAAAATGATATCGTTGCATTCGGTTACAATTCATCGAACCATTACGATTTCTATAAAAACATCCATAATTCGTAACTCTTGTTATCGAAATAACGCGGAATAACTGTTTGGACGACAATGCTTCTATGTCCCTACGTACCGGTCAGGAGATTGACGAAGTTTCAGCTTTGCGGTCATGTCGGTCCGGTGGCAGCCATTTTATCAAAAAGTAAAATATCGTTGCATTCGGTTACAATTCCTCGAACCATTACGATTTCTATAAAACCATCCATAATTCGTAACTCTTTTTGTCGAAATAACGCGGAAAAACTGTTTGGCCGACAATACCTCTATGTCCCCTCGTGCCGATCGGGAGATTGACAAAGTGTCTGCTTTGCGGTCATGTCGGCCCGGCGGGAGCCATTTTACCAAAAAGTAAAATGATATTCCAGCATTCGATTACAATTCGTCGAACCATTACGATTTCTATAAAAATATCCATAATTCGTAACTCTTGTTATCGAAATAACGCGGAAAAATTGTTTGGCCGACAATTCTCCTATGTGCCCTCGTGCCGGTCAGGAAATTGACAAAGTTTGATCTTTGCCGTCATGTCGGTCCGGCGGCAGCCATTTTATCAAAAAGTAAAATGATATCGCTGCATTCGGTTACAATCCATCGAACCATTACGATTTCTATAAAAACATCCATAATTCGTAACTCCTTTTGTCGAAATAACGCGGAATAACTGTTTGGCCGACAATGCTTCTATGTCCCTACGTACCGGTCAGGAGATTGACAAAGTGTCTGCTTAGCGGTCATGTCGGTCCGGCGGGAGCCATTTTATCAAAAAGTAAAATGATATCGCTGCATTCGGTTACAATCCATCGAACCATTACAATTTCTATAAAAACATCCATAATTCGTAACTCTTTTTGTCGAAATAACGCGGAAAAACTGTTTGGCCGACAATACCTCTATGTCCCCACGTGCCGGTCGGGAGATTGACAAAGTGTCTGCTTAGCGGTCATGTCGGCCCGGCGGGAGTCATTTTACCAAAAAGTAAAATGATATTCGTGCATTCGATTACAATTCGTCGAACCATTACGATTTCTATAAAAATATCCATAATTCGTAACTCTTTTTATGGAAATAACGCGGAAAAATTGTTTGGCCGAGAATTCTCCTATGTCCCCTCGTGCCGGTCGGGAAATTGACAAAGTTTGATCTTTGCCGTCATGTCGGTCCGGCGGCAGCCATTTTATCAAAAAGTAAAATGATATCGTTGCATTCGGTTACAATTCATCGAACCATTACGATTTCTATAAAAACATCCATAATTCGTAACCCTTGTTATCGAAATAACGCGGAATAACTGTTTGGACGACAATGCTTCTATGTCCCTACGTACCGGTCCGGCGATTGACGAAGTTTCAGCTTTGCGGTCATCGTCGGTCCGGCGGGAGCCATTTTATCAAAAAGTAAAATGATTTCGTTGCATTCGGTTACAATTCATCGAACCATTACGATTTCTATAAAACCATCCATAATTCGTAACTCTTTTTGTCGAAATAACGCGGAAAAATTGTTTGGCCGACAATTCTACTATGTCCCCTCGTGCCGATCGGGAAATTGACAAAGTTTGATCTTTGCCGTCATGTCGGTCCGGCGGCAGCCATTTTATCAAAAAGTAAAATATCGTTACATTCGGTTACAATTCATCCAACCATTACGATTTCTATAAAAACATCCATAATTCGTAACTCTTGTTATCGAAATAACGCGGAATAACTGTTTGGCCGACAATACCTCTATGTCCCCACGTGCCGGTCGGGAGATTGACAAAGTGTCTGCTTTGCGGTCATGTCGGCCCGGCGGGAGTCATTTTACCAAAAAGTAAAATGATATTAAAGCATTCGATTACCATTCGTCGAACCATTACGATTTCTATAAAAATATCCATAATTCGTAACTCTTGTTATCGAAATAACGCGGAAAAATTGTTTGGCCGACAATACCTCTACGTCCCCGCGTGCCGGTCGGGAGATTGACAAAGTTTGATCTTTGCCGTCATGTCGGTCCGGCGGCAGCCATTTTATCAAAAAGTAAAATGATATCGTTGCATTCTGTTACAATTCATCGAACCATTACGATTTCTATAAAAACATCCATAATTCGTAACCCTTGTTATCGAAATAACGCGGAATAACTGTTTGGACGACAATGCTTCTATGTCCCTACGTACCGGTCAGGAGATTGACGAAGTTTCAGCTTTGCGGTCATCGTCGGTCCGGCGGGAGCCATTTTATCAAAAAGTAAAATGATTTCGTTGCATTCGGTTACAATTCATCGAACCATTACGATTTCTATAAAACCATCCATAATTCGTAACTCTTTTTGTCGAAATAACGCGGAAAAATTGTTTGGCCGACAATTCTACTATGTCCCCTCGTGCCTATCGGGAAATTGACAAAGTTTGATCTTTGCCGTCATGTCGGTCCTGCGGCAGCCATTTTATCAGAAAGTAAAATATCGTTGCAATCGGTTACAATTCATCGAACCATTACGATTTCTATAAAAACATCCATAATTCGTAACTCTTGTTATCGAAATAACGCGGAATAACTGTTTGGCCGACAATGCTTCTATGTCCCTACGTACCGGTCAGGAGATTGACGAAGTTTCAGCTTTGCGGTCATGTCGGTCCGGCGGGAGCCATTTTATCAAAAAGTAAAATGATATCGCTGCATTCGGTTACAATCCATCGAACCATTACGATTTCTATAAAAACATCCATAATTCGTAACTCTTGTTATCGAAATAACGCGGAAAAATTGTTTGGCCGACAATACCTCTATGTCCCCACGTGCCGGTCGGGAGATTGACAAAGTGTCTGCTTAGCGGTCATGTCTGCCCGGCGGGAGTCATTTTACCAAAAAGTAAAATGATATTCGTGCATTCGATTACAATTCGTCGAACCATTACGATTTCTATAAAAATATCCATAATTCGTAACTCTTGTTATCGAAATAACGCGGAAAAATTGTTTGGCCGACAATTCTCCTATGTCCCCTCGTACCGGTCAGGAGATTGACGAAGTTTCAGCTTTGCGGTCATGTCGGTCCCGTGGCAGCCATTTTATCAAAAAGTAAAATGATATCGTTGCATTCGGTTCCAATTCATCGAACCATTACGATTTCTATAAAAACATCCATAATTCGTAACTCTTGTTATCGAAATAACGCGGAAAAATTGTTTGGCCGACAATTCTCCTATGTCCCCTCGTGCCGGTCAGGAAATTGACAAAGTTTGATCTTTGCCGTCATGTCGGTCCGGCGGCAGCCATTTTATCAAAAAGTAAAATGATATCGCTGCATTCGGTTACAATCCATCGAACCATTACGATTTCTATAAAAGCATCCATAATTCGTAACTCCTTTTGTCGAAATAACGCGGAATAACTGTTTGGCCGACAATGCTTCTATGTCCCTACGTACCGGTCAGGAGATTGACGAAGTTTCAGCTTTGCGGTCATGTCGGCCCGGCGGGAGTCATTTTACCAAAAAGTAAAATGATATTCGTGCATTCGATTACAATTCGTCGAACCACTACGATTTCTATAAAAATATCCATAATTCGTAACTCTTGTTATGGAAATAACGCGGAAAAATTGTTTGCCCGACAATTCTCCTATGTCCCCTCGTGCCGGTCAGGAAATTGACAAAGTTTGATCTTTGCCGTCATGTCGGTCCGGCGGGAGCCATTTTACCAAAAAGTAAAATGATATTCCAGCATTCGATTACAATTCGTCGAACCATTACGATTTCTATAAAAATATCCATAATTCGTAACTCTTGTTATCGAAATAACGCGGAAAAATTGTTTGGCCGACAATTCTCCTATGTCCCCTCGTGCCGGTCAGGAAATTGACAAAGTTTGATCTTTGCCGTCATGTCGGTCCGGCGGCAGCCATTTTATCAAAAAGTAAAATGATATCGCTGCATTCGGTTACAATCCATCGAACCATTACGATTTCTATAAAAACATCCATAATTCGTAACTCCTTTTGTCGAAATAACGCGGAATAACTGTTTGGCCGACAATGCTTCTATGTCCCTACGTACCGGTCAGGAGATTGACGAAGTTTCAGCTTTGCGGTCATGTCGGTCCGGCGGGAGCCATTTTATCAAAAAGTAAAATGATATCGCTGCATTCGGTTACAATCCATCGAACCATTACAATTTCTATAAAAACATCCATAATTCGTAACTCTTTTTGTCGAAATAACGCGGAAAAACTGTTTGGCCGACAATACCTCTATGTCCCCACGTGCCGGTCGGGAGATTGACAAAGTGTCTGCTTAGCGGTCATGTCGGCCCGGCGGGAGTCATTTTACCAAAAAGTAAAATGATATTCGTGCATTCGATTACAATTCGTCGAACCATTACGATTTCTATAAAAATATCCATAATTCGTAACCCTTGTTATCGAAATAACGCGGAAAAATTGTTTGGCCGACAATTCTCCTATGTCCCCTAGTGCCGATCGGGAAATTGACAAAGTTTGATCTTTGCCGTCATGTCGGTCCGGCGGCAGCCATTTTATCAAAAAGTAAAATATCGTTGCATTCGGTTACAATTCATCGAACCATTACGATTTCTATAAAAACATCCATAATTCGTAACTCTTGTTATCGAAATAACGCGGAATAACTGTTTGGCCGACAATGCTCCTATGTCCCTACGTACCGGTCGGGAGATTGACAAAGTGTCTGCTTTGCGGTCATGTCGGCCCGGCGGGAGTCATTTTACCAAAAAGAAAAGTGATATTCCAGCATTCGATTACCATTCGTCGAACCATTACGATTTCTATAAAAATATCCATAATTCGTAACTCTTGTTATCGAAATAACGCGGAAAAATTGTTTGGCCGACAATACCTCTATGTCCCCACGTGCCGGTCGGGAGATTGACAAAGTGTCTGCTTAGCGGTCATGTCGGCCCGGCGGGAGTCATTTTACCAAAAAGTAAAATGATATTCGTGCATTCGAATACAATTCGTCGAACCATTACGATTTCTATAAAAATATCCATAATTCGTAACTCTTGTTATGGAAATAACGCGGAAAAATTGTTTGGCCGACAATTCTCCTATGTCCCCTCGTGCCGGTCGGGAAATTGACAAAGTTTGATCTTTGCCGTCATGTCGGTCCGGCGGCAGCCATTTTATCAAAAAGTAAAATGATATCGTTGCATTCGGCTACAATTCATCGAACCATTACGATTTCTATAAAAACATCCATAATTCGTAACCCTTGTTATCGAAATAACGCGGAATAACTGTTTGGACGACAATGCTTCTATGTCCCTACGTACCGGTCAGGAGATTGACGAAGTTTCAGCTTTGCGGTCATCGTCGGTCCGGCGGGAGCCATTTTATCAAAAAGTAAAATGATTTCGTTGCATTCGGTTACAATTCATCGAACCATTACGATTTCTATAAAACCATCCATAATTCGTAACTCTTTTTGTCGAAATAACGCGGAAAACTTGTTTGGCCGACAATTCTACTATGTCCCCTAGTGCCGATCGGGAAATTGACAAAGTTTGATCTTTGCCGTCATGTCGGTCCGGCGGCAGCCATTTTCTCAAAAAGTAAAATATCGTTGCATTCGGTTACAATTCATCGAACCATTACGATTTCTATAAAAACATCCATAATTCGTAACTCTTGTTATCGAAATAACGCGGAATAACTGTTTGGCCGACAATGCTCCTATGTCCCTACGTACCGGTCAGGAGATTGACGAAGTTTCAGCTTTGCGGTCATCGTCGGTCCGGCGGGAGCCATTTTATCAAAAAGTAAAATGATATTCGTGCATTCGATTACAATTCGTCGAACCATTACGATTTCTATAAAAATATCCATAATTCGTAACTCTTGTTATCGAAATAACGCGGAAAAATTGTTTGGCCGACAATTCTCCTATGTCCCCTCGTACCGGTCAGGAGATTGACGAAGTTTCAGCTTTGCGGTCATCGTCGGTCCGGCGGGAGCCATTTTATCAAAAAGTAAAATGATTTCGTTGCATTCGGTTACAATTCATCGAACCATTACGATTTCTATAAAACCATCCATAATTCGTAACTCTTTTTGTCGAAATAACGCGGAAAAATTGTTTGGCCGACAATTCTACTATGTCCCCTAGTGCCGATCGGGAAATTGACAAAGTTTGATCTTTGCCGTCATGTCGGTCCGGCGGCAGCCATTTTATCAAAAAGTAAAATATCGTTGCATTCGGTTACAATTCATCGAACCATTACGATTTCTATAAAAACATCCATAATTCGTAACTCTTGTTATCGAAATAACGCGGAATAACTGTTTGGCCGACAATGCTCCTATGTCCCTACGTACCGGTCAGGAGATTGACGAAGTTTCAGCTTTGCGGTCATCGTCGGTCCGGCGGGAGCCATTTTATCAAAAAGTAAAATGATATTCGTGCATTCGATTACAATTCGTCGAACCATTACGATTTCTATAAAAATATCCATAATTCGTAACTCTTGTTATCGAAATAACGCGGAAAAATTGTTTGGCCGACAATTCTCCTATGTCCCCTCGAGCCGGTCAGGAAATTGACGAAGTTTCAGCTTTGCGGTCATCGTCGGTCCGGCGGGAGCCATTTTATCAAAAAGTAAAATGATATCGCTGCATTCGGTTACAATCCATCGAACCATTACAATTTCTATAAAAACATCCATAATTCGTAACTCTTTTTGTCGAAATAACGCGGAAAAACTGTTTGGCCGACAATACCTCTATGTCCCCACGTGCCGGTCGGGAGATTGACAAAGTGTCTGCTTAGCGGTCATGTCGGCCCGGCGGGAGTCATTTTACCAAAAAGTAAAATGATATTCGTGCATTCGATTACAATTCGTCGAACCATTACGATTTTTATAAAAATATCCATAATTCGTAACTCTTTTTATGGAAATAACGCGGAAAAATTGTTTGGCCGAGAATTCTCCTATGTCCCCTCGTGCCGGTCGGGAAATTGACAAAGTTTGATCTTTGCCGTCATGTCGGTCCGGCGGCAGCCATTTTATCAAAAAGTAAAATGATAACGTTGCATTCGGTTACAATTCATCGAACCAATACGATTTCTATAAAAACATCCATAATTCGTAACCCTTGTTATCGAAATAACGCGGAATAACTGTTTGGACGACAATGCTTCTATGTCCCTACGTACCGGTCAGGAGATTGACGAAGTTTCAGCCTTGCGGTCATCGTCGGTCCGGCGGGAGCCATTTTATCAAAAAGTAAAATGATATTCGTGCATTCGATTACAATTCGTCGAACCATTACGATTTCTATAAAAATATCCATAATTCGTAACTCTTTTTATGGAAATAACGCGGAAAAATTGTTTGGCCGAGAATTCTCCTATGTCCCCTCGTGCCGGTCGGGAAATTGACAAAGTTTGATCTTTGCCGTCATGTCGGTCCGGCGGCAGCCATTTTATCAAAAAGTAAAATGATATCGTTGCATTCGGTTACAATTCATCGAACCATTACGATTTCTATAAAAACATCCATAATTCGTAACCCTTGTTATCGAAATAACGCGGAATAACTGTTTGGACGACAATGCTTCTATGTCCCTACGTACCGGTCAGGAGATTGACGAAGTTCCAGCTTTGCGGTCATCGTCGGTCCGGCGGGAGCCATTTTATCAAAAAGTAAAATGATTTCGTTGCATTCGGTTACAATTCATCGAACCATTACGATTTCTATAAAACCATCCATAATTCGTAACTCTTTTTGTCGAAATAAGGCGGAAAAATTGTTTGGCCGACAATTCTACTATGTCCCCTCGTGCCTATCGGGAAATTGACAAAGTTTGATCTTTGCCGTCATGTCGGTCCTGCGGCAGCCATTTTATCAGAAAGTAAAATATCGTTGCAATCGGTTACAATTCATCGAACCATTACGATTTCTATAAAAACATCCATAATTCGTAACTCTTGTTATCGAAATAACGCGGAAAAATTGTTTGGCCGCCAATTCTCCTATGTCCCCTCGTACCGGTCGGGAAATTGACAAAGTTTGATCTTTGCCGTCATGTCGGTCCGGCGGCAGCCATTTTATCAAAAAGTAAAATGATATTCGTGCATTCGATTACAATTCGTCGAACCATTACGATTTCTATAAAAATATCCATAATTCGTAACTCTTGTTATCGAAATAACGCGGAAAAATTGTTTGGCCGACAATTCTCCTATGTCCCCTCGTACCGGTCAGGAGATTGACGAAGTTTCAGCTTTGTGGTCATCGTCGGTCCGGCGGGAGCCATTTTATCAAAAAGTAAAATGATTTCGTTGCATTCGGTTACAATTCATCGAACCATTACGATTTCTATAAAACCATCCATAATTCGTAACTCTTTTTGTCGAAATAACGCGGAAAAATTGTTTGGCCGACAATTCTACTATGTCCCCTAGTGCCGATCGGGAAATTGACAAAGTTTGATCTTTGCCGTCATGTCGGTCCGGCGGCAGCCATTTTATCAAAAAGTAAAATATCGTTGCATTCGGTTACAATTCATCGAACCATTACGATTTCTATAAAAACATCCATAATTCGTAACTCTTGTTATCGAAATAACGCGGAATAACTGTTTGGCCGACAATGCTCCTATGTCCCTACGTACCGGTCAGGAGATTGACGAAGTTTCAGCTTTGCGGTCATCGTCGGTCCGGCGGGAGCCATTTTATCAAAAAGTAAAATGATATTCGTGCATTCGATTACAATTCGTCGAACCATTACGATTTCTATAAAAATATCCATAATTCGTAACTCTTGTTATCGAAATAACGCGGAAAAATTGTTTGGCCGACAATTCTCCTATGTCCCCTCGTGCCGGTCAGGAAATTGACGAAGTTTCAGCATTGCGGTCATCGTCGGTCCGGCGGGAGCCATTTTATCAAAAAGTAAAATGATATCGCTGCATTCGGTTACAATCCATCGAACCATTACAATTTCTATAAAAACATCCATAATTCGTAACTCTTTTTGTCGAAATAACGCGGAAAAACTGTTTGGCCGACAATACCTCTATGTCCCCACGTGCCGGTCGGGAGATTGACAAAGTGTCTGCTTAGCGGTCATGTCGGCCCGGCGGGAGTCATTTTACCAAAAAGTAAAATGATATTCGTGCATTCGATTACAATTCGTCGAACCATTACGATTTCTATAAAAATATCCATAATTCGTAACTCTTTTTATGGAAATAACGCGGAAAAATTGTTTGGCCGAGAATTCTCCTATGTCCCCTCGTGCCGGTCGGGAAATTGACAAAGTTTGATCTTTGCCGTCATGTCGGTCCGGCGGCAGCCATTTTATCAAAAAGTAAAATGATATCGTTGCATTCGGTTACAATTCATCGAACCATTACGATTTCTATAAAAACATCCATAATTCGTAACCCTTGTTATCGAAATAACGCGGAATAACTGTTTGGACGACAATGCTTCTATGTCCCTACGTACCGGTCAGGAGATTGACGAAGTTTCAGCTTTGCGGTCATCGTCGGTCCGGCGGGAGCCATTTTACCAAAAAGAAAAGTGATATTCCAGCATTCGATTACCATTCGTCGAACCATTACGATTTCTATAAAAATATCCATAATTCGTAACTCTTGTTATCGAAATAACGCGGAAAAATTGTTTGGCCGACAATACCTCTATGTCCCCACGTGCCGGTCGGGAGATTGACAAAGTGTCTGCTTAACGGTCATGTCGGCCCGGCGGGAGTCATTTTACCAAAAAGTAAAATGATATTCGTGCATTCGAATACAATTCGTCGAACCATTACGATTTCTATAAAAATATCCATAATTCGTAACTCTTGTTATGGAAATAACGCGGAAAAATTGTTTGGCCGACAATTCTCCTATGTCCCCTCGTGCCGGTCGGGAAATTGACAAAGTTTGATCTTTGCCGTCATGTCGGTCCGGCGGCAGCCATTTTATCAAAAAGTAAAATGATATCGTTGCATTCGGCTACAATTCATCGAACCATTACGATTTCTATAAAAACATCCATAATTCGTAACCCTTGTTATCGAAATAACGCGGAATAACTGTTTGGACGACAATGCTTCTATGTCCCTACGTACCGGTCAGGAGATTGACGAAGTTTCAGCTTTGCGGTCATCGTCGGTCCGGCGGGAGCCATTTTATCAAAAAGTAAAATGATTTCGTTGCATTCGGTTACAATTCATCGAACCATTACGATTTCTATAAAACCATCCATAATTCGTAACTCTTTTTGTCGAAATAACGCGGAAAACTTGTTTGGCCGACAATTCTACTATGTCCCCTAGTGCCGATCGGGAAATTGACAAAGTTTGATCTTTGCCGTCATGTCGGTCCGGCGGCAGCCATTTTCTCAAAAAGTAAAATATCGTTGCATTCGGTTACAATTCATCGAACCATTACGATTTCTATAAAAACATCCATAATTCGTAACTCTTGTTATCGAAATAACGCGGAATAACTGTTTGGCCGACAATGCTCCTATGTCCCTACGTACCGGTCAGGAGATTGACGAAGTTTCAGCTTTGCGGTCATCGTCGGTCCGGCGGGAGCCATTTTATCAAAAAGTAAAATGATATTCGTGCATTCGATTACAATTCGTCGAACCATTACGATTTCTATAAAAATATCCATAATTCGTAACTCTTGTTATCGAAATAACGCGGAAAAATTGTTTGGCCGACAATTCTCCTATGTCCCCTCGTACCGGTCAGGAGATTGACGAAGTTTCAGCTTTGCGGTCATCGTCGGTCCGGCGGGAGCCATTTTATCAAAAAGTAAAATGATTTCGTTGCATTCGGTTACAATTCATCGAACCATTACGATTTCTATAAAACCATCCATAATTCGTAACTCTTTTTGTCGAAATAACGCGGAAAAATTGTTTGGCCGACAATTCTACTATGTCCCCTAGTGCCGATCGGGAAATTGACAAAGTTTGATCTTTGCCGTCATGTCGGTCCGGCGGCAGCCATTTTATCAAAAAGTAAAATATCGTTGCATTCGGTTACAATTCATCGAACCATTACGATTTCTATAAAAACATCCATAATTCGTAACTCTTGTTATCGAAATAACGCGGAATAACTGTTTGGCCGACAATGCTCCTATGTCCCTACGTACCGGTCAGGAGATTGACGAAGTTTCTGCTTTGCGGTCATCGTCGGTCCGGCGGGAGCCATTTTATCAAAAAGTAAAATGATATTCGTGCATTCGATTACAATTCGTCGAACCATTACGATTTCTATAAAAATATCCATAATTCGTAACTCTTGTTATCGAAATAACGCGGAAAAATTGTTTGGCCGACAATTCTCCTATGTCCCCTCGTGCCGGTCAGGAAATTGACGAAGTTTCAGCTTTGCGGTCATCGTCGGTCCGGCGGGAGCCATTTTATCAAAAAGTAAAATGATATCGCTGCATTCGGTTACAATCCATCGAACCATTACAATTTCTATAAAAACATCCATAATTCGTAACTCTTTTTGTCGAAATAACGCGGAAAAACTGTTTGGCCGACAATACCTCTATGTCCCCACGTGCCGGTCGGGAGATTGACAAAGTGTCTGCTTAGCGGTCATGTCGGCCCGGCGGGAGTCATTTTACCAAAAAGTAAAATGATATTCGTGCATTCGATTACAATTCGTCGAACCATTACGATTTCTATAAAAATATCCATAATTCGTAACTCTTTTTATGGAAATAACGCGGAAAAATTGTTTGGCCGAGAATTCTCCTATGTCCCCTCGTGCCGGTCGGGAAATTGACAAAGTTTGATCTTTGCCGTCATGTCGGTCCGGCGGCAGCCATTTTATCAAAAAGTAAAATGATAACGTTGCATTCGGTTACAATTCATCGAACCAATACGATTTCTATAAAAACATCCATAATTCGTAACCCTTGTTATCGAAATAACGCGGAATAACTGTTTGGACGACAATGCTTCTATGTCCCTACGTACCGGTCAGGAGATTGACGAAGTTTCAGCCTTGCGGTCATCGTCGGTCCGGCGGGAGCCATTTTATCAAAAAGTAAAATGATATTCGTGCATTCGATTACAATTCGTCGAACCATTACGATTTCTATAAAAATATCCATAATTCGTAACTCTTTTTATGGAAATAACGCGGAAAAATTGTTTGGCCGAGAATTCTCCTATGTCCCCTCGTGCCGGTCGGGAAATTGACAAAATTTGATCTTTGCCGTCATGTCGGTCCGGCGGCAGCCATTTTATCAAAAAGTAAAATGATATCGTTGCATTCGGTTACAATTCATCGAACCATTACGATTTCTATAAAAACATCCATAATTCGTAACCCTTGTTATCGAAATAACGCGGAATAACTGTTTGGACGACAATGCTTCTATGTCCCTACGTACCGGTCAGGAGATTGACGAAGTTCCAGCTTTGCGGTCATCGTCGGTCCGGCGGGAGCCATTTTATCAAAAAGTAAAATGATTTCGTTGCATTCGGTTACAATTCATCGAACCATTACGATTTCTATAAAACCATCCATAATTCGTAACTCTTTTTGTCGAAATAAGGCGGAAAAATTGTTTGGCCGACAATTCTACTATGTCCCCTCGTGCCTATCGGGAAATTGACAAAGTTTGATCTTTGCCGTCATGTCGGTCCTGCGGCAGCCATTTTATCAGAAAGTAAAATATCGTTGCAATCGGTTACAATTCATCGAACCATTACGATTTCTATAAAAACATCCATAATTCGTAACTCTTGTTATCGAAATAACGCGGAAAAATTGTTTGGCCGCCAATTCTCCTATGTCCCCTCGTACCGGTCGGGAAATTGACAAAGTTTGATCTTTGCCGTCATGTCGGTCCGGCGGCAGCCATTTTATCAAAAAGTAAAATGATATTCGTGCATTCGATTACAATTCGTCGAACCATTACGATTTCTATAAAAATATCCATAATTCGTAACTCTTGTTATCGAAATAACGCGGAAAAATTGTTTGGCCGACAATTCTACTATGTCCCCTCGTGCCTATCGGGAAATTGACAAAGTTTGATCTTTGCCGTCATGTCGGTCCGGCGGCAGCCATTTTATCAAAAAGTAAAATATCGTTGCATTCGGTTACAATTCATCGAACCATTACGATTTCTATAAAAACATCCATAATTCGTAACTCTTGTTATCGAAATAACGCGGAATAACTGTTTGGCCGACAATGCTCCTATGTCCCTACGTACCGGTCAGGAGATTGACGAAGTTTCAGCTTTGCGGTCATCGTCGGTCCGGCGGGAGCCATTTTATCAAAAAGTAAAATGATATTCGTGCATTCGATTACAATTCGTCGAACCATTACGATTTCTATAAAAATATCCATAATTCGTAACTCTTGTTATCGAAATAACGCGGAAAAATTGTTTGGCCGACAATTCTCCTATGTCCCCTCGTGCCGGTCAGGAAATTGACGAAGTTTCAGCATTGCGGTCATCGTCGGTCCGGCGGGAGCCATTTTATCAAAAAGTAAAATGATATCGCTGCATTCGGTTACAATCCATCGAACCATTACAATTTCTATAAAAACATCCATAATTCGTAACTCTTTTTGTCGAAATAACGCGGAAAAACTGTTTGGCCGACAATACCTCTATGTCCCCACGTGCCGGTCGGGAGATTGACAAAGTGTCTGCTTAGCGGTCATGTCGGCCCGGCGGGAGTCATTTTACCAAAAAGTAAAATGATATTCGTGCATTCGATTACAATTCGTCGAACCATTACGATTTCTATAAAAATATCCATAATTCGTAACTCTTTTTATGGAAATAACGCGGAAAAATTGTTTGGCCGAGAATTCTCCTATGTCCCCTCGTGCCGGTCGGGAAATTGACAAAGTTTGATCTTTGCCGTCATGTCGGTCCGGCGGCAGCCATTTTATCAAAAAGTAAAATGATATCGTTGCATTCGGTTACAATTCATCGAACCATTACGATTTCTATAAAAACATCCATAATTCGTAACCCTTGTTATCGAAATAACGCGGAATAACTGTTTGGACGACAATGCTTCTATGTCCCTACGTACCGGTCAGGAGATTGACGAAGTTTCAGCTTTGCGGTCATCGTCGGTCCGGCGGGAGCCATTTTATCAAAAAGTAAAATGATATTCGTGCATTCGATTACAATTCGTCGAACCATTACGATTTCTATAAAAATATCCATAATTCGTAACTCTTGTTATCGAAATAACGCGGAAAAATTGTTTGGCCGATAATTCTCCTATGTCCCCTCGTGCCGGTCAGGAAATTGACAAAGTTTGATCTTTGCCGTCATGTCGGTCCAGCGGCAGCCATTTTATCAAAAAGTAAAATGATATCGCTGCATTCGGTTACAATCCATCGAACCATTACGATTTCTATAAAAACATCCATAATTCGTAACTCCTTTTGTCGAAATAACGCGGAATAACTGTTTGGCCGACAATGCTTCTATGTCCCTACGTACCGGTCAGGAGATTGACGAAGTTTCAGCTTTGCGGTCATGTCGGTCCGGCGGGAGCCATTTTATCAAAAAGTAAAATGATATCGCTGCATTCGGTTACAATCCATCGAACCATTACAATTTCTATAAAAACATCCATAATTCGTAACTCTTTTTGTCGAAATAACGCGGAAAAACTGTTTGGCCGACAATACCTCTATGTCCCCACGTGCCGGTCGGGAAATTGACAAAGTTTGATCTTTGCCGTCATGTCGGTCCGGCGGCAGCCATTTTATCAAAAAGTAAAATGATATCGTTGCATTCGGTTACAATTCATCGAACCATTACGATTTCTATAAAAACATCCATAATTCGTAACCCTTGTTATCGAAATAACGCGGAATAACTGTTTGGACGACAATGCTTCTATGTCCCTACGTACCGGTCAGGAGATTGACGAAGTTTCAGCTTTGCGGTCATCGTCGGTCCGGCGGGAGCCATTTTATCAAAAAGTAAAATGATTTCGTTGCATTCGGTTACAATTCATCGAACCATTACGATTTCTATAAAACCATCCATAATTCGTAACTCTTTTTGTCGAAATAACGCGGAAAAATTGTTTGGCCGACAATTCTACTATGTCCCCTCGTGCCTATCGGGAAATTGACAAAGTTTGATCTTTGCCGTCATGTCGGTCCTGCGGCAGCCATTTTATCAGAAAGTAAAATATCGTTGCAATCGGTTACAATTCATCGAACCATTACGATTTCTATAAAAACATCCATAATTCGTAACTCTTGTTATCGAAATAACGCGGAAAAATTGTTTGGCCGCCAATTCTCCTATGTCCCCTCGTACCGGTCAGGAGATTGACGAAGTTTCAGCTTTGCGGTCATGTCGGTCCGGTGGCAGCCATTATATCAAAAAGTAAAATGATATCGTTGCATTCGGTTCCAATTCATCGAACCATTACGATTTCTATAAAAACATCCATAATTCGTAACTCTTGTTATCGAAATAACGCGGAAAAATTGTTTGGCCGACAATTCTCCTATGTCCCCTCGTGCCGGTCAGGAAATTGACAAAGTTTGATCTTTGCCGTCATGTCGGTCCGGCGGCAGCCATTTTATCAAAAAGTAAAATATCGTTACATTCGGTTACAATTCATCCAACCATTACGATTTCTATAAAAACATCCATAATTCGTAACTCTTGTTATGGCAATAACGCGGAAAAATTGTTTGGCCGACAATTCTACTATGTCCCCTCGTGCCGATCGGGAAATTGACAAAGTTTGATCTTTGCCGTCATGTCGGTCCGGCGGCAGCCATTTTATCAAAAACTAAAATGATATCGTTGCATTCGGTTCCAATTCATCGAACCATTACGATTTCTATAAAACCATCCATAATTCGTAACTCTTTTTGTCGAAATAACGCGGAAAAACTGTTTGGCCGACAATACCTCTATGTCCCCTCGTGCCGATCGGGAGATTGACAAAGTGTCTGCTTTGCGGTCATGTCGGCCCGGCGGGAGCCATTTTACCAAAAAGTAAAATGATATTCCAGCATTCGATTACAATTCGTCGAACCATTACGATTTCTATAAAAATATCCATAATTCGTAACTCTTTTTATGGAAATAACGCGGAAAAATTGTTTGGCCGACAATTCTCCTATGTCCCCTGGTGCCGGTCGGGAAATCGACAAAGTTTGATCTTTGCCGTCATGTCGGTCCGGCGGCAGCCATTTTATCAAAAAGTAAAATGATATCGTTGCATTCGGTTACAATTCATCGAACCATTACGATTTCTATAAAAACATCCATAATTCGTAACCCTTGTTATCGAAATAACGCGGAATAACTGTTTGGACGACAATGCTTCTATGTCCCTACGTACCGGTCAGGAGATTGACGAAGTTTCAGCTTTGCGGTCATCGTCGGTCCGGCGGGAGCCATTTTATCAAAAAGTAAAATGATTTCGTTGCATTCGGTTACAATTCATCGAACCATTACGATTTCTATAAAACCATCCATAATTCGTAACTCTTTTTGTCGAAATAACGCGGAAAAGTTGTTTGGCCAACAATTCTACTATGTCCCCTCGTGCCTATCGGGAAATTGACAAAGTTTGATCTTTGCCGTCATGTCGGTCCTGCGGCAGCCATTTTATCAGAAAGTAAAATATCGTTGCAATCGGTTACAATTCATCGAACCATTACGATTTCTATAAAAACATCCATAATTCGTAACTCTTGTTATCGAAATAACGCGGAAAAATTGTTTGGCCGCCAATTCTCCTATGTCCCCTCGTACCGGTCAGGAGATTGACGAAGTTTCAGCTTTGCGGTCATGTCGGTCCGGTGGCAGCCATTATATCAAAAAGTAAAATGATATCGTTGCATTCGGTTCCAATTCATCGAACCATTACGATTTCTATAAAAACATCCATAATTCGTAACTCTTGTTATCGAAATAACGCGGAAAAATTGTTTGGCCGACAATTCTCCTATGTCCCCTCGTGCCGGTCAGGAAATTGACAAAGTTTGATCTTTGCCGTCATGTCGGTCCGGCGGCAGCCATTTTATCAAAAAGTAAAATATCGTTACATTCGGTTACAATTCATCCAACCATTACGATTTCTATAAAAACATCCATAATTCGTAACTCTTGTTATGGCAATAACGCGGAAAAATTGTTTGGCCGACAATTCTACTATGTCCCCTCGTGCCGATCGGGAAATTGACAAAGTTTGATCTTTGCCGTCATGTCGGTCCGGCGGCAGCCATTTTATCAAAAACTAAAATGATATCGTTGCATTCGGTTCCAATTCATCGAACCATTACGATTTCTATAAAACCATCCATAATTCGTAACTCTTTTTGTCGAAATAACGCGGAAAAACTGTTTGGCCGACAATACCTCTATGTCCCCTCGTGCCGATCGGGAGATTGACAAAGTGTCTGCTTTGCGGTCATGTCGGCCCGGCGGGAGCCATTTTACCAAAAAGTAAAATGATATTCCAGCATTCGATTACAATTCGTCGAACCATTACGATTTCTATAAAAATATCCATAATTCGTAACTCTTGTTATCGAAATAACGCGGAAAAATTGTTTGGCCGACAATTCTCCTATGTCCCCTCGTGCCGGTCAGGAAATTGACAAAGTTTGATCTTTGCCGTCATGTCGGTCCGGCGGCAGCCATTTTATCAAAAAGTAAAATGATATCGCTGCATTCGGTTACAATCCATCGAACCATTACGATTTCTATAAAAACATCCATAATTCGTAACTCCTTTTGTCGAAATAACGCGGAATAACTGTTTGGCCGACAATGCTTCTATGTCCCTACGTACCGGTCAGGAGATTGACGAAGTTTCAGCTTTGCGGTCATGTCGGTCCGGCGGGAGCCATTTTATCAAAAAGTAAAATGATATCGCTGCATTCGGTTACAATCCATCGAACCATTACAATTTCTATAAAAACATCCATAATTCGTAACTCTTTTTGTCGAAATAACGCGGAAAAACTGTTTGGCCGACAATACCTCTATGTCCCCTCGTGCCGGTCGGGAGATTGACAAAGTGTCTGCTTAGCGGTCATGTCGGCCCGGCGGGAGTCATTTTACCAAAAAGTAAAATGATATTCGTGCATTCGATTACAATTCGTCGAACCATTACGATTTCTATAAAAATATCCATAATTCGTAACTCTTTTTATGGAAATAACGCGGAAAAATTGTTTGGCCGACAATTCTCCTATGTCCCCTCGTGCCGGTCGGGAAATTGACAAAGTTTGATCTTTGCCGTCATGTCGGTCCGGCGGCAGCCATTTTATCAAAAAGTAAAATGATATCGTTGCATTCGGTTACAATTCATCGAACCATTACGATTTCTATAAAAACATCCATAATTCGTAACCCTTGTTATCGAAATAGCGCGGAATAACTGTTTGGACGACAATGCTTCTATGTCCCTACGTACCGGTCAGGAGTTTGACGAAGTTTCAGCTTTGCGGTCACCGTCGGTCCGGCGGGAGCCATTTTATCAAAAAGTAAAATGATTTCGTTGCATTCGGTTACAATTCATCGAACCATTACGATTTCTATAAAAGCATCCATAATTCGTAACTCTTTTTGTCGAAATAACGCGGAAAAATTGTTTGGCCGACAATTCTACTATGTCCCCTCGTGCCGATCGGGAAATTGACAAAGTTTGATCTTTGCCGTCATGTCGGTCCGGCGGCAGCCATTTTATCAAAAAGTAAAATATCGTTACATTCGGTTACAATTCATCCAACCATTACGATTTCTATAAAAACATCCATAATTCGTAACTCTTGTTATCGAAATAACGCGGAATAACTGTTTGGCCGACAATACCTCTATGTCCCCACGTGCCGGTCGGGAGATTGACAAAGTGTCAGCTTTGCGGTCATGTCGGCCCGGCGGGAGTCATTTTACCAAAAAGAAAAATGATATTCCAGCATTCGATTACCATTCGTCGAACCATTACGATTTCTATAAGAATATCCATAATTCGTAACTCTTGTTATCGAAATAACGCGGAAAAATTGTTTGGCCGACAATACCTCTATGTCCCCACGTGCCGGTCGGGAGATTGACAAAGTGTCTGCTTAGCGGTCATGTCGGCCCGGCGGGAGTCATTTTACCAAAAAGTAAAATGATATTCGTGCATTCGATTACAATTCGTCGAACCATTACGATTTCTATAAAAATATCCATAATTCGTAACTCTTGTTATGGAAATAACGCGGAAAAATTGTTTGGCCGACAATTCTCCTATGTCCCCTCGTGCCGGTCGGGAAATTGACAAAGTTTGATCTTTGCCGTCATGTCGGTCCGGCGGCAGCCATTTTATCAAAAAGTAAAATGATATCGTTGCATTCGGTTACAATTCGTCGAACCATTACGATTTCTATAAAAATATCCATAATTCGTAACTCTTGTTATGGAAATAACGCGGAAAAATTGTTTGGCCGACAATTCTCCTATGTCCCCTCGTGCCGGTCGGGAAATTGACAAAGTTTGATCTTTGCCGTCATGTCGGTCCGGCGGCAGCCATTTTATCAAAAAGTAAAATGATATCGTTGCATTCGGTTACAATACATCGAACCATTACGATTTCTATAAAAACATCCATAATTCGTAACTCTTGTTATCGAAATAACCCGGAAAAATTGTTTGGCCGACAATACCTCTATGTCCCCACGTGCCGGTCGGGAGATTGACAAAGTGTCTGCTTAGCGGTCATGTCGGCCCGGCGGGAGTCATTTTACCAAAAAGTAAAATGATATTCGTGCATTCGATTACAATTCGTCGAACCATTACGATTTCTATAAAAACATCCATAATTCGTAACTCTTGTTATCGAAATAACGCGGAAAAATTGTTTGGCCGACAATTCTCCTATGTCCCCTCGTGCCGGTCAGGAAATTGACAAAGTTTGATCTTTGCCGTCATGTCGGTCCGGCGGCAGCCATTTTATCAAAAAGTAAAATGATATCGCTGCATTCGGTTACAATCCATCGAACCATTACGATTTCTATAAAAACATCCATAATTCGTAACTCCTTTTGTCGAAATAACGCGGAATAACTGTTTGGCCGACAATGCTTCTATGTCCCTACGTACCGGTCAGGAGATTGACGAAGTTTCAGCTTTGCGGTCATGTCGGCCCGGCGGGAGTCATTTTACCAAAAAGTAAAATGATATTCGTGCATTCGATTACAATTCGTCGAACCATTACGATTTCTATAAAAATATCCATAATTCGTAACTCTTGTTATGGAAATAACGCGGAAAAATTGTTTGGCCGACAATTCTCCTATGTCCCCTCGTGCCGGTCGGGAAATTGACAAAGTTTGATCTTTGCCGTCATGTCGGTCCGGCGGCAGCCATTTTATCAAAAAGTAAAATGATATCGTTGCATTCGGTTACAATTCATCGAACCATTACGATTTCTATAAAAACATCCATAATTCGTAACCCTTGTTATCGAAATAACGCGGAATAACTGTTTGGACAACAATGCTTCTATGTCCCTACGTACCGGTCAGGAGATTGACGAAGTTTCAGCTTTGCGGTCATCGTCGGTCCGGCGGGAGCCATTTTATCAAAAAGTAAAATGATTTCGTTGCATTCGGTTACAATTCATCGAACCATTACGATTTCTATAAAACCATCCATAATTCGTAACTCTTTTTGTCGAAATAACGCGGAAAAATTGTTTGGCCGACAATTCTACTATGTCCCCTCGTGCCGATCGGGAAATTGACAAAGTTTGATCTTTGCCGTCATGTCGGTCCGGCGGCAGCCATTTTATCAAAAAGTAAAATATCGTTACATTCGGTTACAATTCATCCAACCATTACGATTTCTATAAAAACATCCATAATTCGTAACTCTTGTTATCGCAATAACGCGGAAAAATTGTTTGGCCGACAATACCTCTATGTCCCCTCGTGCCGATCGGGAGATTGACAAAGTGTCTGCTTTGCGGTCATGTCGGCCCGGCGGCAGCCATTTTATCAAAAAGTAAAATGATATCGCTGCATTCGGTTACAATCCATCGAACCATTACGATTTCTATAAAAACATCCATAATTCGTAACTCCTTTTGTCGAAATAACGCGGAATAACTGTTTGGCCGACAATGCTTCTATGTCCCTACGTACCGGTCAGGAGATTGACGAAGTTTCAGCTTTGCGGTCATGTCGGTCCGGCGGGAGCCATTTTATCAAAAAGTAAAATGATATCGCTGCATTCGGTTACAATCCATCGAACCATTACAATTTCTATAAAAACATCCATAATTCGTAACTCTTTTTGTCGAAATAACGCGGAAAAACTGTTTGGCCGACAATACCTCTATGTCCCCTCGTGCCGGTCGGGAGATTGACAAAGTGTCTGCTTAGCGGTCATGTCGGCCCGGCGGGAGTCATTTTACCAAAAAGTAAAATGATATTCGTGCATTCGATTACAATTCGTCGAACCATTACGATTTCTATAAAAATATCCATAATTCGTAACTCTTTTTATGGAAATAACGCGGAAAAATTGTTTGGCCGACAATTCTCCTATGTCCCCTCGTGCCGGTCAGGAAATAGACAAAGTTTGATCTTTGCCGTCATGTCGGTCCGGCGGCAGCCATTTTATCAAAAAGTAAAATGATATCGTTGCATTCGGTTACAATTCATCGAACCATTACGATTTCTATAAAAACATCCATAATTCGTTACCCTTGTTATCGAAATAACGCGGAATAACTGTTTGGACGACAATGCTTCTATGTCCCTACGTACCGGTCAGGAGATTGACGAAGTTTCAGCTTTGCGGTCACCGTCGGTCCGGCGGGAGCCATTTTATCAAAAAGTAAAATGATTTCGTTGCATTCGGTTACAATTCATCGAACCATTACGATTTCTATAAAAGCATCCATAATTCGTAACTCTTTTTGTCGAAATAACGCGGAAAAATTGTTTGGCCGACAATTCTACTATGTCCCCTCGTGCCGATCGGGAAATTGACAAAGTTTGATCTTTGCCGTCATGTCGGTCCGGCGGCAGCCATTTTATCAAAAAGTAAAATATCGTTACATTCGGTTACAATTCATCCAACCATTACGATTTCTATAAAAACATCCATAATTCGTAACTCTTGTTATCGAAATAACGCGGAATAACTGTTTGGCCGACAATACCTCTATGTCCCCACGTGCCGGTCGGGAGATTGACAAAGTGTCTGCTTTGCGGTCATGTCGGCCCGGCGGGAGTCATTTTACCAAAAAGAAAAATGATATTCCAGCTTTCGATTACCATTCGTCGAACCATTACGATTTCTATAAGAATATCCATAATTCGTAACTCTTGTTATCGAAATAACGCGGAAAAATTGTTTGGCCGACAATACCTCTATGTCCCCACGTGCCGGTCGGGAGATTGACAAAGTGTCTGCTTAGCGGTCATGTCGGCCCGGCGGGAGTCATTTTACCAAAAAGTAAAATGATATTCGTGCATTCGATTACAATTCGTCGAACCATTACGATTTCTATAAAAATATCCATAATTCGTAACTCTTGTTATGGAAATAACGCGGAAAAATTGTTTGGCCGACAATTCTCCTATGTCCCCTCGTGCCGGTCGGGAAATTGACAAAGCTTGATCTTTGCCGTCATGTCGGTCCGGCGGCAGCCATTTTATCAAAAAGTAAAATGATATCGTTGCATTCGGTTGCAATTCATCGAACCATTACGATTTCTATAAAAACATCCATAATTCGTAACTCCTTTTGTCGAAATAACGCGGAATAACTGTTTGGCCGACAATGCTTCTATGTCCCTACGTACCGGTCAGGAGATTGACGAAGTTTCAGCTTTGCGGTCATCGTCGGTACGGCGGGAGCCATTTTATCAAAAAGTAAAATGATTTCGCTGCATTCGGTTACAATCCATCGAACCATTACGATTTCTATAAAAACATCCATAATTCGTAACTCCTTTTGTCGAAATAACGCGGAATAACTGTTTGGCCGACAATGCTTCTATGTCCCTACGTACCGGTCAGGAGATCGACGAAGCTTCAGCTTTGCGGTCATGTCGGTCCGGCGGGAGCCATTTTATCAAAAAGTAAAATGATATCGCTGCATTAGGTTACAATCCATCGAACCATTACAATTTCTATAAAAACATCCATAATTCGTAACTCTTTTTGTCGAAATAACGCGGAAAAACTGTTTGGCCGACAATACCTCTATGTCCCCACGTGCCGGTCGGGAGATTGACAAAGTGTCTGCTTAGCGGTCATGTCGGCCCGGCGGGAGCCATTTTACCAAAAAGTAGAATGATATTCCTGCATTCGATTACAATTCGTCGAACCATTACGATTTCTATAAAAATATCCATAATTCGTAACTCTTGTTATCGAAATAACGCGGCAAAATTGTTTGGCCGACAATTCTCCTATGTCCCCTCGTGCCGGTCAGGAAATTGACAAAGTTTGATCTTTGCCGTCATGTCGGTCCGGCGGCAGCCATTTTATCAAAAAGTAAAATCATGTCGCTGCATTGGGTTACAATCCATCGAACCATTACGATTTCTATAAAAACATCCACAATTCGTAACCCTTGTTATCGAAATAACGCGGAATAACTGTTTGGACGACAATGCTTCTATGTCCCTACGTACCGGTCAGGAGATTGACGAAGTTTCAGCTTTGCGGTCACCGTCGGTCCGGCGGGAGCCATTTTATCAAAAAGTAAAATGATTTCGTTGCATTCGGTTACAATTCATCGAACCATTACGATTTCTATAAAACCATCCATAATTCGTAACTCTTTTTGTCGAAATAACGCGGAAAAATTGTTTGGCCGACAATTCTACTATGTCCCCTAGTGCCGATCGGGAAATTGACAAGGTTTGATCTTTGCCGTCATGTCGGTCCGGCGGCAGCCATTTTATCAAAAAGTAAAATATCGTTGCATTCGGTTACAATTCATCGAACCATTACGATTTCTATAAAAACATCCATAATTCGTAACTCTTGTTATCGAAATAACGCGGAATAACTGTTTGGCCGACAATGCTCCTATGTCCCTACGTACCGGTCAGGAGATTGACGAAGTTTCAGCTTTGCGGTCATCGTCGGTCCGGCGGGAGCCATTTTATCAAAAAGTAAAATGATTTCGCTGCATTCGGTTACAATTCATCGAACCATTACGATTTCTATAAAAACATCCATAATTCGTAACTCCTTTTGTCGAAATAACGCGGAAAAGCTGTTTGGCCGACAATACCTCTATGTCCCCACGTGCCGGTCGGGAGATTGACAAAGTGTCTGCTTTGCGGTCATGTCGGCCCGGCGGGAGCCATTTTACCAAAAAGTACAACTATATTCCAGCATTCGATTACAATTCGTCGAACCATTACGATTTCTATAAAAACATCCATAATTCGTAACCCTTGTTATCGAAATAACGCGGAATAACTGTTTGGACGACAATGCTTCTATGTCCCTACGTACCGGTCAGGAGATTGACGAAGTTTCAGCTTTGCGGTCATCGTCGGTCCGGCGGGAGCCATTTTATCAAAAAGTAAAATGATTTCGTTGCATTCGTTTACAATTCATCGAACCATTACGATTTCTATAAAAACATCCATAATTCGTAACCCTTGTTATCGAAATAACGCGGAATAACTGTTTGGACGACAATGCTTCTATGTCCCTACGTACCGGTCAGGAGATTGACGAAGTTTCAGCTTTGCGGTCATCGTCGGTACGGCGGGAGCCATTTTATCAAAAAGTAAAATGATTTCGCTGCATTCGGTTACAATCCATCGAACCATTACGATTTCTATAAAAACATCCATAATTCGTAACTCCTTTTGTCGAAATAACGCGGAATAACTGTTTGGCCGACAATGCTTCTATGTCCCTACGTACCGGTCAGGAGATTGACGAAGTTTCAGCTTTGCGGTCATGTCGGTCCGGCGGGAGCCATTTTATCAAAAAGTAAAATGATATCGCTGCATTAGGTTACAATCCATCGAACCATTACAATTTCTATAAAAACATCCATAATTCGTAACTCTTTTTGTCGAAATAACGCGGAAAAACTGTTTGGCCGACAATACCTCTATGTCCCCACATGCCGGTCGGGAGATTGACAAAGTGTCTGCTTAGCGGTCATGTCGGCCCGGCGGGAGCCATTTTACCAAAAAGTAGAATGATATTCCAGCATTCGATTACAATTCGTCGAACCATTACGATTTCTATAAAAATATCCATAATTCGTAACTCTTGTTATCGAAATAACGCGGAAAAATTGTTTGGCCGACAATTCTCCTATGTCCCCTCGTGCCGGTCAGGAAATTGACAAAGTTTGATCTTTGCCGTCATGTCGGTCCGGCGGCAGCCATTTTATCAAAAAGTAAAATGATGTCGCTGCATTCGGTTACAATCCATCGAACCATTACGATTTCTATACAAACATCCATAATTCGTAACTCTTGTTATCGAAATAACGCGGAATAACTGTTTGGCCGACAATGCTTCTATGTCCCTACGTACCGGTCAGGAGATTGACGAAGTTTCAGCTTTGCGGTCATGTCGGTCCGGCGGGAGCCATTTTATCAAAAAGTAAAATGATATCGCTGCATTCGGTTACAATCCATCGAACCATTACGATTTCTATAAAAACATCCATCATTCGTAACTCTTTTTGTCGAAATAACGCGGAAAAACTGTTTGGCCGACAATACCTCTATGTCCCCACATGCCGGTCGGGAGATTGACAAAGTGTCTGCTTAGCGGTCATGTCGGCCCGGCGGGAGTCATTTTACCAAAAAGTAAAATGATATTCGTGCATTCGATTACAATTCGTCGAACCATTACGATTTCTATAAAAATATCCATAATTCGTAACTCTTGTTATCGAAATAACGCGGAAAAACTGTTTGGCCGACAATTCTCCTATGTCCCCTCGTGCCGGTCAGGAAATTGACAAAGTTTGATCTTTGCCGTCATGTCGGTCCGGCGGCAGCCATTTTATCAAAAAGTAAAATGATATCGCTGCATTCGGTTACAATCCATCGAACCATTACGATTTCTATAAAAACATCCATAATTCGTAACTCCTTTTGTCGAAATAACGCGGAATAACTGTTTGGACAACAATGCTTCTATGTCCCTACGTACCGGTCAGGAGATTGACGAAGTTTCAGCTTTGCGGTCATCGTCGGTCCGGCGGGAGCCATTTTATCAAAAAGTAAAATGATTTCGTTGCATTCGGTTACAATTCATCGAACCATTACGATTTCTATAAAACCATCCATAATTCGTAACTCTTTTTGTCGAAATAACGCGGAAAAATTGTTTGGCCGACAATTCTACTATGTCCCCTAGTGCCGATCGGGAAATTGACAAGGTTTGATCTTTGCCGTCATGTCGGTCCGGCGGCAGCCATTTTATCAAAAAGTAAAATATCGTTGCATTCGGTTACAATTCATCGAACCATTACGATTTCTATAAAAACATCCATAATTCGTAACTCTTGTTATCGAAATAACGCGGAATAACTGTTTGGCCGACAATGCTCCTATGTCCCTACGTACCGGTCAGGAGATTGACGAAGTTTCAGCTTTGCGGTCATCGTCGGTACGGCGGGAGCCATTTTATCAAAAAGTAAAATGATTTCGCTGCATTCGGTTACAATCCATCGAACCATTACGATTTCTATAAAAACATCCATAATTCGTAACTCCTTTTGTCGAAATAACGCGGAATAACTGTTTGGCCGACAATGCTTCTATGTCCCTACGTACCGGTCAGGAGATTGACGAAGTTTCAGCTTTGCGGTCATGTCGGTCCGGCGGGAGCCATTTTATCAAAAAGTAAAATGATATCGCTGCATTAGGTTACAATCCATCGAACCATTACAATTTCTATAAAAACATCCATAATTCGTAACTCTTTTTGTCGAAATAACGCGGAAAAACTGTTTGGCCGACAATACCTCTATGTCCCCACATGCCGGTCGGGAGATTGACAAAGTGTCTGCTTAGCGGTCATGTCGGCCCGGCGGGAGCCATTTTACCAAAAAGTAGAATGATATTCCAGCATTCGATTACAATTCGTCGAACCATTACGATTTCTATAAAAATATCCATAATTCGTAACTCTTGTTATCGAAATAACGCGGAAAAATTGTTTGGCCGACAATTCTCCTATGTCCCCTCGTGCCGGTCAGGAAATTGACAAAGTTTGATCTTTGCCGTCATGTCGGTCCGGCGGCAGCCATTTTATCAAAAAGTAAAATGATGTCGCTGCATTCGGTTACAATCCATCGAACCATTACGATTTCTATACAAACATCCATAATTCGTAACTCTTGTTATCGAAATAACGCGGAATAACTGTTTGGCCGACAATGCTTCTATGTCCCTACGTACCGGTCAGGAGATTGACGAAGTTTCAGCTTTGCGGTCATGTCGGTCCGGCGGGAGCCATTTTATCAAAAAGTAAAATGATATCGCTGCATTCGGTTACAATCCATCGAACCATTACGATTTCTATAAAAACATCCATCATTCGTAACTCTTTTTGTCGAAATAACGCGGAAAAACTGTTTGGCCGACAATACCTCTATGTCCCCACATGCCGGTCGGGAGATTGACAAAGTGTCTGCTTAGCGGTCATGTCGGCCCGGCGGGAGTCATTTTACCAAAAAGTAAAATGATATTCGTGCATTCGATTACAATTCGTCGAACCATTACGGTTTCTATAAAAATATCCATAATTCGTAACTCTTGTTATCGAAATAACGCGGAAAAACTGTTTGGCCGACAATTCTCCTATGTCCCCTCGTGCCGGTCAGGAAATTGACAAAGTTTGATCTTTGCCGTCATGTCGGTCCGGCGGCAGCCATTTTATCAAAAAGTAAAATGATATCGCTGCATTCGGTTACAATCCATCGAACCATTACGATTTCTATAAAAACATCCATAATTCGTAACTCCTTTTGTCGAAATAACGCGGAATAACTGTTTGGACAACAATGCTTCTATGTCCCTACGTACCGGTCAGGAGATTGACGAAGTTTCAGCTTTGCGGTCATCGTCGGTCCGGCGGGAGCCATTTTATCAAAAAGTAAAATGATTTCGTTGCATTCGGTTACAATTCATCGAACCATTACGATTTCTATAAAACCATCCATAATTCGTAACTCTTTTTGTCGAAATAACGCGGAAAAATTGTTTGGCCGACAATTCTACTATGTCCCCTAGTGCCGATCGGGAAATTGACAAGGTTTGATCTTTGCCGTCATGTCGGTCCGGCGGCAGCCATTTTATCAAAAAGTAAAATATCGTTGCATTCGGTTACAATTCATCGAACCATTACGATTTCTATAAAAACATCCATAATTCGTAACTCTTGTTATCGAAATAACGCGGAATAACTGTTTGGCCGACAATGCTCCTATGTCCCTACGTACCGGTCAGGAGATTGACGAAGTTTCAGCTTTGCGGTCATCGTCGGTCCGGCGGGAGCCATTTTATCAAAAAGTAAAATGATTTCGCTGCATTCGGTTACAATTCATCGAACCATTACGATTTCTATAAAAACATCCATAATTCGTAACTCCTTTTGTCGAAATAACGCGGAAAAGCTGTTTGGCCGACAATACCTCTATGTCCCCACGTGCCGGTCGGGAGATTGACAAAGTGTCTGCTTTGCGGTCATGTCGGCCCGGCGGGAGCCATTTTACCAAAAAGTACAACGATATTCCAGCATTCGATTACAATTCGTCGAACCATTACGATTTCTATAAAAACATCCATAATTCGTAACCCTTGTTATCGAAATAACGCGGAATAACTGTTTGGACGACAATGCTTCTATGTCCCTACGTACCGGTCAGGAGATTGACGAAGTTTCAGCTTTGCGGTCATCGTCGGTACGGCGGGAGCCATTTTATCAAAAAGTAAAATGATTTCGCTGCATTCGCTTACAATCCATCGAACCATTACGATTTCTATAAAAACATCCATAATTCGTAACTCCTTTTGTCGAAATAACGCGGAATAACTGTTTGGCCGACAATGCTTCTATGTCCCTACGTACCGGTCAGGAGATTGACGAAGTTTCAGCTTTGCGGTCATGTCGGTCCGGCGGGAGCCATTTTATCAAAAAGTAAAATGATATCGCTGCATTAGGTTACAATCCATCGAACCATTACAATTTCTATAAAAACATCCATAATTCGTAACTCTTTTTGTCGAAATAACGCGGAAAAACTGTTTGGCCGACAATACCTCTATGTCCCCACGTGCCGGTCGGGAGATTGACAAAGTGTCTGCTTAGCGGTCATGTCGGCCCGGCGGGAGCCATTTTACCAAAAAGTAGAATGATATTCCAGCATTCGATTACAATTCGTCGAACCATTACGATTTCTATAAAAATATCCATAATTCGTAACTCTTGTTATCGAAATAACGCGGAAAAATTGTTTGGCCGACAATTCTCCTATGTCCCCTCGTGCCGGTCAGGAAATTGACAAAGTTTGATCTTTGCCGTCATGTCGGTCCGGCGGCAGCCATTTTATCAAAAAGTAAAATGATGTCGCTGCATTCGGTTACAATCCATCGAACCATTACGATTTCTATACAAACATCCATAATTCGTAACTCTTGTTATCGAAATAACGCGGAATAACTGTTTGGCCGACAATGCTTCTATGTCCCTACGTACCGGTCAGGAGATTGACGAAGTTTCAGCTTTGCGGTCATGTCGGTCCGGCGGGAGCCATTTTATCAAAAAGTAAAATGATATCGCTGCATTCGGTTACAATCCATCGAACCATTACGATTTCTATAAAAACATCCATCATTCGTAACTCTTTTTGTCGTAATAACGCGGAAAAACTGTTTGGCCGACAATACATCTATGTCCCCACGTGCCGGTCGGGAGATTGACAAAGTGTCTGCTTAGCGGTCATGTCGGCCCGGCGGGAGTCATTTTACCAAAAAGTAAAATGATATTCGTGCATTCGATTACAATTCGTCGAACCATTACGATTTCTATAAAAATATCCATAATTCGTAACTCTTGTTATCGAAATAACGCGGAAAAACTGTTTGGCCGACAATTCTCCTATGTCCCCTCGTGCCGGTCAGGAAATTGACAAAGTTTGATCTTTGCCGTCATGTCGGTCCGGCGGCAGCCATTTTATCAAAAAGTAAAATGATATCGCTGCATTCGGTTACAATCCATCGAACCATTACGATTTCTATAAAAACATCCATAATTCGTAACTCCTTTTGTCGAAATAACGCGGAATAACTGTTTGGACAACAATGCTTCTATGTCCCTACGTACCGGTCAGGAGATTGACGAAGTTTCAGCTTTGCGGTCATCGTCGGTCCGGCGGGAGCCATTTTATCAAAAAGTAAAATGATTTCGTTGCATTCGGTTACAATTCATCGAACCATTACGATTTCTATAAAACCATCCATAATTCGTAACTCTTTTTGTCGAAATAACGCGGAAAAATTGTTTGGCCGACAATTCTCCTATGTCCCCTCGTGCCGGTCGGGAAATTGACAAAGTTTGATCTTTGCCGTCATGTCGGTCCGGCGGCAGCCATTTTATCAAAAAGTAAAATGATATCGTTGCATTCGGTTACAATTCATCGAACCATTACGATTTCTATAAAAACATCCATAATTCGTAACCCTTGTTATCGAAATAACGCGGAATAACTGTTTGGACAACAATGCTTCTATGTCCCTACGTACCGGTCAGGAGATTGACGAAGTTTCAGCTTTGCGGTCATCGTCGGTCCGGCGGGAGCCATTTTATCAAAAAGTAAAATGATTTCGTTGCATTCGGTTACAATTCATCGAACCATTACGATTTCTATAAAACCATCCATAATTCGTAACTCTTTTTGTCGAAATAACGCGGAAAAATTGTTTGGCCGACAATTCTACTATGTCCCCTCGTGCCGATCGGGAAATTGACAAAGTTTGATCTTTGCCGTCATGTCGGTCCGGCGGCAGCCATTTTATCAAAAAGTAAAATATCGTTACATTCGGTTACAATTCATCCAACCATTACGATTTCTATAAAAACATCCATAATTCGTAACTCTTGTTATCGCAATAACGCGGAAAAATTGTTTGGCCGACAATTCTACTATGTCCCCTCGTGCCGATCGGGAAATTGACAAAGTTTGATCTTTGCCGTCATGTCGGTCCGGCGGCAGCCATTTTATCAAAAAGTAAAATGATATCGTTGCATTCGGTTCCAATTCATCGAACCATTACGATTTCTATAAAACCATCCATAATTCGTAACTCTTTTTGTCGAAATAACGCGGAAAAACTGTTTGGCCGACAATACCTCTATGTCCCCTCGTGCCGATCGGGAGATTGACAAAGTGTCTGCTTTGCGGTCATGTCGGCCCGGCGGGAGCCATTTTACCAAAAAGTAAAATGATATTCCAGCATTCGATTACAATTCGTCGAACCATTACGATTTCTATAAAAATATCCATAATTCGTAACTCTTGTTATCGAAATAACGCGGAAAAATTGTTTGGCCGACAATTCTCCTATGTCCCCTCGTGCCGGTCAGGAAATTGACAAAGTTTGATCTTTGCCGTCATGTCGGTCCGGCGGCAGCCATTTTATCAAAAAGTAAAACGATATCGCTGCATTCGGTTACAATCCATCGAACCATTACGATTTCTATAAAAACATCCATAATTCGTAACTCCTTTTGTCGAAATAACGCGGAATAACTGTTTGGCCGACAATGCTTCTATGTCCCTACGTACCGGTCAGGAGATTGACGAAGTTTCAGCTTTGCGGTCATGTCGGTCCGGCGGGAGCCATTTTATCAAAAAGTAAAATGATATCGCTGCATTCGGTTACAATCCATCGAACCATTACAATTTCTATAAAAACATCCATAATTCGTAACTCTTTTTGTCGAAATAACGCGGAAAAACTGTTTGGCCGACAATACCTCTATGTCCCCTCGTGCCGGTCGGGAGATTGACAAAGTGTCTGCTTAGCGGTCATGTCGGCCCGGCGGGAGTCATTTTACCAAAAGTAAAATGATATTCGTGCATTCGATTACAATTCGTCGAACCATTACGATTTCTATAAAAATATCCATAATTCGTAACTCTTTTTATGGAAATAACGCGGAAAAATTGTTTGGCCGACAATTCTCCTATGTCCCCTCGTGCCGGTCGGGAAATTGACAAAGTTTGATCTTTGCCGTCATGTCGGTCCGGCGGCAGCCATTTTATCAAAAAGTAAAATGATATCGTTGCATTCGGTTACAATTCATCGAACCATTACGATTTCTATAAAAACATCCATAATTCGTAACCCTTGTTATCGAAATAACGCGGAATAACTGTTTGGACGACAATGCTTCTATGTCCCTACGTACCGGTCAGGAGATTGACGAAGTTTCAGCTTTGCGGTCACCGTCGGTCCGGCGGGAGCCATTTTATCAAAAAGTAAAATGATTTCGTTGCATTCGGTTACAATTCATCGAACCATTACGATTTCTATAAAAGCATCCATAATTCGTAACTCTTTTTGTCGAAATAACGCGGAAAAATTGTTTGGCCGACAATTCTACTATGTCCCCTCGTGCCGATCGGGAAATTGACAAAGTTTGATCTTTGCCGTCATGTCGGTCCGGCGGCAGCCATTTTATCAAAAAGTAAAATATCGTTACATTCGGTTACAATTCATCCAACCATTACGATTTCTATAAAAACATCCATAATTCGTAACACTTGTTATCGAAATAACGCGGAATAACAGTTTGGCCGACAATACCTCTATGTCCCCACGTGCCGGTCGGGAGATTGACAAAGTGTCTGCTTTGCGGTCATGTCGGCCCGGCGGGAGTCATTTTACCAAAAAGAAAAATGATATTCCAGCATTCGATTACCATTCGTCGAACCATTACGATTTCTATAAAAATATCCATAATTCGTAACTCTTGTTATGGAAATAACGCGGAAAAATTGTTTGGCCGACAATTCTCCTATGTCCCCTCGTGCCGGTCGGGAAATTGACAAAGTTTGATCTTTGCCGTCTTGTCGGTCCGGCGGCAGCCATTTTATCAAAAAGTAAAATGATATCGTTGCATTCGGTTACAATTCATCGAACCATTACGATTTCTATAAAAACATCCATAATTCGTAACCCTTGTTATCGAAATAACGCGGAATAACTGTTTGGACGACAATGCTTCTATGTCCCTACGTACCGGTCAGGAGATTGACGAAGTTTCAGCTTTGCGGTCATCGTCGGTCCGGCGGGAGCCATTTTATCAAAAAGTAAAATGATTTCGTTGCATTCGGTTACAATTCATCGAACCATTACGATTTCTATAAAACCATCCATAATTCGTAACTCTTTTTGTCGAAATAACGCGGAAAAATTGTTTGGCCGACAATTCTACTATGTCCCCTAGTGCCGATCGGGAAATTGACAAAGTTTGATCTTTGCCGTCATGTCGGTCCGGCGGCAGCCATTTTATCAAAAAGTAAAATATCGTTGCATTCGGTTACAATTCATCGAACCATTACGATTTCTATAAAAACATCCATAATTCGTAACTCTTGTTATCGAAATAACGCGGAATAACTGTTTGGCCGACAATGCTCCTATGTCCCTACGTACCGGTCAGGAGATTGACGAAGTTTCAGCTTTGCGGTCATCGTCGGTCCGGCGGGAGCCATTTTATCAAAAAGTAAAATGATTTCGCTGCATTCGGTTACAATTCATCGAACCATTACGATTTCTATAGAAACATCCATAATTCGTAACTCCTTTTGTCGAAATAACGCGGAAAAGCTGTTTGGCCGACAATACCTCTATGTCCCCACGTGCCGGTCGGGAGATTGACAAAGTGTCTGCTTTGCGGTCATGTCGGCCCGGCGGGAGCCATTTTACCAAAAAGTACAATGATATTCCAGCATTCGATTACAATTCGTCGAACCATTACGATTTCTATAAAAACGTCCATAATTCGTAACCCTTGTTATCGAAATAACGCGGAATAACTGTTTGGACGACAATGCTTCTATGTCCCTACGTACCGGTCAGGAGATTGACGAAGTTTCAGCTTTGCGGTCATCGTCGGTCCGGCGGGAGCCATTTTATCAAAAAGTAAAATGATTTCGTTGCATTCGGTTACAATTCATCGAACCATTACGATTTCTATAAAAACATCCACAATTCGTAACCCTTGTTATCGAAATAACGCGGAATAACTGTTTGGACGACAATGCTTCTATGTCCCTACGTACCGGTCAGGAGATTGACGAAGTTTCAGCTTTGCGGTCATCGTCGGTACGGCGGGAGCCATTTTATCAAAAAGTAAAATGATTTCGCTGCATTCGGTTACAATCCATCGAACCATTACGATTTCTATAAAAACATCCATAATTCGTAACTCCTTTTGTCGAAATAACGCGGAATAACTGTTTGGCCGACAATGCTTCTATGTCCCTACGTACCGGTCAGGAGATTGACGAAGTTTCAGCTTTGCGGTCATGTCGGTCCGGCGGGAGCCATTTTATCAAAAAGTAAAATGATATCGCTGCATTAGGTTACAATCCATCGAACCATTACAATTTCTATAAAAACATCCATAATTCGTAACTCTTTTTGTCGAAATAACGCGGAAAAACTGTTTGGCCGACAATACCTCTATGTCCCCACGTGCCGGTCGGGAGATTGACAAAGTGTCTGCTTAGCGGTCATGTCGGCCCGGCGGGAGCCATTTTACCAAAAAGTAGAATGATATTCCAGCATTCGATTACAATTCGTCGAACTATTACGATTTCTATAAAAATATCCATAATTCGTAACTCTTGTTATCGAAATAACGCGGAAAAATTGTTTGGCCGACAATTCTCCTATGTCCCCTCGTGCCGGTCAGGAAATTGACAAAGTTTGATCTTTGCCGTCATGTCGGTCCGGCGGCAGCCATTTTATCAAAAAGTAAAATGATGTCGCTGCATTCGGTTACAATCCATCGAACCATTACGATTTCTATACAAACATCCATAATTCGTAACTCTTGTTATCGAAATAACGCGGAATAACTGTTTGGCCGACAATGCTTCTATGTCCCTACGTACCGGTCAGGAGATTGACGAAGTTTCAGCTTTGCGGTCATGTCGGTCCGGCGGGAGCCATTTTATCAAAAAGTAAAATGATATCGCTGCATTCGGTTACAATCCATCGAACCATTACGATTTCTATAAAAACATCCATCATTCGTAACTCTTTTTGTCGAAATAACGCGGAAAAACTGTTTGGCCGACAATACATCTATGTCCCCACGTGCCGGTCGGGAGATTGACAAAGTGTCTGCTTAGCGGTCATGTCGGCCCGGCGGGAGTCATTTTACCAAAAAGTAAAATGATATTCGTGCATTCGATTACAATTCGTCGAACCATTACGATTTCTATAAAAATATCCATAATTCGTAACTCTTGTTATCGAAATAACGCGGAATAACTGTTTGGCCGACAATGCTCCTATGTCCCTACGTACCGGTCAGGAGATTGACGAAGTTTCAGCTTTGCGGTCATCGTCGGTCCGGCGGGAGCCATTTTATCAAAAAGTAAAATGATTTCGCTGCAGTCGGTTACAATTCATCGAACCATTACGATTTCTATAAAAACATCCATAATTCGTAACTCCTTTTGTCGAAATAACGCGGAAAAGCTGTTTGGCCGACAATACCTCTATGTCCCCACGTGCCGGTCGGGAGATTGACAAAGTGTCTGCTTTGCGGTCATGTCGGCCCGGCGGGAGCCATTTTACCAAAAAGTACAATGATATTCCAGCATTCGATTACAATTCGTCGAACCATTACGATTTCTATAAAAACATCCATAATTCGTAACCCTTGTTATCGAAATAACGCGGAATAACTGTTTGGACGACAATGCTTCTATGTCCCTACGTACCGGTCAGGAGATTGACGAAGTTTCAGCTTTGCGGTCATCGTCGGTCCGGCGGGAGCCATTTTATCAAAAAGTAAAATGATTTCGTTGCATTCGGTTACAATTCATCGAACCATTACGATTTCTATAAAAACATCCATAATTCGTAACCCTTGTTATCGAAATAACGCGGAATAACTGTTTGGACGACAATGCTTCTATGTCCCTACGTACCGGTCAGGAGATTGACGAAGTTTCAGCTTTGCGGTCATCGTCGGTACGGCGGGAGCCATTTTATCAAAAAGTAAAATGATTTCGCTGCATTCGGTTACAATCCATCGAACCATTACGATTTCTATATAAACATCCATAATTCGTAACTCCTTTTGTCGAAATAACGCGGAATAACTGTTTGGCCGACAATGCTTCTATGTCCCTACGTACCGGTCAGGAGATTGACGAAGTTTCAGCTTTGCGGTCATGTCGGTCCGGCGGGAGCCATTTTATCAAAAAGTAAAATGATATCGCTGCATTAGGTTACAATCCATCGAACCATTACAATTTCTATAAAAACATCCATAATTCGTAACTCTTTTTGTCGAAATAACGCGGAAAAACTGTTTGGCCGACAATACCTCTATGTCCCCACGTGCCGGTCGGGAGATTGACAAAGTGTCTGCTTAGCGGTCATGTCGGCCCGGCGGGAGCCATTTTACCAAAAAGTAGAATGATATTCCAGCATTCGATTACAATTCGTCGAACCATTACGATTTCTATAAAAATATCCATAATTCGTAACTCTTGTTATCGAAATAACGCGCAAAAATTGTTTGGCCGACAATTCTCCTATGTCCCCTCGTGCCGGTCAGGAAATTGACAAAGTTTGATCTTTGCCGTCATGTCGGTCCGGCGGCAGCCATTTTATCAAAAAGTAAAATGATGTCGCTGCATTCGGTTACAATCCATCGAACCATTACGATTTCTATACAAACATTCATAATTCGTAACTCTTGTTATCGAAATAACGCGGAATAACTGTTTGGCCGACAATGCTTCTATGTCCCTACGTACCGGTCAGGAGATTGACGAAGTTTCAGCTTTGCGGTCATGTCGGTCCGGCGGGAGCCATTTTATCAAAAAGTAAAATGATATCGCTGCATTCGGTTACAATCCATCGAACCATTACGATTTCTATAAAAACATCCATCATTCGTAACTCTTTTTGTCGAAATAACGCGGAAAAACTGTTTGGCCGACAATACATCTATGTCCCCACGTGCCGGTCGGGAGATTGACAAAGTGTCTGCTTAGCGGTCATGTCGGCCCGGCGGGAGTCATTTTACCAAAAAGTAAAATGATATTCGTGCATTCGATTACAATTCGTCGAACCATTACGATTTCTATAAAAATATCCATAATTCGTAACTCTTGTTATCGAAATAACGCGGAAAAATAGTTTGGCCGACAATTCTCCTATGTCCCCTCGTGCCGGTCAGGAAATTGACAAAGTTTGATCTTTGCCGTCATGTCGGTCCGGCGGCAGCCATTTTATCAAAAAGTAAAATGATATCGCTGCATTCTGTTACAATCCATCGAACCATTACGATTTCTATAAAAACATCCATAATTCGTAACTCCTTTTGTCGAAATAACGCGGAATAACTGTTTGGCCGACAATGCTTCTATGTCCCTACGTACCGGTCAGGAGATTGACGAAGTTTCAGCTTTGCGGTCATGTCGGTCCGGCGGGAGCCATTTTATCAAAAAGTAAAATGATATCGCTGCATTCGGTTACAATCCATCGAACCATTACAATTTCTATAAAAACATCCATAATTCGTAACTCTTTTTGTCGAAATAACGCGGAAAAACTGTTTGGCCGACAATACCTCTATGTCCCCACGTGCCGGTCGGGAGATTGACAAAGTGTCTGCTTAGCGGTCATGTCGGCCCGGCGGGAGTCATTTTACCAAAAAGTAAAATGATATTCGTGCATTCGATTACAATTCGACGAACCATTACGATTTCTATAAAAATATCCATAATTCGTAACTCTTTTTATGGAAATAACGCGGAAAAATTGTTTGGCCGACAATTCTCCTATGTCCCCTCGTGCCGGTCGGAAAATTGACAAAGTTTGATCTTTACCGTCATGTCGGTCCGGCGGCAGCCATTTTATTAAAAAGTAAAATGATATCGTTGCATTCGGTTACAATTCATCGAACCATTACGATTTCTATAAAAACATCCATAATTCGTAACCCTTGTTATCGAAATAACGCGGAATAACTGTCTGGACGACAATGCTTCTATGTCCCTACGTACCGGTCAGGAGATTGACGAAGTTTCAGCTTTGCGGTCATCGTCGGTCCGGCGGGAGCCATTTTATCAAAAAGTAAAATGATTTCGTTGCATTCGGTTACAATTCATCGAACCATTACGATTTCTATAAAAACATCCATAATTCGTAACCCTTGTTATCGAAATAACGCGGAATAACTGTTTGGACGACAATGCTTCTATGACCCTACGTACCGGTCAGGAGATTGACGAAGTTTCAGCTTTGCGGTCATCGTCGGTCCGGCGGGAGCCATTTTATCAAAAAGTAAAATGATTTCGTTGCATTCGGTTACAATTCATCGAACCATTACGATTTCTATAAAACCATCCATAATTCGTAACTCTTTTTGTCGAAATAACGCGGAAAAATTGTTTGGCCGACAATTCTACTATGTCCCCTCGTGCCGATCGGGAAATTGACAAAGTTTGATCTTTGCCGTCATGTCAGTCCGGCGGCAGCCATTTTATCAAAAAGTAAAATATCGTTACATTCGGTTACAATTCATCCAACCATTACGATTTCTATAAAAACATCCATAATTCGTAACTCTTGTTATCGAAATAACGCGGAATAACTGTTTGGCCGACAATACCTCTATGTCCCCACGTGCCGGTCGGGAGATTGACAAAGTGTCTGCTTTGCGGTCATGTCGGCCCGGCGGGAGTCATTTTACCAAAAAGAAAAATGATATTCCAGCATTCGATTACCATTCGTCGAACCATTACGATTTCTATAAGAATATCCATAATTCGTAACTCTTGTTATCGAAATAACGCGGAAAAATTGTTTGGCCGACAATACCTCTATGTCCCCACGTGCCGGTCGGGAGATTGACAAGGTGTCTGCTTTGCGGTCATGTCGGCCCGGCGGGAGCCATTTTACCAAAAAGTACAATGATATTCCAGCATTCGATTACAATTCGTCGAACCACTACGATTTCTATAAAAACATCCATAATTCGTAACCCTTGTTATCGAAATAACGCGGAATAACTGTTTGGACGACAATGCTTCTATGTCCCTACGTACCGGTCAGGAGATTGACGAAGTTTCAGCTTTGCGGTCATCGTCGGTCCGGCGGGAGGCATTTTATCAAAAAGTAAAATGATTTCGTTGCATTCGGTTACAATTCATCGAACCATTACGATTTCTATAAAAACATCCATAATTCGTAACCCTTGTTATCGAAATAACGCGGAATAACTGTTTGGACGACAATGCTTCTATGTCCCTACGTACCGGTCAGGAGATTGACGAAGTTTCAGCTTTGCGGTCATCGTCGGTCCGGCGGGAGCCATTTTATCAAAAAGTAAAATGATTTCGCTGCATTCGGTTACAATCCATCGAACCATTACGATTTCTATAAAAACATCCATAATTCGTAACTCCTTTTGTCGAAATAACGCGGAATAACTGTTTGGCCGACAATGCTTCTATGTCCCTACGTACCGGTCAGGAGATTGACGAAGTTTCAGCTTTGCGGTCATGTCGGTCCGGCGGGAGCCATTTTATCAAAAAGTAAAATGATATCGCTGCATTAGGTTACAATTCATCGAACCATTACAATTTCTATAAAAACATCCATAATTCGTAACTCTTTTTGTCGAAATAACGCGGAAAAACTGTTTGGCCGACAATACCTCTATGTCCCCACGTGCCGGTCGGGAGATTGACAAAGTGTCTGCTTAGCGGTCATGTCGGCCCGGCGGGAGCCATTTTACCAAAAAGTAGAATGATATGCCAGCATTCGATTACAATTCGTCGAACCATTACGATTTCTATAAAAATATCCATAATTCGTAACTCTTGTTATCGAAATAACGCGGAAAAATTGTTTGGCCGACAATTCTCCTATGTCCCCTCGTGCCGGTCAGGAAATTGACAAAGTTTGATCTTTGCCGTCATGTCGGTCCGGCGGCAGCCATTTTATCAAAAAGTAAAATATCGTTACATTCGGTTACAATTCATCCAACCATTACGATTTCTATAAAAACATCCATAATTCGTAACTCTTGTTATCGAAATAACGCGGAATAACTGTTTGGCCGACAATACCTCTATGTCCCCACGTGCCGGTCGGGAGATTGACAAAGTGTCTGCTTTGCGGTCATGTCGGCCCGGCGGGAGTCATTTTACCAAAAAGAAAAATGATATTCCAGCATTCGATTACCATTCGTCGAACCATTACGATTTCTATAAGAATATCCATAATTCGTAACTCTTGTTATCGAAATAACGCGGAAAAATTGTTTGGCCGACAATACCTCTATGTCCCCACGTGCCGGTCGGGAGATTGACAAGGTGTCTGCTTTGCGGTCATGTCGGCCCGGCGGGAGCCATTTTACCAAAAAGTACAATGATATTCCAGCATTCGATTACAATTCGTCGAACCATTACGATTTCTATAAAAACATCCATAATTCGTAACCCTTGTCATCGAAATAACGCGGAATAACTGTTTGGACGACAATGCTTCTATGTCCCTACGTACCGGTCAGGAGATTGACGAAGTTTCAGCTTTGCGGTCATGTCGGTCCGGCGGGAGCCATTTTATCAAAAAGTAAAATGATATCGCTGCATTAGGTTACAATTCATCGAACCATTACAATTTCTATAAAAACATCCATAATTCGTAACTCTTTTTGTCGAAATAACGCGGAAAAACTGTTTGGCCGACAATACCTCTATGTCCCCACGTGCCGGTCGGGAGATTGACAAAGTGTCTGCTTAGCGGTCATGTCGGCCCGGCGGGAGCCATTTTACCAAAAAGTAGAATGATATGCCAGCATTCGATTACAATTCGTCGAACCATTACGATTTCTATAAAAATATCCATAATTCGTAACTCTTGTTATCGAAATAACGCGGAAAAATTGTTTGGCCGACAATTCTCCTATGTCCCCTCGTGCCGGTCAGGAAATTGACAAAGTTTGATCTTTGCCGTCATGTCGGTCCGGCGGCAGCCATTTTATCAAAAAGTAAAATATCGTTACATTCGGTTACAATTCATCCAACCATTACGATTTCTATAAAAACATCCATAATTCGTAACTCTTGTTATCGAAATAACGCGGAATAACTGTTTGGCCGACAATACCTCTATGTCCCCACGTGCCGGTCGGGAGATTGACAAAGTGTCTGCTTTGCGGTCATGTCGGCCCGGCGGGAGTCATTTTACCAAAAAGAAAAATGATATTCCAGCATTCGATTACCATTCGTCGAACCATTACGATTTCTATAAGAATATCCATAATTCGTAACTCTTGTTATCGAAATAACGCGGAAAAATTGTTTGGCCGACAATACCTCTATGTCCCCACGTGCCGGTCGGGAGATTGACAAGGTGTCTGCTTTGCGGTCATGTCGGCCCGGCGGGAGCCATTTTACCAAAAAGTACAATGATATTCCAGCATTCGATTACAATTCGTCGAACCATTACGATTTCTATAAAAACATCCATAATTCGTAACCCTTGTTATCGAAATAACGCGGAATAACTGTTTGGACGACAATGCTTCTATGTCCCTACGTACCGGTCAGGAGATTGACGAAGTTTCAGCTTTGCGGTCATCGTCGGTCCGGCGGGAGCCATTTTATCAAAAAGTAAAATGATTTCGTTGCATTCGGTTACAATTCATCGAACCATTACGATTTCTATAAAAACATCCATAATTCGTAACCCTTGTTATCGAAATAACGCGGAATAACTGTTTGGACGACAATGCTTCTATGTCCCTACGTACCGGTCAGGAGATTGACGAAGTTTCAGCTTTGCGGTCATCGTCGGTCCGGCGGGAGCCATTTTATCAAAAAGTAAAATGATTTCGCTGCATTCGGTTACAATCCATCGAACCATTACGATTTCTATAAAAACATCCATAATTCGTAACTCCTTTTGTCGAAATAACGCGGAATAACTGTTTGGCCGACAATGCTTCTATGTCCCTACGTACCGGTCAGGAGATTGACGAAGTTTCAGCTTTGCGGTCATGTCGGTCCGGCGGGAGCTATTTTATCAAAAAGTAAAATGATATCGCTGCATTCGGTTACAATCCATCGAACCATTACGATTTCTATAAAAACATCCATCATTCGTAACTCTTTTTGTCGAAATAACGCGGAAAAACTGTTTGGCCGACAATACATCTATGTCCCCACGTGCCGGTCGGGAGATTGACAAAGTGTCTGCTTAGCGGTCATGTCGGCCCGGCGGGAGTCATTTTACCAAAAAGTAAAATGATATTCGTGCATTCGATTACAATTCGTCGAACCATTACGATTTCTATAAAAATATCCATAATTCGTAACTCTTGTTATCGAAATAACGCGGAAAAATTGTTTGGCCGACAATTCTCCTATGTCCCCTCGTACCGGTCAGGAGATTGACGAAGTTTCAGCTTTGCGGTCATGTCGGTCCGGTGGCAGCCATTTTATCAAAAAGTAAAATGATATCGTTGCATTCGGTTCCAATCCATCGAACCATTACGATTTCTATAAAAACATCCATAATTCGTAACTCCTTTTGTCGAAATAACGCGGAATAACTGTTTGGCCGACAATGCTTCTATGTCCCTACGTACCGGTCAGGAGATTGACGAAGTTTCAGCTTTGCGGTCATGTCGGTCCGGCGGGAGCCATTTTATCAAAAAGTAAAATGATATCGCTGCATTAGGTTACAATTCATCGAACCATTACAATTTCTATAAAAACATCCATAATTCGTAACTCTTTTTGTCGAAATAACGCGGAAAAACTGTTTGGCCGACAATACCTCTATGTCCCCACGTGCCGGTCGGGAGATTGACAAAGTGTCTGCTTAGCGGTCATGTCGGCCCGGCGGGAGCCATTTTACCAAAAAGTAGAATGATATGCCAGCATTCGATTACAATTCGTCGAACCATTACGATTTCTATAAAAATATCCATAATTCGTAACTCTTGTTATCGAAATAACGCGGAAAAATTGTTTGGCCGACAATTCTCCTATGTCCCCTCGTGCCGGTCAGGAAATTGACAAAGTTTGATCTTTGCCGTCATGTCGGTCCGGCGGCAGCCATTTTATCAAAAAGTAAAATATCGTTACATTCGGTTACAATTCATCCAACCATTACGATTTCTATAAAAACATCCATAATTCGTAACTCTTGTTATCGAAATAACGCGGAATAACTGTTTGGCCGACAATACCTCTATGTCCCCACGTGCCGGTCGGGAGATTGACAAAGTGTCTGCTTTGCGGTCATGTCGGCCCGGCGGGAGTCATTTTACCAAAAAGAAAAATGATATTCCAGCATTCGATTACCATTCGTCGAACCATTACGATTTCTATAAGAATATCCATAATTCGTAACTCTTGTTATCGAAATAACGCGGAAAAATTGTTTGGCCGACAATACCTCTATGTCCCCACGTGCCGGTCGGGAGATTGACAAGGTGTCTGCTTTGCGGTCATGTCGGCCCGGCGGGAGCCATTTTACCAAAAAGTACAATGATATTCCAGCATTCGATTACAATTCGTCGAACCATTACGATTTCTATAAAAACATCCATAATTCGTAACCCTTGTCATCGAAATAACGCGGAATAACTGTTTGGACGACAATGCTTCTATGTCCCTACGTACCGGTCAGGAGATTGACGAAGTTTCAGCTTTGCGGTCATGTCGGTCCGGCGGGAGCCATTTTATCAAAAAGTAAAATGATATCGCTGCATTAGGTTACAATTCATCGAACCATTACAATTTCTATAAAAACATCCATAATTCGTAACTCTTTTTGTCGAAATAACGCGGAAAAACTGTTTGGCCGACAATACCTCTATGTCCCCACGTGCCGGTCGGGAGATTGACAAAGTGTCTGCTTAGCGGTCATGTCGGCCCGGCGGGAGCCATTTTACCAAAAAGTAGAATGATATGCCAGCATTCGATTACAATTCGTCGAACCATTACGATTTCTATAAAAATATCCATAATTCGTAACTCTTGTTATCGAAATAACGCGGAAAAATTGTTTGGCCGACAATTCTCCTATGTCCCCTCGTGCCGGTCAGGAAATTGACAAAGTTTGATCTTTGCCGTCATGTCGGTCCGGCGGCAGCCATTTTATCAAAAAGTAAAATATCGTTACATTCGGTTACAATTCATCCAACCATTACGATTTCTATAAAAACATCCATAATTCGTAACTCTTGTTATCGAAATAACGCGGAATAACTGTTTGGCCGACAATACCTCTATGTCCCCACGTGCCGGTCGGGAGATTGACAAAGTGTCTGCTTTGCGGTCATGTCGGCCCGGCGGGAGTCATTTTACCAAAAAGAAAAATGATATTCCAGCATTCGATTACCATTCGTCGAACCATTACGATTTCTATAAGAATATCCATAATTCGTAACTCTTGTTATCGAAATAACGCGGAAAAATTGTTTGGCCGACAATACCTCTATGTCCCCACGTGCCGGTCGGGAGATTGACAAGGTGTCTGCTTTGCGGTCATGTCGGCCCGGCGGGAGCCATTTTACCAAAAAGTACAATGATATTCCAGCATTCGATTACAATTCGTCGAACCATTACGATTTCTATAAAAACATCCATAATTCGTAACCCTTGTTATCGAAATAACGCGGAATAACTGTTTGGACGACAATGCTTCTATGTCCCTACGTACCGGTCAGGAGATTGACGAAGTTTCAGCTTTGCGGTCATCGTCGGTCCGGCGGGAGCCATTTTATCAAAAAGTAAAATGATTTCGTTGCATTCGGTTACAATTCATCGAACCATTACGATTTCTATAAAAACATCCATAATTCGTAACCCTTGTTATCGAAATAACGCGGAATAACTGTTTGGACGACAATGCTTCTATGTCCCTACGTACCGGTCAGGAGATTGACGAAGTTTCAGCTTTGCGGTCATCGTCGGTCCGGCGGGAGCCATTTTATCAAAAAGTAAAATGATTTCGCTGCATTCGGTTACAATCCATCGAACCATTACGATTTCTATAAAAACATCCATAATTCGTAACTCCTTTTGTCGAAATAACGCGGAATAACTGTTTGGCCGACAATGCTTCTATGTCCCTACGTACCGGTCAGGAGATTGACGAAGTTTCAGCTTTGCGGTCATGTCGGTCCGGCGGGAGCTATTTTATCAAAAAGTAAAATGATATCGCTGCATTCGGTTACAATCCATCGAACCATTACGATTTCTATAAAAACATCCATCATTCGTAACTCTTTTTGTCGAAATAACGCGGAAAAACTGTTTGGCCGACAATACATCTATGTCCCCACGTGCCGGTCGGGAGATTGACAAAGTGTCTGCTTAGCGGTCATGTCGGCCCGGCGGGAGTCATTTTACCAAAAAGTAAAATGATATTCGTGCATTCGATTACAATTCGTCGAACCATTACGATTTCTATAAAAATATCCATAATTCGTAACTCTTGTTATCGAAATAACGCGGAAAAATTGTTTGGCCGACAATTCTCCTATGTCCCCTCGTACCGGTCAGGAGATTGACGAAGTTTCAGCTTTGCGGTCATGTCGGTCCGGTGGCAGCCATTTTATCAAAAAGTAAAATGATATCGTTGCATTCGGTTCCAATTCATCGAACCATTACGATTTCTATAAAAACATCCATAATTCGTAACTCTTGTTGTCGAAATAACGCGGAAAAATTGTTTGGCCGACAATTCTCCTATGTCCCCTCGTGCCGGTCAGGAAATTGACAAAGTTTGATCTTTGCCGTCATGTCGGTCCGGCGGCAGCCATTTTATCAAAAAGTAAAATGATATCGCTGCATTCGGTTACAATCCATCGAACCATTACAATTTCTATAAAAACATCCATAATTCGTAACTCTTTTTGTCGAAATAACGCGGAAAAACTGTTTGGCCGACAATACCTCTATGTCCCCACGTGCCGGTCGGGAGATTGACAAAGTGTCTGCTTAGCGGTCATGTCGGCCCGGGGGGAGTCATTTTACCAAAAAGTAAAATGATATTCGTGCATTCGATTACAATTCGACGAACCATTACGATTTCTATAAAAATATCCATAATTCGTAACTCTTTTTATGGAAATAACGCGGAAAAATTGTTTGGCCGACAATTCTCCTATGTCCCCTCGTGCCGGTCGGGAAATTGACAAAGTTTGATCTTTACCGTCATGTCGGTCCGGCGGCAGCCATTTTATCAAAAAGTAAAATGATATCGTTGCATTCGGTTACAATTCATCGAGCCATTACGATTTCTATAAAAACATCCATAATTCGTAACCCTTGTTATCGAAATAACGCGGAATAACTGTCTGGACGACAATGCTTCTATGTCCCTACGTACCGGTCAGGAGATTGACGAAGTTTCAGCTTTGCGGTCATCGTCGGTCCGGCGGGAGCCATTTTATCAAAAAGTAAAATGATTTCGTTGCATTCGGTTACAATTCATCGAACCATTACGATTTCTATAAAAACATCCATAATTCGTAACCCTTGTTATCGAAATAACGCGGAATAACTGTTTGGACGACAATGCTTCTATGACCCTACGTACCGGTCAGGAGATTGACGAAGTTTCAGCTTTGCGGTCATCGTCGGTCCGGCGGGAGCCATTTTATCAAAAAGTAAAATGATTTCGTTGCATTCGGTTACAATTCATCGAACCATTACGATTTCTATAAAACCATCCATAATTCGTAACTCTTTTTGTCGAAATAACGCGGAAAAATTGTTTGGCCGACAATTCTACTATGTCCCCTCGTGCCGATCGGGAAATTGACAAAGTTTGATCTTTGCCGTCATGTCGGTCCGGCGGCAGCCATTTTATCAAAAAGTAAAATATCGTTACATTCGGTTACAATTCATCCAACCATTACGATTTCTATAAAAACATCCATAATTCGTAACTCTTGTTATCGAAATAACGCGGAATAACTGTTTGGCCGACAATACCTCTATGTCCCCACGTGCCGGTCGGGAGATTGACAAAGTGTCTGCTTTGCGGTCATGTCGGCCCGGCGGGAGTCATTTTACCAAAAAGAAAAATGATATTCCAGCATTCGATTACCATTCGTCGAACCATTACGATTTCTATAAAAATATCCATAATTCGTAACTCTTGTTATCGAAATAACGCAGAAAAATTGTTTGGCCGACAATACCTCTATGTCCCCACGTGCCGGTCGGGAGATTGACAAAGTGTCTGCTTAGCGGTCATGTCGGCCCGGCGGGAGTCATTTTATCAATAAGTAAAATGATATTCCAGCATTCGATTACCATTCGTCGAACCATTACGATTTCTATAAAAATATCCATAATTCGTAACTCTTGTTATCGAAATAACGCGGAAAAATTGTTTGGCCGACAATACCTCTATGTCCCCACGTGCCGGTCGGGAGATTGACAAAGTGTCTGCTTAGCGGTCATGTCGGCCCGGCGGGAGTCATTTTACCAAAAAGTAAAATGATATTCGTGCATTCGATTACAATTCGTCGAACCATTACGATTTCTATAAAAATATCCATAATTCGTAACTCTTGTTATGGAAATAACGCGGAAGAATTGTTTGGCCGACAATTCTCCTATGTCCCCTCGTGCCGGTCGGGAAATTGACAAAGTTTGATCTTTGCCGTCATGTCGGTCCGGCGGCAGCCATTTCATCAAAAAGTAAAATGATATCGTTGCATTCGGTTACAATTCATCGAACCATTCTATTTCTATAAAAACATCCATAATTCGTAACCCTTGTTATCGAAATAACGCGGAATAACTGTTTGGACGACAATGCTTCTATGTCCCTACGTACCGGTCAGGAGATTGACGAAGTTTCAGCTTTGCGGTCATCGTCGGTCCGGCGGGAGCCATTTTATCAAAAAGTAAAATGATTTCGTTGCATTCGGTTACAATTCATCGAACCATTACGATTTCTATAAAACCATCCATAATTCGTAACTCTTTTTGTCGAAATAACGCGGAAAAATTGTTTGGCCGACAATTCTACTATGTCCCCTCGTGCCTATCGGGAAATTGACAAAGTTTGATCTTTGCAGTCATGTCGGTCCTGCGGCAGCCATTTTATCAGAAAGTAAAATATCGTTGCAATCGGTTACAATTCATCGAACCATTACGATTTCTATAAAAACATCCATAATTCGTAACTCTTGTTATCGAAATAACGCGGAATAACTGTTTGGCCGACAATGCTTCTATGTCCCTACGTACCGGTCAGGAGATTGACGAAGTTTCAGCTTTGCGGTCATCGTCGGTCCGGCGGGAGCCATTTTATCAATAAGTAAAATGATTTCGTTGCATTCGGTTACAATTCATCGAACCATTACGATTTCTATAAAAACATCCATAATTCGTAACCCTTGTTATCGAAATAACGCGGAATAACTGTTTGGACGACAATGCTTCTATGACCCTACGTACCGGTCGGGAGATTGACAAAGTGTCTGCTTAGCGGTCATGTCGGCCCGGCGGGAGCCATTTTACCAAAAAGTAGAATGATATGCCAGCATTCGATTACAATTCGTCGAACCATTACGATTTCTATAAAAATATCCATAATTCGTAACTCTTGTTATCGAAATAACGCGGAAAAATTGTTTGGCCGACAATTCTCCTATGTCCCCTCGTGCCGGTCAGGAAATTGACAAAGTTTGATCTTTGCCGTCATGTCGGTCCGGCGGCAGCCATTTTATCAAAAAGTAAAATATCGTTACATTCGGTTACAATTCATCCAACCATTACGATTTCTATAAAAACATCCATAATTCGTAACTCTTGTTATCGAAATAACGCGGAATAACTGTTTGGCCGACAATACCTCTATGTCCCCACGTGCCGGTCGGGAGATTGACAAAGTGTCTGCTTTGCGGTCATGTCGGCCCGGCGGGAGTCATTTTACCAAAAAGAAAAATGATATTCCAGCATTCGATTACCATTCGTCGAACCATTACGATTTCTATAAGAATATCCATAATTCGTAACTCTTGTTATCGAAATAACGCGGAAAAATTGTTTGGCCGACAATACCTCTATGTCCCCACGTGCCGGTCGGGAGATTGACAAGGTGTCTGCTTTGCGGTCATGTCGGCCCGGCGGGAGCCATTTTACCAAAAAGTACAATGATATTCCAGCATTCGATTACAATTCGTCGAACCATTACGATTTCTATAAAAACATCCATAATTCGTAACCCTTGTCATCGAAATAACGCGGAATAACTGTTTGGACGACAATGCTTCTATGTCCCTACGTACCGGTCAGGAGATTGACGAAGTTTCAGCTTTGCCGTCATGTCGGCCCGGCGGGAGCCATTTTATCAAAAAGTAAAATGATTTCGTTGCATTCGGTTACAATTCATCGAACCATTACGATTTCTATAAAACCATCCATAATTCGTAACTCTTTTTGTCGAAATAACGCGGAAAAATTGTTTGGCCGACAATTCTACTATGTCCCCTCGTGCCGATCGGGAAATTGACAAAGTTTGATCTTTGCCGTCATGTCGGTCCGGCGGCAGCCATTTTATCAAAAAGTAAAATATCGTTACATTCGGTTACAATTCATCCAACCATTACGATTTCTATAAAAACATCCATAATTCGTAACTCTTGTTATCGAAATAACGCGGAATAACTGTTTGGCCGACAATACCTCTATGTCCCCACGTGCCGGTCGGGAGATTGACAAAGTGTCTGCTTTGCGGTCATGTCGGCCCGGCGGGAGTCATTTTACCAAAAAGAAAAATGATATTCCAGCATTCGATTACCATTCGTCGAACCATTACGATTTCTATAAAAATATCCATAATTCGTAACTCTTGTTATCGAAATAACGCGGAAAAATTGTTTGGCCGACAATACCTCTATGTCCCCACGTGCCGGTCGGGAGATTGACAAAGTGTCTGCTTAGCGGTCATGTCGGCCCGGCGGGAGTCATTTTACCAAAAAGTAAAATGATATTCGTGCATTCGATTACAATTCGTCGAACCATTACGATTTCTATAAAAATATCCATAATTCGTAACTCTTGTTATGGAAATAACGCGGAAGAATTGTTTGGCCGACAATTCTCCTATGTCCCCTCGTGCCGGTCGGGAAATTGACAAAGTTTGATCTTTGCCGTCATGTCGGTCCGGCGGCAGCCATTTCATCAAAAAGTAAAATGATATCGTTGCATTCGGTTACAATTCATCGAACCATTCTATTTCTATAAAAACATCCATAATTCGTAACCCTTGTTATCGAAATAACGCGGAATAACTGTTTGGACGACAATGCTTCTATGTCCCTACGTACCGGTCAGGAGATTGACGAAGTTTCAGCTTTGCGGTCATCGTCGGTCCGGCGGGAGCCATTTTATCAAAAAGTAAAATGATTTCGTTGCATTCGGTTACAATTCATCGAACCATTACGATTTCTATAAAACCATCCATAATTCGTAACTCTTTTTGTCGAAATAACGCGGAAAAATTGTTTGGCCGACAATTCTACTATGTCCCCTCGTGCCTATCGGGAAATTGACAAAGTTTGATCTTTGCAGTCATGTCGGTCCTGCGGCAGCCATTTTATCAGAAAGTAAAATATCGTTGCAATCGGTTACAATTCATCGAACCATTACGATTTCTATAAAAACATCCATAATTCGTAACTCTTTTTGTCGAAATAACGCGGAAAAACTGTTTGGCCGACAATACCTCTATGTCCCCACGTGCCGGTCGGGAGATTGACAAAGTGTCTGCTTAGCGGTCATGTCGGCCCGGCGGGAGCCATTTTACCAAAAAGTACAATGATATTCCAGCATTCGATTACAATTCGTCGAACCATTACGATTTCTATAAAAATATCCATAATTCGTAACTCTTGTTATCGAAATAACGCGGAAAAATTGTTTGGCCGACAATTCTCCTATGTCCCCTCGTGCCGGTCAGGAAATTGACAAAGTTTGATCTTTGCCGTCATGTCGGTCCGGCGGCAGCCATTTTATCAAAAAGTAAAATGATGTCGCTGCATTCGGTTACAATCCATCGAACCATTACGATTTCTATACAAACATCCATAATTCGTAACTCTTGTTATCGAAATAACGCGGAATAACTGTTTGGCCGACAATGCTTCTATGTCCCTACGTACCGGTCAGGAGATTGACGAAGTTTCAGCTTTGCGGTCATGTCGGTCCGGCGGGAGCCATTTTATCAAAAAGTAAAATGATATCGCTGCATTCGGTTACAATCCATCGAACCATTACGATTTCTATAAAAACATCCATCATTCGTAACTCTTTTTGTCGAAATAACGCGGAAAAACTGTTTGGCCGACAACACATCTATGTCCCCACGTGCCGGTCGGGAGATTGACAAAGTGTCTGCTTAGCGGTCATGTCGGCCCGGCGGGAGTCATTTTACCAAAAAGTAAAATGATATTCGTGCATTCGATTACAATTCGTCGAACCATTACGATTTCTATAAAAATATCCATAATTCGTAACTCTTGATATCGAAATAACGCGGAAAAATTGTTTGGCCGACAATTCTCCTATGTCCCCTCGTACCGGTCAGGAGATTGACGAAGTTTCAGCTTTGCGGTCATGTCGGTCCGGTGGCAGCCATTTTATCAAAAAGTAAAATGATATCGTTGCATTCGGTTCCAATTCATCGAACCATTACGATTTCTATAAAAACATCCATAATTCGTAACTCTTGTTATCGAAATAACGCGGAAAAATTGTTTGGCCGACAATTCTCCTATGTCCCCTCGTGCCGGTCAGGAAATTGACAAAGTTTGATCTTTGCCGTCATGTCGGTCCGGCGGCAGCCATTTTATCAAAAAGTAAAATGATATCGCTGCATTCGGTTACAATCCATCGAACCATTACGATTTCTGTAAAAACATCCATAATTCGTAACTCCTTTTGTCGAAATAACGCGGTATAACTGTTTGGCCGACAATTCTCCTATGTCCCCTCGTGCCGGTCGGGAAATTGACAAAGTTTGATCTTTACCGTCATGTCGGTCCGGCGGCAGCCATTTTATCAAAAAGTAAAATGATATCGTTGCATTCGGTTACAATTCATCGAACCATTACGATTTCCATAAAAACATCCATAATTCGTAACCCTTGTTATCGAAATAACGCGGAATAACTGTCTGGACGACAATGCTTCTATGTCCCTACGTACCGGTCAGGAGATTGACGAAGTTTCAGCTTTGCGGTCATCGTCGGTCCGGCGGGAGCCATTTTATCAAAAAGTAAAATGATTTCGTTGCATTCGGTTACAATTCATCGAACCATTACGATTTCTATAAAAACATCCATAATTCGTAACCCTTGTTATCGAAATAACGCGGAATAACTGTTTGGACGACAATGCTTCTATGACCCTACGTACCGGTCAGGAGATTGACGAAGTTTCAGCTTTGCGGTCATCGTCGGTCCGGCGGGAGCCATTTTATCAAAAAGTAAAATGATTTCGTTGCATTCGGTTACAATTCATCGAACCATTACGATTTCTATAAAACCATCCATAATTCGTAACTCTTTTTGTCGAAATAACGCGGAAAAATTGTTTGGCCGACAATTCTACTATGTCCCCTCGTGCCGATCGGGAAATTGACAAAGTTTGATCTTTGCCGTCATGTCGGTCCGGCGGCAGCCATTTTATCAAAAAGTAAAATATCGTTAGATTCGGTTACAATTCATCCAACCAATACGATTTCTATAAAAACATCCATAATTCGTAACTCTTGTTATCGAAATAACGCGGAATAACTGTTTGGGCGACAATACCTCTATGTCCCCACGTGCCGGTCGGGAGATTGACAAAGTGTCTGCTTTGCGGTCATGTCGGCCCGGCGGGAGTCATTTTACCAAAAAGAAAAATGATATTCCAGCATTCGATTACCATTCGTCGAACCATTACGATTTCTATAAAAATATCCATAATTCGTAACTCTTGTTATCGAAATAACGCGGAAAAATTGTTTGGCCGACAATACCTCTATGTCCCCACGTGCCGGTCGGGAGATTGACAACGTGTCTGCTTAGCGGTCATGTCGGCCCGGCGGGAGTCATTTTACCAAAAAGTAAAATGATATTCGTGCATTCGATTACAATTCGTCGAACCATTACGATTTCTATAAAAATATCCATAATTCGTAACTCTTGTTATGGAAATAACGCGGAAAAATTGTTTGGCCGACAATTCTCCTATGTCCCCTCGTGCCGGTCGGGAAATTGACAAAGTTTGATCTTTGCCGTCATGTCGGTCCGGCGGCAGCCATTTTATCAAAAAGTAAAATGATATCGTTGCATTCGGTTACAATTCATCGAACCATTCTATTTCTATAAAAACATCCATAATTCGTAACCCTTGTTATCGAAATAACGCGGAATAACTGTTTGGACGACAATGCTTCTATGTCCCTACGTACCGGTCAGGAGATTGACGAAGTTTCAGCTTTGCGGTCATCGTCGGTCCGGCGGGAGCCATTTTATCAAAAAGTAAAATGATTTCGTTGCATTCGGTTACAATTCATCGAACCATTACGATTTCTATAAAACCATCCATAATTCGTAACTCTTTTTGTCGAAGTAACGCGGAAAAATTGTTTGGCCGACAATTCTACTATGTCCCCTCGTGCCTATCGGGAAATTGACAAAGTTTGATCTTTGCCGTCATGTCGGTCCTGCGGCAGCCATTTTATCAGAAAGTAAAATATCGTTGCAATCGGTTACAATTCATCGAACCATTACGATTTCTATAAAAACTTCCATAATTCGTAACTCTTGTTATCGAAATAACGCGGAATAACTGTTTGGCCGACAATGCTTCTATGTCCCTACGTACCGGTCAGGAGATTGACGAAGTTTCAGCTTTGCGGTCATGTCGGTCCGGCGGGAGCCATTTTATCAAAAAGTAGAATGATATCGCTGCATTCGGTTACAATCCATCGAACCATTACGATTTCTATAAAAACATCCATAATTCGTAACTCTTTTTGTCGAAATAACGCGGAAAAACTGTTTGGCCGACAATACATCTATGTCCCCACGTGCCGGTCGGGAGATTGACAAAGTGTCTGCTTAGCGGTCATGTCGGCCCGGCGGCAGTCATTTTACCAAAAAGTAAAATGATATTCGTGCATTCGATTACAATTCGTCGAACCATTACGATTTCTATAAAAATATCCATAATTCGTAACTCTTGTTATCGAAATAACGCGGAAAAATTGTTTGGCCGACAATTCTCCTATGTCCCCTCGTACCGGTCAAGAGATTGACGAAGTTTCAGCTTTGCGGTCATGTCGGTCCGGTGGCAGCCATTTTATCAAAAAGTAAAATGATATCGTTGCATTCGGTTCCAATTCATCGAACCATTACGATTTCTATAAAAACATCCATAATTCGTAACTCTTGCTATCGAAATAACGCGGAAAAATTGTTTGGCCGACAATTCTCCTATGTCCCCTCGTGCCGGTCAGGAAATTGACAAAGTTTGATCTTTGCCGTCATGTCGGTCCGGCGGCAGCCATTTTATCAAAAAGTAAAATGATATCGCTGCATTCGGTTACAATCCATCGAACCATTACGATTTCTATAAAAACATCCATAATTCGTAACTCCTTTTGTCGAAATAACGCGCAATAACTGTTTGGCCGACAATGCTTCTATGTCCCTACGTACCGGTCAGGAGATTGACGAAGTTTCAGCTTTGCGGTCATGTCGGCCCGGCGGGAGTCATTTTACCAAAAAGTAAAATGATATTCGTGCATTCGATTACAATTCGTCGAACCATTACGATTTCTATAAAAATATCCATAATTCGTAACTCTTGTTATGGAAATAACGCGGAAAAATTGGTTGGCCGACAATTCTCCTATGTCCCCTCGTGCCGGTCGGGAAATTGACAAAGTTTGATCTTTGCCGTCATGTCGGTCCGGCGGCAGCCATTTTATCAAAAAGTAAAATGATATCGTTGCATTCGGTTACAATTCATCGAACCATTACGATTTCTATAAAAACATCCATAATTCGTAACCCTTGTTATCGAAATAACGCGGAATAACTGTTTGGACAACAATGCTTCTATGTCCCTACGTACCGGTCAGGAGATTGACGAAGTTTCAGCTTTGCGGTCATCGTCGGTCCGGCGGGAGCCATTTTATCAAAAAGTAAAATGATTTCGTTGCATTCGGTTACAATTCATCGAACCATTACGATTTCTATAAAACCATCCATAATTCGTAACTCCTTTTGTCGAAATAACGCGGAATAACTGTTTGGCCGACAATGCTTCTATGTCCCTACGTACCGGTCAGGAGATTGACGAAGTTTCAGCTTTGCGGTCATGTCGGTCCGGCGGGAGCCATTTTATCAAAAAGTAAAATGATATCGCTGCTTTCGGTTACAATCCATCGAACCATTACAATTTCTATAAAAACATCCATAATTCGTAACTCTTTTTGTCGAAATAACGCGGAAAAACTGTTTGGCCGACAATACCTTTATGTCCCACCGTGCCGGTCGGGAGATTGACAAAGTGTCTGCTTAGCGGTCATGTCGGCCCGGCGGGAGTCATTTTACCAAAAAGTAAAATGATATTCGTGCATTCGATTACAATTCGTCGAACCATTACGATTTCTATAAAAATATCCATAATTCGTAACTCTTGTTATGGAAATAACGCGGAAAAATTGTTTGGCCGACAACTCTCCTATGTCCCCTCGTGCCGGTCGGGATATTGACAAAGTTTGATCTTTGCCGTCATGTCGGTCCGGCGGCAGCCATTTTATCAAAAAGTAAAATGATATCGTTGCATTCGGTTACAATTCATCGAACCATTACGATTTCTATAAAAACATCCATAATTCGTAACCCTTGTTATCGAAATAACGCGGAATAACTGTTTGGACAACAATGCTTCTATGTCCCTACGTACCGGTCAGGAGATTGACGAAGTTTCAGCTTTGCGGTTATCGTCGGTCCGGCGGGAGCCATTTTATCAAGAAGTAAAATGATATTCGTGCATTCGATTACAATTCGTCGAACCATTACGATTTCTATAAAAATATCCATAATTCGTAACTCTTGTTATCGAAATAACGCGGAAAAATTGTTTGGCCGACAATTCTCCTATGTCCCCTCGTGCCGGTCAGGAAATTGACAAAGTTTGATCTTTGCCGTCATGTCGGTCCGGCGGCAGCCATTTTATCAAAAAGTAAAATATCGTTACATTCGGTTACAATTCATCCAACCATTACGATTTCTATAAAAACATCCATAATTCGTAACTCTTGTTATCGCAATAACGCGGAAAAATTGTTTGGCCGACAATTCTACTATGTCCCCTCGTGCCGATCGGGAAATTGACAAAGTTTGATCTTTGCCGTCATGTCGGTCCGGTGGCAGCCATTTTATCAAAAAGTAAAATGATATCGTTGCATTCGGTTCCAATTCATCGAACCATTACGATTTCTATAAAAACATCCATAATTCGTAACTCTTGTTATCGAAATAACGCGGAATAACTGTTTGGACGACAATGCTTCTATGTCCCTACGTACCGGTCAGGAGATTGACGAAGTTTCAGCTTTGCGGTCATGTCGGTCCGGTGGCAGCCATTTTATCAAAAAGTAAAATATCGTTGCATTCGGTTACAATTCATCGAACCATTACGATTTCTATAAAACCATCCATAATTCGTAACTCTTTTTGTCGACATAACGCGGAAAAACTGTTTGGCCGACAATACCTCTATGTCCCCTCGTGCCGATCCGGAGATTGACAAAGTGTCTGCTTTGCGGTCATGTCGGCCCGGCGGGAGCCATTTTACCAAAAAGTAAAATGACATTCCAGCATTCGATTACAATTCGTCGAACCATTACGATTTCTATAAAAACATCCATAATTCGTAACTCTTGTTATCGAAATAACGCGGAAAAATTGTTTGGCCGACAATTCTCCTATGTCCCCTCGTGCCGGTCAGGAAATTGACAAAGTTTGATCTTTGCCGTCATGTCGGTCCGGCGGCAGCCATTTTATCAAAAAGTAAAATGATATCGCTGCATTCGGTTACAATCCATCGAACCATTACGATTTCTATAAAAACATCCATAATTCGTAACTCCTTTTGTCGAAATAACGCGGAATAACTGTTTGGCCGACAATGCTTCTATGTCCCTACGTACCGGTCAGGAGATTGACGAAGTTTCAGCTTTGCGGTCATGTCGGCCCGGCGGGAGTCATTTTACCAAAAAGTAAAATGATATTCGTGCATTCGATTACAATTCGTCGAACCATTACGATTTCTATAAAAATATCCATAATTCGTAACTCTTGTTATGGAAATAACGCGGAAAAATTGTTTGGCCGACAATTCTCCTATGTCCCCTCGTGCCGGTCGGGAAATTGACACAGTTTGATCTTTGCCGTCATGTCGGTCCGGCGGCAGCCATTTTATCAAAAAGTAAAATGATATCGTTGCATTCGGTTACAATTCATCGAACCATTACGATTTCTATAAAAACATCCATAATTCGTAACCCTTGTTATCGAAATAACGCGGAATAACTGTTTGGACAACAATGCTTCTATGTCCCTACGTACCGGTCAGGAGATTGACGAAGTATCAGCTTTGCGATCATCGTCGGTCCGGCGGGAGCCAGTTTATCAAAAAGTAAAATGATTTCGTTGCATTCGGTTACAATTCATCGAACCATTACGATTTCTATAAAACCATCCATAATTCGTGACTCTTGTTGTCGAAATAACGCGGAAAAATTGTTTGGCCGACAATTCTACTATGTCCCCTCGTGCCGATCGGGAAATTGACAAAGTTTGATCTTTGCCGTCATGTCGGTCCGGCGGCAGCCATTTTATCAAAAAGTAAAATATCGTTACATTCGGTTACAATTCATCCAACCATTACGATTTCTATAAAAACATCCATAATTCGTAACTCTTGTTATCGCAATAACGCGGAATAACTGTTTGGCCGACAATACCTCTATGTCCCCTCGTGCCGATCGGGAGATTGACAAAGTGTCTGCTTTGCGGTCATGTCGGCCCGGCGGGAGCCATTTTACCAAAAAGTAAAATGACATTCCAGCATTCGATTACAATTCGTCGAACCATTACGATTTCTATAAAAATATCCATAATTCGTAACTCTTGTTATCGAAATTACGCGGAAAAATTGTTTGGCCGACAATTCTCCTATGTCCCCTCGTGCCGGTCAGGAAATTGACAAAGTTTTATCTTTGCCGTCATGTCGGTCCGGCGGCAGCCATTTTATCAAAAAGTAAAATGATATCGCTGCATTCGGTTACAATCCATCGAACCATTACGATTTCTATAAAAACATCCATAATTCGTAACTCCTTTTGTCGAAATAACGCGGAATAACTGTTTGGCCGACAATGCTTCTATGTCCCTACGTACCGGTCAGGAGATTGACGAAGTTTCAGCTTTGCGGTCATGTCGGTCCGGCGGGAGCCATTTTATCAAAAAGTAAAATGATATCGTTGCATTCGGTTCTAATTCATCGAACCATTACGATTTCTATAAAAACATCCATAATTCGTAACTCTTGTTATGGAAATAACGCGGAAAAATTGTTTGGCCGACAATTCTCCTATGTCCCCTCGTGCCGGTCGGGAAATTGACAAAGTTTGATCTTTGCCGTCATGTCGGTCCGGCGGCAGCCATTTTATCAAAAAGTAAAATGATATCGCTGCATTCGGTTACAATTCATCGAACCATTACGATTTCTATAAAAACATCCATAATTCGTAACCCTTGTTATCGAAATAACGCGGAATAACTGTTTGGACAACAATGCTTCTATGTCCCTACGTACCGGTCAGGAGATTGACGAAGTTTCAGCTTTGCGGTCATCGTCGGTCCGGCGGGAGCCATTTTATCAAAAAGTAAAATGATTTCGTTGCATTCGGTTACAATTCATCGAACCATTACGATTTCTATAAAACCATCCATAATTCGTAACTCTTTTTGTCGAAATAACGCGGAAAAATTGTTTGGCCGACAATTCTACTATGTCCCCTCGTGCCGATCGGGAAATTGACAAAGTTTGATCTTTGCCGTCATGTCGGTCCGGCGGGACCCATTTTATCAAAAAGTAAAATGATATCGCTGCATTCGGTTACAATCCATCGAACCATTACAATTTCTATAAAAACATCCATAATTCGTAACTCTTTTTGTCGAAATAACGCGGAAAAACTGTTTGGCCGACAATACCTCTATGTCCCCACGTGCCGGTCGGGAGATTGACGAAGTTTCAGCTTTGCGGTCATGTCGGTCCGGCGGGAGCCATTTTATCAAAAAGTAAAATGATATCGCTGCATTCGGTTACAATCCATCGAACCATTACGATTTCTATAAAAACATCCATAATTCGTAACTCCTTTTGTAGAAATAACGCGGAATAACTGTTTGGCCGACAATGCTTCTATGTCCCTACGTACCGGTCAGGAGATTGACGAAGTTTCAGCTTTGCGGTCATGTCGGTCCGGCGGGAGCCATTTTATCAAAAAGTAAAATGATATCGCTGCATTCGGTTACAATCCATCGAACCATTACAATTTCTATAAAAACATCCATAATTCGTAACTCTTTTTGTCGAAATAACGCGAAAAAACTGTTTGGCCGACAATACCTCTATGTCCCCACGTGCCGGTCGGGAGATTGACAAAGTGTCTGCTTAGCGGTCATGTCGGCCCGGCGGGAGTCATTTTACCAAAAAGTAAAATGATATTCGTGCATTCGATTACAATTCGTCGAACCATTACGATTTCTATAAAAATATCCATAATTCGTAACTCTTGTTATGGAAATAACGCGGAAAAATTGTTTGGCCGACAATTCTCCTATGTCCCCTCGTGCCGGTCGGGAAATTGACAATGTTTGATCTTTGCCGTCATGTCGGTCCGGCGGCAGCCATTTAATCAAAAAGTAAAATGATATCGCTGCATTCGGTTACAATCCATCGAACCATTACAATTTCTATAAAAACATCCATAATTCGTAACTCTTTTTGTCGAAATAACGCGGAATAACTGTTTGGCCGACAATGCTTCTATGTCCCTACGTACCGGTCAGGAAATTGACGAAGTTTCAGCTTTGCGGTCATGTCGGTCCGGTGGCAGCCATTTTATCAAAAAGTAAAATATCGTTGCATTCGGTTCCAATTCATCGAACCATTACGATTTCTATAAAAACATCCATAATTCGTAACTCTTGTTATGGAAATAACGCGGAAAAATTGTTTGGCCGACAATTCTCCTATGTCCCCTCGTGCCGGTCGGGAAATTGACAATGTTTGATCTTTGCCGTCATGTCGGTCCGGCGGCAGCCATTTAATCAAAAAGTAAAATGATATCGCTGCATTCGGTTACAATCCATCGAACCATTACAATTTCTATAAAAACATCCATAATTCGTAACTCTTGTTATCGAAATAACGCGGAATAACTGTTTGGACGACAATGCTTCTATGTCCCTACGTACCGGTCAGGAGATTGACGAAGTTTCAGCTTTGCGGTCATGTCGTTCCGGTGGCAGCCATTTTATCAAAAAGTAAAATATCGTTGCGTTCGGTTACAATTCATCGAACCATTACGATTTCTATAAAACCATCCATAATTCGTAACTCTTTTCGTCGAAATAACGCGGAAAAACTGTTTGGCCGACAATACCTCTATGTCCCCTCGTGCCGATCGGGAGATTGACAAAGTGTCTGCTTTGCGGTCATGTCGGCCCGGCGGGAGCCATTTTACCAAAAAGTAAAATGATATTCCAGCATTCGATTACAATTCGTCGAACCATTACGATTTCTATAAAACCATCCATAATTCGTAACTCTTGTTATCGCAATAACGCGGAAAAATTGTTTGGCCGACAATTCTACTATGTCACCTCGTGCCGATCGGGTAATTGACAAAGTTTGATCTTTGCCGTCATGTCGGTCCGGCGGCAGCCATTTTATCAAAAAGTAAAATGATATCGTTGCATTCGGTTACAATTCATCGAACCATTACGATTTCTATAAAAACATCCATAATTCGTAACCCTTGTTATCGAAATAACGCGGAATAACTGTTTGGACAACAATGCTTCTATGTCCCTACGTACCGGTCAGGAGATTGACGATGTTTCAGCTTTGCGGTTATCGTCGGTCCGGCGGGAGCCATTTTATCAAAAAGTAAAATTATTTCGTTGCATTCGGTTACAATTCATCGAACCATTACGATTTCTATAAAACCATCCATAATTCGTAACTCTTTTTGTCGAAATAACGCGGAAAAATTGTTTGGCCGACAATTCTACTATGTCCCCTCGTGCCGATCGGGAAATTGACAAAGTTTGATCTTTGCCGTCATGTCGGTCCGGCGGCAGCCATTTTATCAAAAAGTAAAATATCGTTACATTCGGTTACAATTCATCCAACCATTACGATTTCTATAAAAACATCCATAATTCGTAACTCTTGTTATCGCAATAACGCGGAAAAATTGTTTGGCCGACAATTCTACTATGTCCCCTCGTGCCGATCGGGAAATTGACAAAGTTTGATCTTTGCCGTCATGTCGGTCCGGCGGCAGCCATTTTATCAAAAAGTAAAATGATATCGTTGCATTCGGTTCCAATTCATCGAACCATTACGATTTCTATAAAAACATCCATAATTCGTAACTCTTGCTATCGAAATAACGCGGAATAACTGTTTGGACGACAATGCTTCTATGTCCCTACGTACCGGTCAGGAGATTGACGAAGTTTCAGCTTTGCGGTCATGTCGTTCCGGTGGCAGCCATTTTATCAAAAAGTAAAATATCGTTGCATTCGGTTACAATTCATCGAACCATTACGATTTCTATAAAACCATCCATAATTCGTAACTCTTTTCGTCGAAATAACGCGGAAAAACTGTTTGGCCGACAATACCTCTATGTCCCCTCGTGCCGATCGGGAGATTGACAAAGTGTCTGCTTTGCGGTCATGTCGGCCCGGCGGGAGCCATTTTACCAAAAAGTAAAATGATATTCCAGCATTCGATTACAATTCGTCGAACCATTACGATTTCTATAAAAATATCCATAATTCGTAACTCTTGTTATCGAAATAACGCGGAAAAATTGTTTGGCCGACAATTCTCCTATGTCCCCTCGTGCCGGTCAGGAAATTGACAAAGTTTGATCTTTGCCGTCATGTCGGTCCGGCGGCAGCCATTTTATCAAAAAGTAAAATGATATCGCTGCATTCGGTTACAATCCATCGAACCATTACGATTTCTATAAAAACATCCATAATTCGTAACTCCTTTTGTCGAAATAACGCGGAATAACTGTTTGGCCGACAATGCTTCTATGTCCCCACGTGCCGGTCGGGAGATTGACAAAGTGTCTGCTTAGCGGTCATGTCGGCCCGGCGGGAGTCATTTTACCAAAAAGTAAAAAGATATTCGTGCATTCGATTACAATTCGTCGAACCATTACGATTTCTATAAAAATATCCATAATTCGTAACTCTTGTTATCGAAATAACGCGGAAAAATTGTTTGGCCGACAATTCTCCTATGTCCCCTCGTACCGGTCAGGAGATTGACGAAGTTTCAGCTTTGCGGTCATGTCGGTCCGGTGGCAGCCATTTTATCAAAAAGTAAAATGATATCGTTGCATTCGGTTCCAATTCATCGAACCATTACGATTTCTATAAAAACATCCATAATTCGTAACTCTTGTTATCGAAATAACGCGGAAAAATTGTTTGGCCGACAATTCTCCTATGTCCCCTCGTGCCGGTCAGGAAATTGACAAAGTTTGATCTTTGCGGTCATGTCGGTCCGGCGGCAGCCATTTTATCAAAAAGTAAAATGATATCGCTGCATTCGGTTACAATCCATCGAACCATTACGATTTCTATAAAAACATCCATAATTCGTAACTCCTTTTGTCGAAATAACGCGGAATAACTGTTTGGCCGACAATGCTTCTATGTCCCTACGTACCGGTCAGGAGATTGACGAAGTTTCAGCTTTGCGGTCATGTCGGTCCGGCGGGAGTCATTTTACCAAAAAGTAAAATGATATTCGTGCATTCGATTACAATTCGTCGAACCATTACGATTTCTATAAAAATATCCATAATTCGTAACTCTTGTTATGGAAATAACGCGGAAAAATTGTTTGGCCGACAATTCTCCTATGTCCCCTCGTGCCGGTCGGGAAATTGATAAAGTTTGATCTTTGCCGTCATGTCGGTCCGGCGGCAGCCATTTTATCAAAAAGTAAAATGATATCGTTGCATTCGGTTACAATTCATCGAACCATTACGATTTCTATAAAAACATCCATAATTCGTAACCCTTGTTATCGAAATAACGCGGAATAACTGTTTGGACAACAATGCTTCTATGTCCCTACGTACCGGTCAGGAGATTGACGAAGTTTCAGCTTTGCGATCATCGTCGGTCCGGCGGGAGCCAGTTGATCAAAAAGTAAAATGATTTCGTTGCATTCGGTTACAATTCATCGAACCATTACGATTTCTATAAAACCATCCATAATTCGTGACACTTTTTGTCGAAATAACGCGGAAAAATTGTTTGGCCGACAATTCTACTATGTCCCCTCGTGCCTATCGGGAAATTGACAAAGTTTGATCTTTGCCGTCATGTCGGTCCGGCGGCAGCCATTTTATCAAAAAGTAAAATATCGTTACATTCGGTTACAATTCATCCAACCATTACGATTTCTATAAAAACATCCATAATTCGTAACTCTTGTTATCGCAATAACGCGGAAAAATTGTTTGGCCGACAATTCTACTATGTCCCCTCGTGCCGATCGGGAAATTGACAAAGTTTGATCTTTGCCGTCATGTCGGTCCGGCGGCAGCCATTTTATCAAAAAGTAAAATGATATCGTTGCATTCGGTTCCAATTCATCGAACCATTACGATTTCTATAAAAACATCCATAATTCGTAACTCTTGTTATCGAAATAACGCGGAATAACTGTTTGGCCGACAATACCTCTATGTCCCCACGTGCCGGTCGGGAGATTGACGAAGTTTCAGCTTTGCGGTCATGTCGGTCCGGCGGGAGCCATTTTATCAAAAAGTAAAATGATATCGCTGCATTCGGTTACAATCCATCGAACCATTACAATTTCTATAAAAACATCCATAATTCGTAACTCTTTTTGTCGAAATAACGCGGAAAATCTGTTTGGCCGACAATACCTCTATGTCCCCACGTGCCGGTCGGGAGATTGACAAAGTGTCTGCTTAGCGGTCATGTCGGCCCGGCGGGAGTCATTTTAACAAAAAGTAAAATGATATTCGTGCATTCGATTACAATTCGTCGAACCATTACGATTTCTATAAAAATATCCATAATTCGTAACTCTTGTTATGGAAATAACGCGGAAAAATTGTTTGGCCGACAATTCTCCTATGTCCCCTCGTGCCGGTCGGGAAATTGACAAAGTTTGATCTTTGCCGTCATGTCGGTCCGGCGGCAGCCATTTTATCAAAAAGTAAAATGATATCGTTGCATTCGGTTACAATTCATCGAACCATTACGATTTCTATAAAAACATCCATAATTCGTAACCCTTGTTATCGAAATAACGCGGAATAACTGTTTGGACAACAATGCTTCTATGTCCCTACGTACCGGTCAGGAGATTGACGAAGTTTCAGCTTTGCGGTTATCGTCGGTCCGGCGGGAGCTATTTTATCATAAAGTAAAATGATTTCGTTGCATTCGGTTACAATTCATCGAACCATTACGATTTCTATAAAACCATCCATAATTCGTAACTCTTTTTGTCGAAATAACGCGGAAAAATTGTTTGGCCGACAATTCTACTATGTCCCCTCGTGCCGATCGGGAAATTGACAAAGTTTGATCTTTGCCGACATGTCGGTCCGGCGGCAGCCATTTTATCAAAAAGTAAAATATCGTTACATTCGGTTACAATTCATCCAACCATTACGATTTCTATAAAAACATCCATAATTCGTAACACTTGTTATCGCAATAACGCGGAAAAATTGTTTGGCCGACAATTCTACTATGTCCCCTCGTGCCGATCGGGAAATTGACAAAGTTTGATCTTTGCCGTCATGTCGGTCCGGCGGCAGCCATTTTATCAAAAAGTAAAATGATATCGTTGCATTCGGTTCCAATTCATCGAACCATTACGATTTCTATAAAAACATCCATAATTCGTAACTCTTGTTATCGAAATAACGCGGAATAACTGTTTGGACGACAATGCTTCTATGTCCCTACGTACCGGTCAGGAGATTGACGAAGTTTCAGCTTTGCGGTCATGTCGGCCCGGCGGGAGCCATTTTACCAATAAGTAAAATGATATTCCAGCATTCGATTACAATTCGTCGAACCATTACGATTTCTATAAAAATATCCATAATTCGTAACTCTTTTCGTCGAAATAACGCGGAAAAACTGTTTGGCCGACAATACCTCTATGTCCCCTCGTGCCGATCGGGAGATTGACAAAGTGTCTGCTTTGCGGTCATGTCGGCCCGGCGGGAGCCATTTTACCAAAAAGTAAAATGATATTCCAGCATTCGATTACAATTCGTCGAACCATTACGATTTCTATAAAAATATCCATAATTCGTAACTCTTGTTATCGAAATAACGCGGAAAAATTGTTTGGCCGACAATTCTCCTATGTCCCCTCGTGCCGGTCAGGAAATTGACAAAGTTTGATCTTTGCCGTCATGTCGGTCCGGCGGCAGCCATTTTATCAAAAAGTAAAATGATATCGCTGCATTCGGTTACAATCCATGGAACCATTACGATTTCTATAAAAACATCCATAATTCGTAACTCCTTTTGTCGAAATAACGCGGAATAACTGTTTGGCCGACAATGCTTCTATGTCCCTACGTACCGGTCAGGAGATTGACGAAGTTTCAGCTTTGCGGTCATCGTCGGTCCGGCGGGAGCCATTTTATCAAAAAGTAAAATGATTTCGTTGCATTCGGTTACAATTCATCGAACCATTACGATTTCTATAAAACCATCCATAATTCGTAACTCTTTTTGTCGAAATAACGCGGAAAAATTGTTTGGCCGACAATTCTACTATGTCCCCTCGTGCCGATCGGGAAATTGACAAAGTTTGATCTTTGCCGTCATGTCGGTCCGGCGGCAGCCATTTTAGCAAAAAGTAAAATATCGTTACATTCGGTTACAATTCATCCAACCATTACGATTTCTATAAAAACATCCATAATTCGTAACTCTTGTTATCGAAATAACGCGGAATAACTGTTTGGCCGACAATACCTCTATGTCCCCACGTGCCGGTCGGGAGATTGACAAAGTGTCTGCTTTGCGGTCATGTCGGCCCGGCGGGAGTCATTTTACCAAAAAGAAAAATGATATTCCAGCATTCGATTACCATTCGTCGAACCATTACGATTTCTATAAAAATATCCATAATTCGTAACTCTTTTTGTCGAAATAACGCGGAAAAACTGTTTGGCCGACAATACATCTATGTCCCCACGTGCCGGTCAGGAAATTGACAAAGTTTGATCTTTGCCGTCATGTCGGTCCGGCGGCAGCCATTTTATCAAAAAGTAAAATGATATTCGTGCATTCGATTACAATTCGTCGAACCATTACGATTTCTATAAAAATATCCATAATTCGTAACTCTTGTTATCGAAATAACGCGGAAAAATTGTTTGGCCGACAATTCTCCTATGTCCCCTCGTACCGGTCAGGAGATTGACGAAGTTTCAGCTTTGCGGTCATGTCGGTCCGGTGGCAGCCATTTTATCAAAAAGTAAAATGATATCGTTGCATTCGGTTCCAATTCATCGAACCATTACGATTTCTATAAAAACATCCATAATTCGTAACTCTTGTTATCGAAATAACGCGGAAAAATTGTTTGGCCGACAATTCTCCTATGTCCCCTCGTGCCGGTCAGGAAATTGACAAAGTTTGATCTTTGCCGTCATGTCGGTCCGGCGGCAGCCATTTTATCAAAAAGTAAAATGATATCGCTGCATTCGGTTACAATCCATCGAACCATTACGATTTCTATAAAAACATCCATAATTCGTAACTCCTTTTGTCGAAACAACGCGGAATAACTGTTTGGCCGACAATGCTTCTATGTCCCTACGTACCGGTCAGGAGATTGACGAAGTTTCAGCTTTGCGATCATCGTCGGTCCGGCGGGAGCCAGCTTATCAAAAAGTAAAATGATTTCGTTGCATTCGGTTACAATTCATCGAACCATTACGATTTCTATAAAACCATCCATAATTCGTGACTCTTTTTGTCGAAATAACGCGGAAAAATTGTTTGGCCGACAATTCTACTATGTCCCCTCCTGCCGATCGGGAAATTGACAAAGTTTGATCTTTGCCGTCATGTCGGTCCGGCGGCAGCCATTTTATCAAAAAGTAAAATATCGTTACATTCGGTTACAATTCATCCAACCATTACGATTTCTATAAAAACATCCATAATTCGTAACTCTTGTTATCGCAATAACGCGGAAAAATTGTTTGGCCGACAATTCTCCTATGTCCCCTCGTGCCGGTCAGGAAATTGACAAAGTTTGATCTTTGCCGTCATGTCGGTCCGGCGGCAGCCATTTTATCAAAAAGTAAAATGATATCGCTGCATTCGGTTACAATCCATCGAACCATTACGATTTCTATAAAAACATCCATAATTCGTAACTCCTTTTGTCGAAACAACGCGGAATAACTGTTTGGCCGACAATGCTTCTATGTCCCTACGTACCGGTCAGGAGATTGACGAAGTTTCAGCTTTGCGATCATCGTCGGTCCGGCGGGAGCCAGCTTATCAAAAAGTAAAATGATTTCGTTGCATTCGGTTACAATTCATCGAACCATTACGATTTCTATAAAACCATCCATAATTCGTGACTCTTTTTGTCGAAATAACGCGGAAAAATTGTTTGGCCGACAATTCTACTATGTCCCCTCCTGCCGATCGGGAAATTGACAAAGTTTGATCTTTGCCGTCATGTCGGTCCGGCGGCAGCCATTTTATCAAAAAGTAAAATATCGTTACATTCGGTTACAATTCATCCAACCATTACGATTTCTATAAAAACATCCATAATTCGTAACTCTTGTTATCGCAATAACGCGGAAAAATTGTTTGGCCGACAATTCTACTATGTCCCCTCGTGCCGATCGAGAAATTGACAAAGTTTGATCTTTGCCGTCATGTCGGTCCGGCGGCAGCCATTTTATCAAAAAGTAAAATGATATCGTTGCATTCGGTTCCAATTCATCGAACCATTACGATTTCTATAAAAACATCCATAATTCGTAACTCTTGTTATCGAAATAACGCGGAATAACTGTTTGGACGACAATGCTTCTATGTCCCTACGTACCGGTCAGGAGATTGACGAAGTTTCTGCTTTGCGGTCATGTCGGTCCGGTGGCAGCCATTTTATCAAAAAGTAAAATATCGTTGCATTCGGTTACAATTCATCGAACCATTACGATTTCTATAAAAACATCCATAATTCGTAACTCTTTTTGTCGAAATAACGCGGAAAAACTGTTTGGCCGACAATACCTCTATGTCCCCTCGTGCCGATCGGGAGATTGACAAAGTGTCTGCTTTGCGGTCATGTCGGCCCGGCGGGAGCCATTTTACCAAAAAGTAAAATGATATTCCAGCATTCGATTACAATTCGTCGAACCATTACGATTTCTATAAAAATATCCATAATTCGTAACTCTTGTTATCGAAATAACGCGGAAAAATTGTTTGGCCGACAATTCTCCTATGTCCCCTCGTGCCGGTCAGGAAATTGACAAAGTTTGATCTTTGCCGTCATGTCGGTCCGGCGGCAGCCATTTTATCAAAAAGTAAAATGATATCGCTGCATTCGGTTACAATCCATCGAACCATTACGATTTCTATAAAAACATCCATAATTCGTAACCCTTGTTATCGAAATAACGCGGAATAACTGTTTGGACGACAATGCTTCTATGTCCCTACGTACCGGTCAGGAGATTGACGAAGTTTCAGCTTTGCGGTCATCGTCGGTCCGGCGGGAGCCATTTTATCAAAAAGTAAAATATCGTTGCATTCGGTTACAATTCATCGAACCATTACGATTTCTATAAAAACATCCATAATTCGTAACTCTTGTTATCGAAATAACGCGGAATAACTGTTTGGCCGACAATACCTCTATGTCCCCACGTGCCGGTCGGGAGATTGACAAAGTGTCTGCTTTGCGGTCATGTCGGCCCGGCGGGAGCCATTTTACCAAAAAGTAAAATGATATTCCAGCATTCGATTACAATTCATCGAACCATTACGATTTCTATAAAACCATCCATAATTCGTAACTCTTGTTATCGAAATAACGCGGAATAACTGTTTGGACGACAATGCTTCTATGTCCCTACGTACCGGTCAGGAGATTGACGAAGTTTCAGCTTTGCGGTCATGTCGGTCCGGCGGGAGCCATTTTATCAAAAAGTAAAATGATTTCGCTGCATTCGGTTACAATTCATCGAACCATTACGATTTCTATAAAACCATCCACAATTCGTAACTCTTTTTGTCGAAATAACGCGGAAAAACTGTTTGGCCGACAATACCTCTATGTCCCCTCGTGCCGATCGGGAGATTGACAAAGTGTCTGCTTTGCGGTCATGTCGGCCCGGCGGGAGTCATTTTACCAAAAAGTAAAATGATATTCGTGCATTCGATTACAATTCGTCGAACCATTATGATTTCTATAAAAATATCCATAATTCGTAACTCTTGTTATCGCAATAACGCGGAAAAATTGTTTGGCCGACAATTCTCCTATGTCCCCTCGTGCCGGTCAGGAAATTGACAAAGTTTGATCTTTGCCGTCATGTCGGTCCGGCGGCAGCCATTTTATCAAAAAGTAAAGTGATATCGCTGCATTCGGTTACAATCCATCGAACCATTACGATTTCTATAAAAACATCCATAATTCGTAACTCTTGTTATCGAAATAACGCGGAATAACTGTTTGGCCGACAATGCTTCTATGTCCCTACGTGCCGGTCGGGAGATTGACAAACTGTCTGCTTAGCGGTCATGTCGGCCCGGCGGGAGTCATTTTACCAAAAAGTAAAATGATATTCGTGCATTCGATTACAATTCGTCGAACCATTACGATTTCTATAAAAATATCCATAATTCGTAACTCTTGTTATCGAAATAACGCGAAAAAATTATTCGGCCGACAATTCTCCTATGTCCCCTCGTGCTGGTCAGGAGATTGACGAAGTTTCAGCTTTCCGGTCATGTCGGTCCGGTGGTAGCCATTTTATCAAAAAGTAAAATGATATCGTTGCATTCGGTTACAATTCATCGAACCATTACGATTTCTATAAAAACATCCATAATTCGTAACTCTTGTTATCGAAATAACGGGGAATAACTGTTTGGACGACAATTCTCCTATGTCCCCTCGTGCCGGTCGGGAAATTGACAAAGCTTGATCTTTGCCGTCATGTCGGTCCGGCGGCAGCCATTTTATCAAAAAGTAAAATGATATCGTTGCATTCGGTTACAATTCATCGAACCATTACGATTTCTATAAAAACATCCATAATTCGTAACTCTTGTTATCGAAATAACGCGGAATAACTGTTTGGACGACAATGCTTCTATGTCCCTACGTACCGGTCAGGAGATTGACGAAGTTTCAGCTTTGCGGTCATGTCGGTCCGGTGGCAGCCATTTTATCAAAAAGTAAAATATCGTTGCATTCGGTTACAATTCATCGAACCATTACGATTTCTATAAAACCATCCATAATTCGTAACTCTTTTTGTCGAAATAACGCGGAAAAACTGTTTGGCCGACAATACCTCTATGTCCCCACGTGCCGGTCGGGAGATTGACAAAGTGTCTGCTTAGCGGTCATGTCGGCCCGGCGGGAGTCATTTTACCAAAAAGTAAAATGATATTCGTGCATTCGATTACAATTCGTCGAACCATTACGATTTCTATAAAAATATCCATAATTCGTAACTCTTTTTATGGAAATAACGCGGAAAAATTGTTTGGCCGAGAATTCTCCTATGTCCCCTCGTGCCGGTCGGGAAATTGACAAAGTTTGATCTTTGCCGTCATGTCGGTCCGGCGGCAGCCATTTTATCAAAAAGTAAAATGATATCGTTGCATTCGGTTACAATTCATCGAACCATTACGATTTCTATAAAAACATCCATAATTCGTAACCCTTGTTATCGAAATAACGCGGAATAACTGTTTGGACGACAATGCTTCTATGTCCCTACGTACCGGTCAGGAGATTGACGAAGTTTCAGCTTTGCGGACATCGTCGGTCCGGCGGGAGCCATTTTATCAGAAAGTAAAATGATTTCGTTGCATTCGGTTACAATTCATCGAACCATTACGATTTCTATAAAACCATCCATAATTCGTAACTCTTTTTGTCGAAATAACGCGGAAAAATTGTTTGGCCGACAATTCTACTATGTCCCCTCGTGCCGATAGGGAAATTGACAAAGTTTGATCTTTGCCGTCATGTCGGTCCGGCGGCAGCCTTTTTATCAAAAAGTAAAATATCGTTACATTCGGTTACAATTCATCGAACCATTACGATTTCTATAAAAACATCCATAATTCGTAACTCTTGTTATCGAAATAACGCGGAATAACTGTTTGGCCGACAATACCTCTATGTCCCCACGTGCCGGTCGGGAGATTGACAAAGTGTCTGCTTTGCGGTCATGTCGGCCCGGCGGGAGCCATTTTACCAAAAAGTAAAATGATATTCCAGCATTCGATTACAATTCGTCGAACCATTACGATTTCCATAAAAATATCCATAATTCGTAACTCCTGTTATCAAAATAACGCGGAAAAATTGTTTGGCCGACAATTCTCCTATGTCCCCTCGTGCCGGTCAGGAAATCGACAAAGTTTGATCTGTGCCGTCATGTCGGTCCGGCGGCAGTCATTTTATCAAAAAGTAAAATGATATCGTTGCATTCGGTTACAATTCATCGAACCATTACGATTTCTATAAAAATATCCATAATTCGTAACTCTTGTTATCGAAATAACGCGGAAAAATTGTTTGGCCGACAATTCTACTATGTCCCCTCGTGCCGATCGGGAAATTGACAAAGTTTGATCTTTGCCGTCATGTCGGTCCGGCGGCAGCCATTTTATCAAAAAGGAAAATGATATCGTTGCATTCGGTTACAATTCATCGAACCATTACGATTTCTATAAAAACATCCATAATTCGTAACTCTTGTTATCGAAAAAACGCGGAATAACTGTTTGGCCGATAATGCTTCTATGTCCCTACGTACCAGTCAGGAGATTGACGAAGTTTCAGCTTTGCGTTCATGTCGGTCCGGCGGGAGCCATTTTATCAAAAAGTAAAATGATATCGCTGCATTCGGTTACAATCCATCGAACCATTACGATTTCTATAAAAATATCCATAATTCGTAACTCTTGTTATCGAAATAACGCGGAATAACTGTTTGGCCGACAATGCTTCTATGTCCCTACGTACCGGTCAGGAGATTGACGAAGTTTCAGCTTTGCGGTCATGTCGGTCCGGCGGGAGCCATTTTATCAAAAAGTAAAATGATATCGCTGCATTCGGTTACAATCCATCGAACCATTACAATTTCTATAAAAACATCCATAATTCGTAACTCTTTTTGTCGAAATAACGCGGAAAAACTGTTTGGCCGACAATACCTCTATTTCCCCACGTGCCGGTCGGGAGATTGACAAACTGTCTGCTTAGCGGTCATGTCGGCCCGGCGGGAGTCATTTTACCAAAAAGTAAAATGATATTCGTGCATTCGATTACAATTCGTCGAACCATTACGATTTCTATAAAAATATCCATAATTCGTAACTCTTGTTATCGAAATAACGCGGAAAAATTGTTCGGCCGACAATTCTCCTATGTCCCCTCGTGCTGGTCAGGAGATTGACGAAGTTTCAGCTTTGCGGTCATGTCGGTCCGGTGGTAGCCATTTTATCAAAAAGTAAAATGATATCGTTGCATTCGGTTACAATTCATCGAACCATTACGATTTCTATAAAAACATCCATAATTCGTAACTCTTGTTATCGAAATAACGCGGAATAACTGTTTGGACGACAATTCTCCTATGTCCCCTCGTGCCGGTCGGGAAATTGACAAAGCTTGATCTTTGCCGTCATGTCGGTCCGGCGGCAGCCATTTTATCAAAAAGTAAAATGATATCGTTGCATTCGGTTACAATTCATCGAACCATTACGATTTCTATAAAAACATCCATAATTCGTAACTCTTGTTATCCAAATAACGCGGAAAAACTGTTTGGCCGACAATACCTCTATGTCCCCTCGTGCCGATCGGGAGATTGACAAAGTGTCTGCTTTGCGGTCATGTCGGTCCGGCGGCAGCCATTTTATCAAAAAGTAAAATGATATCGTTGCATTCGGTTACAATTCATCGAACCATTACGATTTCTATAAAAACATCCATAATTCGTAACCCTTGTTATCGAAGTAACGCGGAATAACTGTTTGGACGACAATGCTTCTATGTCCCTACGTACCGGTCAGGAGATTGACGAAGTTTCAGCTTTGCGGACATCGTCGGTCCGGCGGGAGCCATTTTATCAAAAAGTAAAATGATTTCGTTGCATTCGGTTACAATTCATCGAACCATTACGATTTCTATAAAACCATCCATAATTCGTAACTCTTTTTGTCGAAATAACGCGGAAAAATTGTTTGGCCGACAATTCTACTATGTCCCCTCGTGCCGATAGGGAAATTGACAAAGTTTGATCTTTGCCGTCATGTCGGTCCGGCGGCAGCCATTTTATCAAAAAGGAAAATGATATCGTTGCATTCGGTTACAATTCATCGAACCATTACGATTTCTATAAAAACATCCATAATTCGTAACTCTTGTTATCGAAAAAACGCGGAATAACTGTTTGGCCGATAATGCTTCTATGTCCCTACGTACCAGTCAGGAGATTGACGAAGTTTCAGCTTTGCGTTCATGTCGGTCCGGCGGGAGCCATTTTATCAAAAAGTAAAATGATATCGCTGCATTCGGTTACAATCCATCGAACCATTACGATTTCTATAAAAATATCCATAATTCGTAACCCTTGTTATCGAAATAACGCGGAAAAATTGTTCGGCCGACAATTCTCCTATGTCCCCTCGTGCTGGTCAGGAGATTGACGAAGTTTCAGCTTTGCGGTCATGTCGGTCCGTTGGGAGCCATTTTATCAAAAAGTAAAATGATATCGTTGCATTCGGTTACAATTCATCGAACCATTACGATTTCTATAAAAACATCCATAATTCGTAACTCTTGTTATCCAAATAAAGCGGAATAACTGTTTGGACGACAATGCTTCTATGTCCCTACGTACCGGTCAGGAGATTGCCGAAGTTTCACCTTTGCGGTCATGTCGGTCCGGTGGCAGCCATTTTATCAAAAAGTAAAATGATATCGCTGCATTCGGTTACAATCCATCGAACCATTACGATTTCTATAAAAACATCCATAATTCGTAACTCTTGTTATCGAAATAACGCGGAATAACTGTTTGGACGACAATGCTTCTATGTCCCTACGTACCGGTCAGGAGATTGACGAAGTTTCAGCTTTGCGGTCATGTCGGTCCGGTGGCAGCCATTTTATCAAAAAGTAAAATATCGTTGCATTCGGTTACAATTCATCGAACCATTACGATTTCTATAAAACCATCCATAATTCGTAACTCTTTTTGTCGAAATAACGCGGAAAAACTGTTTGGCCGACAATACCTCTATGTCCCCTCGTGCCGATCGGGAGATTGGCAAAGTGTCTGCTTTGCGGTCATGTCGGTCCGGCGGGAGCCATTTTATCAAAAAGTAAAATGATATCGCTGCATTCGGTTACAATCCATCGAACCATTACAATTTCTATAAAAACATCCATAATTCGTAACTCTTTTTGTCGAAATAACGCGGTACAACTGTTTGGCCGACAATACCTCTATTTCCCCACGTGCCGGTCGGGAGATTGACAAACTGTCTGCTTAGCGGTCATGTCGGCCCGGCGGGAGTCATTTTACCAAAAAGTAAAATGATATTCGTGCATTCGATTACAATTCGTCGAACCATTACGATTTCTATAAAAATATCCATAATTCGTAACTCTTGTTATCGAAATAACGCGGAAAAATTGTTCGGCCGACAATTCTCCTATGTCCCCTCGTGCTGGTCAGGAGATTGACGAAGTTTCAGCTTTGCGGTCATGTCGGTCCGGTGGTAGCCATTTTATCAAAAAGTAAAATGATATCGTTGCATTCGGTTACAATTCATCGAACCATTACGATTTCTATAAAAACATCCATAATTCGTAACTCTTGTTATCGAAATAACGCGGAATAACTGTTTGGACGACAATTCTCCTATGTCCCCTCGTGCCGGTCGGGAAATTGACAAAGCTTGATCTTTGCCGTCATGTCGGTCCGGCGGCAGCCATTTTATCAAAAAGTAAAATGATATCGTTGCATTCGGTTACAATTCATCGAACCATTACGATTTCTATAAAAACATCCATAATTCGTAACTCTTGTTATCCAAATAACGCGGAATAACTGTTTGGACGACAATGCTTCTATGTCCCTACGTACCGGTCAGGAGATTGACGAAGTTTCAGCTTTGCGGTCATGTCGGTCCGGTGGCAGCCATTTTATCAAAAAGTAAAATATCGTTGCATTCGGTTACAATTCATCGAACCATTACGATTTCTATAAAAACATCCATAATTCGTAACTCTTGTTATCGAAAAAACGCGGAATAACTGTTTGGCCCATAATGCTTCTATGTCCCTACGTACCGGTCAGGAGATTGACAAAGTTTGATCTTTGCCGTCATGTCGGTCCTGCGGCAGCCATTTTATCAGAAAGTAAAATATCGTTGCAATCGGTTACAATTCATCGAACCATTACGATTTCTATAAAAACATCCATAATTCGTAACCCTTGTTATCGAAGTAACGCGGAATAACTGTTTGGACGACAATGCTTCTATGTCCCTACGTACCGGTCAGGAGATTGACGAAGTTTCAGCTTTGCGGACATCGTCGGTCCGGCGGGAGCCATTTTATCAAAAAGTAAAATGATTTCGTTGCATTCGGTTACAATTCATCGAACCATTACGATTTCTATAAAACCATCCATAATTCGTAACTCTTTTTGTCGAAATAACGCGGAAAAATTGTTTGGCCGACAATTCTACTATGTCCCCTCGTGCCGATAGGGAAATTGACAAAGTTTGATCTTTGCCGTCATGTCGGTCCGGCGGCAGCCATTTTATCAAAAAGGAAAATGATATCGTTGCATTCGGTTACAATTCATCGAACCATTACGATTTCTATAAAAACATCCATAATTCGTAACTCTTGTTATCGAAAAAACGCGGAATAACTGTTTGGCCGATAATGCTTCTATGTCCCTACGTACCAGTCAGGAGATTGACGAAGTTTCAGCTTTGCGTGCATGTCGGTCCGGCGGGAGCCATTTTATCAAAAAGTAAAATGATATCGCTGCATTCGGTTACAATCCATCGAACCATTACGATTTCTATAAAAATATCCATAATTCGTAACCCTTGTTATCGAAATAACGCGGAAAAATTGTTCGGCCGACAATTCTCCTATGTCCCCTCGTGCTGGTCAGGAGATTGACGAAGTTTCAGCTTTGCGGTCATGTCGGTCCGTTGGGAGCCATTTTATCAAAAAGTAAAATGATATCGTTGCATTCGGCTACAATTCATCGAACCATTACGATTTCTATAAAAACATCCATAATTCGTAACTCTTGTTATCCAAATAAAGCGGAATAACTGTTTGGACGACAATGCTTCTATGTCCCTACGTACCGGTCAGGAGATTGCCGAAGTTTCACCTTTGCGGTCATGTCGGTCCGGTGGCAGCCATTTTATCAAAAAGTAAAATGATATCGCTGCATTCGGTTACAATCCATCGAACCATTACGATTTCTATAAAAACATCCATAATTCGTAACTCTTGTTATCGAAATAACGCGGAATAACTGTTTGGACGACAATGCTTCTATGTCCCTACGTACCGGTCAGGAGATTGACGAAGTTTCAGCTTTGCGGTCATGTCGGTCCGGTGGCAGCCATTTTATCAAAAAGTAAAATATCGTTGCATTCGGTTACAATTCATCGAACCATTACGATTTCTATAAAACCATCCATAATTCGTAACTCTTTTTGTCGAAATAACGCGGAAAAACTGTTTGGCCGACAATACCTCTATGTCCCCTCGTGCCGATCGGGAGATTGGCAAAGTGTCTGCTTTGCGGTCATGTCGGTCCGGCGGGAGCCATTTTATCAAAAAGTAAAATGATATCGCTGCATTCGGTTACAATCCATCGAACCATTACAATTTCTATAAAAACATCCATAATTCGTAACTCTTTTTGTCGAAATAACGCGGTAAAACTGTTTGGCCGACAATACCTCTATTTCCCCACGTGCCGGTCGGGAGATTGACAAACTGTCTGCATAGCGGTCATGTCGGCCCGGCGGGAGTCATTTTACCAAAAAGTAAAATGATATTCGTGCATTCGATTACAATTCGTCGAACCATTACGATTTCTATAAAAATATCCATAATTCGTAACTCTTGTTATCGAAATAACGCGGAAAAATTGTTCGGCCGACAATTCTCCTATGTCCCCTCGTGCTGGTCAGGAGATTGACGAAGTTTCAGCTTTGCGGTCATGTCGGTCCGGTGGCAGCCATTTTATCAAAAAGTAAAATGATATCGTTGCATTCGGTTACAATTCATCGAACCATTACGATTTCTATAAAAACATCCATAATTCGTAACTCTTGTTATCGAAATAACGCGGAATAACTGTTTGGACGACAATTCTCCTATGTCCCCTCGTGCCGGTCGGGAAATTGACAAAGCTTGATCTTTGCCGTCATGTCGGTCCGGCGGCAGCCATTTTATCAAAAAGTAAAATGATATCGTTGCATTCGGTTACAATTCATCGAACCATTACGATTTCTATAAAAACATCCATAATTCGTAACTCTTGTTATCCAAATAACGCGGAATAACTGTTTGGACGACAATGCTTCTATGTCCCTACGTACCGGTCAGGAGATTGACGAAGTTTCAGCTTTGCGGTCATGTCGGTCCGGTGGCAGCCATTTTATCAAAAAGTAAAATATCGTTGCATTCGGTTACAATTCATCGAACCATTACGATTTCTATAAAAACATCCATAATTCGTAACTCTTGTTATCGAAAAAACGCGGAATAACTGTTTGGCCGATAATGCTTCTATGTCCCTACGTACCGGTCAGGAGATTGACAAAGTTTGATCTTTGCCGTCATGTCGGTCCTGCGGCAGCCATTTTATCAGAAAGTAAAATATCGTTGCAATCGGTTACAATTCATCGAGCCATTACGATTTCTATAAAAACATCCATAATTCGTAACTCTTGTTATAGAAATAACGCGGAATAACTGTTTGGCCGACAATGCTTCTATGTCCCTACGTACCGGTCAGGAGATTGACGAAGTTTCAGCTTTGCGGTCATGTCGGTCCGGCGGCAGCCATTTTATCAAAAAGTAAAATATCGTTACATTCGGTTACAATCCATCGAACCATTACGATTTCTATAAAAACATCCATAATTCGTAACTCTTGTTATCGAAATAACGCGGAATAACTGGTTGGCCGACAATACCTCTATGTCCCCACGTGCCGGTCGGGAGATTGACAAAGTGTCTGCTTTGCGGTCATGTCGGCCCGGCGGGAGCCATTTTACCAAAAAGTAGAATGATATTCCAGCATTCGATTACAATTCGTCGAACCATTACGATTTCTATAAAAATATCCATAATTCGTAACTCTTGTTATCGAAATAATGCGGAAAAACTGTTTGGCCGACAATTCTCCTATGTCCCCTCGTGCCGGTCAGGAAATTGACAAAGTTTGATCTTTGCCGTCATGTCGGTCCGGCGGCAGCCATTTTATCAAAAAGTAAAATGATATCGCTGCATTCGGTTACAATCCAACGAACCATTACGATTTATATAAAACCATCCATAATTCGTAACTCTTGTTATCGAAATAACGCGGAATAACTGTTTGGCCGACAATGCTTCGATGTCCCTACGTACCGGTCAGGAGATTGACGAAGTTTCAGCTTTGCGGTCATGTCGGTCCGGCGGGAGCCATTTTATCAAAAAGTAAAATGATATCGCTGCATTCGGTTACAATCCATCGAACCATTACAATTTCTATAAAAACTTCCATAATTCGTAACTCTTTTTGTCGAAATAACGCGGAAAAACTGTTTGGCCGACAATACCTCTATGTCCCCACGTGCCGGTCGGGAGATTGACAAAGTTTGATCTTTGCCGTCATGTCGGTCCGGCGGGAGCCATTTTATCAAAAAGTAAAATGATATCGCTGCATTCGGTTACAATCCATCGAACCATTACAATTTCTATAAAAACATCCATAATTCGTAACTCTTTTTGTCGAAATAACGCGGAAAGACTGTTTGGCCGACAATTCTACTATGTCCCCTCGTGCCGATAGGGAAATTGACAAAGTTTGATCTTTGCCGTCATGTCGGTCCGGCGGCAGCCATTTTATCAAAAAGTAAAATATCGTTACATTCGGTTACAATTCATCGAACCATTACGATTTCTATAAAAACATCCATAATTCGTAACTCTTGTTATCGAAATAACGCGGAATAACTGTTTGGCCGACAATACCTCTATGTCCCCACGTGCCGGTCGGGAGATTGACAAAGTGTCTGCTTAGCGGTCATGTCGGCCCGGCGGGAGCCATTTTACCAAAAAGTAGAATGATATTCCAGCATTCGATTACAATTCGTCGAACCATTACGATTTCTATAAAAATATCCATAATTCGTAACTCTTGTTATCGAAATAACGCGGAAAAATTGTTTGGCCGACAATTCTCCTATGTCCCCTCGTGCCGGTCAGGAAATTGACAAAGTTTGATCTGTGCCGTCATGTCGGTCCGGCGGCAGTCATTTTATCAAAAAGTAAAATGATATCGTTGCATTCGGTTACAATTCGTCGAACCATTACGATTTCTATAAAAATATCCATAATTCGTAACTCTTGTTATCCAAATAACGCGGAAAAATTGTTTGGCCGACAATTCTCCTATGTCCCCTCGTGCCGGTCAGGAAATTGACAAAGTTTGATCTGTGCCGTCATGTCGGTCCGGCGGCAGTCATTTTATCAAAAAGTAAAATGATATCGTTGCATTCGGTTACAATCCATCGAACCATTACGATTTCTATAAAAATATCCATAATTCGTAACCCTTGTTATCGAAATAACGCGGAAAAATTGTTCGGCCGACAATTCTCCTATGTCCCCTCGTGCTGGTCAGGAGATTGACGAAGTTTCAGCTTTGCGGTCATGTCGGTCCGTTGGGAGCCATTTTATCAAAAAGTAAAATGATATCGTTGCATTCGGTTACAATTCATCGAACCATTACGATTTCTATAAAAACATCCATAATTCGTAACTCTTGTTATCCAAATAAAGCGGAATAACTGTTTGGACGACAATGCTTCTATGTCCCTACGTACCGGTCAGGAGATTGCCGAAGTTTCACCTTTGCGGTCATGTCGGTCCGGTGGCAGCCATTTTATCAAAAAGTAAAATGATATCGCTGCATTCGGTTACAATCCATCGAACCATTACGATTTCTATAAAAACATCCATAATTCGTAACTCTTGTTATCGAAATAACGCGGAATAACTGTTTGGACGACAATGCTTCTATGTCCCTACGTACCGGTCAGGAGATTGACGAAGTTTCAGCTTTGCGGTCATGTCGGTCCGGTGGCAGCCATTTTATCAAAAAGTAAAATATCGTTGCATTCGGTTACAATTCATCGAACCATTACGATTTCTATAAAACCATCCATAATTCGTAACTCTTTTTGTCGAAATAACGCGGAAAAACTGTTTGGCCGACAATACCTCTATGTCCCCTCGTGCCGATCGGGAGATTGGCAAAGTGTCTGCTTTGCGGTCATGTCGGTCCGGCGGGAGCCATTTTATCAAAAAGTAAAATGATATCGCTGCATTCGGTTACAATCCATCGAACCATTACAATTTCTATAAAAACATCCATAATTCGTAACTCTTTTTGTCGAAATAACGCGGTAAAACTGTTTGGCCGACAATACCTCTATTTCCCCACGTGCCGGTCGGGAGATTGACAAACTGTCTGCTTAGCGGTCATGTCGGCCCGGCGGGAGTCATTTTACCAAAAAGTAAAATGATATTCGTGCATTCGATTACAATTCGTCGAACCATTACGATTTCTATAAAAATATCCATAATTCGTAACTCTTGTTATCGAAATAACGCGGAAAAATTGTTCGGCCGACAATTCTCCTATGTCCCCTCGTGCTGGTCAGGAGATTGACGAAGTTTCAGCTTTGCGGTCATGTCGGTCCGGTGGTAGCCATTTTATCAAAAAGTAAAATGATATCGTTGCATTCGGTTACAATTCATCGAACCATTACGATTTCTATAAAAACATCCATAATTCGTAACTCTTGTTATCGAAATAACGCGGAATAACTGTTTGGACGACAATTCTCCTATGTCCCCTCGTGCCGGTCGGGAAATTGACAAAGCTTGATCTTTGCCGTCATGTCGGTCCGGCGGCAGCCATTTTATCAAAAAGTAAAATGATATCGTTGCATTCGGTTACAATTCATCGAACCATTACGATTTCTATAAAAACATCCATAATTCGTAACTCTTGTTATCCAAATAACGCGGAATAACTGTTTGGACGACAATGCTTCTATGTCCCTACGTACCGGTCAGGAGATTGACGAAGTTTCAGCTTTGCGGTCATGTCGGTCCGGTGGCAGCCATTTTATCAAAAAGTAAAATATCGTTGCATTCGGTTACAATTCATCGAACCATTACGATTTCTATAAAAACATCCATAATTCGTAACTCTTGTTATCGAAAAAACGCGGAATAACTGTTTGGCCGATAATGCTTCTATGTCCCTACGTACCGGTCAGGAGATTGACAAAGTTTGATCTTTGCCGTCATGTCGGTCCTGCGGCAGCCATTTTATCAGAAAGTAAAATATCGTTGCAATCGGTTACAATTCATCGAGCCATTACGATTTCTATAAAAACATCCATAATTCGTAACTCTTGTTATAGAAATAACGCGGAATAACTGTTTGGCCGACAATGCTTCTATGTCCCTACGTACCGGTCAGGAGATTGACGAAGTTTCAGCTTTGCGGTCATGTCGGTCCGGCGGCAGCCATTTTATCAAAAAGTAAAATATCGTTACATTCGGTTACAATCCATCGAACCATTACGATTTCTATAAAAACATCCATAATTCGTAACTCTTGTTATCGAAATAACGCGGAATAACTGTTTGGCCGACAATACCTCTATGTCCCCACGTGCCGGTCGGGAGATTGACAAAGTGTCTGCTTTGCGGTCATGTCGGCCCGGCGGGAGCCATTTTACCAAAAAGTAGAATGATATTCCAGCATTCGATTACAATTCGTCGAACCATTACGATTTCTATAAAAATATCCATAATTCGTAACTCTTGTTATCGAAATAATGCGGAAAAACTGTTTGGCCGACAATTCTCCTATGTCCCCTCGTGCCGGTCAGGAAATTGACAAAGTTTGATCTTTGCCGTCATGTCGGTCCGGCGGCAGCCATTTTATCAAAAAGTAAAATGATATCGCTGCATTCGGTTACAATCCAACGAACCATTACGATTTATATAAAACCATCCATAATTCGTAACTCTTGTTATCGAAATAACGCGGAATAACTGTTTGGCCGACAATGCTTCGATGTCCCTACGTACCGGTCAGGAGATTGACGAAGTTTCAGCTTTGCGGTCATGTCGGTCCGGCGGGAGCCATTTTATCAAAAAGTAAAATGATATCGCTGCATTCGGTTACAATCCATCGAACCATTACAATTTCTATAAAAACTTCCATAATTCGTAACTCTTTTTGTCGAAATAACGCGGAAAAACTGTTTGGCCGACAATACCTCTATGTCCCCACGTGCCGGTCGGGAGATTGACAAAGTTTGATCTTTGCCGTCATGTCGGTCCGGCGGGAGCCATTTTATCAAAAAGTAAAATGATATCGCTGCATTCGGTTACAATCCATCGAACCATTACAATTTCTATAAAAACATCCATAATTCGTAACTCTTTTTGTCGAAATAACGCGGAAAGACTGTTTGGCCGACAATTCTACTATGTCCCCTCGTGCCGATAGGGAAATTGACAAAGTTTGATCTTTGCCGTCATGTCGGTCCGGCGGCAGCCATTTTATCAAAAAGTAAAATATCGTTACATTCGGTTACAATTCATCGAACCATTACGATTTCTATAAAAACATCCATAATTCGTAACTCTTGTTATCGAAATAACGCGGAATAACTGTTTGGCCGACAATACCTCTATGTCCCCACGTGCCGGTCGGGAGATTGACAAAGTGTCTGCTTAGCGGTCATGTCGGCCCGGCGGGAGCCATTTTACCAAAAAGTAGAATGATATTCCAGCATTCGATTACAATTCGTCGAACCATTACGATTTCTATAAAAATATCCATAATTCGTAACTCTTGTTATCGAAATAACGCGGAAAAATTGTTTGGCCGACAATTCTCCTATGTCCCCTCGTGCCGGTCAGGAAATTGACAAAGTTTGATCTGTGCCGTCATGTCGGTCCGGCGGCAGTCATTTTATCAAAAAGTAAAATGATATCGTTGCATTCGGTTACAATTCGTCGAACCATTACGATTTCTATAAAAATATCCATAATTCGTAACTCTTGTTATCCAAATAACGCGGAAAAATTGTTTGGCCGACAATTCTCCTATGTCCCCTCGTGCCGGTCAGGAAATTGACAAAGTTTGATCTGTGCCGTCATGTCGGTCCGGCGGCAGTCATTTTATCAAAAAGTAAAATGATATCGTTGCATTCGGTTACAATTCATCGAACCATTACGATTTCTATAAAAATATCCATAATTCGTAACTCTTGTTATCGAAATAACGCGGAAAAATTGTTTGGCCGACAATTCTACTATGTCCCCTCGTGCCGATCGGGAAATTGACAAAGTTTGATCTTTGCCGTCATGTCGGTCCGGCGGCAGCCATTTTATCAAAAAGGAAAATGATATCGTTGCATTCGGTTACAATTCATCGAACCATTACGATTTCTATAAAAACATCCATAATTCGTAACTCTTGTTATCGAAAAAACGCGGAATAACTGTTTGGCCGATAATGCTTCTATGTCCCTACGTACCAGTCAGGAGATTGACGAAGTTTCAGCTTTGCGTTCATGTTGGTCCGGCGGGAGCCATTTTATCAAAAAGTAAAATGATATCGCTGCATTCGGTTACAATCCATCGAACCATTACGATTTCTATAAAAATATCCATAATTCGTAACTCTTGTTATCGAAATAACGCGGAAAAATTGTTCGGCCGACAATTCTCCTATGTCCCCTCGTGCTGGTCAGGAGATTGACGAAGTTTCAGCTTTGCGGTCACGTCGGTCCGGTGGTAGCCATTTTATCAAAAAGTAAAATGATATCGTTGCATTCGGTTACAATTCATCGAACCATTACGATTTCTATAAAAACATCCATAATTCGTAACTCTTGTTATCGAAATAACGCGGAATAACTGTTTGGACGACAATTCTCCTATGTCCCCTCGTGCCGGTCGGGAAATTGACAAAGCTTGATCTTTGCCGTCATGTCGGTCCGGCGGCAGCCATTTTATCAAAAAGTAAAATATCGTTACATTCGGTTACAATTCATCGAACCATTACGATTTCTATAAAAACATCCATAATTCGTAACTCTTGTTATCGAAATAACGCGGAATAACTGTTTGGCCGACAATACCTCTATGTCCCCACGTGCCGGTCGGGAGATTGACAAAGTGTCTGCTTTGCGGTCATGTCGGCCCGGCGGGAGCCATTTTACCAAAAAGTAAAATGATATTCCAGCATTCGATTACAATTCGTCGAACCATTACGATTTCTATAAAAATATCCATAATTCGTAACTCTTGTTATCGAAATAACGCGGAAAAATTGTTTGGCCGACAATTCTCCTATGTCCCCTCGTGCCGGTCAGGAAATTGACAAAGTTTGATCTGTGCCGTCATGTCGGTCCGGCGGCAGTCATTTTATCAAAAAGTAAAATGATATCGTTGCATTCGGTTACAATTCGTCGAACCATTACGATTTCTATAAAAATATCCATAATTCGTAACTCTTGTTATCGAAATAACGCGGAAAAATTGTTTGGCCGACAATTCTCCTATGTCCCCTCGTGCCGATCAGGAAATTGACAAAGTTTGATCTGTGCCGTCATGTCGGTCCGGCGGCAGTCATTTTATCAAAAAGTAAAATGATATCGTTGCATTCGGTTACAATTCATCGAACCATTACGATTTCTATAAAAACATCCATAATTCGTAACTCTTGTTATCGAAATAACGCGGAATAACTGTTTGGACGACAATTCTCCTATGTCCCCTCGTGCCGGTCGGGAAATTGACAAAGCTTGATCTTTGCCGTCATGTCGGTCCGGCGGCAGCCATTGTATCAAAAAGTAAAATGATATCGTTGCATTCGGTTACAATTCATCGAACCATTACGATTTCTATAAAAACATCCATAATTCGTAACTCTTGTTATCCAAATAAAGCGGAATAACTGTTTGGACGACAATGCTTCTATGTCCCTACGTACCGGTCAGGAGATTGACGAAGTTTCAGCTTTGCGGTCATGTCGGTCCGGTGGCAGCCATTTTATCAAAAAGTAAAATGATATCGTTGCATTCGGTTACAATTCATCGAACCATTACGATTTCTATAAAAACATCCATAATTCGTAACTCTTGTTATCGAAATAACGCGGAATAACTGTTTGGCCGACAATGCTTCTATGTCCCTACGTACCGGTCAGGAGATTGACAAAGTTTGATCTTTGCCGTCATGTCGGTCCTGCGGCAGCCATTTTATCAGAAAGTAAAATATCGTTGCAATCGGTTACAATTCATCGAACCATTACGATTTCTATAAAAACATCCATAATTCGTAACTCTTGTTATAGAAATAACGCGGAATAACTGTTTGGCCGACAATGCTTCTATGTCCCTACGTACCGGTCAGGAGATTGACGAAGTTTCAGCTTTGCGGTCATGTCGGTCCGGCGGGAGCCATTTTATCAAAAAGTAAAATGATATCGCTGCATTCGGTTACAATCCATCGAACCATTACGATTTCTATAAAAACATCCATAGTTCGTAACTCCTTTTGTCGAAATAACGCGGAAAAACTGTTTGGCCGACAATACCTCTATGTCCCCACGTGCCGGTCGGGAGATTGACGAAGTTTCAGCTTTGCGGTCATGTCGGTCCGGCGGGAGCCATTTTATCAAAAAGTAAAATGATATCGCTGCATTCGGTTACAATCCATCGAACCATTACAATTTCTATAAAAACATCCATAATTCGTAACTCTTTTTGTCGAAATTACGCGGAAAAACTGTTTGGCCGACAATACCTCTATGTCCCCACGTGCCGGTCGGGAGATTGACAAAGTTTGATCTTTGCCGTCATGTCGGTCCGGCGGGAGCCATTTTATCAAAAAGTAAAATGATATCGCTGCATTCGGTTACAATCCATCGAACAATTACAATTTCTATAAAAACATCCATAATTCGTAACTCTTTTTGTCGAAATAACGCGGAAAAACTGTTTGGCCGACAATTCTACTATGTCCCCTCGTGCCGATAGGGAAATTGACAAAGTTTGATCTTTGCCGTCATGTCGGTCCGGCGGCAGCCATTTTATCAAAAAGTAAAATATCGTTACATTCGGTTACAATTCATCGAACCATTACGATTTCTATAAAAACATCCATAATTCGTAACTCTTGTTATCGAAATAACGCGGAATAACTGTTTGGCCGACAATACCTCTATGTCCCCTCGTGCCGGTCGGGAAATAGACAAAGCTTGATCTTTGCCGTCATGTCGGTCCGGCGGCAGCCATTTTATCAAAAAGTAAAATGATATCGTTGCATTCGGTTACAATTCATCGAACCATTACGATTTCTATAAAAACATCCATAATTCGTAACTCTTGTTATCCAAATAAAGCGGAATAACTGTTTGGACGACAATGCTTCTATGTCCCTACGTACCGGTCAGGAGATTGACGAAGTTTCAGCTTTGCGGTCATGTCGGTCCGGTGGCAGCCATTTTATCAAAAAGTAAAATGATATCGTTGCATTCGGTTACAATTCATCGAACCATTACGATTTCTATAAAAACATCCATAATTCGTAACTCTTGTTATCGAAATAACGCGGAATAACTGTTTGGCCGACAATGCTTCTATGTCCCTACGTACCGGTCAGGAGATTGACAAAGTTTGATCTTTGCCGTCATGTCGGTCCTGCGGCAGCCATTTTATCAGAAAGTAAAATATCGTTGCAATCGGTTACAATTCATCGAACCGTTACGATTTCTATAAAAACATCCATAATTCGTAACTCTTGTTATCGAAATAACGCGGAATAACTGTTTGGCCGACAATGCTTCTATGTCCCTACGTACCGGTCAGGAGATTGACAAAGTTTGATCTTTGCCGTCATGTCGGTCCTGCGGCAGCCATTTTATCAGAAAGTAAAATATCGTTGCAATCGGTTACAATTCATCGAACCATTACGATTTCTATAAAAACATCCATAATTCGTAACTCTTGTTACAGAAATAACGCGGAATAACTGTTTGGCCGACAATGCTTCTATGTCCCTACGTACCGGTCAGGAGATTGACGAAGTTTCAGCTTTGCGGTCATGTCGGTCCGGCGGGAGCCATTTTATCAAAAAGTAAAATGATATCGCTGCATTCGGTTACAATCCATCGAACCATTACGATTTCTATAAAAACATCCATAGTTCGTAACTCCTTTTGTCGAAATAACGCGGAAAAACTGTTTGGCCGACAATACCTCTATGTCCCCACGTGCCGGTCGGGAGATTGACAAAGTGTCTGCTTTGCGGTCATGTCGGCCCGGCGGGAGCCATTTTACCAAAAAGTAGAATGATATTCCAGCATTCGATTACAATTCGTCGAACCATTACGATTTCTATAAAAATATCCATAATTCGTAACTCTTGTTATCGAAATAATGCGGAAAAACTGTTTGGCCGACAATTCTCCTATGTCCCCTCGTGCCGGTCAGGAAATTGACAAAGTTTGATCTTTGCCGTCATGTCGGTCCGGCGGCAGCCATTTTATCAAAAAGTAAAATGATATCGCTGCATTCGGTTACAATCCATCGAACCATTACGATTTCTATAAAAACATCCATAATTCGTAACTCTTGTTATCGAAATAACGCGGAATAACTGTTTGGCCGACAATGCTTCGATGTCCCTACGTACCGGTCAGGAGATTGACGAAGTTTCAGCTTTGCGGTCATGTCGGTCCGGCGGGAGCCATTTTATCAAAAAGTAAAATGATATCGCTGCATTCGGTTACAATCCATCGAACCATTACAATTTCTATAAAAACATCCATAATTCGTAACTCTTTTTGTCGAAATTACGCGGAAAAACTGTTTGGCCGACAATACCTCTATGTCCCCACGTGCCGGTCGGGAGATTGACAAAGTTTGATCTTTGCCGTCATGTCGGTCCGGCGGGAGCCATTTTATCAAAAAGTAAAATGATATCGCTGCATTCGGTTACAATCCATCGAACCATTACAATTTCTATAAAAACATCCATAATTCGTAACTCTTTTTGTCGAAATAACGCGGAAAAACTGTTTGGCCGACAATTCTACTATGTCCCCTCGTGCCGATAGGGAAATTGACAAAGTTTGATCTTTGCCGTCATGTCGGTCCGGCGGCAGCCATTTTATCAAAAAGTAAAATATCGTTACATTCGGTTACAATTCATCGAACCATTACGATTTCTATAAAAACATCCATAATTCGTAACTCTTGTTATCGAAATAACGCGGAATAACTGTTTGGCCGACAATACCTCTATGTCCCCACGTGCCGGTCGGGAGATTGACAAAGTGTCTGCTTTGCGGTCATGTCGGCCCGGCGGGAGCCATTTTACCAAAAAGTAAAATGATATTCCAGCATTCGATTACAATTCGTCGAACCATTACGATTTCTATAAAAATATCCATAATTCGTAACTCTTGTTATCGAAATAACGCGGAAAAATTGTTTGGCCGACAATTCTCCTATGTCCCCTCGTGCAAGTCAGGAAATTGACAAAGTTTGATCTGTGCCGTCATGTCGGTCCGGCGGCAGTCATTTTATCAAAAAGTAAAATGATATCGTTGCATTCGGTTACAATTCGTCGAACCATTACGATTTCTATAAAAATATCCATAATTCGTAACTCTTGTTATCGAAATAACGCGGAAAAATTGTTTGGCCGACAATTCTCCTATGTCCCCTCGTGCCGGTCAGGAAATTGACAAAGTTTGATCTGTGCCGTCATGTCGGTCCGGCGGCAGTCATTTTATCAAAAAGTAAAATGATATCGTTGCATTCGGTTACAATTCATCGAACCATTACGATTTCTATAAAAACATCCATAATTCGTAACTCTTGTTATCGAAATAACGCGGAATAACTGTTTGGACGACAATTCTCCTATGTCCCCTCGTGCCGGTCGGGAAATTGACAAAGCTTGATCTTTGCCGTCATGTCGGTCCGGCGGCAGCCATTTTATCAAAAAGTAAAATGATATCGTTGCATTCGGTTACAATTCATCGAACCATTACGATTTCTATAAAAACATCCATAATTCGTAACTCTTGTTATCCAAATAAAGCGGAATAACTGTTTGGACGACAATGCTTCTATGTCCCTACGTACCGGTCAGGAGATTGACGAAGTTTCAGCTTTGCGGTCATGTCGGTCCGGTGGCAGCCATTTTATCAAAAAGTAAAATGATATCGTTGCATTCGGTTACAATTCATCGAACCATTACGATTTCTATAAAAACATCCATAATTCGTAACTCTTGTTATCGAAATAACGCGGAATAACTGTTTGGCCGACAATGCTTCTATGTCCCTACGTACCGGTCAGGAGATTGACAAAGTTTGATCTTTGCCGTCATGTCGGTCCTGCGGCAGCCATTTTATCAGAAAGTAAAATATCGTTGCAATCGGTTACAATTCATCGAACCATTACGATTTCTATAAAAACATCCATAATTCGTAACTCTTGTTATAGAAATAACGCGGAATAACTGTTTGGCCGACAATGCTTCTATGTCCCTACGTACCGGTCAGGAGATTGACGAAGTTTCAGCTTTGCGGTCATGTCGGTCCGGCGGGAGCCATTTTATCAAAAAGTAAAATGATATCGCTGCATTCGGTTACAATCCATCGAACCATTACGATTTCTATAAAAACATCCATAATTCGTAACTCCTTTTGTCGAAATAACGCGGAAAAACTGTTTGGCCGACAATACATCTATGTCCCCACGTGCCGGTCGGGAGATTGACAAAGTGTCTGCTTAGCGGTCATGTCGGCCCGGCGGGAGTCATTTTACCAAAAAGTAAAATGATATTCGTGCATTCGATTACAATTCATCGAACCATTACGATTTCTATAAAACCATCCATAATTCGTAACTCTTGTTATCGAAATAACGCGGAATAACTGTTTGGACGACAATGCTTCTATGTCCCTACGTACCGGTCAGGAGATTGACGAAGTTTCAGCTTTGCGGTCATGTCGGTCCGGCGGGAGCCATTTTATCAAAAAGTAAAATGATTTCGCTGCATTCGGTTACAATTCATCGAACCATTACGATTTCTATAAAAACATCCATAATTCGTAACTCTTGTTATCGAAATAACGCGGAATAACTGTTTGGCCGACAATACCTCTATGTCCCCACGTGCCGGTCGGGAGATTGACAAAGTGTCTGCTTTGCGGTCATGTCGGCCCGGCGGGAGCCATTTTACCAAAAAGTAAAATGATATTCCAGCATTCGATTACAATTCGTCGAACCATTACGATTTCTATAAAAATATCCATAATTCGTAACTCTTGTTATCGAAATAACGCGGAAAAATTGTTTGGCCGACAATTCTCCTATGTCCCCTCGTGCCGGTCAGGAAATTGACAAAGTTTGATCTGTGCCGTCATGTCGGTCCGGCGGCAGTCATTTTATCAAAAAGTAAAATGATATCGTTGCATTCGGTTACAATTCATCGAACCATTACGATTTCTATAAAAATATCCATAATTCGTAACTCTGGTTATCGAAATAACGCGGAAAAATTGTTTGGCCGACAATTCTACTATGTCCCCTCGTGCCGGTCAGGAAATTGACAAAGTTTGATCTGTGCCGTCATGTCGGTCCGGCGGCAGTCATTTTATCAAAAAGTAAAATGATATCGTTGCATTCGGTTACAATTCATCGAACCATTACGATTTCTATAAAAATATCCATAATTCGTAACTCTTGTTATCGAAAAAACGCGGAATAACTGTTTGGCCGATAATGCTTCTATGTCCCTACGTACCAGTCAGGAGATTGACGAAGTTTCAGCTTTGCGTTCATGTCGGTCCGGCGGGAGCCATTTTATCAAAAAGTAAAATGATATCGCTGCATTCGGTTACAATCCATCGAACCATTACGATTTCTATGAAAATATCCATAATTCGTAACTCTTGTTATCGAAATAACGCGGAAAAATTGTTCGGCCGACAATTCTCCTATGTCCCCTCGTGCTGGTCAGGAGATTGACGAAGTTTCAGCTTTGCGGTCATGTCGGTCCGGTGGTAGCCATTTTATCAAAAAGTAAAATGATATCGTTGCATTCGGTTACAATTCATCGACCCATTACGATTTCTATAAAAACATCCATAATTCGTAACTCTTGTTATCGAAATAACGCGGAATAACTGTTTGGACGACAATTCTCCTATGTCCCCTCGTGCCGGTCGGGAAATTGACAAAGCTTGATCTTTGCCGTCATGTCGGTCCGGCGGCAGCCATTTTATCAAAAAGTAAAATGATATCGTTGCATTCGGTTACAATTCATCGAACCATTACGATTTCTATAAAAACATCCATAATTCGTAACTCTTGTTATCCAAATAAAGCGGAATAACTGTTTGGACGACAATGCTTCTATGTCCCTACGTACCGGTCAGGAGATTGACGAAGTTTCAGCTTTGCGGTCATGTCGGTCCGGTGGCAGCCATTTTATCAAAAAGTAAAATGATATCGTTGCATTCGGTTACAATTCATCGAACCATTACGGTTTCTATAAAAACATCCATAATTCGTAACTCTTGTTATCGAAATAACGCGGAATAACTGTTTGGCCGACAATGCTTCTATGTCCCTACGTACCGGTCAGGAGATTGACAAAGTTTGATCTTTGCCGTCATGTCGGTCCTGCGGCAGCCATTTTATCAGAAAGTAAAATATCGTTGCAATCGGTTACAATTCATCGAACCATTACGATTTCTATAAAAACATCCATAATTCGTAACTCTTGTTATAGAAATAACGCGGAATAACTGTTTGGCCGACAATGCTTCTATGTCCCTACGTACCGGTCAGGAGATTGACGAAGTTTCAGCTTTGCGGTCATGTCGGTCCGGCGGGAGCCATTTTATCAAAAAGTAAAATGATATCGCTGCATTCGGTTACAATCCATCGAACCATTACGATTTCTATAAAAACATCCATAATTCGTAACTCCTTTTGTCGAAATAACGCGGAAAAACTGTTTGGCCGACAATACATCTATGTCCCCACGTGCCGGTCGGGAGATTGACAAAGTGTCTGCTTAGCGGTCATGTCGGCCCGGCGGGAGTCATTTTACCAAAAAGTAAAATGATATTCGTGCATTCGATTACAATTCGTCGAACCATTACGATTTCTATAAAAATATCCATAATTCGTAACTCTTGTTATCGAAATAACGCGGAAAAATTGTTTGGCCGACAATTCTCCTATGTCCCCTCGTGCCGGTCAGGAAATTGACAAAGTTTGATCTTTGCCGTCATGTCGGTCCGGCGGCAGCCATTTTATCAAAAAGCAAAATGATATCGCTGCATTCGGTTACAATCCATCGAACCATTACGATTTCTATAAAAACATCCATAATTCGTAACTCTTGTTATCGAAATAACGCGGAATAACTGTTTGGCCGACAATGCTTCTATGTCCCTACGTACCGGTCAGGAGATTGACGAAGTTTCAGCTTTGCGGTCATGTCGGTCCGGCGGGAGCCATTTTATCAAAAAGTAAAATGATATCGCTGCATTCGGTTACAATCCATCGAACCATTACAATTTCTATAAAAACATCCATAATTCGTAACTCTTTTCGTCGAAATAACGCGGAAAAACTGTTTGGCCGACAATACCTCTATGTCCCCACGTGCCGGTCGGGAGATTGTCAAAGTTTGATCTTTGCCGTCATGTCGGTCCGGCGGGAGCCATTTTATCAAAAAGTAAAATGATATCGCTGCATTCGGTTACAATCCATCGAACCATTACAATTTCTATAAAAACATCCATAATACGTAACTCTTTTTGTCGAAATAACGCGGAAAAACTGTTTGGCCGACAATTCTACTATGTCCCCTCGTGCCGATAGGGAAATTGACAAAGTTTGGTCTTTGCCGTCATGTCGGTCCGGCGGCAGCCATTTTATCAAAAAGTAAAATATCGTTACATTCGGTTACAATTCATCGAACCATTACGATTTCTATAAATCATCCATAATTCGTAACTCTTGTTATCGAAATAACGCGGAATAACTGTTTGGCCGACAATACCTCTATGTCCCCACGTGCCGGTCGGGAGATTGACAAAGTGTCTGCTTTGCGGTCATGTCGGCCCGGCGGGAGCCATTTTACCAAAAAGTAAAATGATATTCCAGCATTCGATTACAATTCGTCGAACCATTACGATTTCTATAAAAATATCCATAATTCGTAACTCTTGTTATCGAAATAACGCGGAAAAATTGTTTGGCCGACAATTCTCCTATGTCCCCTCGTGCCGGTCAGGAAATTGACAAAGTTTGATCTGTGCCGTCATGTCGGTCCGGCGGCAGTCATTTTATCAAAAAGTAAAATGATATCGTTGCATTCGGTTACAATTCATCGAACCATTACGATTTCCATAAAAATATCCATAATTCGTAACTCTTGTTATCGAAATAACGCGGAAAAATTGTTTGGCCGACAATTCTACTATGTCCCCTCGTGCCGATCGGGAAATTGACAAAGTTTGATCTTTGCCGCCATGTCGGTCCGGCGGCAGCCATTTTATCAAAAAGGAAAATGATATCGTTGCATTCGGTTACAATTCATCGAACCATTACGATTTCTATAAAAACATCGATAATTCGTAACTCTTGTTATCGAAAAAACGCGGAATAACTGTTTGGCCGATAATGCTTCTATGTCCCTACGTACCAGTCAGGAGATTGACGAAGTTTCAGCTTTGCGTTCATGTCGGTCCGGCGGGAGCCATTTTATCAAAAAGTAAAATGATATCGCTGCATTCGGTTACAATCCATCGAACCATTACGATTTCTATAAAAATATCCATAATTCGTAACTCTTGTTATCGAAATAACGCGGAAAAATTGTTCGGCCGACAATTCTCCTATGTCCCCTCGTGCTGGTCAGGAGATTGACGAAGTTTCAGCTTTGCGGTCATGTCGGTCCGGTGGTAGCCATTTTATCAAAAAGTAAAATGATATCGTTGCATTCGGTTACAATTCATCGAACCATTACGATTTCTATAAAAACATCCATAATTCGTAACTCTTGTTATCGAAATAACGCGGAATAACTGTTTGGACGACAATTCTCCTATGTCCCCTCGTGCCGGTCGGGAAATTGACAAAGCTTGATCTTTGCCGTCATGTCGGTCCGGCGGCAGCCATTTTATCAAAAAGTAAAATGATATCGTTGCATTCGGTTACAATTCATCGAACCATAACGATTTCCATAAAAACATCCATAATTCGTAACTCTTGTTATCGAAATAACGCGGAATAACTGTTTGGCCGACAATGCTTCTATGTCCCTACGTACCGGTCAGGAGATTGACAAAGTTTGATCTTTGCCGTCATGTCGGTCCTGCGGCAGCCATTTTATCAAAAAGTAAAATGATATCGCTGCATTCGGTTACAATCCATCGAACCATTACGATTTCTATAAAAACATCCATAATTCGTAACTCTTGTTATCGAAATAACGCGGAATAACTGTTTGGCCGACAATGCTTCTATGTCCCTACGTACCGGTCAGGAGATTGACGAAGTTTCAGCTTTGCGGTCATGTCGGTCCGGCGGGAGCCATTTTATCAAAAAGTAAAATGATATCGCTGCATTCGGTTACAATCCATCGAACCATTACAATTTCTATAAAAACATCCATAATTCGTAACTCTTTTTGTCGAAATAACGCGGAAAAACTGTTTGGCCGACAATACCTCTATGTCCCCACGTGCCGGTCGGGAGATTGACAAAGTTTGATCTTTGCCGTCATGTCGGTCCGGCGGGAGCCATTTTATCAAAAAGTAAAATGATATCGCTGCATTCGGTTACAATCCATCGAACCATTACAATTTCTATAAAAACATCCATAATTCGTAACTCTTTTTGTCGAAATAACGCGGAAAAACTGTTTGGCCGACAATTCTACTATGTCCCCTCGTGCCGATAGGGAAATTGACAAAGTTTGATCTTTGCCGTCATGTCGGTCCGGCGGCAGCCATTTTATCAAAAAGTAAAATATCGTTACATTCGGTTACAATTCATCGAACCATTACGATTTCTATAAAAACATCCATAATTCGTAACTCTTTTTGTCGAAATAACGCGGAAAAACTGTTTGGCCGACAATACCTCTATGTCCCCACGTGCCGGTCGGGAGATTGACAAAGTGTCTGCTTAGCGGTCATGTCGGCCCGGCGGGAGTCATTTTACCAAAAAGTAAAATGATATTCGTGCATTCGATTACAATTCGTCGAACCATTACGATTTCTATAAAAACATCCATAATTCGTAACTCTTGTTATCGAAATAACGCGGTAGAATTGTTTAGCCGACAATTCTCCTATGTCCCCTCGTGCCGGTCAGGAAGTTGACAAAGTTTGATCATTGCCGTCATGTCGGTCCGGCGGCAGTCATTTTATCAATAAGTAAAATGATATCGTTGCATTCGGTTACAATTCATCGAACCATTACGATTTCTATAAAAATATCCATAATTCGTAACTCTTGTTATCGAAATAACGCGGAAAAATTGTTTGGCCGACAATTCTACTGTGTCCCCTCGTGCCGATCGGGAAATTGACAAAGTTTGATCTTTGCCGTCATGTCGGTCCGGCGGGAGCCATTTTATCAAAAAGTAAAATGATATCGCTGCATTCGGTTACAATCCATCGAACCATTACGATTTCTATAAAAACATCCATAATTCGTAACTCTTTTTGTCGAAATAACGCGGAAAAACTGTTTGGCCGACAATTCTCCTATGTCCCCTCGTGCCGGTCGGGAAATTGACAAAGTTTGATCTTTGCCGTCATGTCGGTCCGGCGGCAGCCATTTTATCAAAAAGTAAAATGATATCGTTGCATTCGGTTACAATTCATCGAACCATTATGATTTCTATAAATACATCCATAATTCGTAACTCGTGTTATCGAAATAACGCGGAATAACTGTTTGGACGACAATGCTTCTATGTCCCTATGTACCGGTCAGGAGATTGACGAAGTTTCAGCTTTGCGGTCATGTCGGTCCGGCGGGAGCCATTTTATCCAAAAGTAAAATGATATCGCTGCATTCGGTTACAATCCATCGAACCATTACGATTTCTATAAAAATATCCATAATTCGTAACTCTTGTTATCGAAACAACGCGGAAAAATTGTTTGGCCGACAATTCTCCTATGTCCCCTCGTGCCGGTCGGGAAATTGACAAAGTTTGATCTTTGCCGTCATGTCAGTCCGGCGGCAGCCATTTTATCAAAAAGTAAAATGATATCGTTGCATTCGGTTACAATTCATCGAACCATTACCATTTCTATAAAAACATCCATATTTCGTAACTCTTATTATCGAAATAACACGGAATAACTGTTTGGACGACAATGCTTCTATGTCCCTACGTACCGGTCAGGAGATTGACGAAGTTTCAGCTTTGCGGTCATGTCGGTCCGGCGGGAGCCATTTTATCAAAAAGTAAAATGATATCGCTGCATTCGGTTACAATCCATCGAACCATTACGATTTCTATAAAAACATCCATAATTCGTAACTCTTTTTGTCGAAATAACGCGGAAAAACTGTTTGGCCGACAATACCTCTATGTCCCCACGTGCCGGTCGGGAAATTGACAAAGTTCGATCTTTGCCGTCATGTCGGTCCGGCGGCAGCCATTTTATCAAAAAGTAAAATGATATCGTTGCATTCGGTTACAATTCATCGAACCATTATGATTTCTATAAATACATCCATAATTCGTAACTCGTGTTATCGAAATAACGCGGAATAACTGTTTGGACGACAATGCTTCTATGTCCCTATGTACCGGTCAGGAGATTGACGAAGTTTCAGCTTTGCGGTCATGTCGGTCCGGCGGGAGCCATTTTATCAAAAAGTAAAATGATATCGCTGCATTCGGTTACAATCCATCGAACCATTACGATTTCTATAAAAACATCCATAATTCGTAACTCTTTTTGTCGAAATAACGCGGAAAAACTGTTTGGCCGACAATTCTCCTATGTCCCCTCGTGCCGGTCGGGAAATTGATAAAGTTTGATCTTTGCGTCATGTCGGTCCGGCGGCAGCCATTTTATCAAAAAGTAAAATGATATCGTTGCATTCGGTTACAATTCATCGAACCATTATGATTTCTATAAATACATCCATAATTCGTAACTCGTGTTATCGAAATAACGCGGAATAACTGTTTGGACGACAATGCTTCTATGTCCCTATGTACCGGTCAGGAGATTGACGAAGTTTCAGCTTTGCGGTCATGTCGGTCCGGCGGGAGCCATTTTATCCAAAAGTAAAATGATATCGCTGCATTCGGTTACAATCCATCGAACCATTACGATTTCTATAAAAATATCCATAATTCGTAACTCTTGTTATCGAAACAACGCGGAAAAATTGTTTGGCCGACAATTCTCCTATGTCCCCTCGTGCCGGTCGGGAAATTGACAAAGTTTGATCTTTGCCGTCATGTCGGTCCGGCGGCAGCCATTTTATCAAAAAGTAAAATGATATCGTTGCATTCGGTTACAATTCATCGAACCATTACCATTTCTATAAAAACATCCATATTTCGTAACTCTTATTATCGAAATAACACGGAATAACTGTTTGGACGACAATGCTTCTATGTCCCTACGTACCGGTCAGGAGATTGACGAAGTTTCAGCTTTGCGGTCATGTCGGTCCGGCGGGAGCCATTTTATCAAAAAGTAAAATGATATCGCTGCATTCGGTTACAATCCATCGAACCATTACGATTTCTATAAAAACATCCATAATTCGTAACTCTTTTTGTCGAAATAACGCGGAAAAACTGTTTGGCCGACAATACCTCTATGTCCCCACGTGCCGGTCGGGAGATTGACAAAGTGTCTGCTTTGCGGTCATGTCGGCCCGGCGGGAGCCATTTTACCAAAAAGTAAAATGATATTCCAGCATTCGATTACAATTCGTCGAACCATTACGATTTCTATAAAAATATCCATAATTCGTAACTCTTGTTATCGAAATAACGAGGAAAAATTGTTTGGCCGACAATTCTCCTATGTCCCCTCGTGCCGGTCGGGAAATTGACAAAGTTTGATCTTTGCCGTCATGTCGGTCCGGCGGCAGCCATTTTATCAAAAAGTAAAATGATATCGTTGCATTCGGTTACAATTCATCGAACCATTACCATTTCTATAAAAACATCCATATTTCGTAACTCTTATTATCGAAATAACACGGAATAACTGTTTGGACGACAATGCTTCTATGTCCCTACGTACCGGTCAGGAGATTGACGAAGTTTCAGCTTTGCGGTCATGTCGGTCCGGCGGGAGCCATTTTATCAAAAAGTAAAATGATATCGCTGCATTCGGTTACAATCCATCGAACCATTACGATTTCTATAAAAACATCCATAATTCGTAACTCTTTTTGTCGAAATAACGCGGAAAAACTGTTTGGCAGACAATACCTCTATGTCCCCACGTGCCGGTCGGGAGATTGACAAAGTGTCTGCTTTGCGGTCATGTCGGCCCGGCGGGAGCCATTTTACCAAAAAGTAAAATGATATTCCAGCATTCGATTACAATTCGTCGAACCATTACGATTTCTATAAAAATATCCATAATTCGTAACTCTTGTTATCGAAATAACGAGGAAAAATTGTTTGGCCGACAATTCTCCTATGTCCCCTCGTGCTGGTCAGGAAATTGACAAAGTTTGATCTTTGCCGTCATGTCGGTCCGGCGGCAGTCATTTTATCAATAAGTAAAATGATATCGTTGCATTCGGTTACAATTCATCGAACCATTACGATTTCTATAAAAATATCCATAATTCGTAACTCTTGTTTTCGAAATAACGCGGAAAAGTTGTTTGGCCGACAATTCTCCTATGTCCCCTCGTGCCGGTCGGGAAATTGACAAAGTTTGATCTTTGCCGTCATGTCGGTCCGGCGGCAGCCATTTTATCAAAAAGTAAAATGATATCGTTGCATTCGGTTACAATTCATCGAACCATTACCATTTCTATAAAAACATCCATATTTCGTAACTCTTATTATCGAAATAACACGGAATAACTGTTTGGACGACAATGCTTCTATGTCCCTACGTACCGGTCAGTAGATTGACGAAGTTTCAGCTTTGCGGTCATGTCGGTCCGGCGGGAGCCATTTTATCAAAAAGTAAAATGATATCGCTGCATTCGGTTACAATCCATCGAACCATTACGATTTCTATAAAAACATCCATAATTCGTAACTCTTTTTGTCGAAATAACGCGGAAAAACTGTTTGGCCGACAATACCTCTATGTCCCCACGTGCCGGTCGGGAGATTGACAAAGTGTCTGCTTTGCGGTCATGTCGGCCCGGCGGGAGCCATTTTACCAAAAAGTAAAATGATATTCTAGCATTCGATTACAATTCGTCGAACCATTACGATTTCTATAAAAATATCCATAATTCGTAACTCTTGTTATCGAAATAACGAGGAAAAATTGTTTGGCCGACAATTCTCCTATGTCCCCTCGTGCTGGTCAGGAAATTGACAAAGTTTGATCTTTGCCGTCATGTCGGTCCGGCGGCAGTCATTTTATCAATAAGTAAAATGATATCGTTGCATTCGGTTACAATTCATCGAACCATTACGATTTCTATAAAAATATCCATAATTCGTAACTCTTTTTGTCGAAATAACGCGGAAAAACTGTTTGGCCAACAATTCTCCTACGTCACTCGTGCCGGTCGGGAAATTGACAAAGTTTGATCTTTGCCGTCATGTCGGTCCGGCGGCAGCCATTTTATCAAAAAGTAAAATGATATCGTTGCATTCGGTTACAATTCATCGAACCATTACGATTTCTATAAAAACATCCATAATTCGTAACTCTTGTTATCGAAATAACGCGGAAAAATTGTTTGGCCGACAATTCTACTATGTCCCCTCGTGCCGATCGGGAAATTGACAAAGTTTGATCTTTGCCGTCATGTCGGTCCGGCGGCAGCCTTTTTATCAAAAAGTAAAATGATATCGTTGCATTCGGTTACAATTCATCGAACCATTACCATTTCTATAAAAACATCCATATTTCGTAACTCTTGTTATCGAAATAACGCGGAATAACAGTTTGGACGACAATGCTTCTATGTCCCTACGTACCGGTCAGGAGATTGACGAAGTTTCAGCTTTGCGGTCATGTCGGTCCGGCGGGAGCCATTTTATCAAAAAGTAAAATGATATCGCTGCATTCGGTTACAATCCATCGAACCATTACGATTTCTATAAAAACATCCATAATTCGTAACACTTTTTGTCGAAATAACGCGGAAAAACTGTTTGGCCGACAATTCTCCTATGTCCCCTCGTGCCGGTCGGGAAATTGACAAAGTTTGATCTTTGCCGTCATGTCGGTCCGGCGGGAGCCATTTTATAAAAAGTAAAATGATATCGCTGCATTCGGTTACAATCCATCGAACCATTACGATTTCTATAAAAACATCCATAATTCGTAACTCTTTGTGTCGAAATAACGCGGAAAACTGTTTGGCCGACAATTCTCCTATGTCCCCTCGTGCCGGTCGGGAAATTGACAAAGTTTGATCTTTGCCGTCATGTCGGTCCGGCGGCAGCCATTTTATCAAAAAGTAAAATGATATTGTTGCATTCGGTTACAATTCATCGAACCATTACGATTTCTATAAATACATCCATAATTCGTAACTCTTGTTATCGAAATAACGCGGAATAACTGTTTGGACGACAATACCTCTATGTCCCCACGTGCCGGTCGGGAGTTTGACAAAGTTTGATCTTTGCCGTCATGTCGGTCCGGCGGCAGCCATTTTATCAAAAAGTAAAATGATATCGTTGCATTCGGTTACAATTCATCGAACCATTACGATTTCTATAAATACATCCATAATTCGTAACTCTTGTTATCGAAATAACGCGGAATAACTGTTTGGACGACAATGCTTCTATGTCCCTATGTACCGGTCAGGAGATTGACGAAGTTTCAGCTTTGCGGTCATGTCGGTCCGGCGGGAGCCATTTTATCAAAAAGTAAAATGATATCGCTGCATTCGGTTACAATCCATCGAACCATTACGATTTCTATAAAAACATCCATAATTCGTAACTCTTTTTGTCGAAATAACGCGGAAAAACTGTTTGGCCGACAATTCTCCTATGTCCCCTCGTGCCGGTCAGGAAATTGACAAAGTTTGATCTTTGCCGTCATGTCGGTCCGGCGGCAGCCATTTTATCAAAAAGTAAAATGATATCGTTGCATTCGGTTACAATTCATCGAACCATTACGATTTCTATAAATACATCCATAATTCGTAACTCTTGTTATCGAAATAACGCGGAATAACTGTTTGGACGACAATGCTTCTATGTCCCTAGGTACCGGTCAGGAGATTGACGAAGTTTCAGCTTTGCGGTCATGTCGGTCCGGCGGGAGCCATTTTATCAAAAAGTAAAATGATATCGCTGCATTCGGTTACGATCCATCGAACCATTACTATTTCTATAAAAACATCCATAATTCGTATCTCTTTTTGTCGAAATAACGCGGAAAAACTGTTTGGCCGACAATTCTCCTATGTCCCCTCGTGCCGGTCGGGAAATTGACAAAGTTTGATCTTTGCCGTCATGTCGGTCCGGCGGCAGCCATTTTATGAAAAAGTAAAATGATATCGCTGCATTCGGTTACAATCCATCGAATCATTACGATTTCTATAACAACATCCATAATTCGTAACTCTTTTTGTCGAAATAACGCGGAAAAACTGTTTGGCCGACAATACCTCTATGTCCCCACGTGCCGGTCGGGAGATTGACAAAGTGTCAGCTTAGCGGTTATGTCGGCACGGCGGCAGCCATTTTATCAAAAAGTAAAATGATATCGCTGCATTCGGTTACAATCCATCGAACCATTACGATTTCTATAAAAACATCCATAATTCGTAACTCTTTTTGTCGAAATAACGCGGAACAACTGTTTGGCCGACAATACCTCTATGTCCCCACGTGCCGGTCGGGAGATTGGCAAAGTTTGATCTTTGCCGTCATGTCGGTCCGGCGGCAGCCATTTTATCAAAAAGTAAAATGATATCGCTGCATTCGGTTACAATCCATCGAACCATTACGATTTCTATAAAAACATCCATAATTCGTAACTCTTTTTGTCGAAATAACGCGGAAAAACTGTTTGGCCGACAATTCTCCTATGTCCCCTCGTGCCGGTCGGGAAATTGACAAAGTTTGATCTTTGCCGTCATGTCGGTCCGGCGGGAGCCATTTTATCAAAAAGTAAAATGATATCGCTGCATTCGGTTACAATCCATCGAACCATTACGATTTCTATAAAAACATCCATAATTCGTAACTCTTTTTGTCGAAATAACGCGGAAAAACTGTTTGGCCGACAATTCTCCTATGTCCCCTCGTGCCGGTCGGGAAATTGACAAAGTTTGATCTTTGCCGTCATGTCGGTCCGGCGGCAGCCATTTTATCAAAAAGTAAAATGATATCGTTGCATTCGGTTACAATTCATCGAACCATTACGATTTCTATAAATACATCCATAATTCGTAACTCTTGTTATCGAAATAACGAGGAAAAATTGTTTGGCCGACAATTCTCCTATGTCCCCTCGTGCCGGTCGGGAAATTGACAAAGTTTGATCTTTGCCGTCATGTCGGTCCGGCGGCAGCCATTTTATCAAAAAGTAAAATGATATCGTTGCATTCGGTTACAATTCATCGAACCATTACCATTTCTATAAAAACATCCATATTTCGTAACTCTTATTATCGAAATAACACGGAATAACTGTTTGGACGACAATGCTTCTATGTCCCTACGTACCGGTCAGGAGATTGACGAAGTTTCAGCTTTGCGGTCATGTCGGTCCGGCGGGAGCCATTTTATCAAAAAGTAAAATGATATCGCTGCATTCGGTTACAATCCATCGAACCATTACGATTTCTATAAAAACATCCATAATTCGTAACTCTTTTTGTCGAAATAACGCGGAAAAACTGTTTGGCAGACAATACCTCTATGTCCCCACGTGCCGGTCGGGAGATTGACAAAGTGTCTGCTTTGCGGTCATGTCGGCCCGGCGGGAGCCATTTTACCAAAAAGTAAAATGATATTCCAGCATTCGATTACAATTCGTCGAACCATTACGATTTCTATAAAAATATCCATAATTCGTAACACTTTTTGTCGAAATAACGCGGAAAAACTGTTTGGCCGACAATTCTACTATGTCCCCTCGTGCCGATCGGGAAATTGACAAAGTTTGATCTTTGCCGTCATGTCGGTCCGGCGGCAGCCTTTTTATCAAAAAGTAAAATGATATCGTTGCATTCGGTTACAATTCATCGAACCATTACCATTTCTATAAAAACATCCATATTTCGTAACTCTTGTTATCGAAATAACGCGGAATAACAGTTTGGACGACAATGCTTCTATGTCCCTACGTACCGGTCAGGAGATTGACGAAGTTTCAGCTTTGCGGTCATGTCGGTCCGGCGGGAGCCATTTTATCAAAAAGTAAAATGATATCGCTGCATTCGGTTACAATCCATCGAACCATTACGATTTCTATAAAAACATCCATAATTCGTAACACTTTTTGTCGAAATAACGCGGAAAAACTGTTTGGCCGACAATTCTCCTATGTCCCCTCGTGCCGGTCGGGAAATTGACAAAGTTTGATCTTTGCCGTCATGTCGGTCCGGCGGGAGCCATTTTATAAAAAGTAAAATGATATCGCTGCATTCGGTTACAATCCATCGAACCATTACGATTTCTATAAAAACATCCATAATTCGTAACTCTTTGTGTCGAAATAACGCGGAAAACTGTTTGGCCGACAATTCTCCTATGTCCCCTCGTGCCGGTCGGGAAATTGACAAAGTTTGATCTTTGCCGTCATGTCGGTCCGGCGGCAGCCATTTTATCAAAAAGTAAAATGATATTGTTGCATTCGGTTACAATTCATCGAACCATTACGATTTCTATAAATACATCCATAATTCGTAACTCTTGTTATCGAAATAACGCGGAATAACTGTTTGGACGACAATACCTCTATGTCCCCACGTGCCGGTCGGGAGTTTGACAAAGTTTGATCTTTGCCGTCATGTCGGTCCGGCGGCAGCCATTTTATCAAAAAGTAAAATGATATCGTTGCATTCGGTTACAATTCATCGAACCATTACGATTTCTATAAATACATCCATAATTCGTAACTCTTGTTATCGAAATAACGCGGAATAACTGTTTGGACGACAATGCTTCTATGTCCCTATGTACCGGTCAGGAGATTGACGAAGTTTCAGCTTTGCGGTCATGTCGGTCCGGCGGGAGCCATTTTATCAAAAAGTAAAATGATATCGCTGCATTCGGTTACAATCCATCGAACCATTACGATTTCTATAAAAACATCCATAATTCGTAACTCTTTTTGTCGAAATAACGCGGAAAAACTGTTTGGCCGACAATTCTCCTATGTCCCCTCGTGCCGGTCAGGAAATTGACAAAGTTTGATCTTTGCCGTCATGTCGGTCCGGCGGCAGCCATTTTATCAAAAAGTAAAATGATATCGTTGCATTCGGTTACAATTCATCGAACCATTACGATTTCTATAAATACATCCATAATTCGTAACTCTTGTTATCGAAATAACGCGGAATAACTGTTTGGACGACAATGCTTCTATGTCCCTAGGTACCGGTCAGGAGATTGACGAAGTTTCAGCTTTGCGGTCATGTCGGTCCGGCGGGAGCCATTTTATCAAAAAGTAAAATGATATCGCTGCATTCGGTTACGATCCATCGAACCATTACTATTTCTATAAAAACATCCATAATTCGTATCTCTTTTTGTCGAAATAACGCGGAAAAACTGTTTGGCCGACAATTCTCCTATGTCCCCTCGTGCCGGTCGGGAAATTGACAAAGTTTGATCTTTGCCGTCATGTCGGTCCGGCGGCAGCCATTTTATGAAAAAGTAAAATGATATCGCTGCATTCGGTTACAATCCATCGAATCATTACGATTTCTATAACAACATCCATAATTCGTAACTCTTTTTGTCGAAATAACGCGGAAAAACTGTTTGGCCGACAATACCTCTATGTCCCCACGTGCCGGTCGGGAGATTGACAAAGTGTCAGCTTAGCGGTTATGTCGGCACGGCGGCAGCCATTTTATCAAAAAGTAAAATGATATCGCTGCATTCGGTTACAATCCATCGAACCATTACGATTTCTATAAAAACATCCATAATTCGTAACTCTTTTTGTCGAAATAACGCGGAACAACTGTTTGGCCGACAATACCTCTATGTCCCCACGTGCCGGTCGGGAGATTGGCAAAGTTTGATCTTTGCCGTCATGTCGGTCCGGCGGCAGCCATTTTATCAAAAAGTAAAATGATATCGCTGCATTCGGTTACAATCCATCGAACCATTACGATTTCTATAAAAACATCCATAATTCGTAACTCTTTTTGTCGAAATAACGCGGAAAAACTGTTTGGCCGACAATTCTCCTATGTCCCCTCGTGCCGGTCGGGAAATTGACAAAGTTTGATCTTTGCCGTCATGTCGGTCCGGCGGGAGCCATTTTATCAAAAAGTAAAATGATATCGCTGCATTCGGTTACAATCCATCGAACCATTACGATTTCTATAAAAACATCCATAATTCGTAACTCTTTTTGTCGAAATAACGCGGAAAAACTGTTTGGCCGACAATTCTCCTATGTCCCCTCGTGCCGGTCGGGAAATTGACAAAGTTTGATCTTTGCCGTCATGTCGGTCCGGCGGCAGCCATTTTATCAAAAAGTAAAATGATATCGTTGCATTCGGTTACAATTCATCGAACCATTACGATTTCTATAAATACATCCATAATTCGTAACTCTTGTTATCGAAATAACGAGGAAAAATTGTTTGGCCGACAATTCTCCTATGTCCCCTCGTGCCGGTCGGGAAATTGACAAAGTTTGATCTTTGCCGTCATGTCGGTCCGGCGGCAGCCATTTTATCAAAAAGTAAAATGATATCGTTGCATTCGGTTACAATTCATCGAACCATTACCATTTCTATAAAAACATCCATATTTCGTAACTCTTATTATCGAAATAACACGGAATAACTGTTTGGACGACAATGCTTCTATGTCCCTACGTACCGGTCAGGAGATTGACGAAGTTTCAGCTTTGCGGTCATGTCGGTCCGGCGGGAGCCATTTTATCAAAAAGTAAAATGATATCGCTGCATTCGGTTACAATCCATCGAACCATTACGATTTCTATAAAAACATCCATAATTCGTAACTCTTTTTGTCGAAATAACGCGGAAAAACTGTTTGGCAGACAATACCTCTATGTCCCCACGTGCCGGTCGGGAGATTGACAAAGTGTCTGCTTTGCGGTCATGTCGGCCCGGCGGGAGCCATTTTACCAAAAAGTAAAATGATATTCCAGCATTCGATTACAATTCGTCGAACCATTACGATTTCTATAAAAATATCCATAATTCGTAACTCTTGTTATCGAAATAACGAGGAAAAATTGTTTGGCCGACAATTCTCCTATGTCCCCTCGTGCTGGTCAGGAAATTGACAAAGTTTGATCTTTGCCGTCATGTCGGTCCGGCGGCAGTCATTTTATCAATAAGTAAAATGATATCGTTGCATTCGGTTACAATTCATCGAACCATTACGATTTCTATAAAAATATCCATAATTCGTAACTCTTGTTTTCGAAATAACGCGGAATAACTGTTTGGACGACAATGCTTCTATGTCCCTATGTACCGTTCAGGAGATTGACGAAGTTTCAGCTTTGCGGTCATGTCGGTCCGGCGGGAGCCATTTTATCCAAAAGTAAAATGACATCGCTGCATTCGGTTACAATCCATCGAACCATTACGATTTCTATAAAAACATCCATAATTCGTAAATCTTTTTGTCGAAATGACGCGGAAAAACTGTTTGGCCGACAATACCTCTATGTCCCCACGTGCCGGTCGGGAGTTTGACAAAGTCTCAGCTTAGCGGTCATGTCGGCCCGGCGGGAGCCATTTTACCAAAAAGTAAAATGATATTCGTGCATTCGATTACAATTCGTCGAACCATTACGATTTCTATAAAAATATCCATAATTCGTAACTCTTGTTATCGAAATAACGCGGAAAAATTGTTTGGCCGACAATTCTCCTATGTCCCCTCGTGCCGGTCGGGAAATTGACAAAGTTTGATCTTTGCCGTCATGTCGGTCCGGCGGCAGCCATTTTATCAAAAAGTAAAATGATATCGTTGCATTCGGTTACAATTCATCGAACCATTACGATTTCTATAAATACATCCATAATTCGTAACTCTTGTTATCGAAATAACGCGGAATAACTGTTTGGACGACAATGCTTCTATGTCCCTATGTACCGGTCAGGAGATTGACGAAGTTTCAGCTTTGCGGTCATGTCGGTCCGGCGGGAGCCATTTTATCAAAGTAAAATGATATCGCTGCATTCGGTTACAATCCATCGAACCATTACGATTTCTATAAAAACATCCATAATTCGTAACTCTTTTTGTCGAAATAACGCGGAAAAACTGTTTGGCCGACAATTCTCCTATGTCCCCTCGTGCCGGTCGGGAAATTGACAAAGTTTGATCTTTGCCGTCATGTCGGTGCGGCGGCAGCCATTTTATCAAAAAGTAAAATGGTAGCGCTGCATTCGGTTACAATCCATCGAATCATTACGATTTCTATAAAAACATCCATAATTCGTAACTCTTTTTGTCGAAATAACGCGGAAAAACTGTTTGGCCGACAATACCTCTATGTCCCCACGTGCCGGTCGGGAGATTGACAAAGTGTCAGCTTAGCGGTTATGTCGGCACGGCGGCAGCCATTTTATCAAAAAGTAAAATGATATCGCTGCATTCGGTTACAATCCATCGAACCATTACGATTTCTATAAAAACATCCATAATTCGTAACTCTTTTTGTCGAAATAACGCGGAACAACTGTTTGGCCGACAATACCTCTATGTCCCCACGTGCCGGTCGGGAGATTGGCAAAGTTTGATCTTTGCCGTCATGTCGGTCCGGCGGCAGCCATTTTATCAAAAAGTAAAATGATATCGCTGCATTCGGTTACAATCCATCGAACCATTACGATTTCTATAAAAACATCCATAATTCGTAACTCTTTTTGTCGAAATAACGCGGAAAAACTGTTTGGCCGACAATTCTCCTATGTCCCCTCGTGCCGGTCGGGAAATTGACAAAGTTTGATCTTTGCCGTCATGTCGGTCCGGCGGGAGCCATTTTATCAAAAAGTAAAATGATATCGCTGCATTCGGTTACAATCCATCGAACCATTACGATTTCTATAAAAACATCCATAATTCGTAACTCTTTTTGTCGAAATAACGCGGAAAAACTGTTTGGCCGACAATTCTCCTATGTCCCCTCGTGCCGGTCGGGAAATTGACAAAGTTTGATCTTTGCCGTCATGTCGGTCCGGCGGCAGCCATTTTATCAAAAAGTAAAATGATATCGTTGCATTCGGTTACAATTCATCGAACCATTACGATTTCTATAAATACATCCATAATTCGTAACTCTTGTTATCGAAATAACGCGGAATAACTGTTTGGACGACAATGCTTCTATGTCCCTATGTACCGGTCAGGAGATTGACGAAGTTTCAGCTTTGCGGTCATGTCGGTCCGGCGGGAGCCATTTTATCCAAAAGTAGAATGACATCGCTGCATTCGGTTACAATCCATCGAACCATTGCGATTTCTATAAAAACATCCATAATTCGTAACTCTTTTTGTCGAAATGACGCGGAAAAACTGTTTGGCCGACAATACCTCTATGTCCCCACGTGCCGGTCGGGAGTTTGACAAAGTCTCAGCTTAGCGGTCATGTCGGCCCGGCGGGAGCCATTTTACCAAAAAGTAAAATGATATTCGTGCATTCGATTACAATTCGTCGAACCATTACGATTTCTATAAAAATATCCATAATTCGTAACTCTTGTTATCGAAATAACGCGGAAAAATTGTTTGGCCGACAATTCTCCTACGTCCCCTCGTGCCGGTCGGGAAATTGACATAGTTTGATCTTTGCCGTCATGTCGGTCCGGCGGCAGCCATTTTATCAAAAAGTAAAATGATATCGTTGCATTCGGTTACAATTCATCGAACCATTACGATTTCTATAAATACATCCATAATTCGTAACTCTTGTTATCGAAATAACGCGGAATAACTGTTTGGACGACAATGCTTCTATGTCCCTAGGTACCGGTCAGGAGATTGACGAAGTTGCAGCTTTGCGGTCATGTCGGTCCGGCGGGAGCCATTTTATCAAAAAGTAAAATGATATCGCTGCATTCGGTTACGATCCATCGAACCATTACTATTTCTATAAAAACATCCATAATTCGTATCTCTTTTTGTCGAAATAACGCGGAAAAACTGTTTGGCCGACAATTCTCCTATGTCCCCTCGTGCCGGTCGGGAAATTGACAAAGTTTGATCTTTGCCGTCATGTCGGTCCGGCGGCAGCCATTTTATCAAAAAGTAAAATGATATCGCTGCATTCGGTTACAATCCATCGAATCATTACGATTTCTATAAAAACATCCATAATTCGTAACTCTTTTTGTCGATATAACGCGGAAAAACTGTTTGGCCGACAATACCTCTATGTCCCCACGTGCCGGTCGGGAGATTGACAAAGTGTCAGCTTAGCGGTTATGTCGGCACGGCGGCAGCCATTTTATCAAAAAGTAAAATGATATCGCTGCATTCGGTTACAATCCATCGAACCATTACGATTTCTATAAAAACATCCATAATTCGTAACTCTTTTTGTCGAAATAACGCGGAACAACTGTTTGGCCGACAATACCTCTATGTCCCCACGTGCCGGTCGGGAGATTGGCAAAGTTTGATCTTTGCCGTCATGTCGGTCCGGCGGCAGCCATTTTATCAAAAAGTAAAATGATATCGCTGCATTCGGTTACAATCCATCGAACCATTACGATTTCTATAAAAACATCCATAATTCGTAACTCTTTTTGTCGAAATAACGCGGAAAAACTGTTTGGCCGACAATTCTCCTATGTCCCCTCGTGCCGGTCGGGAAATTGACAAAGTTTGATCTTTGCCGTCATGTCGGTCCGGCGGGAGCCATTTTATCAAAAAGTAAAATGATATCGCTGCATTCGGTTACAATCCATCGAACCATTACGATTTCTATAAAAACATCCATAATTCGTAACTCTTTTTGTCGAAATAACGCGGAAAAACTGTTTGGCCGACAATTCTCCTATGTCCCCTCGTGCCGGTCGGGAAATTGACAAAGTTTGATCTTTGCCGTCATGTCGGTGCGGCGGCAGCCATTTTATCAAAAAGTAAAATGGTAGCGCTGCATTCGGTTACAATCCATCGAATCATTACGATTTCTATAAAAACATCCATAATTCGTAACTCTTTTTGTCGAAATAACGCGGAAAAACTGTTTGGCCGACAATACCTCTATGTCCCCACGTGCCGGTCGGGAGATTGACAAAGTGTCAGCTTAGCGGTTATGTCGGCACGGCGGCAGCCATTTTATCAAAAAGTAAAATGATATCGCTGCATTCGGTTACAATCCATCGAACCATTACGATTTCTATAAAAACATCCATAATTCGTAACTCTTTTTGTCGAAATAACGCGGAACAACTGTTTGGCCGACAATACCTCTATGTCCCCACGTGCCGGTCGGGAGATTGGCAAAGTTTGATCTTTGCCGTCATGTCGGTCCGGCGGCAGCCATTTTATCAAAAAGTAAAATGATATCGCTGCATTCGGTTACAATCCATCGAACCATTACGATTTCTATAAAAACATCCATAATTCGTAACTCTTTTTGTCGAAATAACGCGGAAAAACTGTTTGGCCGACAATTCTCCTATGTCCCCTCGTGCCGGTCGGGAAATTGACAAAGTTTGATCTTTGCCGTCATGTCGGTCCGGCGGGAGCCATTTTATCAAAAAGTAAAATGATATCGCTGCATTCGGTTACAATCCATCGAACCATTACGATTTCTATAAAAACATCCATAATTCGTAACTCTTTTTGTCGAAATAACGCGGAAAAACTGTTTGGCCGACAATTCTCCTATGTCCCCTCGTGCCGGTCGGGAAATTGACAAAGTTTGATCTTTGCCGTCATGTCGGTCCGGCGGCAGCCATTTTATCAAAAAGTAAAATGATATCGTTGCATTCGGTTACAATTCATCGAACCATTACGATTTCTATAAATACATCCATAATTCGTAACTCTTGTTATCGAAATAACGCGGAATAACTGTTTGGACGACAATGCTTCTATGTCCCTATGTACCGGTCAGGAGATTGACGAAGTTTCAGCTTTGCGGTCATGTCGGTCCGGCGGGAGCCATTTTATCCAAAAGTAGAATGACATCGCTGCATTCGGTTACAATCCATCGAACCATTGCGATTTCTATAAAAACATCCATAATTCGTAACTCTTTTTGTCGAAATGACGCGGAAAAACTGTTTGGCCGACAATACCTCTATGTCCCCACGTGCCGGTCGGGAGTTTGACAAAGTCTCAGCTTAGCGGTCATGTCGGCCCGGCGGGAGCCATTTTACCAAAAAGTAAAATGATATTCGTGCATTCGATTACAATTCGTCGAACCATTACGATTTCTATAAAAATATCCATAATTCGTAACTCTTGTTATCGAAATAACGCGGAAAAATTGTTTGGCCGACAATTCTCCTACGTCCCCTCGTGCCGGTCGGGAAATTGACATAGTTTGATCTTTGCCGTCATGTCGGTCCGGCGGCAGCCATTTTATCAAAAAGTAAAATGATATCGTTGCATTCGGTTACAATTCATCGAACCATTACGATTTCTATAAATACATCCATAATTCGTAACTCTTGTTATCGAAATAACGCGGAATAACTGTTTGGACGACAATGCTTCTATGTCCCTAGGTACCGGTCAGGAGATTGACGAAGTTGCAGCTTTGCGGTCATGTCGGTCCGGCGGGAGCCATTTTATCAAAAAGTAAAATGATATCGCTGCATTCGGTTACGATCCATCGAACCATTACTATTTCTATAAAAACATCCATAATTCGTATCTCTTTTTGTCGAAATAACGCGGAAAAACTGTTTGGCCGACAATTCTCCTATGTCCCCTCGTGCCGGTCGGGAAATTGACAAAGTTTGATCTTTGCCGTCATGTCGGTCCGGCGGCAGCCATTTTATCAAAAAGTAAAATGATATCGCTGCATTCGGTTACAATCCATCGAATCATTACGATTTCTATAAAAACATCCATAATTCGTAACTCTTTTTGTCGATATAACGCGGAAAAACTGTTTGGCCGACAATACCTCTATGTCCCCACGTGCCGGTCGGGAGATTGACAAAGTGTCAGCTTAGCGGTTATGTCGGCACGGCGGCAGCCATTTTATCAAAAAGTAAAATGATATCGCTGCATTCGGTTACAATCCATCGAACCATTACGATTTCTATAAAAACATCCATAATTCGTAACTCTTTTTGTCGAAATAACGCGGAACAACTGTTTGGCCGACAATACCTCTATGTCCCCACGTGCCGGTCGGGAGATTGGCAAAGTTTGATCTTTGCCGTCATGTCGGTCCGGCGGCAGCCATTTTATCAAAAAGTAAAATGATATCGCTGCATTCGGTTACAATCCATCGAACCATTACGATTTCTATAAAAACATCCATAATTCGTAACTCTTTTTGTCGAAATAACGCGGAAAAACTGTTTGGCCGACAATTCTCCTATGTCCCCTCGTGCCGGTCGGGAAATTGACAAAGTTTGATCTTTGCCGTCATGTCGGTCCGGCGGGAGCCATTTTATCAAAAAGTAAAATGATATCGCTGCATTCGGTTACAATCCATCGAACCATTACGATTTCTATAAAAACATCCATAATTCGTAACTCTTTTTGTCGAAATAACGCGGAAGAACTGTTTGGCCGACAATTCTCCTATGTCCCCTCGTGCCGGTCGGGAAATTGACAAAGTTTGATCTTTGCCGTCATGTCGGTCCGGCGGCAGCCATTTTATCAAAAAGTAAAATGATATCGTTGCATTCGGTTACAATTCATCGAACCATTACGATTTCTATAAATACATCCATAATTCGTAACTCTTGTTATCGAAATAACGCGGAATAACTGTTTGGACGACAATGCTTCTATGTCCCTATGTACCGGTCAGGAGATTGACGAAATTTCAGCTTTGCGGTCATGTCGGTCCGGCGGGAGCCATTTTATCCAAAAGTAAAATGACATCGCTGCATTCGGTTACAATCCATCGAACCATTACGATTTCTATAAAAACATCCATAATTCGTAACTCTTTTTGTCGAACTGACGCGGAAAAACTGTTTGGCCGACAATACCTCTATGTCCCCACGTGCCGGTCGGGAGTTTGACAAAGTCTCAGCTTAGCGGTCATGTCGGCCCGGCGGGAGCCATTTTACCAAAAAGTAAAATGATATTCGTGCATTCGATTACAATTCGTCGAACCATTACGATTTCTATAAAAATATCCATAATTCGTAACTCTTGTTATCGAAATAACGCGGAAAAATTGTTTGGCCGACAATTCTCCTATGTCCCCTCGTGCCGGTCGGGAAATTGACAAAGTTTGACCTTTGCCGTCATGTCGTTCCGGCGGCAGCCATTTTATCAAAAAGTAAAATGATATCGTTGCATTCGGTTACAATTCATCGAACCATTACGATTTCTATAAATACATCCATAATTCGTAACTCTTGTTATCGAAATAACGCGGAATAACTGTTTGGACGACAGTGCTTCTATGTCCCTATGTACCGGTCAGGAGATTGACGAAGTTTCAGCTTTGCGGTCATGTCGGTCCGGCGGGAGCCATTTTATCAAAAAGTAAAATGATATCGCTGCATTCGGTTACAATCCATCGAACCATTACGATTTCTATAAAAACATCCATAATTCGTAACTCTTTTTGTCGAAATAACGCGGAAAAACTGCTTGGCCGACAATTCTCCTATGTCCCCTCGTGCCGGTCGGGAAATTGACAAAGTTTGATCTTTGCCGTCATGTCGGTCCGGCGGCAGCCATTTTATCAAAAAGTAAAATGATATCGTTGCATTCGGTTACAATTCATCGAACCATTACGATTTCTATAAAAACATCCATAATTCGTAACTCTTTTTGTCGAAATAACGCGGAAAAACTGTTTGGCCGACAATACCTCTATGTCCCCACGTGCCGGTCGGGAGATTGACAAAGTGTCAGCTTAGCGGTCATGTCGGCCCGGCGGGAGCCATTTTACCAAAAAGTAAAATGATATTCGTGCATTCGATTACAATTCGTCGAACCATTACGATTTCTATAAAAATATCCATAATTCGTAACTCTTGTTATCGAAATAAAGCGGAATAACTGTTTGGCCGACAATTCTACTATGTCCCCTCGTGCCGATCGGGAAATTGACAAAGTTTGATCTTTGCCGTCATGTCGGTCCGGCGACAGCCATTTTATCAAAAAGTAAAATGATATCGCTGCATTCGGTTACAATCCATCGAATCATTACGATTTCTATAAAAACATCCATAATTCGTAACTCTTTTTGTCGAAATAACGCGGAGAAACTGTTTGGCCGACAATACCTCTATGTCCCCACGTGCCGGTCGGGAGATTGACAAAGTGTCAGCTTAGCGGTCATGACGGCACGGCGGCAGCCATTTTATCAAAAAGTAAAATGATATCGCTGCATTCGGTTACAATCCATCGAACCATTACGATTTCTATAAAAACATCCATAATTCGTAACTCATTTTGTCGAAATAACGCGGAACAACTGTTTGGCCGACAATACCTCTATGGCCCCACGTGCCGGTCGGGAGATTGACAAAGTGTCTGCTTTGCGGTCATGTCGGCCCGGCGGGAGCCATTTTATCAAAAAGTAAAATGATATCGCTGCATTCGGTTACAATCCATCGAACCATTACGATTTCTATAAAAACATCCATAATTCGTAACTCTTTTTGTCGCAATAACGCGGAAAAACTGTTTGGCCGACAATTCTCCTATGTCCCCTCGTGCCGGTCGGGAAATTGACAAAGTTTGATCTTTGCCGTCATGTTGGTCCGGCGGGAGCCATTTTATCAAAAAGTGAAATGATATCGCTGCATTCGGGTACAATCCATCGAACCATTACGATTTCTATAACAACATCCATAGTTCGTAACTCTTTTTGTCGAAATAACGCGGAAAAACTGTTTGGCCGACAATTCTCCTATGTCCCCTCGTGCCGGTCGGGAAATTGACAAAGTTTGATCTTTGCCGTCATGTTGGTCCGGCGGGAGCCATTTTATCAAAAAGTAAAATGATATCGCTGCATTCGGGTACAATCCATCGATCCATTACGATTTCTATAAAAACATCCATAATTCGTAACTCTTTTTGTCGAAATAACGCGGAAAAACTGTTTTTCCGACAATTCTCCTATGTCCCCTCGTGCCGGTCGGGAAATTGACAAAGTTTGATCTTTGCCGTCATGTCGGTCCGGCGGCAGCCATTTTATCAAAAAGTAAAATGATATCGCTGCATTCGGTTACAATCCATCGAACCATTACGATTTCTATAAAAACATCCATAATTCGTAACTCTTTTTGTCGAAATGACGCGGAAAAACTGTTTGGCCGACAATACCTCTATGTCCCCACGTGCCGGTCGGGAGTTTGACAAAGTCTCAGCTTAGCGGTCATGTCGGCCCGGCGGGAGCCATTTTACCAAAAAGTAAAATGATATTCGTGCATTCGATTACAATTCGTCGAACCATTACGATTTCTATAAAAATATCCATAATTCGTAACTCTTGTTATCGAAATAACGCGGAAAAATTGTTTGGCCGACAATTCTCCTATGTCCCCTCGTGCCGGTCGGGAAATTGACAAAGTTTGATCTTTGCCGTCATGTCGGTACGGCGGCAGCCATTTTATCAAAAAGTAAAATGATATCGTTGCATTCGGTTACAATTCATCGAACCATTACGATTTCTATAAATACATCCATAATTCGTAACTCTTGTTATCGAAATAACGCGGAATAACTGTTTGCACGACAATGCTTCTATGTCCCTATGTACCGGTCAGGAGATTGACGAAGTTTCAGCTTTGCGGTCATGTCGGTCCGGCGGGAGCCATTTTATCAAAGTAAAATGATATCGCTGCATTCGGTTACAATCCATCGAACCATTACGATTTCTATAAAAACATCCATAATTCGTAACTCTTTTTGTCGAAATAACGCGGAAAAACTGTTTGACCGACAATTCTCCTATGTCCCCTCGTGCCGGTCGGGAAATTGACAAAGTTTGATCTTTGCCGTCATGTCGGTGCGGCGGCAGCCATTTTATCAAAAAGTAAAATGGTATCGCTGCATTCGGTTACAATCCATCGAATCATTACGATTTCTATAAAAACATCCATAATTCGTAACTCTTTTTGTCGAAATAACGCGGAAAAACTGTTTGGCCGACAATACCTCTATGTCCCCACGTGCCGGTCGGGAGATTGACAAAGTGTCAGCTTAGCGGTTATGTCGGCACGGCGGCAGCCATTTTATCAAAAAGTAAAATGATATCGCTGCATTCGGTTACAATCCATCGAACCATTACGATTTCTATAAAAACATCCATAATTCGTAACTCTTTTTGTCGAAATAACGCGGAACAACTGTTTGGCCGACAATACCTCTATGTCCCCACGTGCCGGTCGGGAGATTGGCAAAGTTTGATCTTTGCCGTCATGTCGGTCCGGCGGCAGCCATTTTATCAAAAAGTAAAATGATATCGCTGCATTCGGTTACAATCCATCGAACCATTACGATTTCTATAAAAACATCCATAATTCGTAACTCTTTTTGTCGAAATAACGCGGAAAAACTGTTTGGCCGACAATTCTCCTATGTCCCCTCGTGCCGGTCGGGAAATTGACAAAGTTTGATCTTTGCCGTCATGTCGGTCCGGCGGGAGCCATTTTATCAAAAAGTAAAATGATATCGCTGCATTCGGTTACAATCCATCGAACCATTACGATTTCTATAAAAACATCCATAATTCGTAACTCTTTTTGTCGAAATAACGCGGAAAAACTGTTTGGCCGACAATTCTCCTATGTCCCCTCGTGCCGGTCGGGAAATTGACAAAGTTTGATCTTTGCCGTCATGTCGGTCCGGCGGCAGCCATTTTATCAAAAAGTAAAATGATATCGTTGCATTCGGTTACAATTCATCGAACCATTACGATTTCTATAAATACATCCATAATTCGTAACTCTTGTTATCGAAATAACGCGGAATAACTGTTTGGACGACAATGCTTCTATGTCCCTATGTACCGGTCAGGAGATTGACGAAGTTTCAGCTTTGCGGTCATGTCGGTCCGGCGGGAGCCATTTTATCCAAAAGTAGAATGACATCGCTGCATTCGGTTACAATCCATCGAACCATTGCGATTTCTATAAAAACATCCATAATTCGTAACTCTTTTTGTCGAAATGACGCGGAAAAACTGTTTGGCCGACAATACCTCTATGTCCCCACGTGCCGGTCGGGAGTTTGACAAAGTCTCAGCTTAGCGGTCATGTCGGCCCGGCGGGAGCCATTTTACCAAAAAGTAAAATGATATTCGTGCATTCGATTACAATTCGTCGAACCATTACGATTTCTATAAAAATATCCATAATTCGTAACTCTTGTTATCGAAATAACGCGGAAAAATTGTTTGGCCGACAATTCTCCTATGTCCCCTCGTGCCGGTCGGGAAATTGACATAGTTTGATCTTTGCCGTCATGTCGGTCCGGCGGCAGCCATTTTATCAAAAAGTAAAATGATATCGTTGCATTCGGTTACAATTCATCGAACCATTACGATTTCTATAAAAACATCCATAATTCGTAACTCTTTTTGTCGATATAACGCGGAAAAACTGTTTGGCCGACAATACCTCTATGTCCCCACGTGCCGGTCGGGAGATTGACAAAGTGTCAGCTTAGCGGTTATGTCGGCACGGCGGCAGCCATTTTATCAAAAAGTAAAATGATATCGCTGCATTCGGTTACAATCCATCGAACCATTACGATTTCTATAAAAACATCCATAATTCGTAACTCTTTTTGTCGAAATAACGCGGAACAACTGTTTGGCCGACAATACCTCTATGTCCCCACGTGCCGGTCGGGAGATTGGCAAAGTTTGATCTTTGCCGTCATGTCGGTCCGGCGGCAGCCATTTTATCAAAAAGTAAAATGATATCGCTGCATTCGGTTACAATCCATCGAACCATTACGATTTCTATAAAAACATCCATAATTCGTAACTCTTTTTGTCGAAATAACGCGGAAAAACTGTTTGGCCGACAATTCTCCTATGTCCCCTCGTGCCGGTCGGGAAATTGACAAAGTTTGATCTTTGCCGTCATGTCGGTCCGGCGGGAGCCATTTTATCAAAAAGTAAAATGATATCGCTGCATTCGGTTACAATCCATCGAACCATTACGATTTCTATAAAAACATCCATAATTCGTAACTCTTTTTGTCGAAATAACGCGGAAAAACTGTTTGGCCGACAATTCTCCTATGTCCCCTCGTGCCGGTCGGGAAATTGACAAAGTTTGATCTTTGCCGTCATGTCGGTCCGGCGGCAGCCATTTTATCAAAAAGTAAAATGATATCGTTGCATTCGGTTACAATTCATCGAACCATTACGATTTCTATAAATACATCCATAATTCGTAACTCTTGTTATCGAAATAACGCGGAATAACTGTTTGGACGACAATGCTTCTATGTCCCTATGTACCGGTCAGGAGATTGACGAAATTTCAGCTTTGCGGTCATGTCGGTCCGGCGGGAGCCATTTTATCCAAAAGTAAAATGACATCGCTGCATTCGGTTACAATCCATCGAACCATTACGATTTCTATAAAAACATCCATAATTCGTAACTCTTTTTGTCGAACTGACGCGGAAAAACTGTTTGGCCGACAATACCTCTATGTCCCCACGTGCCGGTCGGTAGTTTGACAAAGTCTCAGCTTAGCGGTCATGTCGGCCCGGCGGGAGCCATTTTACCAAAAAGTAAAATGATATTCGTGCATTCGATTACAATTCGTCGAACCATTACGATTTCTATAAAAATATCCATAATTCGTAACTCTTGTTATCGAAATAACGCGGAAAAATTGTTTGGCCGACAATTCTCCTATGTCCCCTCGTGCCGGTCGGGAAATTGACAAAGTTTGATCTTTGCCGTCATGTCGTTCCGGCGGCAGCCATTTTATCAAAAAGTAAAATGATATCGTTGCATTCGGTTACAATTCATCGAACCATTACGATTTCTATAAATACATCCATAATTCGTAACTCTTGTTATCGAAATAACGCGGAATAACTGTTTGGACGACAATGCTTCTATGTCCCTATGTACCGTTCAGGAGATTGACGAAGTTTCAGCTTTGCGGTCATGTCGGTCCGGCGGGAGCCATTTTATCAAAAAGTAAAATGATATCGCTGCATTCGGTTACAATCCATCGAACCATTACGATTTCTATAAAAACATCCATAATTCGTAACTCTTTTTGTCGAAATAACGCGGAAAAACTGCTTGGCCGACAATTCTCCTATGTCCCCTCGTGCCGGTCGGGAAATTGACAAAGTTTGATCTTTGCCGTCATGTCGGTCCGGCGGCAGCCATTTTATCAAAAAGTAAAATGATATCGTTGCATTCGGTTACAATTCATCGAACCATTACGATTTCTATAAATACATCCATAATTCGTAACTCTTGTTATCGAAATAACGCGGAATAACTGTTTGGACGACAATGCTTCTATGTCCCTATGTACCGGTCAGGAGATTGACGAAGTTTCAGCTTTGCGGTCATGTCGGTCCGGCGGGAGCCATTTTATCCAAAAGTAGAATGACATCGCTGCATTCGGTTACAATCCATCGAACCATTGCGATTTCTATAAAAACATCCATAATTCGTAACTCTTTTTGTCGAAATGACGCGGAAAAACTGTTTGGCCGACAATACCTCTATGTCCCCACGTGCCGGTCGGGAGTTTGACAAAGTCTCAGCTTAGCGGTCATGTCGGCCCGGCGGGAGCCATTTTACCAAAAAGTAAAATGATATTCGTGCATTCGATTACAATTCGTCGAACCATTACGATTTCTATAAAAATATCCATAATTCGTAACTCTTGTTATCGAAATAACGCGGAAAAATTGTTTGGCCGACAATTCTCCTATGTCCCCTCGTGCCGGTCGGGAAATTGACATAGTTTGATCTTTGCCGTCATGTCGGTCCGGCGGCAGCCATTTTATCAAAAAGTAAAATGATATCGTTGCATTCGGTTACAATTCATCGAACCATTACGATTTCTATAAAAACATCCATAATTCGTAACTCTTTTTGTCGATATAACGCGGAAAAACTGTTTGGCCGACAATACCTCTATGTCCCCACGTGCCGGTCGGGAGATTGACAAAGTGTCAGCTTAGCGGTTATGTCGGCACGGCGGCAGCCATTTTATCAAAAAGTAAAATGATATCGCTGCATTCGGTTACAATCCATCGAACCATTACGATTTCTATAAAAACATCCATAATTCGTAACTCTTTTTGTCGAAATAACGCGGAACAACTGTTTGGCCGACAATACCTCTATGTCCCCACGTGCCGGTCGGGAGATTGGCAAAGTTTGATCTTTGCCGTCATGTCGGTCCGGCGGCAGCCATTTTATCAAAAAGTAAAATGATATCGCTGCATTCGGTTACAATCCATCGAACCATTACGATTTCTATAAAAACATCCATAATTCGTAACTCTTTTTGTCGAAATAACGCGGAAAAACTGTTTGGCCGACAATTCTCCTATGTCCCCTCGTGCCGGTCGGGAAATTGACAAAGTTTGATCTTTGCCGTCATGTCGGTCCGGCGGGAGCCATTTTATCAAAAAGTAAAATGATATCGCTGCATTCGGTTACAATCCATCGAACCATTACGATTTCTATAAAAACATCCATAATTCGTAACTCTTTTTGTCGAAATAACGCGGAAAAACTGTTTGGCCGACAATTCTCCTATGTCCCCTCGTGCCGGTCGGGAAATTGACAAAGTTTGATCTTTGCCGTCATGTCGGTCCGGCGGCAGCCATTTTATCAAAAAGTAAAATGATATCGTTGCATTCGGTTACAATTCATCGAACCATTACGATTTCTATAAATACATCCATAATTCGTAACTCTTGTTATCGAAATAACGCGGAATAACTGTTTGGACGACAATGCTTCTATGTCCCTATGTACCGGTCAGGAGATTGACGAAATTTCAGCTTTGCGGTCATGTCGGTCCGGCGGGAGCCATTTTATCCAAAAGTAAAATGACATCGCTGCATTCGGTTACAATCCATCGAACCATTACGATTTCTATAAAAACATCCATAATTCGTAACTCTTTTTGTCGAACTGACGCGGAAAAACTGTTTGGCCGACAATACCTCTATGTCCCCACGTGCCGGTCGGTAGTTTGACAAAGTCTCAGCTTAGCGGTCATGTCGGCCCGGCGGGAGCCATTTTACCAAAAAGTAAAATGATATTCGTGCATTCGATTACAATTCGTCGAACCATTACGATTTCTATAAAAATATCCATAATTCGTAACTCTTGTTATCGAAATAACGCGGAAAAATTGTTTGGCCGACAATTCTCCTATGTCCCCTCGTGCCGGTCGGGAAATTGACAAAGTTTGATCTTTGCCGTCATGTCGTTCCGGCGGCAGCCATTTTATCAAAAAGTAAAATGATATCGTTGCATTCGGTTACAATTCATCGAACCATTACGATTTCTATAAATACATCCATAATTCGTAACTCTTGTTATCGAAATAACGCGGAATAACTGTTTGGACGACAATGCTTCTATGTCCCTATGTACCGTTCAGGAGATTGACGAAGTTTCAGCTTTGCGGTCATGTCGGTCCGGCGGGAGCCATTTTATCAAAAAGTAAAATGATATCGCTGCATTCGGTTACAATCCATCGAACCATTACGATTTCTATAAAAACATCCATAATTCGTAACTCTTTTTGTCGAAATAACGCGGAAAAACTGCTTGGCCGACAATTCTCCTATGTCCCCTCGTGCCGGTCGGGAAATTGACAAAGTTTGATCTTTGCCGTCATGTCGGTCCGGCGGCAGCCATTTTATCAAAAAGTAAAATGATATCGTTGCATTCGGTTACAATTCATCGAACCATTACGATTTCTATAAAAACATCCATAATTCGTAACTCTTTTTGTCGAAATAACGCGGAAAAACTGTTTGGCCGACAATACCTCTATGTCCCCACGTGCCGGTCGGGAGATTGACAAAGTGTCAGCTTAGCGGTCATGTCGGCCCGGCGGGAGCCATTTTACCAAAAAGTAAAATGATATTCGTGCATTCGATTACAATTCGTCGAACCATTACGATTTCTATAAAAATATCCATAATTCGTAACTCTTGTTATCGAAATAACGCGGAAAAATTGTTTGGCCGACAATTCTCCTATGTCCCCTCGTGCCGGTCGGGAAATTGACATAGTTTGATCTTTGCCGTCATGTCGGTCCGGCGGCAGCCATTTTATCAAAAAGTAAAATGATATCGTTGCATTCGGTTACAATTCATCGAACCATTACGATTTCTATAAAAACATCCATAATTCGTAACTCTTTTTGTCGATATAACGCGGAAAAACTGTTTGGCCGACAATACCTCTATGTCCCCACGTGCCGGTCGGGAGATTGACAAAGTGTCAGCTTAGCGGTTATGTCGGCACGGCGGCAGCCATTTTATCAAAAAGTAAAATGATATCGCTGCATTCGGTTACAATCCATCGAACCATTACGATTTCTATAAAAACATCCATAATTCGTAACTCTTTTTGTCGAAATAACGCGGAACAACCGTTTGGCCGACAATACCTCTATGTCCCCACGTGCCGGTCGGGAGATTGGCAAAGTTTGATCTTTGCCGTCATGTCGGTCCGGCGGCAGCCATTTTATCAAAAAGTAAAATGATATCGCTGCATTCGGTTACAATCCATCGAACCATTACGATTTCTATAAAAACATCCATAATTCGTAACTCTTTTTGTCGAAATAACGCGGAAAAACTGTTTGGCCGACAATTCTCCTATGTCCCCTCGTGCCGGTCGGGAAATTGACAAAGTTTGATCTTTGCCGTCATGTCGGTCCGGCGGGAGCCATTTTATCAAAAAGTAAAATGATATCGCTGCATTCGGTTACAATCCATCGAACCATTACGATTTCTATAAAAACATCCATAATTCGTAACTCTTTTTGTCGAAATAACGCGGAAAAACTGTTTGGCCGACAATTCTCCTATGTCCCCTCGTGCCGGTCGGGAAATTGACAAAGTTTGATCTTTGCCGTCATGTCGGTCCGGCGGCAGCCATTTTATCAAAAAGTAAAATGATATCGTTGCATTCGGTTACAATTCATCGAACCATTACGATTTCTATAAATACATCCATAATTCGTAACTCTTGTTATCGAAATAACGCGGAATAACTGTTTGGACGACAATGCTTCTATGTCCCTATGTACCGGTCAGGAGATTGACGAAATTTCAGCTTTGCGGTCATGTCGGTCCGGCGGGAGCCATTTTATCCAAAAGTAAAATGACATCGCTGCATTCGGTTACAATCCATCGAACCATTACGATTTCTATAAAAACATCCATAATTCGTAACTCTTTTTGTCGAACTGACGCGGAAAAACTGTTTGGCCGACAATACCTCTATGTCCCCACGTGCCGGTCGGTAGTTTGACAAAGTCTCAGCTTAGCGGTCATGTCGGCCCGGCGGGAGCCATTTTACCAAAAAGTAAAATGATATTCGTGCATTCGATTACAATTCGTCGAACCATTACGATTTCTATAAAAATATCCATAATTCGTAACTCTTGTTATCGAAATAACGCGGAAAAATTGTTTGGCCGACAATTCTCCTATGTCCCCTCGTGCCGGTCGGGAAATTGACAAAGTTTGATCTTTGCCGTCATGTCGTTCCGGCGGCAGCCATTTTATCAAAAAGTAAAATGATATCGTTGCATTCGGTTACAATTCATCGAACCATTACGATTTCTATAAATACATCCATAATTCGTAACTCTTGTTATCGAAATAACGCGGAATAACTGTTTGGACGACAATGCTTCTATGTCCCTATGTACCGTTCAGGAGATTGACGAAGTTTCAGCTTTGCGGTCATGTCGGTCCGGCGGGAGCCATTTTATCAAAAAGTAAAATGATATCGCTGCATTCGGTTACAATCCATCGAACCATTACGATTTCTATAAAAACATCCATAATTCGTAACTCTTTTTGTCGAAATAACGCGGAAAAACTGCTTGGCCGACAATTCTCCTATGTCCCCTCGTGCCGGTCGGGAAATTGACAAAGTTTGATCTTTGCCGTCATGTCGGTCCGGCGGCAGCCATTTTATCAAAAAGTAAAATGATATCGTTGCATTCGGTTACAATTCATCGAACCATTACGATTTCTATAAAAACATCCATAATTCGTAACTCTTTTTGTCGAAATAACGCGGAAAAACTGTTTGGCCGACAATACCTCTATGTCCCCACGTGCCGGTCGGGAGATTGACAAAGTGTCAGCTTAGCGGTCATGTCGGCCCGGCGGGAGCCATTTTACCAAAAAGTAAAATGATATTCGTGCATTCGATTACAATTCGTCGAACCATTACGATTTCTATAAAAATATCCATAATTCGTAACTCTTGTTATCGAAATAAAGCGGAATAACTGTTTGGCCGACAATTCTACTATGTCCCCTCGTGCCGATCGGGAAATTGACAAAGTTTGATCTTTGCCGTCATGTCGGTCCGGCGACAGCCATTTTATCAAAAAGTAAAATGATATCGCTGCATTCGGTTACAATCCATCGAATCATTACGATTTCTATAAAAACATCCATAATTCGTAACTCTTTTTGTCGAAATAACGCGGAGAAACTGTTTGGCCGACAATACCTCTATGTCCCCACGTGCCGGTCGGGAGATTGACAAAGTGTCAGCTTAGCGGTCATGACGGCACGGCGGCAGCCATTTTATCAAAAAGTAAAATGATATCGCTGCATTCGGTTACAATCCATCGAACCATTACGATTTCTATAAAAACATCCATAATTCGTAACTCTTTTTGTCGAAATAAGGCGGAACAACTGTTTGGCCGACAATACCTCTATGGCCCCACGTGCCGGTCGGGAGATTGACAAAGTGTCTGCTTTGCGGTCATGTCGGCCCGGCGGGAGCCATTTTATCAAAAAGTAAAATGATATCGCTGCATTCGGTTACAATCCATCGAACCATTACGATTTCTATAAAAACATCCATAATTCGTAACTCTTTTTGTCGAAATAACGCGGAAAAACTGTTTGGCCGACAATTCTCCTATGTCCCCTCGTGCCGGTCGGGAAATTGACAAAGTTTGATCTTTGCCGTCATGTTGGTCCGGCGGGAGCCATTTTATCAAAAAGTGAAATGATATCGCTGCATTCGGGTACAATCCATCGAACCATTACGATTTCTATAACAACATCCATAGTTCGTAACTCTTTTTGTCGAAATAACGCGGAAAAACTGTTTGGCCGACAATTCTCCTATGTCCCCTCGTGCCGGTCGGGAAATTGACAAAGTTTGATCTTTGCCGTCATGTTGGTCCGGCGGGAGCCATTTTATCAAAAAGTAAAATGATATCGCTGCATTCGGGTACAATCCATCGAACCATTACGATTTCTATAAAAACATCCATAATTCGTAACTCTTTTTGTCGAAATAACGCGGAAAAACTGTTTTTCCGACAATTCTCCTATGTCCCCTCGTGCCGGTCGGGAAATTGACAAAGTTTGATCTTTGCCGTCATGTCGGTCCGGCGGCAGCCATTTTATCAAAAAGTAAAATGATATCGCTGCATTCGGTTACAATCCATCGAACCATTACGATTTCTATAAAAACATCCATAATTCGTAACACTTTTTGTCGAAATAACGCGGAAAAACTGTTTGGCCGACAACTCTCCTATGTCCCCTCGTGCCGGTCGGGAAATTGACAAAGTTTGATCTTTGCCGTCATGTCGGTCCGGCGGGAGCCATTTTATCAAAAAGTAAAATGATATCGCTGCATTCGGTTACAATCCATCGAACCATTACGATTTCTATAAAAACATCCATAATTCGTAACTCTTTTTGTCGAAATAACGCAGAAAAACTGTTTGGCCGACAATTCTCCTATGTCCCCTCGTGCCGGTCGGGAAATTGACAAAGTTTGATCTTTGCCGTCATGTCGGTCCGGCGGCAGCCATTATATCAAAAAGTAAAATGATATCGTTGCATTCGGTTACAATTCATCGAACCATTACGATTTCTATAAATACATCCATAATTCGTAACTCTTGTTATCGAAATAACGCGGAATAACTGTTTGGACGACAATGCTTCTATGTCCCTATGTACCGGTCAGGAGATTGACGAAGTTTCAGCTTTGCGGTCATGTCGGTCCGGCGGGAGCCATTTTATCCAAAAGTAAAATGACATCGCTGCATTCGGTTACAATCCATCGAACCATTACGATTTCTATAAAAACATCCATAATTCGTAACTCTTTTTGTCGAACTGACGCGGAAAAACTGTTTGGCCGACAATACCTCTATGTCCCCACGTGCCGGTCGGGAGTTTGACAAAGTCTCAGCTTAGCGGTCATGTCGGCCCGGCGGGAGCCATTTTACCAAAAAGTAAAATGATATTCGTGCATTCGATTACAATTCGTCGAACCATTACGATTTCTATAAAAATATCCATAATTCGTAACTCTTGTTATCGAAATAACGCGGAAAAATTGTTTGGCCGACAATTCTCCTATGTCCCCTCGTGCCGGTCGGGAAATTGACAAAGTTTGATCTTTGCCGTCATGTCGGTCCGGCGGCAGCCATTTTATCAAAAAGTAAAATGATATCGTTGCATTCGGTTACAATTCATCGAACCATTACGATTTCTATAAATACATCCATAATTCGTAACTCTTGTTATCGAAATAACGCGGAATAACTGTTTGGACGACAATGCTTCTATGTCCCTATGTACCGGTCAGGAGATTGACGAAGTTTCAGCTTTGCGGTCATGTCGGTCCGGCGGGAGCCATTTTATCAAAAAGTAAAATGATATCGCTGCATTCGGTTACAATCCATCGAACCATTACGATTTCTATAAAAACATCCATAATTCGTAACTCTTTTTGTCGAACTGACGCGGAAAAACTGTTTGGCCGACAATACCTCTATGTCCCCACGTGCCGGTCGGTAGTTTGACAAAGTCTCAGCTTAGCGGTCATGTCGGCCCGGCGGGAGCCATTTTACCAAAAAGTAAAATGATATTCGTGCATTCGATTACAATTCGTCGAACCATTACGATTTCTATAAAAATATCCATAATTCGTAACTCTTGTTATCGAAATAACGCGGAAAAATTGTTTGGCCGACAATTCTCCTATGTCCCCTCGTGCCGGTCGGGAAATTGACAAAGTTTGATCTTTGCCGTCATGTCGTTCCGGCGGCAGCCATTTTATCAAAAAGTAAAATGATATCGTTGCATTCGGTTACAATTCATCGAACCATTACGATTTCTATAAATACATCCATAATTCGTAACTCTTGTTATCGAAATAACGCGGAATAACTGTTTGGACGACAATGCTTCTATGTCCCTATGTACCGTTCAGGAGATTGACGAAGTTTCAGCTTTGCGGTCATGTCGGTCCGGCGGGAGCCATTTTATCAAAAAGTAAAATGATATCGCTGCATTCGGTTACAATCCATCGAACCATTACGATTTCTATAAAAACATCCATAATTCGTAACTCTTTTTGTCGAAATAACGCGGAAAAACTGCTTGGCCGACAATTCTCCTATGTCCCCTCGTGCCGGTCGGGAAATTGACAAAGTTTGATCTTTGCCGTCATGTCGGTCCGGCGGCAGCCATTTTATCAAAAAGTAAAATGATATCGTTGCATTCGGTTACAATTCATCGAACCATTACGATTTCTATAAAAACATCCATAATTCGTAACTCTTTTTGTCGAAATAACGCGGAAAAACTGTTTGGCCGACAATACCTCTATGTCCCCACGTGCCGGTCGGGAGATTGACAAAGTGTCAGCTTAGCGGTCATGTCGGCCCGGCGGGAGCCATTTTACCAAAAAGTAAAATGATATTCGTGCATTCGATTACAATTCGTCGAACCATTACGATTTCTATAAAAATATCCATAATTCGTAACTCTTGTTATCGAAATAACGCGGAAAAATTGTTTGGCCGACAATTCTCCTATGTCCCCTCGTGCCGGTCGGGAAATTGACATAGTTTGATCTTTGCCGTCATGTCGGTCCGGCGGCAGCCATTTTATCAAAAAGTAAAATGATATCGTTGCATTCGGTTACAATTCATCGAACCATTACGATTTCTATAAAAACATCCATAATTCGTAACTCTTTTTGTCGATATAACGCGGAAAAACTGTTTGGCCGACAATACCTCTATGTCCCCACGTGCCGGTCGGGAGATTGACAAAGTGTCAGCTTAGCGGTTATGTCGGCACGGCGGCAGCCATTTTATCAAAAAGTAAAATGATATCGCTGCATTCGGTTACAATCCATCGAACCATTACGATTTCTATAAAAACATCCATAATTCGTAACTCTTTTTGTCGAAATAACGCGGAACAACTGTTTGGCCGACAATACCTCTATGTCCCCACGTGCCGGTCGGGAGATTGGCAAAGTTTGATCTTTGCCGTCATGTCGGTCCGGCGGCAGCCATTTTATCAAAAAGTAAAATGATATCGCTGCATTCGGTTACAATCCATCGAACCATTACGATTTCTATAAAAACATCCATAATTCGTAACTCTTTTTGTCGAAATAACGCGGAAAAACTGTTTGGCCGACAATTCTCCTATGTCCCCTCGTGCCGGTCAAGAAATTGACAAAGTTTGATCTTTGCCGTCATGTCGGTCCGGCGGGAGCCATTTTATCCAAAAGTAAAATGACATCGCTGCATTCGGTTACAATCCATCGAACCATTACGATTTCTATAAAAACATCCATAATTCGTAACTCTTTTTGTCGAACTGACGCGGAAAAACTGTTTGGCCGACAATACCTCTATGTCCCCACGTGCCGGTCGGTAGTTTGACAAAGTCTCAGCTTAGCGGTCATGTCGGCCCGGCGGGAGCCATTTTACCAAAAAGTAAAATGATATTCGTGCATTCGATTACAATTCGTCGAACCATTACGATTTCTATAAAAATATCCATAATTCGTAACTCTTGTTATCGAAATAACGCGGAAAAATTGTTTGGCCGACAATTCTCCTATGTCCCCTCGTGCCGGTCGGGAAATTGACAAAGTTTGATCTTTGCCGTCATGTCGTTCCGGCGGCAGCCATTTTATCAAAAAGTAAAATGATATCGTTGCATTCGGTTACAATTCATCGAACCATTACGATTTCTATAAATACATCCATAATTCGTAACTCTTGTTATCGAAATAACGCGGAATAACTGTTTGGACGACAATGCTTCTATGTCCCTATGTACCGTTCAGGAGATTGACGAAGTTTCAGCTTTGCGGTCATGTCGGTCCGGCGGGAGCCATTTTATCAAAAAGTAAAATGATATCGCTGCATTCGGTTACAATCCATCGAACCATTACGATTTCTATAAAAACATCCATAATTCGTAACTCTTTTTGTCGAAATAACGCGGAAAAACTGCTTGGCCGACAATTCTCCTATGTCCCCTCGTGCCGGTCGGGAAATTGACAAAGTTTGATCTTTGCCGTCATGTCGGTCCGGCGGCAGCCATTTTATCAAAAAGTAAAATGATATCGTTGCATTCGGTTACAATTCATCGAACCATTACGATTTCTATAAAAACATCCATAATTCGTAACTCTTTTTGTCGAAATAACGCGGAAAAACTGTTTGGCCGACAATACCTCTATGTCCCCACGTGCCGGTCGGGAGATTGACAAAGTGTCAGCTTAGCGGTCATGTCGGCCCGGCGGGAGCCATTTTACCAAAAAGTAAAATGATATTCGTGCATTCGATTACAATTCGTCGAACCATTACGATTTCTATAAAAATATCCATAATTCGTAACTCTTGTTATCGAAATAAAGCGGAATAACTGTTTGGCCGACAATTCTACTATGTCCCCTCGTGCCGATCGGGAAATTGACAAAGTTTGATCTTTGCCGTCATGTCGGTCCGGCGACAGCCATTTTATCAAAAAGTAAAATGATATCGCTGCATTCGGTTACAATCCATCGAATCATTACGATTTCTATAAAAACATCCATAATTCGTAACTCTTTTTGTCGAAATAACGCGGAGAAACTGTTTGGCCGACAATACCTCTATGTCCCCACGTGCCGGTCGGGAGATTGACAAAGTGTCAGCTTAGCGGTCATGACGGCACGGCGGCAGCCATTTTATCAAAAAGTAAAATGATATCGCTGCATTCGGTTACAATCCATCGAACCATTACGATTTCTATAAAAACATCCATAATTCGTAACTCTTTTTGTCGAAATAAGGCGGAACAACTGTTTGGCCGACAATACCTCTATGGCCCCACGTGCCGGTCGGGAGATTGACAAAGTGTCTGCTTTGCGGTCATGTCGGCCCGGCGGGAGCCATTTTATCAAAAAGTAAAATGATATCGCTGCATTCGGTTACAATCCATCGAACCATTACGATTTCTATAAAAACATCCATAATTCGTAACTCTTTTTGTCGAAATAACGCGGAAAAACTGTTTGGCCGACAATTCTCCTATGTCCCCTCGTGCCGGTCGGGAAATTGACAAAGTTTGATCTTTGCCGTCATGTTGGTCCGGCGGGAGCCATTTTATCAAAAAGTGAAATGATATCGCTGCATTCGGGTACAATCCATCGAACCATTACGATTTCTATAACAACATCCATAGTTCGTAACTCTTTTTGTCGAAATAACGCGGAAAAACTGTTTGGCCGACAATTCTCCTATGTCCCCTCGTGCCGGTCGGGAAATTGACAAAGTTTGATCTTTGCCGTCATGTTGGTCCGGCGGGAGCCATTTTATCAAAAAGTAAAATGATATCGCTGCATTCGGGTACAATCCATCGAACCATTACGATTTCTATAAAAACATCCATAATTCGTAACTCTTTTTGTCGAAATAACGCGGAAAAACTGTTTTTCCGACAATTCTCCTATGTCCCCTCGTGCCGGTCGGGAAATTGACAAAGTTTGATCTTTGCCGTCATGTCGGTCCGGCGGCAGCCATTTTATCAAAAAGTAAAATGATATCGCTGCATTCGGTTACAATCCATCGAACCATTACGATTTCTATAAAAACATCCATAATTCGTAACACTTTTTGTCGAAATAACGCGGAAAAACTGTTTGGCCGACAACTCTCCTATGTCCCCTCGTGCCGGTCGGGAAATTGACAAAGTTTGATCTTTGCCGTCATGTCGGTCCGGCGGGAGCCATTTTATCAAAAAGTAAAATGATATCGCTGCATTCGGTTACAATCCATCGAACCATTACGATTTCTATAAAAACATCCATAATTCGTAACTCTTTTTGTCGAAATAACGCAGAAAAACTGTTTGGCCGACAATTCTCCTATGTCCCCTCGTGCCGGTCGGGAAATTGACAAAGTTTGATCTTTGCCGTCATGTCGGTCCGGCGGCAGCCATTATATCAAAAAGTAAAATGATATCGTTGCATTCGGTTACAATTCATCGAACCATTACGATTTCTATAAATACATCCATAATTCGTAACTCTTGTTATCGAAATAACGCGGAATAACTGTTTGGACGACAATGCTTCTATGTCCCTATGTACCGGTCAGGAGATTGACGAAGTTTCAGCTTTGCGGTCATGTCGGTCCGGCGGGAGCCATTTTATCCAAAAGTAAAATGACATCGCTGCATTCGGTTACAATCCATCGAACCATTACGATTTCTATAAAAACATCCATAATTCGTAACTCTTTTTGTCGAACTGACGCGGAAAAACTGTTTGGCCGACAATACCTCTATGTCCCCACGTGCCGGTCGGGAGTTTGACAAAGTCTCAGCTTAGCGGTCATGTCGGCCCGGCGGGAGCCATTTTACCAAAAAGTAAAATGATATTCGTGCATTCGATTACAATTCGTCGAACCATTACGATTTCTATAAAAATATCCATAATTCGTAACTCTTGTTATCGAAATAACGCGGAAAAATTGTTTGGCCGACAATTCTCCTATGTCCCCTCGTGCCGGTCGGGAAATTGACAAAGTTTGATCTTTGCCGTCATGTCGGTCCGGCGGCAGCCATTTTATCAAAAAGTAAAATGATATCGTTGCATTCGGTTACAATTCATCGAACCATTACGATTTCTATAAATACATCCATAATTCGTAACTCTTGTTATCGAAATAACGCGGAATAACTGTTTGGACGACAATGCTTCTATGTCCCTATGTACCGGTCAGGAGATTGACGAAGTTTCAGCTTTGCGGTCATGTCGGTCCGGCGGGAGCCATTTTATCAAAAAGTAAAATGATATCGCTGCATTCGGTTACAATCCATCGAACCATTACGATTTCTATAAAAACATCCATAATTCGTAACTCTTTTTGTCGAAATAACGCGGAAAAACTGTTTGGCCGACAATTCTCCTATGTCCCCTCGTGCCGGTCGGGAAATTGACAAAGTTTGATCTTTGCCGTCATGTCGGTCCGGCGGCAGCCATTTTATCAAAAAGTAAAATGATATCGTTGCATTCGGTTACAATTCATCGAACCATTACGATTTCTATAAAAACATCCATAATTCGTAACTCTTTTTGTCGAAATAACGCGGAAAAACTGTTTGGCCGACAATACCTCTATGTCCCCACGTGCCGTTCGGGAGATTGACAAAGTGTCAGCTTAGCGGTCATGTCGGCCCGGCGGGAGCCATTTTACCAAAAAGTAAAATGATATTCGTGCATTCGATTACAATTCGTCGAACCATTACGATTTCTATAAAAATATCCATAATTCGTAACTCTTGTTATCGAAATAAAGCGGAATAACTGTTTGGCCGACAATTCTACTATGTCCCCTCGTGCCGATCGGGAAATTGACAAAGTTTGATCTTTGCCGTCATGTTGGTCCGGCGGGAGCCATTTTATCAAAAAGTAAAATGATATCGCTGCATTCGGGTACAATCCATCGAACCATTACGATTTCTATAAAAACATCCATAATTCGTAACTCTTTTTGTCGAAATAACGCGGAAAAACTGTTTGGCCGACAATTCTCCTATGTCCCCTCGTGCCGGTCGGGAAATTGACAAAGTTTGATCTTTGCCGTCATGTCGGTCCAGCGGCAGCCATTTTATCAAAAAGTAAAATGATATCGTTGCATTCGGTTACAATTCATCGAACCATTACGATTTCTATAAATACATCCATAATTCGTAACTCTTGTTATCGAAATAACGCGGAATAACTGTTTGGACGACAATGCTTCTATGTCCCTATGTACCGGTCAGGAGATTGACGAAGTTTCAGCTTTGCGGTCATGTCGGTCCGGCGGGAGCCATTTTACCAAAAAGTAAAATGATATTCGTGCATTCGATTACAATTCGTCGAACCATTACGATTTCTATAAAAATATCCATAATTCGTAACTCTTGTTATCGAAATAACGCGGAAAAATTGTTTGGCCGACAATTCTCCTATGTCCCCTCGTGCCGGTCGGGAAATTGACAAAGTTTGATCTTTGCCGTCATGTCGGTCCGGCGGCAGCCATTTTATCAAAAAGTAAAATGATATCGTTGCATTCGGTTACAATTCATCGAACCATTACCATTTCTATAAAAACATCCATATTTCGTAACTCTTGTTATCGAAATAACACGGAAAAACTGTTTGGCCGACAATTCTCCTATGTCCCCTCGTGCCGGTCGGGAAATTGACAAAGTTTGATCTTTGCCGTCATGTCGGTCCGGCGGCAGCCATTTTATCAAAAAGTAAAATGATATCGTTGCATTCGGTTACAATTCATCGAACCATTACGATTTCTATAAAAACATCCATAATTCGTAACTCTTTTTGTCGAAATAACGCGGAAAAACTGTTTGGCCGACAATTCTCCTATGTCCCCTCGTGCCGGTCGGGAAATTGACAAAGTTTGATCTTTGCCGTCATGTCGGTCCGGCGACAGCCATTTTATCAAAAAGTAAAATGATATCGCTGCATTCGGTTAGAATCCATCGAATCATTACGATTTCTATAAAAACATCCATAATTCGTAACTCTTTTTGTCGAAATAACGCGGAGAAACTGTTTTTCCGACAATACCTCTATGTCCCCACGTGCCGGTCGGGAGATTGACAAAGTGTCTGCTTTGCGGTCATGTCGGCCCGGCGGGAGCCATTTTATCAAAAAGTAAAATGATATCGCTGCATTCGGTTACAATCCATCGAACCATTACGATTTCTATAAAAACATCCATAATTCGTAACTCTTTTTGTCGAAATAACGCGGAAAAACTGTTTGGCCGACAATTCTCCTATGTCCCCTCGTGCCGGTCGGGAAATTGACAAAGTTTGATCTTTGCCGTCATGTCGGTCCAGCGGCAGCCATTTTATCAAAAAGTAAAATGATATCGTTGCATTCGGTTACAATTCATCGAACCATTACGATTTCTATAAATACATCCATAATTCGTAACTCTTGTTATCGAAATAACGCGGAATAACTGTTTGGACGACAATGCTTCTATGTCCCTATGTACCGGTCAGGAGATTGACGAAGTTTCAGCTTTGCGGTCATGTCGGTCCGGCGGGAGCCATTTTACCAAAAAGTAAAATGATATTCGTGCATTCGATTACAATTCGTCGAACCATTACGATTTCTATAAAAATATCCATAATTCGTAACTCTTGTTATCGAAATAACGCGGAAAAATTGTTTGGCCGACAATTCTCCTATGTCCCCTCGTGCCGGTCGGGAAATTGACAAAGTTTGATCTTTGCCGTCATGTCGGTCCGGCGGCAGCCATTTTATCAAAAAGTAAAATGATATCGTTGCATTCGGTTACAATTCATCGAACCATTACCATTTCTATAAAAACATCCATATTTCGTAACTCTTGTTATCGAAATAACACGGAAAAACTGTTTGGCCGACAATTCTCCTATGTCCCCTCGTGCCGGTCGGGAAATTGACAAAGTTTGATCTTTGCCGTCATGTCGGTCCGGCGGCAGCCATTTTATCAAAAAGTAAAATGATATCGTTGCATTCGGTTACAATTCATCGAACCATTACGATTTCTATAAAAACATCCATAATTCGTAACTCTTGTTATCGAAATAACGCGGAAAAATTGTTTGGCCGACAATTCTCCTATGTCCCCTCGTGCCGGTCAGGAAATTGACAAAGTTTGATCTTTGCCGTCATGTCGGTCCGGCGGCAGTCATTTTATCAAAAAGTAAAATGATATCGTTGCATTCGGTTACAATTCATCGAACCATAAAGATTTCTATAAAAACATCCATAATTCGTAACTCTTGTTATCGAAATAACACGGAAAAACTGTTTGGCCGACAATTCTACTATGTCCCCTCGTGCCGATCGGGAAATTGACAAAGTTTGATCTTTGCCGTCATGTCGGTCCGGCGACAGCCATTTTATCAAAAAGTAAAATGATATCGCTGCATTCGGTTACAATCCATCGAATCATTACGATTTCTATAAAAACATCCATAATTCGTAACTCTTTTTGTCGAAATAACGCGGAGAAACTGTTTTTCCGACAATACCTCTATGTCCCCACGTGCCGGTCGGGAGATTGACAAAGTGTCTGCTTTGCGGTCATGTCGGCCCGGCGGGAGCCATTTTATCAAAAAGTAAAATGATATCGCTGCATTCGGTTACAATCCATCGAACCATTACGATTTCTATAAAAACATCCATAATTCGTAACTCTTTTTGTCGAAATAACGCGGAAAAACTGTTTGGCCGACAATTCTCCTATGTCCCCTCGTGCCGGTCGGGAAATTGACAAAGTTTGATCTTTGCCGTCATGTTGGTCCGGCGGGAGCCATTTTATCAAAAAGTAAAATGATATCGCTGCATTCGGGTACAATCCATCGAACCATTACGATTTCTATAAAAACATCCATAATTCGTAACTCTTTTTGTCGAAATAACGCGGAAAAACTGTTTGGCCGACAATTCTCCTATGTCCCCTCGTGCCGGTCGGGAAATTGACAAAGTTTGATCTTTGCCGTCATGTCGGTCCAGCGGCAGCCATTTTATCAAAAAGTAAAATGATATCGTTGCATTCGGTTACAATTCATCGAACCATTACGATTTCTATAAATACATCCATAATTCGTAACTCTTGTTATCGAAATAACGCGGAATAACTGTTTGGACGACAATGCTTCTATGTCCCTATGTACCGGTCAGGAGATTGACGAAGTTTCAGCTTTGCGGTCATGTCGGTCCGGCGGGAGCCATTTTACCAAAAAGTAAAATGATATTCGTGCATTCGATTACAATTCGTCGAACCATTACGATTTCTATAAAAATATCCATAATTCGTAACTCTTGTTATCGAAATAAAGCGGAATAACTGTTTGGCCGACAATTCTACTATGTCCCCTCGTGCCGATCGGGAAATTGACAAAGTTTGATCTTTGCCGTCATGTCGGTCCGGCGACAGCCATTTTATCAAAAAGTAAAATGATATCGCTGCATTCGGTTACAATCCATCGAATCATTACGATTTCTATAAAAACATCCATAATTCGTAACTCTTTTTGTCGAAATAACGCGGAGAAACTGTTTTTCCGACAATACCTCTATGTCCCCACGTGCCGGTCGGGAGATTGACAAAGTGTCTGCTTTGCGGTCATGTCGGCCCGGCGGGAGCCATTTTATCAAAAAGTAAAATGATATCGCTGCATTCGGTTACAATCCATCGAACCATTACGATTTCTATAAAAACATCCATAATTCGTAACTCTTTTTGTCGAAATAACGCGGAAAAACTGTTTGGCCGACAATTCTCCTATGTCCCCTCGTGCCGGTCGGGAAATTGACAAAGTTTGATCTTTGCCGTCATGTTGGTCCGGCGGGAGCCATTTTATCAAAAAGTAAAATGATATCGCTGCATTCGGGTACAATCCATCGAACCATTACGATTTCTATAAAAACATCCATAATTCGTAACTCTTTTTGTCGAAATAACGCGGAAAAACTGTTTGGCCGACAATTCTCCTATGTCCCCTCGTGCCGGTCGGGAAATTGACAAAGTTTGATCTTTGCCGTCATGTCGGTCCAGCGGCAGCCATTTTATCAAAAAGTAAAATGATATCGTTGCATTCGGTTACAATTCATCGAACCATTACGATTTCTATAAATACATCCATAATTCGTAACTCTTGTTATCGAAATAACGCGGAATAACTGTTTGGACGACAATGCTTCTATGTCCCTATGTACCGGTCAGGAGATTGACGAAGTTTCAGCTTTGCGGTCATGTCGGTCCGGCGGGAGCCATTTTACCAAAAAGTAAAATGATATTCGTGCATTCGATTACAATTCGTCGAACCATTACGATTTCTATAAAAATATCCATAATTCGTAACTCTTGTTATCGAAATAACGCGGAAAAATTGTTTGGCCGACAATTCTCCTATGTCCCCTCGTGCCGGTCGGGAAATTGACAAAGTTTGATCTTTGCCGTCATGTCGGTCCGGCGGCAGCCATTTTATCAGAAAGTAAAATGATATCGTTGCATTCGGTTACAATTCATCGAACCATTACCATTTCTATAAAAACATCCATATTTCGTAACTCTTGTTATCGAAATAACACGGAAAAACTGTTTGGCCGACAATTCTCCTATGTCCCCTCGTGCCGGTCGGGAAATTGACAAAGTTTGATCTTTGCCGTCATGTCGGTCCGGCGGCAGCCATTTTATCAAAAAGTAAAATGATATCGTTGCATTCGGTTACAATTCATCGAACCATTACGATTTCTATAAAAACATCCATAATTCGTAACTCTTGTTATCGAAATAACGCGGAAAAATTGTTTGGCCGACAATTCTCCTATGTCCCCTCGTGCCGGTCAGGAAATTGACAAAGTTTGATCTTTGCCGTCATGTCGGTCCGGCGGCAGTCATTTTATCAAAAAGTAAAATGATATCGTTGCATTCGGTTACAATTCATCGAACCATAAAGATTTCTATAAAAACATCCATAATTCGTAACTCTTGTTATCGAAATAACACGGAAAAACTGTTTGGCCGACAATTCTCCTATGTCCCCTCGTGCCGGTCGGGAAATTGACAAAGTTTGATCTTTGCCGTCATGTCGGTCCGGCGGCAGCCATTTTATCAAAAAGTAAAATGATATCGCTGCATTCGGTTACAATCCATCGAACCATTACGATTTCTATAAAAACATCCATAATTCGTAACTCCTTTTGTCGAAATAACGCGGAAAAACTGTTTGGCCGACAATACCTCTATGTCCCCACGTGCCGGTCGGGAGATTGACAAAGTGTCAGCTTAGCGGTCATGTCGGCCCGGCGGGAGCCATTTTACCAAAAAGTAAAATGATATTCGTGCATTCGATTACAATTCGTCGAACCATTACGATTTCTATAAAAATATCCATAATTCGTAACTCTTGTTATCGAAATAACGCGGAATAACTGTTTGGCCGACAATGCTTCTATGTCCCTACGTACCAGTCTCGAGATTGACGAAGTTTCAGCTTTGCGGTCATGTCGGTCCGGCGGCAGCCATTTTATCAAAAAGTAAAATGATATCGCTGCATTCGGTTACAATCCATCGAACCATTACGATTTCTATAAAAACATCCATAATTCGTAACTCTTTTTGTCGAAATAACGCGGAACAACTGTTTGGCCGATAATACCTCTATGTCCCCACGTGCCTGTCGGGAAATTGACAAAGTGTCTGCTTTGCGGTCATGTCGGCCCGGCGGGAGCCATTTTATCAAAAAGTAAAATGATATCGCTGCATTCGGTTACAATCCATCGAACCATTACGATTTCTATAAAAACATCCATAATTCGTAACTCTTTTTGTCGAAATAACGCGGAACAACTGTTTGGCCGATAATACCTCTATGTCCCTACGTACCGGTCAGGAGATTGACGAAGTTTCAGCTTTGCGGTTATGTCGGTCCTGCGGGAGCCATTTTATCCGAAAGTAAAATGATATCGCTGCATTCGGTTACAATCCATCGAACCATTACGATTTCTATAAAAACATCCATAATTCGTAACTCTTCTTGTCGAAATAACGCGGAGAAACTGTTTGGCTGACAATACCTCTATGTCCCCACGTGCCTGTCGGGAGATTGACAAAGTGTCAGCTTAGCGGTCATGTCGGCCCGGCGGGAGCCATTTTACCAAAAAGTAAAATGATATTCCACCATTCGGTTACAATCCATCGAACCATTACGATTTCTATAAAAACATCCATAATTCGTAACTCTTTTTGTCGAAATAACGCGGAGAAACTGTTTGGTCGACAATACCTCTATGTCCCCACGTGCCTGTCGGGAGATTGACAAAGTGTCAGCTTAGCGGTCATGTCGGCCCGGCGGGAGCCATTTTACCAAAAAGTAAAATGATATTCGTGCATTCGATTACAATTCGTCGAACCATTACGATTTCTATAAAAACATCCATAATTCGTAACTCTTGTTATCGAAATAACGCGGAAAAATTGTTTGGCCGACAATTCTCCGATGTCCCCTCGTGCCGGTCAGGAAATTGACAAAGTTTGATCTTTGCCGTCATGTCGGTCCGGCGGCAGTCATTTTGTCAAAAAGTAAAATGATATCGTTGCATTCGTTTACAATTCATCGAACCATAACGATTTCTATAAAAACATCCATAATTCGTAACTCTTGTTATCGAAATAACGCAGAAAAATTGTTTGGCCGACAATTCTCCTATGTCCCCTCGTGCCGGTCAGGAAATTGACAAAGTTTGATCTTTGCCGTCATGTCGGTCCGGCGGGAGTCATTTTATCAAAAAGTAAAATGATATCGCTGCATTCGGTTACAATTCATCGAACCATTACCATTTCTATAGAAACATCCATATTTCGTAACTCTTGTTACCGAAATAACACGGAATAACTGTTTGGACGACAATGCTTCTATGTCCCTACGTACCGGTCAGGAGATTGACGAAGTTTCAGCTTTGCGGTCATGTCGGTCCGGCGGGAGCCATTTTATCAAAAAGTAAAATGATATCGCTGCATTCGGTTACAATCCATCGAACCATTACGATTTCTATAAAAACATCCATAATTCGTAACTCTTTTTGTCGAAATAACGCGGAAAAACTGTTTGGCCGCCAATTCTCCTATGTCCCCTCGTGCCAGTCAGGTAATTGACAAAGTTTGCTCTTTGCCGTCATGTCGGTCCGGCGGCAGCCATTTTATCAAAAAGTAAAATGATATCGTTGCATTCGGTTACAATTCATCGAACCATTACGGTTTCTATAAAAACATCCATAATTCGTAACTCTTGTTATCGAAATAACGCGGAAAAATTGTTTGGCCGACAATTCTCCTATGTCCCCTCGTGCCGGTCAGGAAATTGACAAAGTTTGATCTTTGCGGTCATGTCGGTCCGGCGGCAGTCATTTTATCAAAAAGTAAAATGATATCGCTGCATTCGGTTACAATCCATCGAACCATTACGATTTCTATAAAAACATCCATAATTCGTAACTCTTTTTGTCGAAATAACGCGGAAAAACTGTTTGGCCGCCAATTCTCCTATGTCCCCTCGTGCCAGTCAGGAAATTGACAAAGTTTGATCTTTGCCGTCATGTCGGTCCGGCGGGAGTCATTTTACCAAATAGTAAAATGATATCGCTGCATTCGGTTACAATCCATCGAACCATTACGATTTCTATAAAAACATCCATAATTCGTAACTCTTTTTGTCGAAATAATGCGGAAAAACTGTTTGGCCGACAATACCTCTATGTCCCCACGTGCCGGTCGGGAGATTGACAAAGTGTCTGCTTTGCGGTCATGTCGGCCCGGCGGGAGCCATTTTATCAACAAGTAAAATGATATCGCTGCATTCGATTACAATTCGTCGAACCATTACGATTTCTATAAAAATATCCATAATTCGTAACTCTTCTGGTCGAAATAACGCGGAGAAACTGTTTGGCTGACAATACCTCTATGTCCCCACGTGCCTGTCGGGAGATTGACAAAGTGTCAGCTTAGCGGTCATGTCGGCCCGGCGGGAGCCATTTTACCAAAAAGTAAAATGATATTCGTGCATTCGATTACAATTCGTCGAACCATTACGATTTCTATAAAAATATCCATAATTCGTAACTCTTGTTATCGAAATAACGCGGAATAACTGTTTGGCCGACAATGCTTCTATGTCCCTACGTACCAGTCAGGAGATTGACGAAGTTTCAGCTTTGCGGTCATGTCGGTCCGGCGGCAGCCATTTTATCAAAAAGCAAAATGATATCGCTGCATTCGGTTACAATCCATCGAACCATTACGATTTCTATAAAAACATCCATAATTCGTAACTCTTGTTATCGAAATAACGCGGAAAAATTGTTTGGCCGACAATTCTACTATGTCCCCTCGTGCCGATCGGGAAATTGACAAAGTTTGATCTTTGCCGTCATGTCGGTCCGGCGGCAGCCATTTTATCAAAAAGTAAAATGATATCGCTGCATTCGGTTACAATCCATCGAACCATTACGATTTCTATAAAAACATCCATAATTCGTAACTCTTTTTGTCGAAATAATGCGGAAAAACTGTTTGGCCGACAGTACCTCTATGTCCCCACGTGCCGGTCGGGAGATTGACAAAGTGTCTGCTTTGCGGTCATGTCGGCCCGGCGGGAGCCATTTTACCAAAAAGTAAAATGATATTCCACCATTCGGTTACAATCCATCGAACCATTACGATTTCTATAAAAACATCCATAATTCGTAACTCTTTTTGTCGAAATAACGCGGAGAAACTGTTTGGTCGACAATACCTCTATGTCCCCACGTGCCTGTCGGGAGATTGACAAAGTGTCAGCTTAGCGGTCATGTCGGCCCGGCGGGAGCCATTTTACCAAAAAGTAAAATGATATTCGTGCATTCGATTACAATTCGTCGAACCATTACGATTTCTATAAAAACATCCATAATTCGTAACTCTTGTTATCGAAATAACGCGGAAAAATTGTTTGGCCGACAATTCTCCGATGTCCCCTCGTGCCGGTCAGGAAATTGACAAAGTTTGATCTTTGCCGTCATGTCGGTCCGGCGGCAGTCATTTTGTCAAAAAGTAAAATGATATCGTTGCATTCGGTTACAATTCATCGAACCATAACGATTTCTATAAAAACATCCATAATTCGTAACTCTTGTTATCGAAATAACGCAGAAAAATTGTTTGGCCGACAATTCTCCTATGTCCCCTCGTGCCGGTCAAGAAATTGACAAAGTTTGATCTTTGCCGTCATGTCGGTCCGGCGGGAGTCATTTTATCAAAAAGTAAAATGATATCGCTGCATTCGGTTACAATTCATCGAACCATTACCATTTCTATAAAAACATCCATATTTCGTAACTCTTGTTACCGAAATAACACGGAATAACTGTTTGGACGACAATGCTTCTATGTCCCTACGTACCGGTCAGGAGATTGACGAAGTTTCAGCTTTGCGGTCATGTCGGTCCGGCGGGAGCCATTTTATCAAAAAGTAAAATGATATCGCTGCATTCGGTTACAATCCATCGAACCATTACGATTTCTATAAAAACATCCATAATTCGTAACTCTTTTTGTCGAAATAACGCGGAAAAACTGTTTGGCCGCCAATTCTCCTATGTCCCCTCGTGCCAGTCAGGTAATTGACAAAGTTTGATCTTTGCCGTCATGTCGGTCCGGCGGCAGCCATTTTATCAAAAAGTAAAATGATATCGTTGCATTCGGTTACAATTCATCGAACCATTACGATTTCTATAAAAACATCCATAATTCGTAACTCTTGTTATCGAAATAACGCGGAAAAATTGTTTGGCCGACAATTCTCCTATGTCCCCTCGTGCCGGTCAGGAAATTGACAAAGTTTGATCTTTGCGGTCATGTCGGTCCGGCGGCAGTCATTTTATCAAAAAGTAAAATGATATCGCTGCATTCGGTTACAATCCATCGAACCATTACGATTTCTATAAAAACATCCATAATTCGTAACTCTTTTTGTCGAAATAACGCGGAAAAACTGTTTGGCCGCCAATTCTCCTATGTCCCCTCGTGCCAGTCAGGAAATTGACAAAGTTTGATCTTTGGCGTCATGTCGGTCCGGCGGGAGTCATTTTACCAAATAGTAAAATGATATCGCTGCATTCGGTTACAATCCATCGAACCATTACGATTTCTATAAAAACATCCATAATTCGTAACTCTTTTTGTCGAAATAATGCGGAAAAACTGTTTGGCCGACAATACCTCTATGTCCCCACGTGCCGGTCGGGAGATTGACAAAGTGTCTGCTTTGCGGTCATGTCGGCCCGGCGGGAGCCATTTTATCAACAAGTAAAATGATATCGCTGCATTCGATTACAATTCGTCGAACCATTACGATTTCTATAAAAATATCCATAATTCGTAACTCTTGTTATCGAAATAACGCGGAAAAACTGTTTGGCCGACAATACCTCTATGTCCCCACGTGCCGGTCGGGAGATTGACAAAGTGTCAGCTTAGCGGTCATGTCGGCCCGGCGGGAGCCATTTTACCAAAAAGTAAAATGATATTCGTGCATTCGATTACAATTCGTCGAACCATTACGATTTCTATAAAAATATCCATAATTCGTAACTCTTGTTATCGAAATAACGCGGAATAACTGTTTGGCCGACAATGCTTCTATGTCCCTACGTACCAGTCTCGAGATTGACGAAGTTTCAGCTTTGCGGTCATGTCGGTCCGGCGGCAGCCATTTTATCAAAAAGTAAAATGATATCGCTGCATTCGGTTACAATCCATCGAACCATTACGATTTCTATAAAAACATCCATAATTCGTAACTCTTTTTGTCGAAATAACGCGGAACAACTGTTTGGCCGATAATACCTCTATGTCCCCACGTGCCTGTCGGGAAATTGACAAAGTGTCTGCTTTGCGGTCATGTCGGCCCGGCGGCAGCCATTTTATCAAAAAGTAAAATGATATCGCTGCATTCGGGTACAATCCATCGAACCATTACGATTTCTATAAAAACATCCATAATTCGTAACTCTTTTTGTCGAAATAACGCGGAAAAACTGTTTGGCCGACAATTCTCCTATGTCCCCTCGTGCCGGTCGGGAAATTGACAAAGTTTGATCTTTGCCGTCATGTCGGTCCAGCGGCAGCCATTTTATCAAAAAGTAAAATGATATCGTTGCATTCGGTTACAATTCATCGAACCATTACGATTTCTATAAATACATCCATAATTCGTAACTCTTGTTATCGAAATAACGCGGAATAACTGTTTGGACGACAATGCTTCTATGTCCCTATGTACCGGTCAGGAGATTGACGAAGTTTCAGCTTTGCGGTCATGTCGGTCCGGCGGGAGCCATTTTACCAAAAAGTAAAATGATATTCGTGCATTCGATTACAATTCGTCGAACCATTACGATTTCTATAAAAATATCCATAATTCGTAACTCTTGTTATCGAAATAAAGCGGAATAACTGTTTGGCCGACAATTCTACTATGTCCCCTCGTGCCGATCGGGAAATTGACAAAGTTTGATCTTTGCCGTCATGTCGGTCCGGCGACAGCCATTTTATCAAAAAGTAAAATGATATCGTTGCATTCGGTTACAATTCATCGAACCATTACGATTTCTATAAAAACATCCATAATTCGTAACTCTTTTTGTCGAAATAACGCGGAAAAACTGTTTGGCTGACAATACCTCTATGTCCCCACGTGCCGTTCGGGAGATTGACAAAGTGTCAGCTTAGCGGTCATGTCGGCCCGGCGGGAGCCATTTTACCAAAAGTAAAATGATATTCGTGCATTCGATTACAATTCGTCGAACCATTACGATTTCTATAAAAATATCCATAATTCGTAACTCTTGTTATCGAAATAAAGCGGAATAACTGTTTGGCCGACAATTCTACTATGTCCCCTCGTGCCGATCGGGAAATTGACAAAGTTTGATCTTTGCCGTCATGTCGGTCCGGCGACAGCCATTTTATCAAAAAGTAAAATGATATCGCTGCATTCGGTTACAATCCATCGAATCATTACGATTTCTATAAAAACATCCATAATTCGTAACTCTTTTTGTCGAAATAACGCGGAGAAACTGTTTTTCCGACAATACCTCTATGTCCCCACGTGCCGGTCGGGAGATTGACAAAGTGTCTGCTTTGCGGTCATGTCGGCCCGGCGGGAGCCATTTTATCAAAAAGTAAAATGATATCGCTGCATTCGGTTACAATCCATCGAACCATTACGATTTCTATAAAAACATCCATAATTCGTAACTCTTTTTGTCGAAATAACGCGGAAAAACTGTTTGGCCGACAATTCTCCTATGTCCCCTCGTGCCGGTCGGGAAATTGACAAAGTTTGATCTTTGCCGTCATGTTGGTCCGGCGGGAGCCATTTTATCAAAAAGTAAAATGATATCGCTGCATTCGGTTACAATCCATCGAACCATTACGATTTCTATAAAAACATCCATAATTCGTAACTCCTTTTGTCGAAATAACGCGGAAAAACTGTTTGGCCGACAATACCTCTATGTCCCCACGTGCCGGTCGGGAGATTGACAAAGTGTCAGCTTAGCGGTCATGTCGGCCCGGCGGGAGCCATTTTACCAAAAAGTAAAATGATATTCGTGCATTCGATTACAATTCGTCGAACCATTACGATTTCTATAAAAATATCCATAATTCGTAACTCTTGTTATCGAAATAACGCGGAATAACTGTTTGGCCGACAATGCTTCTATGTCCCTACGTACCAGTCTCGAGATTGACGAAGTTTCAGCTTTGCGGTCATGTCGGTCCGGCGGCAGCCATTTTATCAAAAAGTAAAATGATATCGCTGCATTCGGTTACAATCCATCGAACCATTACGATTTCTATAAAAACATCCATAATTCGTAACTCTTTTTGTCGAAATAACGCGGAACAACTGTTTGGCCGATAATACCTCTATGTCCCCACGTGCCTGTCGGGAAATTGACAAAGTGTCTGCTTTGCGGTCATGTCGGCCCGGCGGGAGCCATTTTATCAAAAAGTAAAATGATATCGCTGCATTCGGTTACAATCCATCGAACCATTACGATTTCTATAAAAACATCCATAATTCGTAACTCTTTTTGTCGAAATAACGCGGAACAACTGTTTGGCCGATAATACCTCTATGTCCCTACGTACCGGTCAGGAGATTGACGAAGTTTCAGCTTTGCGGTTATGTCGGTCCTGCGGGAGCCATTTTATCCGAAAGTAAAATGATATCGCTGCATTCGGTTACAATCCATCGAACCATTACGATTTCTATAAAAACATCCATAATTCGTAACTCTTCTTGTCGAAATAACGCGGAGAAACTGTTTGGCTGACAATACCTCTATGTCCCCACGTGCCTGTCGGGAGATTGACAAAGTGTCAGCTTAGCGGTCATGTCGGCCCGGCGGGAGCCATTTTACCAAAAAGTAAAATGATATTCGTGCATTCGATTACAATTCGTCGAACCATTACGATTTCTATAAAAATATCCATAATTCGTAACTCTTGTTATCGAAATAACGCGGAATAACTGTTTGGCCGACAATGCTTCTATGTCCCTACGTACCAGTCAGGAGATTGACGAAGTTTCAGCTTTGCGGTCATGTCGGTCCGGCGGCAGCCATTTTATCAAAAAGCAAAATGATATCGCTGCATTCGGTTACAATCCATCGAACCATTACGATTTCTATAAAAACATCCATAATTCGTAACTCTTGTTATCGAAATAACGCGGAAAAATTGTTTGGCCGACAATTCTACTATGTCCCCTCGTGCCGATCGGGAAATTGACAAAGTTTGATCTTTGCCGTCATGTCGGTCCGGCGGCAGCCATTTTATCAAAAAGTAAAATGATATCGCTGCATTCGGTTACAATCCATCGAACCATTACGATTTCTATAAAAACATCCATAATTCGTAACTCTTTTTGTCGAAATAATGGGGAAAAACTGTTTGGCCGACAGTACCTCTATGTCCCCACGTGCCGGTCGGGAGATTGACAAAGTGTCTGCTTTGCGGTCATGTCGGCCCGGCGGGAGCCATTTTACCAAAAAGTAAAATGATATTCCACCATTCGGTTACAATCCATCGAACCATTACGATTTCTATAAAAACATCCATAATTCGTAACTCTTTTTGTCGAAATAACGCGGAGAAACTGTTTGGTCGACAATACCTCTATGTCCCCACGTGCCTGTCGGGAGATTGACAAAGTGTCAGCTTAGCGGTCATGTCGGCCCGGCGGGAGCCATTTTACCAAAAAGTAAAATGATATTCGTGCATTCGATTACAATTCGTCGAACCATTACGATTTCTATAAAAACATCCATAATTCGTAACTCTTGTTATCGAAATAACGCGGAAAAATTGTTTGGCCGACAATTCTCCGATGTCCCCTCGTGCCGGTCAGGAAATTGACAAAGTTTGATCTTTGCCGTCATGTCGGTCCGGCGGCAGTCATTTTGTCAAAAAGTAAAATGATATCGTTGCATTCGGTTACAATTCATCGAACCATAACGATTTCTATAAAAACATCCATAATTCGTAACTCTTGTTATCGAAATAACGCAGAAAAATTGTTTGGCCGACAATTCTCCTATGTCCCCTCGTGCCGGTCAGGAAATTGACAAAGTTTGATCTTTGCCGTCATGTCGGTCCGGCGGGAGTCATTTTATCAAAAAGTAAAATGATATCGCTGCATTCGGTTACAATTCATCGAACCATTACCATTTCTATAAAAACATCCATATTTCGTAACTCTTGTTACCGAAATAACACGGAATAACTGTTTGGACGACAATGCTTCTATGTCCCTACGTACCGGTCAGGAGATTGACGAAGTTTCAGCTTTGCGGTCATGTCGGTCCGGCGGGAGCCATTTTATCAAAAAGTAAAATGATATCGCTGCATTCGGTTACAATCCATCGAACCATTACGATTTCTATAAAAACATCCATAATTCGTAACTCTTTTTGTCGAAATAACGCGGAAAAACTGTTTGGCCGCCAATTCTCCTATGTCCCCTCGTGCCAGTCAGGTAATTGACAAAGTTTGATCTTTGCCGTCATGTCGGTCCGGCGGCAGCCATTTTATCAAAAAGTAAAATGATATCGTTGCATTCGGTTACAATTCATCGAACCATTACGGTTTCTATAAAAACATCCATAATTCGTAACTCTTGTTATCGAAATAACGCGGAAAAATTGTTTGGCCGACAATTCTCCTATGTCCCCTCGTGCCGGTCAGGAAATTGACAAAGTTTGATCTTTGCGGTCATGTCGGTCCGGCGGCAGTCATTTTATCAAAAAGTAAAATGATATCGCTGCATTCGGTTACAATCCATCGAACCATTACGATTTCTATAAAAACATCCATAATTCGTAACTCTTTTTGTCGAAATAACGCGGAAAAACTGTTTGGCCGCCAATTCTCCTATGTCCCCTCGTGCCAGTCAGGAAATTGACAAAGTTTGATCTTTGCCGTCATGTCGGTCCGGCGGGAGTCATTTTACCAAATAGTAAAATGATATCGCTGCATTCGGTTACAATCCATCGAACCATTACGATTTCTATAAAAACATCCATAATTCGTAACTCTTTTTGTCGAAATAATGCGGAAAAACTGTTTGGCCGACAATACCTCTATGTCCCCACGTGCCGGTCGGGAGATTGACAAAGTGTCTGCTTTGCGGTCATGTCGGCCCGGCGGGAGCCATTTTATCAACAAGTAAAATGATATCGCTGCATTCGATTACAATTCGTCGAACCATTACGATTTCTATAAAAATATCCATAATTCGTAACTCTTGTTATCGAAATAACGCGGAAAAACTGTTTGGCCGACAATACCTCTATGTCCCCACGTGCCGGTCGGGAGATTGACAAAGTGTCAGCTTAGCGGTCATGTCGGCCCGGCGGGAGCCATTTTACCAAAAAGTAAAATGATATTCGTGCATTCGATTACAATTCGTCGAACCATTACGATTTCTATAAAAATATCCATAATTCGTAACTCTTGTTATCGAAATAACGCGGAATAACTGTTTGGCCGACAATGCTTCTATGTCCCTACGTACCAGTCTCGAGATTGACGAAGTTTCAGCTTTGCGGTCATGTCGGTCCGGCGGCAGCCATTTTATCAAAAAGTAAAATGATATCGCTGCATTCGGTTACAATCCATCGAACCATTACGATTTCTATAAAAACATCCATAATTCGTAACTCTTCTTGTCGAAATAACGCGGAGAAACTGTTTGGCTGACAATACCTCTATGTCCCCACGTGCCTGTCGGGAGATTGACAAAGTGTCAGCTTAGCGGTCATGTCGGCCCGGCGGGAGCCATTTTACCAAAAAGTAAAATGATATTCGTGCATTCGATTACAATTCGTCGAACCATTACGATTTCTATAAAAATATCCATAATTCGTAACTCTTGTTATCGAAATAACGCGGAATAACTGTTTGGCCGACAATGCTTCTATGTCCCTACGTACCAGTCAGGAGATTGACGAAGTTTCAGCTTTGCGGTCATGTCGGTCCGGCGGCAGCCATTTTATCAAAAAGCAAAATGATATCGCTGCATTCGGTTACAATCCATCGAACCATTACGATTTCTATAAAAACATCCATAATTCGTAACTCTTGTTATCGAAATAACGCGGAAAAATTGTTTGGCCGACAATTCTACTATGTCCCCTCGTGCCGATCGGGAAATTGACAAAGTTTGATCTTTGCCGTCATGTCGGTCCGGCGGCAGCCATTTTATCAAAAAGTAAAATGATATCGCTGCATTCGGGTACAATCCATCGAACCATTAAGATTTCTATAAAAACATCCATAATTCGTAACTCTTTTTGTCGAAATAACGCGGAAAAACTGTTTGGCCGACAATTCTCCTATGTCCCCTCGTGCCGGTCGGGAAATTGACAAAGTTTGATCTTTGCCGTCATGTCGGTCCAGCGGCAGCCATTTTATCAAAAAGTAAAATGATATCGTTGCATTCGGTTACAATTCATCGAACCATTACGATTTCTATAAATACATCCATAATTCGTAACTCTTGTTATCGAAATAACGCGGAATAACTGTTTGGACGACAATGCTTCTATGTCCCTATGTACCGGTCAGGAGATTGACGAAGTTTCAGCTTTGCGGTCATGTCGGTCCGGCGGGAGCCATTTTACCAAAAAGTAAAATGATATTCGTGCATTCGATTACAATTCGTCGAACCATTACGATTTCTATAAAAATATCCATAATTCGTAACTCTTGTTATCGAAATAACGCGGAAAAATTGTTTGGCCGACAATTCTCCTATGTCCCCTCGTGCCGGTCGGGAAATTGACAAAGTTTGATCTTTGCCGTCATGTCGGTCCGGCGGCAGCCATTTTATCAAAAAGTAAAATGATATCGCTGCATTCGGTTACAATCCATCGAACCATTACGATTTCTATAAAAACATCCATAATTCGTAACTCCTTTTGTCGAAATAACGCGGAAAAACTGTTTGGCCGACAATACCTCTATGTCCCCACGTGCCGGTCGGGAGATTGACAAAGTGTCAGCTTAGCGGTCATGTCGGCCCGGCGGGAGCCATTTTACCAAAAAGTAAAATGATATTCGTGCATTCGATTACAATTCGTCGAACCATTACGATTTCTATAAAAATATCCATAATTCGTAACTCTTGTTATCGAAATAACGCGGAATAACTGTTTGGCCGACAATGCTTCTATGTCCCTACGTACCAGTCTCGAGATTGACGAAGTTTCAGCTTTGCGGTCATGTCGGTCCGGCGGCAGCCATTTTATCAAAAAGTAAAATGATATCGCTGCATTCGGTTACAATCCATCGAACCATTACGATTTCTATAAAAACATCCATAATTCGTAACTCTTTTTGTCGAAATAACGCGGAACAACTGTTTGGCCGATAATACCTCTATGTCCCCACGTGCCTGTCGGGAAATTGACAAAGTGTCTGCTTTGCGGTCATGTCGGCCCGGCGGGAGCCATTTTATCAAAAAGTAAAATGATATCGCTGCATTCGGTTACAATCCATCGAACCATTACGATTTCTATAAAAACATCCATAATTCGTAACTCTTTTTGTCGAAATAACGCGGAACAACTGTTTGGCCGATAATACCTCTATGTCCCTACGTACCGGTCAGGAGATTGACGAAGTTTCAGCTTTGCGGTTATGTCGGTCCTGCGGGAGCCATTTTATCCGAAAGTAAAATGATATCGCTGCATTCGGTTACAATCCATCGAACCATTACGATTTCTATAAAAACATCCATAATTCGTAACTCTTCTTGTCGAAATAACGCGGAGAAACTGTTTGGCTGACAATACCTCTATGTCCCCACGTGCCTGTCGGGAGATTGACAAAGTGTCAGCTTAGCGGTCATGTCGGCCCGGCGGGAGCCATTTTACCAAAAAGTAAAATGATATTCGTGCATTCGATTACAATTCGTCGAACCATTACGATTTCTATAAAAATATCCATAATTCGTAACTCTTGTTATCGAAATAACGCGGAATAACTGTTTGGCCGACAATGCTTCTATGTCCCTACGTACCAGTCAGGAGATTGACGAAGTTTCAGCTTTGCGGTCATGTCGGTCCGGCGGCAGCCATTTTATCAAAAAGCAAAATGATATCGCTGCATTCGGTTACAATCCATCGAACCATTACGATTTCTATAAAAACATCCATAATTCGTAACTCTTGTTATCGAAATAACGCGGAAAAATTGTTTGGCCGACAATTCTACTATGTCCCCTCGTGCCGATCGGGAAATTGACAAAGTTTGATCTTTGCCGTCATGTCGGTCCGGCGGCAGCCATTTTATCAAAAAGTAAAATGATATCGCTGCATTCGGTTACAATCCATCGAACCATTACGATTTCTATAAAAACATCCATAATTCGTAACTCTTTTTGTCGAAATAATGGGGAAAAACTGTTTGGCCGACAGTACCTCTATGTCCCCACGTGCCGGTCGGGAGATTGACAAAGTGTCTGCTTTGCGGTCATGTCGGCCCGGCGGGAGCCATTTTACCAAAAAGTAAAATGATATTCCACCATTCGGTTACAATCCATCGAACCATTACGATTTCTATAAAAACATCCATAATTCGTAACTCTTTTTGTCGAAATAACGCGGAGAAACTGTTTGGTCGACAATACCTCTATGTCCCCACGTGCCTGTCGGGAGATTGACAAAGTGTCAGCTTAGCGGTCATGTCGGCCCGGCGGGAGCCATTTTACCAAAAAGTAAAATGATATTCGTGCATTCGATTACAATTCGTCGAACCATTACGATTTCTATAAAAACATCCATAATTCGTAACTCTTGTTATCGAAATAACGCGGAAAAATTGTTTGGCCGACAATTCTCCGATGTCCCCTCGTGCCGGTCAGGAAATTGACAAAGTTTGATCTTTGCCGTCATGTCGGTCCGGCGGCAGTCATTTTGTCAAAAAGTAAAATGATATCGTTGCATTCGGTTACAATTCATCGAACCATAACGATTTCTATAAAAACATCCATAATTCGTAACTCTTGTTATCGAAATAACGCAGAAAAATTGTTTGGCCGACAATTCTCCTATGTCCCCTCGTGCCGGTCAGGAAATTGACAAAGTTTGATCTTTGCCGTCATGTCGGTCCGGCGGGAGTCATTTTATCAAAAAGTAAAATGATATCGCTGCATTCGGTTACAATTCATCGAACCATTACCATTTCTATAAAAACATCCATATTTCGTAACTCTTGTTACCGAAATAACACGGAATAACTGTTTGGACGACAATGCTTCTATGTCCCTACGTACCGGTCAGGAGATTGACGAAGTTTCAGCTTTGCGGTCATGTCGGTCCGGCGGGAGCCATTTTATCAAAAAGTAAAATGATATCGCTGCATTCGGTTACAATCCATCGAACCATTACGATTTCTATAAAAACATCCATAATTCGTAACTCTTTTTGTCGAAATAATGCGGAAAAACTGTTTGGCCGACAATACCTCTATGTCCCCACGTGCCGGTCGGGAGATTGACAAAGTGTCAGCTTAGCGGTCATGTCGGCCCGGCGGGAGCCATTTTACCAAAAAGTAAAATGATATTCGTGCATTCGATTACAATTCGTCGAACCATTACGATTTCTATAAAAATATCCATAATTCGTAACTCTTGTTATCGAAATAACGCGGAATAACTGTTTGGCCGACAATGCTTCTATGTCCCTACGTACCAGTCTCGAGATTGACGAAGTTTCAGCTTTGCGGTCATGTCGGTCCGGCGGCAGCCATTTTATCAAAAAGTAAAATGATATCGCTGCATTCGGTTACAATCCATCGAACCATTACGATTTCTATAAAAACATCCATAATTCGTAACTCTTCTTGTCGAAATAACGCGGAGAAACTGTTTGGCTGACAATACCTCTATGTCCCCACGTGCCTGTCGGGAGATTGACAAAGTGTCAGCTTAGCGGTCATGTCGGCCCGGCGGGAGCCATTTTACCAAAAAGTAAAATGATATTCGTGCATTCGATTACAATTCGTCGAACCATTACGATTTCTATAAAAATATCCATAATTCGTAACTCTTGTTATCGAAATAACGCGGAATAACTGTTTGGCCGACAATGCTTCTATGTCCCTACGTACCAGTCAGGAGATTGACGAAGTTTCAGCTTTGCGGTCATGTCGGTCCGGCGGCAGCCATTTTATCAAAAAGCAAAATGATATCGCTGCATTCGGTTACAATCCATCGAACCATTACGATTTCTATAAAAACATCCATAATTCGTAACTCTTGTTATCGAAATAACGCGGAAAAATTGTTTGGCCGACAATTCTACTATGTCCCCTCGTGCCGATCGGGAAATTGACAAAGTTTGATCTTTGCCGTCATGTCGGTCCGGCGGCAGCCATTTTATCAAAAAGTAAAATGATATCGCTGCATTCGGGTACAATCCATCGAACCATTAAGATTTCTATAAAAACATCCATAATTCGTAACTCTTTTTGTCGAAATAACGCGGAAAAACTGTTTGGCCGACAATTCTCCTATGTCCCCTCGTGCCGGTCGGGAAATTGACAAAGTTTGATCTTTGCCGTCATGTCGGTCCAGCGGCAGCCATTTTATCAAAAAGTAAAATGATATCGTTGCATTCGGTTACAATTCATCGAACCATTACGATTTCTATAAATACATCCATAATTCGTAACTCTTGTTATCGAAATAACGCGGAATAACTGTTTGGACGACAATGCTTCTATGTCCCTATGTACCGGTCAGGAGATTGACGAAGTTTCAGCTTTGCGGTCATGTCGGTCCGGCGGGAGCCATTTTACCAAAAAGTAAAATGATATTCGTGCATTCGATTACAATTCGTCGAACCATTACGATTTCTATAAAAATATCCATAATTCGTAACTCTTGTTATCGAAATAACGCGGAAAAATTGTTTGGCCGACAATTCTCCTATGTCCCCTCGTGCCGGTCGGGAAATTGACAAAGTTTGATCTTTGCCGTCATGTCGGTCCGGCGGCAGCCATTTTATCAAAAAGTAAAATGATATCGCTGCATTCGGTTACAATCCATCGAACCATTACGATTTCTATAAAAACATCCATAATTCGTAACTCCTTTTGTCGAAATAACGCGGAAAAACTGTTTGGCCGACAATACCTCTATGTCCCCACGTGCCGGTCGGGAGATTGACAAAGTGTCAGCTTAGCGGTCATGTCGGCCCGGCGGGAGCCATTTTACCAAAAAGTAAAATGATATTCGTGCATTCGATTACAATTCGTCGAACCATTACGATTTCTATAAAAATATCCATAATTCGTAACTCTTGTTATCGAAATAACGCGGAATAACTGTTTGGCCGACAATGCTTCTATGTCCCTACGTACCAGTCTCGAGATTGACGAAGTTTCAGCTTTGCGGTCATGTCGGTCCGGCGGCAGCCATTTTATCAAAAAGTAAAATGATATCGCTGCATTCGGTTACAATCCATCGAACCATTACGATTTCTATAAAAACATCCATAATTCGTAACTCTTTTTGTCGAAATAACGCGGAACAACTGTTTGGCCGATAATACCTCTATGTCCCCACGTGCCTGCCGGGAAATTGACAAAGTGTCTGCTTTGCGGTCATGTCGGCCCGGCGGGAGCCATTTTATCAAAAAGTAAAATGATATCGCTGCATTCGGTTACAATCCATCGAACCATTACGATTTCTATAAAAACATCCATAATTCGTAACTCTTTTTGTCGAAATAACGCGGAACAACTGTTTGGCCGATAATACCTCTATGTCCCTACGTACCGGTCAGGAGATTGACGAAGTTTCAGCTTTGCGGTTATGTCGGTCCTGCGGGAGCCATTTTATCCGAAAGTAAAATGATATCGCTGCATTCGGTTACAATCCATCGAACCATTACGATTTCTATAAAAACATCCATAATTCGTAACTCTTCTTGTCGAAATAACGCGGAGAAACTGTTTGGCTGACAATACCTCTATGTCCCCACGTGCCTGTCGGGAGATTGACAAAGTGTCAGCTTAGCGGTCATGTCGGCCCGGCGGGAGCCATTTTACCAAAAAGTAAAATGATATTCGTGCATTCGATTACAATTCGTCGAACCATTACGATTTCTATAAAAATATCCATAATTCGTAACTCTTGTTATCGAAATAACGCGGAATAACTGTTTGGCCGACAATGCTTCTATGTCCCTACGTACCAGTCAGGAGATTGACGAAGTTTCAGCTTTGCGGTCATGTCGGTCCGGCGGCAGCCATTTTATCAAAAAGCAAAATGATATCGCTGCATTCGGTTACAATCCATCGAACCATTACGATTTCTATAAAAACATCCATAATTCGTAACTCTTGTTATCGAAATAACGCGGAAAAATTGTTTGGCCGACAATTCTACTATGTCCCCTCGTGCCGATCGGGAAATTGACAAAGTTTGATCTTTGCCGTCATGTCGGTCCGGCGGCAGCCATTTTATCAAAAAGTAAAATGATATCGCTGCATTCGGTTACAATCCATCGAACCATTACGATTTCTATAAAAACATCCATAATTCGTAACTCTTTTTGTCGAAATAATGGGGAAAAACTGTTTGGCCGACAGTACCTCTATGTCCCCACGTGCCGGTCGGGAGATTGACAAAGTGTCTGCTTTGCGGTCATGTCGGCCCGGCGGGAGCCATTTTACCAAAAAGTAAAATGATATTCCACCATTCGGTTACAATCCATCGAACCATTACGATTTCTATAAAAACATCCATAATTCGTAACTCTTTTTGTCGAAATAACGCGGAGAAACTGTTTGGTCGACAATACCTCTATGTCCCCACGTGCCTGTCGGGAGATTGACAAAGTGTCAGCTTAGCGGTCATGTCGGCCCGGCGGGAGCCATTTTACCAAAAAGTAAAATGATATTCGTGCATTCGATTACAATTCGTCGAACCATTACGATTTCTATAAAAACATCCATAATTCGTAACTCTTGTTATCGAAATAACGCGGAAAAATTGTTTGGCCGACAATTCTCCGATGTCCCCTCGTGCCGGTCAGGAAATTGACAAAGTTTGATCTTTGCCGTCATGTCGGTCCGGCGGCAGTCATTTTGTCAAAAAGTAAAATGATATCGTTGCATTCGGTTACAATTCATCGAACCATAACGATTTCTATAAAAACATCCATAATTCGTAACTCTTGTTATCGAAATAACGCAGAAAAATTGTTTGGCCGACAATTCTCCTATGTCCCCTCGTGCCGGTCAGGAAATTGACAAAGTTTGATCTTTGCCGTCATGTCGGTCCGGCGGGAGTCATTTTATCAAAAAGTAAAATGATATCGCTGCATTCGGTTACAATTCATCGAACCATTACCATTTCTATAAAAACATCCATATTTCGTAACTCTTGTTACCGAAATAACACGGAATAACTGTTTGGACGACAATGCTTCTATGTCCCTACGTACCGGTCAGGAGATTGACGAAGTTTCAGCTTTGCGGTCATGTCGGTCCGGCGGGAGCCATTTTATCAAAAAGTAAAATGATATCGCTGCATTCGGTTACAATCCATCGAACCATTACGATTTCTATAAAAACATCCATAATTCGTAACTCTTTTTGTCGAAATAACGCGGAAAAACTGTTTGGCCGCCAATTCTCCTATGTCCCCTCGTGCCAGTCAGGTAATTGACAAAGTTTGATCTTTGCCGTCATGTCGGTCCGGCGGCAGCCATTTTATCAAAAAGTAAAATGATATCGTTGCATTCGGTTACAATTCATCGAACCATTACGGTTTCTATAAAAACATCCATAATTCGTAACTCTTGTTATCGAAATAACGCGGAAAAATTGTTTGGCCGACAATTCTCCTATGTCCCCTCGTGCCGGTCAGGAAATTGACAAAGTTTGATCTTTGCGGTCATGTCGGTCCGGCGGCAGTCATTTTATCAAAAAGTAAAATGATATCGCTGCATTCGGTTACAATCCATCGAACCATTACGATTTCTATAAAAACATCCATAATTCGTAACTCTTTTTGTCGAAATAACGCGGAAAAACTGTTTGGCCGCCAATTCTCCTATGTCCCCTCGTGCCAGTCAGGAAATTGACAAAGTTTGATCTTTGCCGTCATGTCGGTCCGGCGGGAGTCATTTTACCAAATAGTAAAATGATATCGCTGCATTCGGTTACAATCCATCGAACCATTACGATTTCTATAAAAACATCCATAATTCGTAACTCTTTTTGTCGAAATAATGCGGAAAAACTGTTTGGCCGACAATACCTCTATGTCCCCACGTGCCGGTCGGGAGATTGACAAAGTGTCTGCTTTGCGGTCATGTCGGCCCGGCGGGAGCCATTTTATCAACAAGTAAAATGATATCGCTGCATTCGATTACAATTCGTCGAACCATTACGATTTCTATAAAAATATCCATAATTCGTAACTCTTGTTATCGAAATAACGCGGAAAAACTGTTTGGCCGACAATACCTCTATGTCCCCACGTGCCGGTCGGGAGATTGACAAAGTGTCAGCTTAGCGGTCATGTCGGCCCGGCGGGAGCCATTTTACCAAAAAGTAAAATGATATTCGTGCATTCGATTACAATTCGTCGAACCATTACGATTTCTATAAAAATATCCATAATTCGTAACTCTTGTTATCGAAATAACGCGGAATAACTGTTTGGCCGACAATGCTTCTATGTCCCTACGTACCAGTCTCGAGATTGACGAAGTTTCAGCTTTGCGGTCATGTCGGTCCGGCGGCAGCCATTTTATCAAAAAGTAAAATGATATCGCTGCATTCGGTTACAATCCATCGAACCATTACGATTTCTATAAAAACATCCATAATTCGTAACTCTTCTTGTCGAAATAACGCGGAGAAACTGTTTGGCTGACAATACCTCTATGTCCCCACGTGCCTGTCGGGAGATTGACAAAGTGTCAGCTTAGCGGTCATGTCGGCCCGGCGGGAGCCATTTTACCAAAAAGTAAAATGATATTCGTGCATTCGATTACAATTCGTCGAACCATTACGATTTCTATAAAAATATCCATAATTCGTAACTCTTGTTATCGAAATAACGCGGAATAACTGTTTGGCCGACAATGCTTCTATGTCCCTACGTACCAGTCAGGAGATTGACGAAGTTTCAGCTTTGCGGTCATGTCGGTCCGGCGGCAGCCATTTTATCAAAAAGCAAAATGATATCGCTGCATTCGGTTACAATCCATCGAACCATTACGATTTCTATAAAAACATCCATAATTCGTAACTCTTGTTATCGAAATAACGCGGAAAAATTGTTTGGCCGACAATTCTACTATGTCCCCTCGTGCCGATCGGGAAATTGACAAAGTTTGATCTTTGCCGTCATGTCGGTCCGGCGGCAGCCATTTTATCAAAAAGTAAAATGATATCGCTGCATTCGGTTACAATCCATCGAACCATTACGATTTCTATAAAAACATCCATAATTCGTAACTCTTTTTGTCGAAATAATGGGGAAAAACTGTTTGGCCGACAGTACCTCTATGTCCCCACGTGCCGGTCGGGAGATTGACAAAGTGTCTGCTTTGCGGTCATGTCGGCCCGGCGGGAGCCATTTTACCAAAAAGTAAAATGATATTCCACCATTCGGTTACAATCCATCGAACCATTACGATTTCTATAAAAACATCCATAATTCGTAACTCTTTTTGTCGAAATAACGCGGAGAAACTGTTTGGTCGACAATACCTCTATGTCCCCACGTGCCTGTCGGGAGATTGACAAAGTGTCAGCTTAGCGGTCATGTCGGCCCGGCGGGAGCCATTTTACCAAAAAGTAAAATGATATTCGTGCATTCGATTACAATTCGTCGAACCATTACGATTTCTATAAAAACATCCATAATTCGTAACTCTTGTTATCGAAATAACGCGGAAAAATTGTTTGGCCGACAATTCTCCGATGTCCCCTCGTGCCGGTCAGGAAATTGACAAAGTTTGATCTTTGCCGTCATGTCGGTCCGGCGGCAGTCATTTTGTCAAAAAGTAAAATGATATCGTTGCATTCGGTTACAATTCATCGAACCATAACGATTTCTATAAAAACATCCATAATTCGTAACTCTTGTTATCGAAATAACGCAGAAAAATTGTTTGGCCGACAATTCTCCTATGTCCCCTCGTGCCGGTCAAGAAATTGACAAAGTTTGATCTTTGCCGTCATGTCGGTCCGGCGGGAGTCATTTTATCAAAAAGTAAAATGATATCGCTGCATTCGGTTACAATTCATCGAACCATTACCATTTCTATAAAAACATCCATATTTCGTAACTCTTGTTACCGAAATAACACGGAATAACTGTTTGGACGACAATGCTTCTATGTCCCTACGTACCGGTCAGGAGATTGACGAAGTTTCAGCTTTGCGGTCATGTCGGTCCGGCGGGAGCCATTTTATCAAAAAGTAAAATGATATCGCTGCATTCGGTTACAATCCATCGAACCATTACGATTTCTATAAAAACATCCATAATTCGTAACTCTTTTTGTCGAAATAACGCGGAAAAACTGTTTGGCCGCCAATTCTCCTATGTCCCCTCGTGCCAGTCAGGTAATTGACAAAGTTTGATCTTTGCCGTCATGTCGGTCCGGCGGCAGCCATTTTATCAAAAAGTAAAATGATATCGTTGCATTCGGTTACAATTCATCGAACCATTACGGTTTCTATAAAAACATCCATAATTCGTAACTCTTGTTATCGAAATAACGCGGAAAAATTGTTTGGCCGACAATTCTCCTATGTCCCCTCGTGCCGGTCAGGAAATTGACAAAGTTTGATCTTTGCGGTCATGTCGGTCCGGCGGCAGTCATTTTATCAAAAAGTAAAATGATATCGCTGCATTCGGTTACAATCCATCGAACCATTACGATTTCTATAAAAACATCCATAATTCGTAACTCTTTTTGTCGAAATAACGCGGAAAAACTGTTTGGCCGCCAATTCTCCTATGTCCCCTCGTGCCAGTCAGGAAATTGACAAAGTTTGATCTTTGCCGTCATGTCGGTCCGGCGGGAGTCATTTTACCAAATAGTAAAATGATATCGCTGCATTCGGTTACAATCCATCGAACCATTACGATTTCTATAAAAACATCCATAATTCGTAACTCTTTTTGTCGAAATAATGCGGAAAAACTGTTTGGCCGACAATACCTCTATGTCCCCACGTGCCGGTCGGGAGATTGACAAAGTGTCTGCTTTACGGTCATGTCGGCCCGGCGGGAGCCATTTTATCAACAAGTAAAATGATATCGCTGCATTCGATTACAATTCGTCGAACCATTACGATTTCTATAAAAATATCCATAATTCGTAACTCTTGTTATCGAAATAACGCGGAAAAACTGTTTGGCCGACAATACCTCTATGTCCCCACGTGCCGGTCGGGAGATTGACAAAGTGTCAGCTTAGCGGTCATGTCGGCCCGGCGGGAGCCATTTTACCAAAAAGTAAAATGATATTCGTGCATTCGATTACAATTCGTCGAACCATTACGATTTCTATAAAAATATCCATAATTCGTAACTCTTGTTATCGAAATAACGCGGAATAACTGTTTGGCCGACAATGCTTCTATGTCCCTACGTACCAGTCTCGAGATTGACGAAGTTTCAGCTTTGCGGTCATGTCGGTCCGGCGGCAGCCATTTTATCAAAAAGTAAAATGATATCGCTGCATTCGGTTACAATCCATCGAACCATTACGATTTCTATAAAAACATCCATAATTCGTAACTCTTCTTGTCGAAATAACGCGGAGAAACTGTTTGGCTGACAATACCTCTATGTCCCCACGTGCCTGTCGGGAGATTGACAAAGTGTCAGCTTAGCGGTCATGTCGGCCCGGCGGGAGCCATTTTACCAAAAAGTAAAATGATATTCGTGCATTCGATTACAATTCGTCGAACCATTACGATTTCTATAAAAATATCCATAATTCGTAACTCTTGTTATCGAAATAACGCGGAATAACTGTTTGGCCGACAATGCTTCTATGTCCCTACGTACCAGTCAGGAGATTGACGAAGTTTCAGCTTTGCGGTCATGTCGGTCCGGCGGCAGCCATTTTATCAAAAAGCAAAATGATATCGCTGCATTCGGTTACAATCCATCGAACCATTACGATTTCTATAAAAACATCCATAATTCGTAACTCTTGTTATCGAAATAACGCGGAAAAATTATTTGGCCGACAATTCTACTATGTCCCCTCGTGCCGATCGGGAAATTGACAAAGTTTGATCTTTGCCGTCATGTCGGTCCGGCGGCAGCCATTTTATCAAAAAGTAAAATGATATCGCTGCATTCGGTTACAATCCATCGAACCATTACGATTTCTATAAAAACATCCATAATTCGTAACTCTTTTTGTCGAAATAATGGGGAAAAACTGTTTGGCCGACAGTACCTCTATGTCCCCACGTGCCGGTCGGGAGATTGACAAAGTGTCTGCTTTGCGGTCATGTCGGCCCGGCGGGAGCCATTTTACCAAAAAGTAAAATGATATTCCACCATTCGGTTACAATCCATCGAACCATTACGATTTCTATAAAAACATCCATAATTCGTAACTCTTTTTGTCGAAATAACGCGGAGAAACTGTTTGGTCGACAATACCTCTATGTCCCCACGTGCCTGTCGGGAGATTGACAAAGTGTCAGCTTAGCGGTCATGTCGGCCCGGCGGGAGCCATTTTACCAAAAAGTAAAATGATATTCGTGCATTCGATTACAATTCGTCGAACCATTACGATTTCTATAAAAACATCCATAATTCGTAACTCTTGTTATCGAAATAACGCGGAAAAATTGTTTGGCCGACAATTCTCCGATGTCCCCTCGTGCCGGTCAGGAAATTGACAAAGTTTGATCTTTGCCGTCATGTCGGTCCGGCGGCAGTCATTTTGTCAAAAAGTAAAATGATATCGTTGCATTCGGTTACAATTCATCGAACCATAACGATTTCTATAAAAACATCCATAATTCGTAACTCTTGTTATCGAAATAACGCAGAAAAATTGTTTGACCGACAATTCTCCTATGTCCCCTCGTGCCGGTCAAGAAATTGACAAAGTTTGATCTTTGCCGTCATGTCGGTCCGGCGGGAGTCATTTTATCAAAAAGTAAAATGATATCGCTGCATTCGGTTACAATTCATCGAACCATTACCATTTCTATAAAAACATCCATATTTCGTAACTCTTGTTACCGAAATAACACGGAATAACTGTTTGGACGACAATGCTTCTATGTCCCTACGTACCGGTCAGGAGATTGACGAAGTTTCAGCTTTGCGGTCATGTCGGTCCGGCGGGAGCCATTTTATCAAAAAGTAAAATGATATCGCTGCATTCGGTTACAATCCATCGAACCATTACGATTTCTATAAAAACATCCATAATTCGTAACTCTTTTTGTCGAAATAACGCGGAAAAACTGTTTGGCCGCCAATTCTCCTATGTCCCCTCGTGCCAGTCAGGTAATTGACAAAGTTTGATCTTTGCCGTCATGTCGGTCCGGCGGCAGCCATTTTATCAAAAAGTAAAATGATATCGTTGCATTCGGTTACAATTCATCGAACCATTACGGTTTCTATAAAAACATCCATAATTCGTAACTCTTGTTATCGAAATAACGCGGAAAAATTGTTTGGCCGACAATTCTCCTATGTCCCCTCGTGCCGGTCAGGAAATTGACAAAGTTTGATCTTTGCGGTCATGTCGGTCCGGCGGCAGTCATTTTATCAAAAAGTAAAATGATATCGCTGCATTCGGTTACAATCCATCGAACCATTACGATTTCTATAAAAACATCCATAATTCGTAACTCTTTTTGTCGAAATAACGCGGAAAAACTGTTTGGCCGCCAATTCTCCTATGTCCCCTCGTGCCAGTCAGGAAATTGACAAAGTTTGATCTTTGCCGTCATGTCGGTCCGGCGGGAGTCATTTTACCAAATAGTAAAATGATATCGCTGCATTCGGTTACAATCCATCGAACCATTACGATTTCTATAAAAACATCCATAATTCGTAACTCTTTTTGTCGAAATAATGCGGAAAAACTGTTTGGCCGACAATACCTCTATGTCCCCACGTGCCGGTCGGGAGATTGACAAAGTGTCTGCTTTACGGTCATGTCGGCCCGGCGGGAGCCATTTTATCAACAAGTAAAATGATATCGCTGCATTCGATTACAATTCGTCGAACCATTACGATTTCTATAAAAATATCCATAATTCGTAACTCTTGTTATCGAAATAACGCGGAAAAACTGTTTGGCCGACAATACCTCTATGTCCCCACGTGCCGGTCGGGAGATTGACAAAGTGTCAGCTTAGCGGTCATGTCGGCCCGGCGGGAGCCATTTTACCAAAAAGTAAAATGATATTCGTGCATTCGATTACAATTCGTCGAACCATTACGATTTCTATAAAAATATCCATAATTCGTAACTCTTGTTATCGAAATAACGCGGAATAACTGTTTGGCCGACAATGCTTCTATGTCCCTACGTACCAGTCTCGAGATTGACGAAGTTTCAGCTTTGCGGTCATGTCGGTCCGGCGGCAGCCATTTTATCAAAAAGTAAAATGATATCGCTGCATTCGGTTACAATCCATCGAACCATTACGATTTCTATAAAAACATCCATAATTCGTAACTCTTCTTGTCGAAATAACGCGGAGAAACTGTTTGGCTGACAATACCTCTATGTCCCCACGTGCCTGTCGGGAGATTGACAAAGTGTCAGCTTAGCGGTCATGTCGGCCCGGCGGGAGCCATTTTACCAAAAAGTAAAATGATATTCGTGCATTCGATTACAATTCGTCGAACCATTACGATTTCTATAAAAATATCCATAATTCGTAACTCTTGTTATCGAAATAACGCGGAATAACTGTTTGGCCGACAATGCTTCTATGTCCCTACGTACCAGTCAGGAGATTGACGAAGTTTCAGCTTTGCGGTCATGTCGGTCCGGCGGCAGCCATTTTATCAAAAAGCAAAATGATATCGCTGCATTCGGTTACAATCCATCGAACCATTACGATTTCTATAAAAACATCCATAATTCGTAACTCTTGTTATCGAAATAACGCGGAAAAATTGTTTGGCCGACAATTCTACTATGTCCCCTCGTGCCGATCGGGAAATTGACAAAGTTTGATCTTTGCCGTCATGTCGGTCCGGCGGCAGCCATTTTATCAAAAAGTAAAATGATATCGCTGCATTCGGTTACAATCCATCGAACCATTACGATTTCTATAAAAACATCCATAATTCGTAACTCTTTTTGTCGAAATAATGGGGAAAAACTGTTTGGCCGACAGTACCTCTATGTCCCCACGTGCCGGTCGGGAGATTGACAAAGTGTCTGCTTTGCGGTCATGTCGGCCCGGCGGGAGCCATTTTACCAAAAAGTAAAATGATATTCCACCATTCGGTTACAATCCATCGAACCATTACGATTTCTATAAAAACATCCATAATTCGTAACTCTTTTTGTCGAAATAACGCGGAGAAACTGTTTGGTCGACAATACCTCTATGTCCCCACGTGCCTGTCGGGAGATTGACAAAGTGTCAGCTTAGCGGTCATGTCGGCCCGGCGGGAGCCATTTTACCAAAAAGTAAAATGATATTCGTGCATTCGATTACAATTCGTCGAACCATTACGATTTCTATAAAAACATCCATAATTCGTAACTCTTGTTATCGAAATAACGCGGAAAAATTGTTTGGCCGACAATTCTCCGATGTCCCCTCGTGCCGGTCAGGAAATTGACAAAGTTTGATCTTTGCCGTCATGTCGGTCCGGCGGCAGTCATTTTGTCAAAAAGTAAAATGATATCGTTGCATTCGGTTACAATTCATCGAACCATAACGATTTCTATAAAAACATCCATAATTCGTAACTCTTGTTATCGAAATAACGCAGAAAAATTGTTTGGCCGACAATTCTCCTATGTCCCCTCGTGCCGGTCAAGAAATTGACAAAGTTTGATCTTTGCCGTCATGTCGGTCCGGCGGGAGTCATTTTATCAAAAAGTAAAATGATATCGCTGCATTCGGTTACAATTCATCGAACCATTACCATTTCTATAAAAACATCCATATTTCGTAACTCTTGTTACCGAAATAACACGGAATAACTGTTTGGACGACAATGCTTCTATGTCCCTACGTACCGGTCAGGAGATTGACGAAGTTTCAGCTTTGCGGTCATGTCGGTCCGGCGGGAGCCATTTTATCAAAAAGTAAAATGATATCGCTGCATTCGGTTACAATCCATCGAACCATTACGATTTCTATAAAAACATCCATAATTCGTAACTCTTTTTGTCGAAATAACGCGGAAAAACTGTTTGGCCGCCAATTCTCCTATGTCCCCTCGTGCCAGTCAGGTAATTGACAAAGTTTGATCTTTGCCGTCATGTCGGTCCGGCGGCAGCCATTTTATCAAAAAGTAAAATGATATCGTTGCATTCGGTTACAATTCATCGAACCATTACGATTTCTATAAAAACATCCATAATTCGTAACTCTTGTTATCGAAATAACGCGGAAAAATTGTTTGGCCGACAATTCTCCTATGTCCCCTCGTGCCGGTCAGGAAATTGACAAAGTTTGATCTTTGCGGTCATGTCGGTCCGGCGGCAGTCATTTTATCAAAAAGTAAAATGATATCGCTGCATTCGGTTACAATCCATCGAACCATTACGATTTCTATAAAAACATCCATAATTCGTAACTCTTTTTGTCGAAATAACGCGGAAAAACTGTTTGGCCGCCAATTCTCCTATGTCCCCTCGTGCCAGTCAGGAAATTGACAAAGTTTGATCTTTGCCGTCATGTCGGTCCGGCGGGAGTCATTTTACCAAATAGTAAAATGATATCGCTGCATTCGGTTACAATCCATCGAACCATTACGATTTCTATAAAAACATCCATAATTCGTAACTCTTTTTGTCGAAATAATGCGGAAAAACTGTTTGGCCGACAATACCTCTATGTCCCCACGTGCCGGTCGGGAGATTGACAAAGTGTCTGCTTTGCGGTCATGTCGGCCCGGCGGGAGCCATTTTATCAACAAGTAAAATGATATCGCTGCATTCGATTACAATTCGTCGAACCATTACGATTTCTATAAAAATATCCATAATTCGTAACTCTTGTTATCGAAATAACGCGGAAAAACTGTTTGGCCGACAATACCTCTATGTCCCCACGTGCCGGTCGGGAGATTGACAAAGTGTCAGCTTAGCGGTCATGTCGGCCCGGCGGGAGCCATTTTACCAAAAAGTAAAATGATATTCGTGCATTCGATTACAATTCGTCGAACCATTACGATTTCTATAAAAATATCCATAATTCGTAACTCTTGTTATCGAAATAACGCGGAATAACTGTTTGGCCGACAATGCTTCTATGTCCCTACGTACCAGTCTCGAGATTGACGAAGTTTCAGCTTTGCGGTCATGTCGGTCCGGCGGCAGCCATTTTATCAAAAAGTAAAATGATATCGCTGCATTCGGTTACAATCCATCGAACCATTACGATTTCTATAAAAACATCCATAATTCGTAACTCTTTTTGTCGAAATAACGCGGAACAACTGTTTGGCCGATAATACCTCTATGTCCCCACGTGCCTGTCGGGAAATTGACAAAGTGTCTGCTTTGCGGTCATGTCGGCCCGGCGGGAGCCATTTTATCAAAAAGTAAAATGATATCGCTGCATTCGGTTACAATCCATCGAACCATTACGATTTCTATAAAAACATCCATAATTCGTAACTCTTTTTGTCGAAATAACGCGGAACAACTGTTTGGCCGATAATACCTCTATGTCCCTACGTACCGGTCAGGAGATTGACGAAGTTTCAGCTTTGCGGTTATGTCGGTCCTGCGGGAGCCATTTTATCCGAAAGTAAAATGATATCGCTGCATTCGGTTACAATCCATCGAACCATTACGATTTCTATAAAAACATCCATAATTCGTAACTCTTGTTATCGAAATAACGCGGAAAAATTGTTTGGCCGACAATTCTACTATGTCCCCTCGTGCCGATCGGGAAATTGACAAAGTTTGATCTTTGCCGTCATGTCGGTCCGGCGGCAGCCATTTTATCAAAAAGTAAAATGATATCGCTGCATTCGGTTACAATCCATCGAACCATTACGATTTCTATAAAAACATCCATAATTCGTAACTCTTTTTGTCGAAATAATGCGGAAAAACTGTTTGGCCGACAGTACCTCTATGTCCCCACGTGCCGGTCGGGAGATTGACAAAGTGTCTGCTTTGCGGTCATGTCGGCCCGGCGGGAGCCATTTTACCAAAAAGTAAAATGATATTCCACCATTCGGTTACAATCCATCGAACCATTACGATTTCTATAAAAACATCCATAATTCGTAACTCTTTTTGTCGAAATAACGCGGAGAAACTGTTTGGTCGACAATACCTCTATGTCCCCACGTGCCTGTCGGGAGATTGACAAAGTGTCAGCTTAGCGGTCATGTCGGCCCGGCGGGAGCCATTTTACCAAAAAGTAAAATGATATTCGTGCATTCGATTACAATTCGTCGAACGATTACGATTTCTATAAAAACATCCATAATTCGTAACTCTTGTTATCGAAATAACGCGGAAAAATTGTTTGGCCGACAATTCTCCGATGTCCCCTCGTGCCGGTCAGGAAATTGACAAAGTTTGATCTTTGCCGTCATGTCGGTCCGGCGGCAGTCATTTTGTCAAAAAGTAAAATGATATCGTTGCATTCGGTTACAATTCATCGAACCATAACGATTTCTATAAAAACATCCATAATTCGTAACTCTTGTTATCGAAATAACGCAGAAAAATTGTTTGGCCGACAATTCTCCTATGTCCCCTCGTGCCGGTCAAGAAATTGACAAAGTTTGATCTTTGCCGTCATGTCGGTCCGGCGGGAGTCATTTTATCAAAAAGTAAAATGATATCGCTGCATTCGGTTACAATTCATCGAACCATTACCATTTCTATAAAAACATCCATATATCGTAACTCTTGTTACCGAAATAACACGGAATAACTGTTTGGACGACAATGCTTCTATGTCCCTACGTACCGGTCAGGAGATTGACGAAGTTTCAGCTTTGCGGTCATGTCGGTCCGGCGGGAGCCATTTTATCAAAAAGTAAAATGATATCGCTGCATTCGGTTACAATCCATCGAACCATTACGATTTCTATAAAAACATCCATAATTCGTAACTCTTTTTGTCGAAATAACGCGGAAAAACTGTTTGGCCGCCAATTCTCCTATGTCCCCTCGTGCCAGTCAGGTAATTGACAAAGTTTGATCTTTGCCGTCATGTCGGTCCGGCGGCAGCCATTTTATCAAAAAGTAAAATGATATCGTTGCATTCGGTTACAATTCATCGAACCATTACGATTTCTATAAAAACATCCATAATTCGTAACTCTTGTTATCGAAATAACGCAGAAAAATTGTTTGGCCGACAATTCTCCTATGTCCCCTCGTGCCGGTCAAGAAATTGACAAAGTTTGATCTTTGCCGTCATGTCGGTCCGGCGGGAGTCATTTTATCAAAAAGTAAAATGATATCGCTGCATTCGGTTACAATTCATCGAACCATTACCATTTCTATAAAAACATCCATATTTCGTAACTCTTGTTACCGAAATAACACGGAATAACTGTTTGGACGACAATGCTTCTATGTCCCTACGTACCGGTCAGGAGATTGACGAAGTTTCAGCTTTGCGGTCATGTCGGTCCGGCGGGAGCCATTTTATCAAAAAGTAAAATGATATCGCTGCATTCGGTTACAATCCATCGAACCATTACGATTTCTATAAAAACATCCATAATTCGTAACTCTTTTTGTCGAAATAACGCGGAAAAACTGTTTGGCCGCCAATTCTCCTATGTCCCCTCGTGCCAGTCAGGTAATTGACAAAGTTTGATCTTTGCCGTCATGTCGGTCCGGCGGCAGCCATTTTATCAAAAAGTAAAATGATATCGTTGCATTCGGTTACAATTCATCGAACCATTACGATTTCTATAAAAACATCCATAATTCGTAACTCTTGTTATCGAAATAACGCGGAAAAATTGTTTGGCCGACAATTCTCCTATGTCCCCTCGTGCCGGTCAGGAAATTGACAAAGTTTGATCTTTGCGGTCATGTCGGTCCGGCGGCAGTCATTTTATCAAAAAGTAAAATGATATCGCTGCATTCGGTTACAATCCATCGAACCATTACGATTTCTATAAAAACATCCATAATTCGTAACTCTTTTTGTCGAAATAACGCGGAAAAACTGTTTGGCCGCCAATTTTCCTATGTCCCCTCGTGCCAGTCAGGAAATTGACAAAGTTTGATCTTTGCCGTCATGTCGGTCCGGCGGGAGTCATTTTACCAAATAGTAAAATGATATCGCTGCATTCGGTTACAATCCATCGAACCATTACGATTTCTATAAAAACATCCATAATTCGTAACTCTTTTTGTCGAAATAATGCGGAAAAACTGTTTGGCCGACAATACCTCTATGTCCCCACGTGCCGGTCGGGAGATTGACAAAGTGTCTGCTTTGCGGTCATGTCGGCCCGGCGGGAGCCATTTTATCAACAAGTAAAATGATATCGCTGCATTCGATTACAATCCATCGAACCATTACGATTTCTATAAAAACATCCATAATTCGTAACTCTTTTTGTCGAAATAATGCGGAAAAACTGTTTGGCCGACAGTACCTCTATGTCCCCACGTGCCGGTCGGGAGATTGACAAAGTGTCTGCTTTGCGGTCATGTCGGCCCGGCGGGAGCCATTTTACCAAAAAGTAAAATGATATTCCACCATTCGGTTACAATCCATCGAACCATTACGATTTCTATAAAAACATCCATAATTCGTAACTCTTTTTGTCGAAATAACGCGGAGAAACTGTTTGGTCGACAATACCTCTATGTCCCCACGTGCCTGTCGGGAGATTGACAAAGTGTCAGCTTAGCGGTCATGTCGGCCCGGCGGGAGCCATTTTACCAAAAAGTAAAATGATATTCGTGCATTCGATTACAATTCGTCGAACGATTACGATTTCTATAAAAACATCCATAATTCGTAACTCTTGTTATCGAAATAACGCGGAAAAATTGTTTGGCCGACAATTCTCCGATGTCCCCTCGTGCCGGTCAGGAAATTGACAAAGTTTGATCTTTGCCGTCATGTCGGTCCGGCGGCAGTCATTTTGTCAAAAAGTAAAATGATATCGTTGCATTCGGTTACAATTCATCGAACCATAACGATTTCTATAAAAACATCCATAATTCGTAACTCTTGTTATCGAAATAACGCAGAAAAATTGTTTGGCCGACAATTCTCCTATGTCCCCTCGTGCCGGTCAAGAAATTGACAAAGTTTGATCTTTGCCGTCATGTCGGTCCGGCGGGAGTCATTTTATCAAAAAGTAAAATGATATCGCTGCATTCGGTTACAATTCATCGAACCATTACCATTTCTATAAAAACATCCATATTTCGTAACTCTTGTTACCGAAATAACACGGAATAACTGTTTGGACGACAATGCTTCTATGTCCCTACGTACCGGTCAGGAGATTGACGAAGTTTCAGCTTTGCGGTCATGTCGGTCCGGCGGGAGCCATTTTATCAAAAAGTAAAATGATATCGCTGCATTCGGTTACAATCCATCGAACCATTACGATTTCTATAAAAACATCCATAATTCGTAACTCTTTTTGTCGAAATAACGCGGAAAAACTGTTTGGCCGCCAATTCTCCTATGTCCCCTCGTGCCAGTCAGGTAATTGACAAAGTTTGATCTTTGCCGTCATGTCGGTCCGGCGGCAGCCATTTTATCAAAAAGTAAAATGATATCGTTGCATTCGGTTACAATTCATCGAACCATTACGATTTCTATAAAAACATCCATAATTCGTAACTCTTGTTATCGAAATAACGCGGAAAAATTGTTTGGCCGACAATTCTCCTATGTCCCCTCGTGCCGGTCAGGAAATTGACAAAGTTTGATCTTTGCGGTGATGTCGGTCCGGCGGCAGTCATTTTATCAAAAAGTAAAATGATATCGCTGCATTCGGTTACAATCCATCGAACCATTACGATTTCTATAAAAACATCCATAATTCGTAACTCTTTTTGTCGAAATAACGCGGAAAAACTGTTTGGCCGCCAATTTTCCTATGTCCCCTCGTGCCAGTCAGGAAATTGACAAAGTTTGATCTTTGCCGTCATGTCGGTCCGGCGGCAGCCATTTTATCAAAAAGTAAAATGATATCGCTGCATTCGGTTACAATCCATCGAACCATTACGATTTCTATAAAAACATCCATAATTCGTAACTCTTTTTGTCGAAATAATGCGGAAAAACTGTTTGGCCGACAATACCTCTATGTCCCCACGTGCCGGTCGGGAGATTGACAAAGTGTCTGCTTTGCGGTCATGTCGGTCCGGCGGGAGCCATTTTATCAAAAAGTAAAATGATATCGCTGCATTCGGTTACAATCCATCGAACCATTACGATTTCTATAAAAACATCCATAATTCGTAACTCTTTTTGTCGAAATAACGCGGAAAAACTGTTTGGCCGCCAATTCTCCTATGTCCCCTCGTGCCAGTCAGGTAATTGACAAAGTTTGATCTTTGCCGTCATGTCGGTCCGGCGGCAGCCATTTTATCAAAAAGTAAAATGATATCGTTGCATTCGGTTACAATTCATCGAACCATTACGATTTCTATAAAAACATCCATAATTCGTAACTCTTGTTATCGAAATAACGCGGAAAAATTGTTTGGCCGACAATTCTCCTATGTCCCCTCGTGCCGGTCAGGAAATTGACAAAGTTTGATCTTTGCGGTCATGTCGGTCCGGCGGCAGTCATTTTATCAAAACGTAAAATGATATCGCTGCATTCGGTTACAATCCATCGAACCATTACAATTTCTATAAAAACATCCATAATTCGTAACTCTTTTTGTCGAAATAACGCGGAAAAACTGTTTGGCCGCCAATTCTCCTATGTCCCCTCGTGCCAGTCAGGAAATTGACAAAGTTTGATCTTTGCCGTCATGTCGGTCCGGCGGGAGTCATTTTATCAAAAAGTAAATTGATATCGCTGCATTCGGTTACAATCCATCGAACCATTACGATTTCTATAAAAACATCCATAATTCGTAACTCTTTTTGTCGAAATAATGCGGAAAAACTGTTTGGCCGACAATACCTCTATGTCCCCACGTGCCGGTCGGGAGATTGACAAAGTGTCCGCTTTGCGGTCATGTCGGCCCGGCGGGAGCCATTTTATCAACAAGTAAAATGATATCGCTGCATTCGATTACAATTCGTCGAACCATTACGATTTCTATAAAAATATCCATAATTCGTAACTCTTGTTATCGAAATAACGCGGAATAACTGTTTGGCCGACAATGCTTCTATGTCCCTACGTACCAGTCAGGAGATTGACGAAGTTTCAGCTTTGCGGCCATGTCGGTCCGGCGGCAGCCATTTTATCAAAAAGTAAAATGATATCGCTGCATTCGGTTACAATCCATCGAACCATTACGATTTCTATAAAAACATCCATAATTCGTAACTCTTTTTGTCGAAATAATGCGGAAAAACTGTTTGGCCGACAATACCTCTATGTCCCCACGTGCCGGTCGGGAGATTGACAAAGTGTCTGCTTTGCGGTCATGTCGGCCCGGCGGGAGCCATTTTATCAAAAAGTAAAATGATATCGCTGCATTCGGTTACAATCCATCGAACCATTACGATTTCTATAAAAACATCCATAATTCGTAACTCTTTTTGTCGAAATAACGCGGAAAAACTGTTTGGCCGACAATACCTCTATGTCCCCACGTGCCGGTCGGGAGATTGACAAAGTGTCTGCTTTGCGGTCATGTCGGCCCGGCGGGAGCCATTTTACCAAAAAGTAAAATGATATTCCAGCATTCGATTACAATTCGTCGAACCATTACGATTTCTATAAAAATATCCATAATTCGTAACTCTTGTTATCGAAATAACGCGGAAAAATTGTTTGGCCGACAATTCTCCTATGTCCCCTCGTGCCGGTCAGGAAATTGACAAAGTTTGATCTTTGCCGTCATGTCGGTCCGGCGGCAGTCATTTTATCAATAAGTAAAATGATATCGTTGCATTCGGTTACAATTCATCGAACCATTACGATTTCTATAAAAACATCCATAATTCGTAACTCTTGTTATCGAAATAACGCGGAAAAATTGTTTGGCCGACAATTCTACTATGTCCCCTCGTGCCGATCGGGAAATTGACAAAGTTTGATCTTTGCCGTCATGTCGGTCCGGCGGCAGCCATTTTATCAAAAAGTAAAATGATATCGCTGCATTCGGTTACAATCCATCGAACCATTACGATTTCTATAAAAACATCCATAATTCGTAACTCTTTTTGTCGAAATAATGCGGAAAAACTGTTTGGCCGACAGTACCTCTATGTCCCCACGTGCCGGTCGGGAGATTGACAAAGTGTCTGCTTTGCGGTCATGTCGGCCCGGCGGGAGCCATTTTACCAAAAAGTAAAATGATATTCCACCATTCGGTTACAATCCATCGAACCATTACGATTTCTATAAAAACATCCATAATTCGTAACTCTTTTTGTCGAAATAACGCGGAGAAACTGTTTGGTCGACAATACCTCTATGTCCCCACGTGCCTGTCGGGAGATTGACAAAGTGTCAGCTTAGCGGTCATGTCGGCCCGGCGGGAGCCATTTTACCAAAAAGTAAAATGATATTCGTGCATTCGGTTACAATTCATCGAACCATAACGATTTCTATAAAAACATCCATAATTCGTAACTCTTGTTATCGAAATAACGCAGAAAAATTGTTTGGCCGACAATTCTCCTATGTCCCCTCGTGCCGGTCAAGAAATTGACAAAGTTTGATCTTTGCCGTCATGTCGGTCCGGCGGGAGTCATTTTATCAAAAAGTAAAATGATATCGCTGCATTCGGTTACAATTCATCGAACCATTACCATTTCTATAAAAACATCCATATTTCGTAACTCTTGTTTCCGAAATAACACGGAATAACTGTTTGGACGACAATGCTTCTATGTCCCTACGTACCGGTCAGGAGATTGACGAAGTTTCAGCTTTGCGGTCATGTCGGTCCGGCGGGAGCCATTTTATCAAAAAGTAAAATGATATCGCTGCATTCGGTTACAATCCATCGAACCATTACGATTTCTATAAAAACATCCATAATTCGTAACTCTTTTTGTCGAAATAACGCGGAAAAACTGTTTGGCCGCCAATTCTCCTATGTCCCCTCGTGCCAGTCAGGTAATTGACAAAGTTTGATCTTTGCCGTCATGTCGGTCCGGCGGCAGCCATTTTATCAAAAAGTAAAATGATATCGTTGCATTCGGTTACAATTCATCGAACCATTACGATTTCTATAAAAACATCCATAATTCGTAACTCTTGTTATCGAAATAACGCGGAAAAATTGTTTGGCCGACAATTCTCCTATGTCCCCTCGTGCCGGTCAGGAAATTGACAAAGTTTGATCTTTGCGGTGATGTCGGTCCGGCGGCAGTCATTTTATCAAAAAGTAAAATGATATCGCTGCATTCGGTTACAATCCATCGAACCATTACGATTTCTATAAAAACATCCATAATTCGTAACTCTTTTTGTCGAAATAACGCGGAAAAACTGTTTGGCCGCCAATTTTCCTATGTCCCCTCGTGCCAGTCAGGAAATTGACAAAGTTTGATCTTTGCCGTCATGTCGGTCCGGCGGGAGTCATTTTACCAAATAGTAAAATGATATCGCTGCATTCGGTTACAATCCATCGAACCATTACGATTTCTATAAAAACATCCATAATTCGTAACTCTTTTTGTCGAAATAATGCGGAAAAACTGTTTGGCCGACAATACCTCTATGTCCCCACGTGCCGGTCGGGAGATTGACAAAGTGTCTGCTTTGCGGTCATGTCGGCCCGGCGGGAGCCATTTTATCAACAAGTAAAATGATATCGCTGCATTCGATTACAATTCGTCGAACCATTACGATTTCTATAAAAATATCCATAATTCGTAACTCTTGTTATCGAAATAACGCGGAATAACTGTTTGGCCGACAATGCTTCTATGTCCCTACGTACCAGTCAGGAGATTGACGAAGTTTCAGCTTTGCGGCCATGTCGGTCCGGCGGCAGCCATTTTATCAAAAAGTAAAATGATATCGCTGCATTCGGTTACAATCCATCGAACCATTACGATTTCTATAAAAACATCCATAATTCGTAACTCTTTTTGTCGAAATAATGCGGAAAAACTGTTTGGCCGACAATACCTCTATGTCCCCACGTGCCGGTCGGGAGATTGACAAAGTGTCTGCTTTGCGGTCATGTCGGCCCGGCGGGAGCCATTTTATCAAAAAGTAAAATGATATCGCTGCATTCGGTTACAATCCATCGAACCATTACGATTTCTATAAAAACATCCATAATTCGTAACTCTTTTTGTCGAAATAACGCGGAAAAACTGTTTGGCCGCCAATTCTCCTATGTCCCCTCGTGCCAGTCAGGTAATTGACAAAGTTTGATCTTTGCCGTCATGTCGGTCCGGCGGCAGCCATTTTATCAAAAAGTAAAATGATATCGCTGCATTCGGTTACAATCCATCGAACCATTACGATTTCTATAAAAACATCCATAATTCGTAACTCTTTTTGTCGAAATAATGCGGAAAAACTGTTTGGCCGACAATACCTCTATGTCCCCACGTGCCGGTCGGGAGATTGACAAAGTGTCTGCTTTGCGGTCATGTCGGTCCGGCGGGAGCCATTTTATCAAAAAGTAAAATGATATCGCTGCATTCGGTTACAATCCATCGAACCATTACGATTTCTATAAAAACATCCATAATTCGTAACTCTTTTTGTCGAAATAACGCGGAAAAACTGTTTGGCCGCCAATTCTCCTATGTCCCCTCGTGCCAGTCAGGTAATTGACAAAGTTTGATCTTTGCCGTCATGTCGGTCCGGCGGCAGCCATTTTATCAAAAAGTAAAATGATATCGTTGCATTCGGTTACAATTCATCGAACCATTACGATTTCTATAAAAACATCCATAATTCGTAACTCTTGTTATCGAAATAACGCGGAAAAATTGTTTGGCCGACAATTCTCCTATGTCCCCTCGTGCCGGTCAGGAAATTGACAAAGTTTGATCTTTGCGGTCATGTCGGTCCGGCGGCAGTCATTTTATCAAAACGTAAAATGATATCGCTGCATTCGGTTACAATCCATCGAACCATTACAATTTCTATAAAAACATCCATAATTCGTAACTCTTTTTGTCGAAATAACGCGGAAAAACTGTTTGGCCGCCAATTCTCCTATGTCCCCTCGTGCCAGTCAGGAAATTGACAAAGTTTGATCTTTGCCGTCATGTCGGTCCGGCGGGAGTCATTTTATCAAAAAGTAAATTGATATCGCTGCATTCGGTTACAATCCATCGAACCATTACGATTTCTATAAAAACATCCATAATTCGTAACTCTTTTTGTCGAAATAATGCGGAAAAACTGTTTGGCCGACAATACCTCTATGTCCCCACGTGCCGGTCGGGAGATTGACAAAGTGTCCGCTTTGCGGTCATGTCGGCCCGGCGGGAGCCATTTTATCAACAAGTAAAATGATATCGCTGCATTCGATTACAATTCGTCGAACCATTACGATTTCTATAAAAATATCCATAATTCGTAACTCTTGTTATCGAAATAACGCGGAATAACTGTTTGGCCGACAATGCTTCTATGTCCCTACGTACCAGTCAGGAGATTGACGAAGTTTCAGCTTTGCGGCCATGTCGGTCCGGCGGCAGCCATTTTATCAAAAAGTAAAATGATATCGCTGCATTCGGTTACAATCCATCGAACCATTACGATTTCTATAAAAACATCCATAATTCGTAACTCTTTTTGTCGAAATAATGCGGAAAAACTGTTTGGCCGACAATACCTCTATGTCCCCACGTGCCGGTCGGGAGATTGACAAAGTGTCTGCTTTGCGGTCATGTCGGCCCGGCGGGAGCCATTTTATCAAAAAGTAAAATGATATCGCTGCATTCGGTTACAATCCATCGAACCATTACGATTTCTATAAAAACATCCATAATTCGTAACTCTTTTTGTCGAAATAACGCGGAAAAACTGTTTGGCCGACAATACCTCTATGTCCCCACGTGCCGGTCGGGAGATTGACAAAGTGTCTGCTTTGCGGTCATGTCGGCCCGGCGGGAGCCATTTTACCAAAAAGTAAAATGATATTCCAGCATTCGATTACAATTCGTCGAACCATTACGATTTCTATAAAAATATCCATAATTCGTAACTCTTGTTATCGAAATAACGCGGAAAAATTGTTTGGCCGACAATTCTCCTATGTCCCCTCGTGCCGGTCAGGAAATTGACAAAGTTTGATCTTTGCCGTCATGTCGGTCCGGCGGCAGTCATTTTATCAATAAGTAAAATGATATCGTTGCATTCGGTTACAATTCATCGAACCATTACGATTTCTATAAAAACATCCATAATTCGTAACTCTTGTTATCGAAATAACGCGGAAAAATTGTTTGGCCGACAATTCTACTATGTCCCCTCGTGCCGATCGGGAAATTGACAAAGTTTGATCTTTGCCGTCATGTCGGTCCGGCGGCAGCCATTTTATCAAAAAGTAAAATGATATCGCTGCATTCGGTTACAATCCATCGAACCATTACGATTTCTATAAAAACATCCATAATTCGTAACTCTTTTTGTCGAAATAATGCGGAAAAACTGTTTGGCCGACAGTACCTCTATGTCCCCACGTGCCGGTCGGGAGATTGACAAAGTGTCTGCTTTGCGGTCATGTCGGCCCGGCGGGAGCCATTTTACCAAAAAGTAAAATGATATTCCACCATTCGGTTACAATCCATCGAACCATTACGATTTCTATAAAAACATCCATAATTCGTAACTCTTTTTGTCGAAATAACGCGGAGAAACTGTTTGGTCGACAATACCTCTATGTCCCCACGTGCCTGTCGGGAGATTGACAAAGTGTCAGCTTAGCGGTCATGTCGGCCCGGCGGGAGCCATTTTACCAAAAAGTAAAATGATATTCGTGCATTCGGTTACAATTCATCGAACCATAACGATTTCTATAAAAACATCCATAATTCGTAACTCTTGTTATCGAAATAACGCAGAAAAATTGTTTGGCCGACAATTCTCCTATGTCCCCTCGTGCCGGTCAAGAAATTGACAAAGTTTGATCTTTGCCGTCATGTCGGTCCGGCGGGAGTCATTTTATCAAAAAGTAAAATGATATCGCTGCATTCGGTTACAATTCATCGAACCATTACCATTTCTATAAAAACATCCATATTTCGTAACTCTTGTTACCGAAATAACACGGAATAACTGTTTGGACGACAATGCTTCTATGTCCCTACGTACCGGTCAGGAGATTGACGAAGTTTCAGCTTTGCGGTCATGTCGGTCCGGCGGGAGCCATTTTATCAAAAAGTAAAATGATATCGCTGCATTCGGTTACAATCCATCGAACCATTACGATTTCTATAAAAACATCCATAATTCGTAACTCTTTTTGTCGAAATAACGCGGAAAAACTGTTTGGCCGCCAATTCTCCTATGTCCCCTCGTGCCAGTCAGGTAATTGACAAAGTTTGATCTTTGCCGTCATGTCGGTCCGGCGGCAGCCATTTTATCAAAAAGTAAAATGATATCGTTGCATTCGGTTACAATTCATCGAACCATTACGATTTCTATAAAAACATCCATAATTCGTAACTCTTGTTATCGAAATAACGCGGAAAAATTGTTTGGCCGACAATTCTCCTATGTCCCCTCGTGCCGGTCAGGAAATTGACAAAGTTTGATCTTTGCGGTGATGTCGGTCCGGCGGCAGTCATTTTATCAAAAAGTAAAATGATATCGCTGCATTCGGTTACAATCCATCGAACCATTACGATTTCTATAAAAACATCCATAATTCGTAACTCTTTTTGTCGAAATAACGCGGAAAAACTGTTTGGCCGCCAATTTTCCTATGTCCCCTCGTGCCAGTCAGGAAATTGACAAAGTTTGATCTTTGCCGTCATGTCGGTCCGGCGGGAGTCATTTTACCAAATAGTAAAATGATATCGCTGCATTCGGTTACAATCCATCGAACCATTACGATTTCTATAAAAACATCCATAATTCGTAACTCTTTTTGTCGAAATAATGCGGAAAAACTGTTTGGCCGACAATACCTCTATGTCCCCACGTGCCGGTCGGGAGATTGACAAAGTGTCTGCTTTGCGGTCATGTCGGCCCGGCGGGAGCCATTTTATCAACAAGTAAAATGATATCGCTGCATTCGATTACAATTCGTCGAACCATTACGATTTCTATAAAAATATCCATAATTCGTAACTCTTGTTATCGAAATAACGCGGAATAACTGTTTGGCCGACAATGCTTCTATGTCCCTACGTACCAGTCAGGAGATTGACGAAGTTTCAGCTTTGCGGCCATGTCGGTCCGGCGGCAGCCATTTTATCAAAAAGTAAAATGATATCGCTGCATTCGGTTACAATCCATCGAACCATTACGATTTCTATAAAAACATCCATAATTCGTAACTCTTTTTGTCGAAATAATGCGGAAAAACTGTTTGGCCGACAATACCTCTATGTCCCCACGTGCCGGTCGGGAGATTGACAAAGTGTCTGCTTTGCGGTCATGTCGGCCCGGCGGGAGCCATTTTATCAAAAAGTAAAATGATATCGCTGCATTCGGTTACAATCCATCGAACCATTACGATTTCTATAAAAACATCCATAATTCGTAACTCTTTTTGTCGAAATAACGCGGAAAAACTGTTTGGCCGCCAATTCTCCTATGTCCCCTCGTGCCAGTCAGGTAATTGACAAAGTTTGATCTTTGCCGTCATGTCGGTCCGGCGGCAGCCATTTTATCAAAAAGTAAAATGATATCGCTGCATTCGGTTACAATCCATCGAACCATTACGATTTCTATAAAAACATCCATAATTCGTAACTCTTTTTGTCGAAATAATGCGGAAAAACTGTTTGGCCGACAATACCTCTATGTCCCCACGTGCCGGTCGGGAGATTGACAAAGTGTCTGCTTTGCGGTCATGTCGGTCCGGCGGGAGCCATTTTATCAAAAAGTAAAATGATATCGCTGCATTCGGTTACAATCCATCGAACCATTACGATTTCTATAAAAACATCCATAATTCGTAACTCTTTTTGTCGAAATAACGCGGAAAAACTGTTTGGCCGCCAATTCTCCTATGTCCCCTCGTGCCAGTCAGGTAATTGACAAAGTTTGATCTTTGCCGTCATGTCGGTCCGGCGGCAGCCATTTTATCAAAAAGTAAAATGATATCGTTGCATTCGGTTACAATTCATCGAACCATTACGATTTCTATAAAAACATCCATAATTCGTAACTCTTGTTATCGAAATAACGCGGAAAAATTGTTTGGCCGACAATTCTCCTATGTCCCCTCGTGCCGGTCAGGAAATTGACAAAGTTTGATCTTTGCGGTCATGTCGGTCCGGCGGCAGTCATTTTATCAAAACGTAAAATGATATCGCTGCATTCGGTTACAATCCATCGAACCATTACAATTTCTATAAAAACATCCATAATTCGTAACTCTTTTTGTCGAAATAACGCGGAAAAACTGTTTGGCCGCCAATTCTCCTATGTCCCCTCGTGCCAGTCAGGAAATTGACAAAGTTTGATCTTTGCCGTCATGTCGGTCCGGCGGGAGTCATTTTATCAAAAAGTAAATTGATATCGCTGCATTCGGTTACAATCCATCGAACCATTACGATTTCTATAAAAACATCCATAATTCGTAACTCTTTTTGTCGAAATAATGCGGAAAAACTGTTTGGCCGACAATACCTCTATGTCCCCACGTGCCGGTCGGGAGATTGACAAAGTGTCCGCTTTGCGGTCATGTCGGCCCGGCGGGAGCCATTTTATCAACAAGTAAAATGATATCGCTGCATTCGATTACAATTCGTCGAACCATTACGATTTCTATAAAAATATCCATAATTCGTAACTCTTGTTATCGAAATAACGCGGAATAACTGTTTGGCCGACAATGCTTCTATGTCCCTACGTACCAGTCAGGAGATTGACGAAGTTTCAGCTTTGCGGCCATGTCGGTCCGGCGGCAGCCATTTTATCAAAAAGTAAAATGATATCGCTGCATTCGGTTACAATCCATCGAACCATTACGATTTCTATAAAAACATCCATAATTCGTAACTCTTTTTGTCGAAATAATGCGGAAAAACTGTTTGGCCGACAATACCTCTATGTCCCCACGTGCCGGTCGGGAGATTGACAAAGTGTCTGCTTTGCGGTCATGTCGGCCCGGCGGGAGCCATTTTATCAAAAAGTAAAATGATATCGCTGCATTCGGTTACAATCCATCGAACCATTACGATTTCTATAAAAACATCCATAATTCGTAACTCTTTTTGTCGAAATAACGCGGAAAAACTGTTTGGCCGACAATACCTCTATGTCCCCACGTGCCGGTCGGGAGATTGACAAAGTGTCTGCTTTGCGGTCATGTCGGCCCGGCGGGAGCCATTTTACCAAAAAGTAAAATGATATTCCAGCATTCGATTACAATTCGTCGAACCATTACGATTTCTATAAAAATATCCATAATTCGTAACTCTTGTTATCGAAATAACGCGGAAAAATTGTTTGGCCGACAATTCTCCTATGTCCCCTCGTGCCGGTCAGGAAATTGACAAAGTTTGATCTTTGCCGTCATGTCGGTCCGGCGGCAGTCATTTTATCAATAAGTAAAATGATATCGTTGCATTCGGTTACAATTCATCGAACCATTACGATTTCTATAAAAACATCCATAATTCGTAACTCTTGTTATCGAAATAACGCGGAAAAATTGTTTGGCCGACAATTCTACTATGTCCCCTCGTGCCGATCGGGAAATTGACAAAGTTTGATCTTTGCCGTCATGTCGGTCCGGCGGCAGCCATTTTATCAAAAAGTAAAATGATATCGCTGCATTCGGTTACAATCCATCGAACCATTACGATTTCTATAAAAACATCCATAATTCGTAACTCTTTTTGTCGAAATAATGCGGAAAAACTGTTTGGCCGACAGTACCTCTATGTCCCCACGTGCCGGTCGGGAGATTGACAAAGTGTCTGCTTTGCGGTCATGTCGGCCCGGCGGGAGCCATTTTACCAAAAAGTAAAATGATATTCCACCATTCGGTTACAATCCATCGAACCATTACGATTTCTATAAAAACATCCATAATTCGTAACTCTTTTTGTCGAAATAACGCGGAGAAACTGTTTGGTCGACAATACCTCTATGTCCCCACGTGCCTGTCGGGAGATTGACAAAGTGTCAGCTTAGCGGTCATGTCGGCCCGGCGGGAGCCATTTTACCAAAAAGTAAAATGATATTCGTGCATTCGGTTACAATTCATCGAACCATAACGATTTCTATAAAAACATCCATAATTCGTAACTCTTGTTATCGAAATAACGCAGAAAAATTGTTTGGCCGACAATTCTCCTATGTCCCCTCGTGCCGGTCAAGAAATTGACAAAGTTTGATCTTTGCCGTCATGTCGGTCCGGCGGGAGTCATTTTATCAAAAAGTAAAATGATATCGCTGCATTCGGTTACAATTCATCGAACCATTACCATTTCTATAAAAACATCCATATTTCGTAACTCTTGTTACCGAAATAACACGGAATAACTGTTTGGACGACAATGCTTCTATGTCCCTACGTACCGGTCAGGAGATTGACGAAGTTTCAGCTTTGCGGTCATGTCGGTCCGGCGGGAGCCATTTTATCAAAAAGTAAAATGATATCGCTGCATTCGGTTACAATCCATCGAACCATTACGATTTCTATAAAAACATCCATAATTCGTAACTCTTTTTGTCGAAATAACGCGGAAAAACTGTTTGGCCGCCAATTCTCCTATGTCCCCTCGTGCCAGTCAGGTAATTGACAAAGTTTGATCTTTGCCGTCATGTCGGTCCGGCGGCAGCCATTTTATCAAAAAGTAAAATGATATCGTTGCATTCGGTTACAATTCATCGAACCATTACGATTTCTATAAAAACATCCATAATTCGTAACTCTTGTTATCGAAATAACGCGGAAAAATTGTTTGGCCGACAATTCTCCTATGTCCCCTCGTGCCGGTCAGGAAATTGACAAAGTTTGATCTTTGCGGTGATGTCGGTCCGGCGGCAGTCATTTTATCAAAAAGTAAAATGATATCGCTGCATTCGGTTACAATCCATCGAACCATTACGATTTCTATAAAAACATCCATAATTCGTAACTCTTTTTGTCGAAATAACGCGGAAAAACTGTTTGGCCGCCAATTTTCCTATGTCCCCTCGTGCCAGTCAGGAAATTGACAAAGTTTGATCTTTGCCGTCATGTCGGTCCGGCGGGAGTCATTTTACCAAATAGTAAAATGATATCGCTGCATTCGGTTACAATCCATCGAACCATTACGATTTCTATAAAAACATCCATAATTCGTAACTCTTTTTGTCGAAATAATGCGGAAAAACTGTTTGGCCGACAATACCTCTATGTCCCCACGTGCCGGTCGGGAGATTGACAAAGTGTCTGCTTTGCGGTCATGTCGGCCCGGCGGGAGCCATTTTATCAACAAGTAAAATGATATCGCTGCATTCGATTACAATTCGTCGAACCATTACGATTTCTATAAAAATATCCATAATTCGTAACTCTTGTTATCGAAATAACGCGGAATAACTGTTTGGCCGACAATGCTTCTATGTCCCTACGTACCAGTCAGGAGATTGACGAAGTTTCAGCTTTGCGGCCATGTCGGTCCGGCGGCAGCCATTTTATCAAAAAGTAAAATGATATCGCTGCATTCGGTTACAATCCATCGAACCATTACGATTTCTATAAAAACATCCATAATTCGTAACTCTTTTTGTCGAAATAATGCGGAAAAACTGTTTGGCCGACAATACCTCTATGTCCCCACGTGCCGGTCGGGAGATTGACAAAGTGTCTGCTTTGCGGTCATGTCGGCCCGGCGGGAGCCATTTTATCAACAAGTAAAATGATATCGCTGCATTCGATTACAATTCGTCGAACCATTACGATTTCTATAAAAACATCCATAATTCGTAACTCTTTTTGTCGAAATAACGCGGAAAAACTGTTTGGCCGCCAATTCTCCTATGTCCCCTCGTGCCAGTCAGGTAATTGACAAAGTTTGATCTTTGCCGTCATGTCGGTCCGGCGGCAGCCATTTTATCAAAAAGTAAAATGATATCGCTGCATTCGGTTACAATCCATCGAACCATTACGATTTCTATAAAAACATCCATAATTCGTAACTCTTTTTGTCGAAATAATGCGGAAAAACTGTTTGGCCGACAATACCTCTATGTCCCCACGTGCCGGTCGGGAGATTGACAAAGTGTCTGCTTTGCGGTCATGTCGGTCCGGCGGGAGCCATTTTATCAAAAAGTAAAATGATATCGCTGCATTCGGTTACAATCCATCGAACCATTACGATTTCTATAAAAACATCCATAATTCGTAACTCTTTTTGTCGAAATAACGCGGAAAAACTGTTTGGCCGCCAATTCTCCTATGTCCCCTCGTGCCAGTCAGGTAATTGACAAAGTTTGATCTTTGCCGTCATGTCGGTCCGGCGGCAGCCATTTTATCAAAAAGTAAAATGATATCGTTGCATTCGGTTACAATTCATCGAACCATTACGATTTCTATAAAAACATCCATAATTCGTAACTCTTGTTATCGAAATAACGCGGAAAAATTGTTTGGCCGACAATTCTCCTATGTCCCCTCGTGCCGGTCAGGAAATTGACAAAGTTTGATCTTTGCGGTCATGTCGGTCCGGCGGCAGTCATTTTATCAAAACGTAAAATGATATCGCTGCATTCGGTTACAATCCATCGAACCATTACAATTTCTATAAAAACATCCATAATTCGTAACTCTTTTTGTCGAAATAACGCGGAAAAACTGTTTGGCCGCCAATTCTCCTATGTCCCCTCGTGCCAGTCAGGAAATTGACAAAGTTTGATCTTTGCCGTCATGTCGGTCCGGCGGGAGTCATTTTATCAAAAAGTAAATTGATATCGCTGCATTCGGTTACAATCCATCGAACCATTACGATTTCTATAAAAACATCCATAATTCGTAACTCTTTTTGTCGAAATAATGCGGAAAAACTGTTTGGCCGACAATACCTCTATGTCCCCACGTGCCGGTCGGGAGATTGACAAAGTGTCCGCTTTGCGGTCATGTCGGCCCGGCGGGAGCCATTTTATCAACAAGTAAAATGATATCGCTGCATTCGATTACAATTCGTCGAACCATTACGATTTCTATAAAAATATCCATAATTCGTAACTCTTGTTATCGAAATAACGCGGAATAACTGTTTGGCCGACAATGCTTCTATGTCCCTACGTACCGGTCAGGAGATTGACGAAGTTTCAGCTTTGCGGCCATGTCGGTCCGGCGGCAGCCATTTTATCAAAAAGTAAAATGATATCGCTGCATTCGGTTACAATCCATCGAACCATTACGATTTCTATAAAAACATCCATAATTCGTAACTCTTTTTGTCGAAATAATGCGGAAAAACTGTTTGGCCGACAATACCTCTATGTCCCCACGTGCCGGTCGGGAGATTGACAAAGTGTCTGCTTTGCGGTCATGTCGGCCCGGCGGGAGCCATTTTATCAAAAAGTAAAATGATATCGCTGCATTCGGTTACAATCCATCGAACCATTACGATTTCTATAAAAACATCCATAATTCGTAACTCTTTTTGTCGAAATAACGCGGAAAAACTGTTTGGCCGACAATACCTCTATGTCCCCACGTGCCGGTCGGGAGATTGACAAAGTGTCTGCTTTGCGGTCATGTCGGCCCGGCGGGAGCCATTTTACCAAAAAGTAAAATGATATTCCAGCATTCGATTACAATTCGTCGAACCATTACGATTTCTATAAAAATATCCATAATTCGTAACTCTTGTTATCGAAATAACGCGGAAAAATTGTTTGGCCGACAATTCTCCTATGTCCCCTCGTGCCGGTCAGGAAATTGACAAAGTTTGATCTTTGCCGTCATGTCGGTCCGGCGGCAGTCATTTTATCAATAAGTAAAATGATATCGTTGCATTCGGTTACAATTCATCGAACCATTACGATTTCTATAAAAACATCCATAATTCGTAACTCTTTTTGTCGAAATAACGCGGAAAAGTTGTTTGGCCGACAATTCTACTATGTCCCCTCGTGCCGATCGGGAAATTGACAAAGTTTGATCTTTGCCGTCATGTCGGTCCGGCGGCAGCCATTTTATCAAAAAGTAACATGATATCGCTGCATTCGGTTACAATCCATCGAACCATTACGATTTCTATAAAAACATCCATAATTCGTAACTCTTGTTATCGAAATAACGCGGAATAACTGTTTGGCCGACAATGCTTCTATGTCCCTACGTACCGGTCAGGAGATTGACGAAGTTTCAGCTTTGCGGTCATGTCGGTCCTGCGGGAGCCATTTTAACCGAAAGTAAAATGATATCGCTGCATTCGGTTACAATCCATCGAACCATTACGATTTCTATAAAAACATCCATAATTCGTAACTCTTTTTGTCGAAATAACGCGGAAAAACTGTTTGGCGGACAATTCTCCTACATCCCCTCGTGCCGGTCGGGAAATTGACAAAGTTTGATCTTTGCCGTCATGTCGGTCCGGCGGCAGCCATTTTATCAAAAAGTAAAACGATATCGTTGCATTCGGTTACAATTCATCGAACCATTACGATTTCTATAAAAACATCCATAATTCGTAACTCTTGATATCGAAATAACGCGGAAGAATTGTTTGGCCGACAATTCTCCTATGTCCCCTCGTGCCGGTCAGGAAGTTGACAAAGTTTGATCATTGCCGTCATGTCGGTCCGGCGGCAGTCATTTTATCAATAAGTAAAATGATATCGTTGCATTCGGTTACAATTCATCGAACCATTACGATTTCTATAAAAACATCCATAATTCGTAACTCTTTTTGTCGAAATAACGCGGAAAAACTGTTTGGCCGACAATACCTCTATGTCCCCACGTGCCGGTCGGGAGATTGACAAAGTGTCTGCTTTGCGGTCATGTCGGCCCGGCGGGAGCCATTTTACCAAAAAGTAAAATGATATTCCAGCATTCGATTACAATTCGTCGAACCATTACGATTTCTATAAAAATATCCATAATTCGTAACTCTTGTTATCGAAATAACGCGGAAAAATTGTTTGGCCGACAATTCTCCTATGTCCCCTCGTGCCGGTCAGGAAATTGACAAAGTTTGATCTTTGCCGTCATGTCGGTCCGGCGGCAGTCATTTTATCAATAAGTAAAATGATATCGTTGCATTCGGTTACAATTCATCGAACCATTACGATTTCTATAAAAACATCCATAATTCGTAACTCTTTTTGTCGAAATAACGCGGAAAAGTTGTTTGGCCGACAATTCTACTATGTCCCCTCGTGCCGATCGGGAAATTGACAAAGTTTGATCTTTGCCGTCATGTCGGTCCGGCGGCAGCCATTTTATCAAAAAGTAACATGATATCGCTGCATTCGGTTACAATCCATCGAACCATTACGATTTCTATAAACACATCCATAATTCGTAACTCTTGTTATCGAAATAACGCGGAATAACTGTTTGGCCGACAATGCTTCTATGTCCCTACGTACCGGTCAGGAGATTGACGAAGTTTCAGCTTTGCGGTCATGTCGGTCCTGCGGGAGCCATTTTATCCGAAAGTAAAATGATATCGCTGCATTCGGTTACAATCCATCGAACCATTACGATTTCTATAAAAACATCCATAATTCGTAACTCTTTTTGTCGAAATAACGCGGAAAAACTGTTTGGCGGACAATTCTCCTACATCCCCTCGTGCCGGTCGGGAAATTGACAAAGTTTGATCTTTGCCGTCATGTCGGTCCGGCGGCAGCCATTTTATCAAAAAGTAAAACGATATCGTTGCATTCGGTTACAATTCATCGAACCATTACGATTTCTATAAAAACATCCATAATTCGTAACTCTTGATATCGAAATAACGCGGAAGAATTGTTTGGCCGACAATTCTCCTATGTCCCCTCGTGCCGGTCAGGAAGTTGACAAAGTTTGATCAGTGCCGTCATGTCGGTCCGGCGGCAGCCATTTTATCAATAAGTAAAATGATATCGTTGCATTCGGTTACAATTCATCGAACCATTACGATTTCTATAAAAACATCCATAATTCGTAACTCTTTTTGTCGAAATAATGCGGAAAAACTGTTTGGCCGACAATACCTCTATGTCCCCACGTGCCGGTCGGGAGATTGACAAAGTGTCTGCTTTGCGGTCATGTCGGCCCGGCGGGAGCCATTTTATCAAAAAGTAAAATGATATCGCTGCATTCGGTTACAATCCATCGAACCATTACGATTTCTATAAAAACATCCATAATTCGTAACTCTTTTTGTCGAAATAACGCGGAAAAACTGTTTGGCCGCCAATTCTCCTATGTCCCCTCGTGCCAGTCAGGTAATTGACAAAGTTTGATCTTTGCCGTCATGTCGGTCCGGCGGCAGCCATTTTATCAAAAAGTAAAATGATATCGCTGCATTCGGTTACAATCCATCGAACCATTACGATTTCTATAAAAACATCCATAATTCGTAACTCTTTTTGTCGAAATAATGCGGAAAAACTGTTTGGCCGACAATACCTCTATGTCCCCACGTGCCGGTCGGGAGATTGACAAAGTGTCTGCTTTGCGGTCATGTCGGTCCGGCGGGAGCCATTTTATCAAAAAGTAAAATGATATCGCTGCATTCGGTTACAATCCATCGAACCATTACGATTTCTATAAAAACATCCATAATTCGTAACTCTTTTTGTCGAAATAACGCGGAAAAACTGTTTGGCCGCCAATTCTCCTATGTCCCCTCGTGCCAGTCAGGTAATTGACAAAGTTTGATCTTTGCCGTCATGTCGGTCCGGCGGCAGCCATTTTATCAAAAAGTAAAATGATATCGTTGCATTCGGTTACAATTCATCGAACCATTACGATTTCTATAAAAACATCCATAATTCGTAACTCTTGTTATCGAAATAACGCGGAAAAATTGTTTGGCCGACAATTCTCCTATGTCCCCTCGTGCCGGTCAGGAAATTGACAAAGTTTGATCTTTGCGGTCATGTCGGTCCGGCGGCAGTCATTTTATCAAAAAGTAAAATGATATCGCTGCATTCGGTTACAATCCATCGAACCATTGCGATTTCTATAAAAACATCCATAATTCGTAACTCTTTTTGTCGAAATAACGCGGAAAAACTGTTTGGCCGCCAATTCTCCTATGTCCCCTCGTGCCAGTCAGGAAATTGACAAAGTTTGATCTTTGCCGTCATGTCGGTCCGGCGGGAGTCATTTTATCAAAAAGTAAAATGATATCGCTGCATTCGGTTACAATCCATCGAACCATTACGATTTCTATAAAAACATCCATAATTCGTAACTCTTTTTGTCGAAATAATGCGGAAAAACTGTTTGGCCGACAATACCTCTATGTCCCCACGTGCCGGTCGGGAGATTGACAAAGTGTCTGCTTTGCGGTCATGTCGGCCCGGCGGGAGCCATTTTATCAACAAGTAAAATGATATCGCTGCATTCGATTACAATTCGTCGAACCATTACGATTTCTATAAAAATATCCATAATTCGTAACTCTTGTTATCGAAATAACGCGGAATAACTGTTTGGCCGACAATGCTTCTATGTCCCTACGTACCAGTCAGGAGATTGACGAAGTTTCAGCTTTGCGGCCATGTCGGTCCGGCGGCAGCCATTTTATCAAAAAGTAAAATGATATCGCTGCATTCGGTTACAATCCATCGAACCATTACGATTTCTATAAAAACATCCATAATTCGTAACTCTTTTTGTCGAAATAATGCGGAAAAACTGTTTGGCCGACAATACCTCTATGTCCCCACGTGCCGGTCGGGAGATTGACAAAGTGTCTGCTTTGCGGTCATGTCGGCCCGGCGGGAGCCATTTTATCAAAAAGTAAAATGATATCGCTGCATTCGGTTACAATCCATCGAACCATTACGATTTCTATAAAAACATCCATAATTCGTAACTCTTTTTGTCGAAATAACGCGGAAAAACTGTTTGGCCGACAATACCTCTATGTCCCCACGTGCCGGTCGGGAGATTGACAAAGTGTCTGCTTTGCGGTCATGTCGGCCCGGCGGGAGCCATTTTACCAAAAAGTAAAATGATATTCCAGCATTCGATTACAATTCGTCGAACCATTACGATTTCTATAAAAATATCCATAATTCGTAACTCTTGTTATCGAAATAACGCGGAAAAATTGTTTGGCCGACAATTCTCCTATGTCCCCTCGTGCCGGTCAGGAAATTGACAAAGTTTGATCTTTGCCGTCATGTCGGTCCGGCGGCAGTCATTTTATCAATAAGTAAAATGATATCGTTGCATTCGGTTACAATTCATCGAACCATTACGATTTCTATAAAAACATCCATAATTCGTAACTCTTTTTGTCGAAATAACGCGGAAAAGTTGTTTGGCCGACAATTCTACTATGTCCCCTCGTGCCGATCGGGAAATTGACAAAGTTTGATCTTTGCCGTCATGTCGGTCCGGCGGCAGCCATTTTATCAAAAAGTAACATGATATCGCTGCATTCGGTTACAATCCATCGAACCATTACGATTTCTATAAAAACATCCATAATTCGTAACTCTTGTTATCGAAATAACGCGGAATAACTGTTTGGCCGACAATGCTCCTATGTCCCTACGTACCGGTCAGGAGATTGACGAAGTTTCAGCTTTGCGGTCATGTCGGTCCTGCGGGAGCCATTTTATCCGAAAGTAAAATGATATCGCTGCATTCGGTTACAATCCATCGAACCATTACGATTTCTATAAAAACATCCATAATTCGTAACTCTTTTTGTCGAAATAACGCGGAAAAACTGTTTGGCGGACAATCCTCCTACATCCCCTCGTGCCGGTCGGGAAATTGACAAAGTTTGATCTTTGCCGTCATGTCGGTCCGGCGGCAGCCATTTTATCAAAAAGTAAAACGATATCGTTGCATTCGGTTACAATTCATCGAACCATTACGATTTCTATAAAAACATCCATAATTCGTAACTCTTGATATCGAAATAACGCGGAAGAATTGTTTGGCCGACAATTCTCCTATGTCCCCTCGTGCCGGTCAGGAAGTTGACAAAGTTTGATCATTGCCGTCATGTCGGTCCGGCGGCAGTCATTTTATCAATAAGTAAAATGATATCGTTGCATTCGGTTACAATTCATCGAACCATTACGATTTCTATAAAAACATCCATAATTCGTAACTCTTTTTGTCGAAATAATGCGGAAAAACTGTTTGGCCGACAATACCTCTATGTCCCCACGTGCCGGTCGGGAGATTGACAAAGTGTCTGCTTTGCGGTCATGTCGGCCCGGCGGGAGCCATTTTATCAAAAAGTAAAATGATATCGCTGCATTCGGTTACAATCCATCGAACCATTACGATTTCTATAAAAACATCCATAATTCGTAACTCTTTTTGTCGAAATAACGCGGAAAAACTGTTTGGCCGCCAATTCTCCTATGTCCCCTCGTGCCAGTCAGGTAATTGACAAAGTTTGATCTTTGCCGTCATGTCGGTCCGGCGGCAGCCATTTTATCAAAAAGTAAAATGATATCGCTGCATTCGGTTACAATCCATCGAACCATTACGATTTCTATAAAAACATCCATAATTCGTAACTCTTTTTGTCGAAATAATGCGGAAAAACTGTTTGGCCGACAATACCTCTATGTCCCCACGTACCGGTCAGGAGATTGACGAAGTTTCAGCTTTGCGGTCATGTCGGTCCGGCGGCAGCCATTTTATCAAAAAGTAAAATGATATCGCTGCATTCGGTTACAATCCATCGAACCATTACGATTTCTATAAAAACATCCATAATTCGTAACTCTTTTTGTCGAAATAACGCGGAACAACTGTTTGGCCGATAATACCTCTATGTCCCCACGTGCCTGTCGGGAAATTGACAAAGTGTCTGCTTTGCGGTCATGTCGGCCCGGCGGGAGCCATTTTATCAAAAAGTAAAATGATATCGCTGCATTCGGTTACAATCCATCGAGCCATTACGATTTCTATAAAAACATCCATAATTCGTAACTCTTTTTGTCGAAATAACGCGGAACAACTGTTTGGCCGATAATACCTCTATGTCCCTACGTACCGGTCAGGAGATTGACGAAGTTTCAGCTTTGCGGTTATGTCGGTCCTGCGGGAGCCATTTTATCCGAAAGTAAAATGATATCGCTGCATTCGGTTACAATCCATCGAACCATTACGATTTCTATAAAAACATCCATAATTCGTAACTCTTCTTGTCGAAATAACGCGGAGAAACTGTTTGGCTGACAATACCTCTATGTCCCCACGTGCCTGTCGGGAGATTGACAAAGTGTCAGCTTAGCGGTCATGTCGGCCCGGCGGGAGCCATTTTACCAAAAAGTAAAATGATATTCGTGCATTCGATTACAATTCGTCGAACCATTACGATTTCTATAAAAATATCCATAATTCGTAACTCTTGTTATCGAAATAACGCGGAATAACTGTTTGGCCGACAATGCTTCTATATCCCTACGTACCAGTCAGGAGATTGACGAAGTTTCAGCTTTGCGGTCATGTCGGTCCGGCGGCAGCCATTTTATCAAAAAGCAAAATGATATCGCTGCATTCGGTTACAATCCATCGAACCATTACGATTTCTATAAAAACATCCATAATTCGTAACTCTTGTTATCGAAATAACGCGGAAAAATTGTTTGGCCGACAATTCTACTATGTCCCCTCGTGCCGATCGGGAAATTGACAAAGTTTGATCTTTGCCGTCATGTCGGTCCGGCGGCAGCCATTTTATCAAAAAGTAAAATGATATCGCTGCATTCGGTTACAATCCATCGAACCATTACGATTTCTATAAAAACATCCATAATTCGTAACTCTTTTTGTCGAAATAATGCGGAAAAACTGTTTGGCCGACAGTACCTCTATGTCCCCACGTGCCGGTCGGGAGATTGACAAAGTGTCTGCTTTGCGGTCATGTCGGCCCGGCGGGAGCCATTTTACCAAAAAGTAAAATGATATTCCACCATTCGGTTACAATCCATCGAACCATTACGATTTCTATAAAAACATCCATAATTCGTAACTCTTTTTGTCGAAATAACGCGGAGAAACTGTTTGGTCGACAATACCTCTATGTCCCCACGTGCCTGTCGGGAGATTGACAAAGTGTCAGCTTAGCGGTCATGTCGGCCCGGCGGGAGCCATTTTACCAAAAAGTAAAATGATATTCGTGCATTCGGTTACAATTCATCGAACCATAACGATTTCTATAAAAACATCCATAATTCGTAACTCTTGTTATCGAAATAACGCAGAAAAATTGTTTGGCCGACAATTCTCCTATGTCCCCTCGTGCCGGTCAAGAAATTGACAAAGTTTGATCTTTGCCGTCATGTCGGTCCGGCGGGAGTCATTTTATCAAAAAGTAAAATGATATCGCTGCATTCGGTTACAATTCATCGAACCATTACCATTTCTATAAAAACATCCATATTTCGTAACTCTTGTTACCGAAATAACACGGAATAACTGTTTGGACGACAATGCTTCTATGTCCCTACGTACCGGTCAGGAGATTGACGAAGTTTCAGCTTTGCGGTCATGTCGGTCCGGCGGGAGCCATTTTATCAAAAAGTAAAATGATATCGCTGCATTCGGTTACAATCCATCGAACCATTACGATTTCTATAAAAACATCCATAATTCGTAACTCTTTTTGTCGAAATAACGCGGAAAAACTGTTTGGCCGCCAATTCTCCTATGTCCCCTCGTGCCAGTCAGGTAATTGACAAAGTTTGATCTTTGCCGTCATGTCGGTCCGGCGGCAGCCATTTTATCAAAAAGTAAAATGATATCGTTGCATTCGGTTACAATTCATCGAACCATTACGATTTCTATAAAAACATCCATAATTCGTAACTCTTGTTATCGAAATAACGCGGAAAAATTGTTTGGCCGACAATTCTCCTATGTCCCCTCGTGCCGGTCAGGAAATTGACAAAGTTTGATCTTTGCGGTGATGTCGGTCCGGCGGCAGTCATTTTATCAAAAAGTAAAATGATATCGCTGCATTCGGTTACAATCCATCGAACCATTACGATTTCTATAAAAACATCCATAATTCGTAACTCTTTTTGTCGAAATAACGCGGAAAAACTGTTTGGCCGCCAATTTTCCTATGTCCCCTCGTGCCAGTCAGGAAATTGACAAAGTTTGATCTTTGCCGTCATGTCGGTCCGGCGGGAGTCATTTTACCAAATAGTAAAATGATATCGCTGCATTCGGTTACAATCCATCGAACCATTACGATTTCTATAAAAACATCCATAATTCGTAACTCTTTTTGTCGAAATAATGCGGAAAAACTGTTTGGCCGACAATACCTCTATGTCCCCACGTGCCGGTCGGGAGATTGACAAAGTGTCTGCTTTGCGGTCATGTCGGCCCGGCGGGAGCCATTTTATCAACAAGTAAAATGATATCGCTGCATTCGATTACAATTCGTCGAACCATTACGATTTCTATAAAAATATCCATAATTCGTAACTCTTGTTATCGAAATAACGCGGAATAACTGTTTGGCCGACAATGCTTCTATGTCCCTACGTACCAGTCAGGAGATTGACGAAGTTTCAGCTTTGCGGCCATGTCGGTCCGGCGGCAGCCATTTTATCAAAAAGTAAAATGATATCGCTGCATTCGGTTACAATCCATCGAACCATTACGATTTCTATAAAAACATCCATAATTCGTAACTCTTTTTGTCGAAATAATGCGGAAAAACTGTTTGGCCGACAATACCTCTATGTCCCCACGTGCCGGTCGGGAGATTGACAAAGTGTCTGCTTTGCGGTCATGTCGGCCCGGCGGGAGCCATTTTATCAAAAAGTAAAATGATATCGCTGCATTCGGTTACAATCCATCGAACCATTACGATTTCTATAAAAACATCCATAATTCGTAACTCTTTTTGTCGAAATAACGCGGAAAAACTGTTTGGCCGCCAATTCTCCTATGTCCCCTCGTGCCAGTCAGGTAATTGACAAAGTTTGATCTTTGCCGTCATGTCGGTCCGGCGGCAGCCATTTTATCAAAAAGTAAAATGATATCGCTGCATTCGGTTACAATCCATCGAACCATTACGATTTCTATAAAAACATCCATAATTCGTAACTCTTTTTGTCGAAATAATGCGGAAAAACTGTTTGGCCGACAATACCTCTATGTCCCCACGTGCCGGTCGGGAGATTGACAAAGTGTCTGCTTTGCGGTCATGTCGGTCCGGCGGGAGCCATTTTATCAAAAAGTAAAATGATATCGCTGCATTCGGTTACAATCCATCGAACCATTACGATTTCTATAAAAACATCCATAATTCGTAACTCTTTTTGTCGAAATAACGCGGAAAAACTGTTTGGCCGCCAATTCTCCTATGTCCCCTCGTGCCAGTCAGGTAATTGACAAAGTTTGATCTTTGCCGTCATGTCGGTCCGGCGGCAGCCATTTTATCAAAAAGTAAAATGATATCGTTGCATTCGGTTACAATTCATCGAACCATTACGATTTCTATAAAAACATCCATAATTCGTAACTCTTGTTATCGAAATAACGCGGAAAAATTGTTTGGCCGACAATTCTCCTATGTCCCCTCGTGCCGGTCAGGAAATTGACAAAGTTTGATCTTTGCGGTCATGTCGGTCCGGCGGCAGTCATTTTATCAAAACGTAAAATGATATCGCTGCATTCGGTTACAATCCATCGAACCATTACAATTTCTATAAAAACATCCATAATTCGTAACTCTTTTTGTCGAAATAACGCGGAAAAACTGTTTGGCCGCCAATTCTCCTATGTCCCCTCGTGCCAGTCAGGAAATTGACAAAGTTTGATCTTTGCCGTCATGTCGGTCCGGCGGGAGTCATTTTATCAAAAAGTAAATTGATATCGCTGCATTCGGTTACAATCCATCGAACCATTACGATTTCTATAAAAACATCCATAATTCGTAACTCTTTTTGTCGAAATAATGCGGAAAAACTGTTTGGCCGACAATACCTCTATGTCCCCACGTGCCGGTCGGGAGATTGACAAAGTGTCCGCTTTGCGGTCATGTCGGCCCGGCGGGAGCCATTTTATCAACAAGTAAAATGATATCGCTGCATTCGATTACAATTCGTCGAACCATTACGATTTCTATAAAAATATCCATAATTCGTAACTCTTGTTATCGAAATAACGCGGAATAACTGTTTGGCCGACAATGCTTCTATGTCCCTACGTACCAGTCAGGAGATTGACGAAGTTTCAGCTTTGCGGCCATGTCGGTCCGGCGGCAGCCATTTTATCAAAAAGTAAAATGATATCGCTGCATTCGGTTACAATCCATCGAACCATTACGATTTCTATAAAAACATCCATAATTCGTAACTCTTTTTGTCGAAATAATGCGGAAAAACTGTTTGGCCGACAATACCTCTATGTCCCCACGTGCCGGTCGGGAGATTGACAAAGTGTCTGCTTTGCGGTCATGTCGGCCCGGCGGGAGCCATTTTATCAAAAAGTAAAATGATATCGCTGCATTCGGTTACAATCCATCGAACCATTACGATTTCTATAAAAACATCCATAATTCGTAACTCTTTTTGTCGAAATAACGCGGAAAAACTGTTTGGCCGACAATACCTCTATGTCCCCACGTGCCGGTCGGGAGATTGACAAAGTGTCTGCTTTGCGGTCATGTCGGCCCGGCGGGAGCCATTTTACCAAAAAGTAAAATGATATTCCAGCATTCGATTACAATTCGTCGAACCATTACGATTTCTATAAAAATATCCATAATTCGTAACTCTTGTTATCGAAATAACGCGGAAAAATTGTTTGGCCGACAATTCTCCTATGTCCCCTCGTGCCGGTCAGGAAATTGACAAAGTTTGATCTTTGCCGTCATGTCGGTCCGGCGGCAGTCATTTTATCAATAAGTAAAATGATATCGTTGCATTCGGTTACAATTCATCGAACCATTACGATTTCTATAAAAACATCCATAATTCGTAACTCTTTTTGTCGAAATAACGCGGAAAAGTTGTTTGGCCGACAATTCTACTATGTCCCCTCGTGCCGATCGGGAAATTGACAAAGTTTGATCTTTGCCGTCATGTCGGTCCGGCGGCAGCCATTTTATCAAAAAGTAACATGATATCGCTGCATTCGGTTACAATCCATCGAACCATTACGATTTCTATAAAAACATCCATAATTCGTAACTCTTGTTATCGAAATAACGCGGAATAACTGTTTGGCCGACAATGCTTCTATGTCCCTACGTACCGGTCAGGTGATTGACGAAGTTTCAGCTTTGCGGTCATGTCGGTCCTGCGGGAGCCATTTTATCCGAAAGTAAAATGATATCGCTGCATTCGGTTACAATCCATCGAACCATTACGATTTCTATAAAAACATCCATAATTCGTAACTCTTTTTGTCGAAATAACGCGGAAAAACTGTTTGGCGGACAATTCTCCTACATCCCCTCGTGCCGGTCGGGAAATTGACAAAGTTTGATCTTTGCCGTCATGTCGGTCCGGCGGCAGCCATTTTATCAAAAAGTAAAACGATATCGTTGCATTCGGTTACAATTCATCGAACCATTACGATTTCTATAAAAACATCCATAATTCGTAACTCTTGATATCGAAATAACGCGGAAGAATTGTTTGGCCGACAATTCTCCTATGTCCCCTCGTGCCGGTCAGGAAGTTGACAAAGTTTGATCATTGCCGTCATGTCGGTCCGGCGGCAGTCATTTTATCAATAAGTAAAATGATATCGTTGCATTCGGTTACAATCCATCGAACCATTACGATTTCTATAAAAACATCCATAATTCGTAACTCTTTTTGTCGAAATAACGCGGAAAAACTGTTTGGCCGCCAATTCTCCTATGTCCCCTCGTGCCAGTCAGGTAATTGACAAAGTTTGATCTTTGCCGTCATGTCGGTCCGGCGGCAGCCATTTTATCAAAAAGTAAAATGATATCGCTGCATTCGGTTACAATCCATCGAACCATTACGATTTCTATAAAAACATCCATAATTCGTAACTCTTTTTGTCGAAATAATGCGGAAAAACTGTTTGGCCGACAATACCTCTATGTCCCCACGTGCCGGTCGGGAGATTGACAAAGTGTCTGCTTTGCGGTCATGTCGGTCCGGCGGGAGCCATTTTATCAAAAAGTAAAATGATATCGCTGCATTCGGTTACAATCCATCGAACCATTACGATTTCTATAAAAACATCCATAATTCGTAACTCTTTTTGTCGAAATAACGCGGAAAAACTGTTTGGCCGCCAATTCTCCTATGTCCCCTCGTGCCAGTCAGGTAATTGACAAAGTTTGATCTTTGCCGTCATGTCGGTCCGGCGGCAGCCATTTTATCAAAAAGTAAAATGATATCGTTGCATTCGGTTACAATTCATCGAACCATTACGATTTCTATAAAAACATCCATAATTCGTAACTCTTGTTATCGAAATAACGCGGAAAAATTGTTTGGCCGACAATTCTCCTATGTCCCCTCGTGCCGGTCAGGAAATTGACAAAGTTTGATCTTTGCGGTCATGTCGGTCCGGCGGCAGTCATTTTATCAAAACGTAAAATGATATCGCTGCATTCGGTTACAATCCATCGAACCATTACAATTTCTATAAAAACATCCATAATTCGTAACTCTTTTTGTCGAAATAACGCGGAAAAACTGTTTGGCCGCCAATTCTCCTATGTCCCCTCGTGCCAGTCAGGAAATTGACAAAGTTTGATCTTTGCCGTCATGTCGGTCCGGCGGGAGTCATTTTATCAAAAAGTAAATTGATATCGCTGCATTCGGTTACAATCCATCGAACCATTACGATTTCTATAAAAACATCCATAATTCGTAACTCTTTTTGTCGAAATAATGCGGAAAAACTGTTTGGCCGACAATACCTCTATGTCCCCACGTGCCGGTCGGGAGATTGACAAAGTGTCCGCTTTGCGGTCATGTCGGCCCGGCGGGAGCCATTTTATCAACAAGTAAAATGATATCGCTGCATTCGATTACAATTCGTCGAACCATTACGATTTCTATAAAAATATCCATAATTCGTAACTCTTGTTATCGAAATAACGCGGAATAACTGTTTGGCCGACAATGCTTCTATGTCCCTACGTACCAGTCAGGAGATTGACGAAGTTTCAGCTTTGCGGCCATGTCGGTCCGGCGGCAGCCATTTTATCAAAAAGTAAAATGATATCGCTGCATTCGGTTACAATCCATCGAACCATTACGATTTCTATAAAAACATCCATAATTCGTAACTCTTTTTGTCGAAATAATGCGGAAAAACTGTTTGGCCGACAATACCTCTATGTCCCCACGTGCCGGTCGGGAGATTGACAAAGTGTCTGCTTTGCGGTCATGTCGGCCCGGCGGGAGCCATTTTATCAAAAAGTAAAATGATATCGCTGCATTCGGTTACAATCCATCGAACCATTACGATTTCTATAAAAACATCCATAATTCGTAACTCTTTTTGTCGAAATAACGCGGAAAAACTGTTTGGCCGACAATACCTCTATGTCCCCACGTGCCGGTCGGGAGATTGACAAAGTGTCTGCTTTGCGGTCATGTCGGCCCGGCGGGAGCCATTTTACCAAAAAGTAAAATGATATTCCAGCATTCGATTACAATTCGTCGAACCATTACGATTTCTATAAAAATATCCATAATTCGTAACTCTTGTTATCGAAATAACGCGGAAAAATTGTTTGGCCGACAATTCTCCTATGTCCCCTCGTGCCGGTCAGGAAATTGACAAAGTTTGATCTTTGCCGTCATGTCGGTCCGGCGGCAGTCATTTTATCAATAAGTAAAATGATATCGTTGCATTCGGTTACAATTCATCGAACCATTACGATTTCTATAAAAACATCCATAATTCGTAACTCTTTTTGTCGAAATAACGCGGAAAAGTTGTTTGGCCGACAATTCTACTATGTCCCCTCGTGCCGATCGGGAAATTGACAAAGTTTGATCTTTGCCGTCATGTCGGTCCGGCGGCAGCCATTTTATCAAAAAGTAACATGATATCGCTGCATTCGGTTACAATCCATCGAACCATTACGATTTCTATAAAAACATCCATAATTCGTAACTCTTGTTATCGAAATAACGCGGAATAACTGTTTGGCCGACAATGCTTCTATGTCCCTACGTACCGGTCAGGTGATTGACGAAGTTTCAGCTTTGCGGTCATGTCGGTCCTGCGGGAGCCATTTTATCCGAAAGTAAAATGATATCGCTGCATTCGGTTACAATCCATCGAACCATTACGATTTCTATAAAAACATCCATAATTCGTAACTCTTTTTGTCGAAATAACGCGGAAAAACTGTTTGGCGGACAATTCTCCTACATCCCCTCGTGCCGGTCGGGAAATTGACAAAGTTTGATCTTTGCCGTCATGTCGGTCCGGCGGCAGCCATTTTATCAAAAAGTAAAACGATATCGTTGCATTCGGTTACAATTCATCGAACCATTACGATTTCTATAAAAACATCCATAATTCGTAACTCTTGATATCGAAATAACGCGGAAGAATTGTTTGGCCGACAATTCTCCTATGTCCCCTCGTGCCGGTCAGGAAGTTGACAAAGTTTGATCATTGCCGTCATGTCGGTCCGGCGGCAGTCATTTTATCAATAAGTAAAATGATATCGTTGCATTCGGTTACAATTCATCGAACCATTACGATTTCTATAAAAACATCCATAATTCGTAACTCTTTTTGTCGAAATAACGCGGAAAAACTGTTTGGCCGACAATACCTCTATGTCCCCACGTGCCGGTCGGGAAATTGACAAAGTTTGATCTTTGCCGTCATGTCGGTCCGGCGGCAGCCATTTTATCAAAAAGTAACATGATATCGCTGCATTCGGTTACAATCCATCGAACCATTACGATTTCTATAAACACATCCATAATTCGTAACTCTTGTTATCGAAATAACGCGGAATAACTGTTTGGCCGACAATGCTTCTATGTCCCTACGTACCGGTCAGGAGATTGACGAAGTTTCAGCTTTGCGGTCATGTCGGTCCTGCGGGAGCCATTTTATCCGAAAGTAAAATGATATCGCTGCATTCGGTTACAATCCATCGAACCATTACGATTTCTATAAAAACATCCATAATTCGTAACTCTTTTTGTCGAAATAACGCGGAAAAACTGTTTGGCGGACAATTCTCCTACATCCCCTCGTGCCGGTCGGGAAATTGACAAAGTTTGATCTTTGCCGTCATGTCGGTCCGGCGGCAGCCATTTTATCAAAAAGTAAAACGATATCGTTGCATTCGGTTACAATTCATCGAACCATTACGATTTCTATAAAAACATCCATAATTCGTAACTCTTGATATCGAAATAGCGCGGAAGAATTGTTTGGCCGACAATTCTCCTATGTCCCCTCGTGCCGGTCAGGAAGTTGACAAAGTTTGATCAGTGCCGTCATGTCGGTCCGGCGGCAGCCATTTTATCAATAAGTAAAATGATATCGTTGCATTCGGTTACAATTCATCGAACCATTACGATTTCTATAAAAACATCCATAATTCGTAACTCTTTTTGTCGAAATAATGCGGAAAAACTGTTTGGCCGACAATACCTCTATGTCCCCACGTGCCGGTCGGGAGATTGACAAAGTGTCTGCTTTGCGGTCATGTCGGCCCGGCGGGAGCCATTTTATCAAAAAGTAAAATGATATCGCTGCATTCGGTTACAATCCATCGAACCATTACGATTTCTATAAAAACATCCATAATTCGTAACTCTTTTTGTCGAAATAACGCGGAAAAACTGTTTGGCCGCCAATTCTCCTATGTCCCCTCGTGCCAGTCAGGTAATTGACAAAGTTTGATCTTTGCCGTCATGTCGGTCCGGCGGCAGCCATTTTATCAAAAAGTAAAATGATATCGCTGCATTCGGTTACAATCCATCGAACCATTACGATTTCTATAAAAACATCCATAATTCGTAACTCTTTTTGTCGAAATAATGCGGAAAAACTGTTTGGCCGACAATACCTCTATGTCCCCACGTGCCGGTCGGGAGATTGACAATGTGTCTGCTTTGCGGTCATGTCGGTCCGGCGGGAGCCATTTTATCAAAAAGTAAAATGATATCGCTGCATTCGGTTACAATCCATCGAACCATTACGATTTCTATAAAAACATCCATAATTCGTAACTCTTTTTGTCGAAATAACGCGGAAAAACTGTTTGGCCGCCAATTCTCCTATGTCCCCTCGTGCCAGTCAGGTAATTGACAAAGTTTGATCTTTGCCGTCATGTCGGTCCGGCGGCAGCCATTTTATCAAAAAGTAAAATGATATCGTTGCATTCGGTTACAATTCATCGAACCATTACGATTTCTATAAAAACATCCATAATTCGTAACTCTTGTTATCGAAATAACGCGGCAAAATTGTTTGGCCGACAATTCTCCTATGTCCCCTCGTGCCGGTCAGGAAATTGACAAAGTTTGATCTTTGCGGTCATGTCGGTCCGGCGGCAGTCATTTTATCAAAAAGTAAAATGATATCGCTGCATTCGGTTACAATCCATCGAACCATTGCGATTTCTATAAAAACATCCATAATTCGTAACTCTTTTTGTCGAAATAACGCGGAAAAACTGTTTGGCCGCCAATTCTCCTATGTCCCCTCGTGCCAGTCAGGAAATTGACAAAGTTTGATCTTTGCCGTCATGTCGGTCCGGCGGGAGTCATTTTATCAAAAAGTAAAATGATATCGCTGCATTCGGTTACAATCCATCGAACCATTACGATTTCTATAAAAACATCCATAATTCGTAACTCTTTTTGTCGAAATAATGCGGAAAAACTGTTTGGCCGACAATACCTCTATGTCCCCACGTGCCGGTCGGGAGATTGACAAAGTGTCTGCTTTGCGGTCATGTCGGCCCGGCGGGAGCCATTTTATCAACAAGTAAAATGATATCGCTGCATTCGATTACAATTCGTCGAACCATTACGATTTCTATAAAAATATCCATAATTCGTAACTCTTGTTATCGAAATAACGCGGAATAACTGTTTGGCCGACAATGCTTCTATGTCCCTACGTACCAGTCAGGAGATTGACGAAGTTTCAGCTTTGCGGCCATGTCGGTCCGGCGGCAGCCATTTTATCAAAAAGTAAAATGATATCGCTGCATTCGGTTACAATCCATCGAACCATTACGATTTCTATAAAAACATCCATAATTCGTAACTCTTTTTGTCGAAATAATGCGGAAAAACTGTTTGGCCGACAATACCTCTATGTCCCCACGTGCCGGTCGGGAGATTGACAAAGTGTCTGCTTTGCGGTCATGTCGGCCCGGCGGGAGCCATTTTATCAAAAAGTAAAATGATATCGCTGCATTCGGTTACAATCCATCGAACCATTACGATTTCTATAAAAACATCCATAATTCGTAACTCTTTTTGTCGAAATAACGCGGAAAAACTGTTTGGCCGACAATACCTCTATGTCCCCACGTGCCGGTCGGGAGATTGACAAAGTGTCTGCTTTGCGGTCATGTCGGCCCGGCGGGAGCCATTTTACCAAAAAGTAAAATGATATTCCAGCATTCGATTACAATTCGTCGAACCATTACGATTTCTATAAAAATATCCATAATTCGTAACTCTTGTTATCGAAATAACGCGGAAAAATTGTTTGGCCGACAATTCTCCTATGTCCCCTCGTGCCGGTCAGGAAATTGACAAAGTTTGATCTTTGCCGTCATGTCGGTCCGGCGGCAGTCATTTTATCAATAAGTAAAATGATATCGTTGCATTCGGTTACAATTCATCGAACCATTACGATTTCTATAAAAACATCCATAATTCGTAACTCTTTTTGTCGAAATAACGCGGAAAAGTTGTTTGGCCGACAATTCTACTATGTCCCCTCGTGCCGATCGGGAAATTGACAAAGTTTGATCTTTGCCGTCATGTCGGTCCGGCGGCAGCCATTTTATCAAAAAGTAACATGATATCGCTGCATTCGGTTACAATCCATCGAACCATTACGATTTCTATAAAAACATCCATAATTCGTAACTCTTGTTATCGAAATAACGCGGAATAACTGTTTGGCCGACAATGCTTCTATGTCCCTACGTACCGGTCAGGAGATTGACGAAGTTTCAGCTTTGCGGTCATGTCGGTCCTGCGGGAGCCATTTTATCCGAAAGTAAAATGATATCGCTGCATTCGGTTACAATCCATCGAACCATTACGATTTCTATAAAAACATCCATAATTCGTAACTCTTTTTGTCGAAATAACGCGGAAAAACTGTTTGGCGGACAATCCTCCTACATCCCCTCGTGCCGGTCGGGAAATTGACAAAGTTTGATCTTTGCCGTCATGTCGGTCCGGCGGCAGCCATTTTATCAAAAAGTAAAACGATATCGTTGCATTCGGTTACAATTCATCGAACCATTACGATTTCTATAAAAACATCCATAATTCGTAACTCTTGATATCGAAATAACGCGGAAGAATTGTTTGGCCGACAATTCTCCTATGTCCCCTCGTGCCGGTCAGGAAGTTGACAAAGTTTGATCATTGCCGTCATGTCGGTCCGGCGGCAGTCATTTTATCAATAAGTAAAATGATATCGTTGCATTCGGTTACAATTCATCGAACCATTACGATTTCTATAAAAACATCCATAATTCGTAACTCTTTTTGTCGAAATAATGCGGAAAAACTGTTTGGCCGACAATACCTCTATGTCCCCACGTGCCGGTCGGGAGATTGACAAAGTGTCTGCTTTGCGGTCATGTCGGCCCGGCGGGAGCCATTTTATCAAAAAGTAAAATGATATCGCTGCATTCGGTTACAATCCATCGAACCATTACGATTTCTATAAAAACATCCATAATTCGTAACTCTTTTTGTCGAAATAACGCGGAAAAACTGTTTGGCCGCCAATTCTCCTATGTCCCCTCGTGCCAGTCAGGTAATTGACAAAGTTTGATCTTTGCCGTCATGTCGGTCCGGCGGCAGCCATTTTATCAAAAAGTAAAATGATATCGCTGCATTCGGTTACAATCCATCGAACCATTACGATTTCTATAAAAACATCCATAATTCGTAACTCTTTTTGTCGAAATAATGCGGAAAAACTGTTTGGCCGACAATACCTCTATGTCCCCACGTGCCGGTCGGGAGATTGACAAAGTGTCTGCTTTGCGGTCATGTCGGTCCGGCGGGAGCCATTTTATCAAAAAGTAAAATGATATCGCTGCATTCGGTTACAATCCATCGAACCATTACGATTTCTATAAAAACATCCATAATTCGTAACTCTTTTTGTCGAAATAACGCGGAAAAACTGTTTGGCCGCCAATTCTCCTATGTCCCCTCGTGCCAGTCAGGTAATAGACAAAGTTTGATCTTTGCCGTCATGTCGGTCCGGCGGCAGCCATTTTATCAAAAAGTAAAATGATATCGTTGCATTCGGTTACAATTCATCGAACCATTACGATTTCTATAAAAACATCCATAATTCGTAACTCTTGTTATCGAAATAACGCGGAAAAATTGTTTGGCCGACAATTCTCCTATGTCCCCTCGTGCCGGTCAGGAAATTGACAAAGTTTGATCTTTGCGGTCATGTCGGTCCGGCGGCAGTCATTTTATCAAAAAGTAAAATGATATCGCTGCATTCGGTTACAATCCATCGAACCATTGCGATTTCTATAAAAACATCCATAATTCGTAACTCTTTTTGTCGAAATAACGCGGAAAAACTGTTTGGCCGCCAATTCTCCTATGTCCCCTCGTGCCAGTCAGGAAATTGACAAAGTTTGATCTTTGCCGTCATGTCGGCCCGGCGGGAGCCATTTTATCAAAAAGTAAAATGATATCGCTGCATTCGGTTACAATCCATCGAACCATTACGATTTCTATAAAAACATCCATAATTCGTAACTCTTTTTGTCGAAATAATGCGGAAAAACTGTTTGGCCGACAATACCTCTATGTCCCCACGTGCCGGTCGGGAGATTGACAAAGTGTCTGCTTTGCGGTCATGTCGGCCCGGCGGGAGCCATTTTATCCGAAAGTAAAATGATATCGCTGCATTCGGTTACAATCCATCGAACCATTACGATTTCTATAAAAACATCCATAATTCGTAACTCTTTTTGTCGAAATAACGCGGAAAAACTGTTTGGCGGACAATTCTCCTACATCCCCTCGTGCCGGTCGGGAAATTGACAAAGTTTGATCTTTGCCGTCATGTCGGTCCGGCGGCAGCCATTTTATCAAAAAGTAAAACGATATCGTTGCATTCGGTTACAATTCATCGAACCATTACGATTTCTATAAAAACATCCATAATTCGTAACTCTTGATATCGAAATAACGCGGAAGAATTGTTTGGCCGACAATTCTCCTATGTCCCCTCGTGCCGATCGGGAAATTGACAAAGTTTGATCTTTGCCGTCAGGTCGGTCCGGCGGCAGCCTTTTTATCAAAAAGTAAAATGATATCGTTGCATTCGGTTACAATTCATCGAACCATTACCATTTCTATAAAAACATCCATATTTCGTAACTCTTGTTATCGAAATAACGCGGAATAACTGTTTGGACGACAATGCTTCTATGTCCCCACGTGCCGGTCGGGAGATTGACAAAGTGTCTGCTTTGCGGTCATGTCGGCCCGGCGGGAGCCATTTTATCAAAAAGTAAAATGATATCGCTGCATTCGGTTACAATCCATCGAACCATTACGATTTCTATAAAAACATCCATAATTCGTAACTCTTGTTATCGAAATAACGCGGAATAACTGTTTGGCCGACAATGCTTCTATGTCCCTACGTACCGGTCAGGAGATTGACGAAGTTTCAGCTTTGCGGTCATGTCGGTCCTGCGGGAGCCATTTTATCCGAAAGTAAAATGATATCGCTGCATTCGGTTACAATCCATCGAACCATTACGATTTCTATAAAAACATCCATAATTCGTAACTCTTTTTGTCGAAATAACGCGGAAAAACTGTTTGGCGGACAATTCTCCTACATCCCCTCGTGCCGGTCGGGAAATTGACAAAGTTTGATCTTTGCCGTCATGTCGGTCCGGCGGCAGCCATTTTATCAAAAAGTAAAACGATATCGTTGCATTCGGTTACAATTCATCGAACCATTACGATTTCTATAAAAACATCCATAATTCGTAACTCTTGATATCGAAATAACGCGGAAGAATTGTTTGGCCGACAATTCTCCTATGTCCCCTCGTGCCGGTCAGGAAGTTGACAAAGTTTGATCATTGCCGTCATGTCGGTCCGGCGGCAGTCATTTTATCAATAAGTAAAATGATATCGTTGCATTCGGTTACAATTCATCGAACCATTACGATTTCTATAAAAATATCCATAATTCGTAACTCTTGTTATCGAAATAACGCGGAAAAATTGTTTGGCCGACAATTCTACTATGTCCCCTCGTGCCGATCGGGAAATTGACAAAGTTTGATCTTTGCCGTCAGGTCGGTCCGGCGGCAGCCTTTTTATCAAAAAGTAAAATGATATCGTTGCATTCGGTTACAATTCATCGAACCATTACCATTTCTATAAAAACATCCATATTTCGTAACTCTTGTTATCGAAATAACGCGGAATAACTGTTTGGACGACAATGCTTCTATGTCCCTACGTACCGGTCAGGAGATTGACGAAGTTTCAGCTTTGCGGTCATGTCGGTCCGGCGGGAGCCATTTTATCAAAAAGTAAAATGCTATCGCTGCATTCGGTTACAATCCATCGAACCATTACGATTTCTATAAAAACATCCATAATTCGTAACTCTTTTTGTCGAAATAACGCGGAAAAACTGTTTGGCCGACAATTCTCCTATGTCCCCTCGTGCCGGTCGGGAGATTGACAAAGTGTCTGCTTTGCGGTCATGTCGGCCCGGCGGGAGCCATTTTATCAAAAAGTAAAATGATATCGCTGCATTCGGTTACAATCCATCGAACCATTACGATTTCTATAAAAACATCCATAATTCGTAACTCTTTTTGTCGAAATAACGCGGAAAAACTGTTTGGCCGACAATACCTCTATGTCCCCACGTGCCGGTCGGGAGATTGACAAAGTGTCTGCTTTGCGGTCATGTCGGTCCGGCGGCAGTCATTTTATCAATAAGTAAAATGATATCGTTGCATGCGGTTACAATTCATCGAACCATTACGATTTCTATAAAAATATCCATAATTCGTAACTCTTGTTTTCGAAATAACGCGGAAAAGTTGTTTGGCCGACAATTCTACTATGTCCCCTCGTGCCGATCGGGAAATTGACAAAGTTTGATCTTTGCCGTCATGTCGGTCCGGCGGCAGCCATTTTATCAAAAAGTAACATGATATGGCTGCATTCGGTTACAATCCATCGAACCATTACGATTTCTATAAAAACATCCATAATTCGTAACTCTTGTTATCGAAATAACGCGGAATAACTGTTTGGCCGACAATGCTTCTATGTCCCTACGTACCGGTCAGGAGATTGACGAAGTTTCAGCTTTGCGGTCATGTCGGTCCTACGGGAGCCATTTTATCCGAAAGTAAAATGATATCGCTGCATTCGGTTACAATCCATCGAACCATTACGATTTCTATAAAAACATCCATAATTCGTAACTCTTTCTGTCGAAATAACGCGGAAAAACTGTTTGGCCGACAATTCTCCTACGTCCCCTCGTGCCGGTCGGGAAATTGACAAAGTTTGATCTTTGCCGTCATGTCGGTCCGGCGGCAGCCATTTTATCAAAAAGTAAAACGATATCGTTGCATTCGGTTACAATTCATCGAACCATTACGATTTCTATAAAAACATCCATAATTCGTAACTCTTGATATCGAAATAACGCGGAAGAATTGTTTGGCCGACAATTCTCCTATGTCCCCTCGTGCCAGTCAGGAAGTTGACAAAGTTTGATCATTGCCGTCATGTCGGTCCGGCGGCAGTCATTTTTTCAATAAGTAAAATGATATCGTTGCATTCGGTTACAATTCATCGAACCATTACGATTTCTATAAAAATATCAATAATTCGTAACTCTTGTTATCGAAATAACGCGGAAAAATTGTTTGGCCGACAATTCTACTATGTCCCCTCGTGCCGATCGGGCAATTGACAAAGTTTGATCTTTGCCGTCAGGTCGGTCCGGCAGCAGCCTTTTTATCAAAAAGTAAAATGATATCGTTGCATTCGGTTACAATTCATCGAACCATTACCATTTCTATAAAAACATCCATATTTCGTAACTCTTGTTATCGAAATAACGCGGAATAACTGTTTGGACGACAATGCTTCTATGTCCCTACGTACCGGTCAGGAGATTGACGAAGTTTCAGCTTTGCGGTCATGACGGTCCGGCGGGAGCCATTTTATCAAAAAGTAAAATGATATCGCTGCATTCGCTTACAATCCATCGAACCATTACGATTTCTATAAAAACATCCATAATTCGTAACTCTTTTTGTCGAAATAACGCGGAAAAACTGTTTGGCCGACAATTCTCCTATGTCCCCTCGTGCCGGTCGGGAAATTGACAAAGTTTGATCTTTGCCGTCATGTCGGTCCGGCGGGAGCCATTTTATCAAAAAGTAAAATGATATCGCTGCATTCGGTTACAATCCATCGAACCATTACGATTTCTATAAAAACATCCATAATTCGTAACTCTTTTTGTCGAAATAACGCGGAAAAACTGTTTGGCCGACAATTCTCCTATGTCCCCTCGTGCCGGTCGGGAAATTGACAAAGTTTGATCTTTGCCGTCATGTCGGTCCGGCGGCAGCCATTTTATCAAAAAGTAAAATGATATCGTTGCATTCGGTTACAATTCATCGAACCATTACGATTTCTATAAATACATCCATAATTCGTAACTCTTTTTGCTGAAATAATGCGGAAAAACTGTTTGGCCGACAATACCTCTATGTCCCCACGTGCCGGTCGGGAGATTGACAAAGTGTCTGCTTTGCGGTCATGTCGGCCCGGCGGGAGCCATTTTATCAAAAAGTAAAATGATATCGCTGCATTCGATTACAGTCCATCGAACCATTACGATTTCTATAAAAACATCCATAATTCGTAACTCTTTTTGTCGAAATAACGCGGAAAAACTGTTTGGCCGACAATACCTCTATGTCCCCACGTGCCGGTCGGGAGATTGACAAAGTGTCAGCTTAGCGGTCATGACGGCCTGGCGGGAGCCATTTTACCAAAAAGTAAAATGATATTCGTGCATTCGATTACAATTCGTCGAACCATTGCGATTTCTATAAAAATATCCATAATTCGTAACTCTTGTTATCGAAATAACGCGGAATAACTGTTTGGCGACAATGCTTCTATGTCCCTACGTACCAGTCAGGAGATTGACGAAGTTTCAGCTTTGCGGCCATGTCGGCCCGGCGGCAGCCATTTTATCAAAAAGTAAAATGATATCGCTGCATTCGGTTACAATCCATCGATCCATTACGATTTCTATAAAAACATCCATAATTCGTAACTCTTTTTGTCGAAATAATGCGGAAAAACTGTTTGGCCGACAATACCTCTATGTCCCCACGTGCCGGTCGGGAGATTGACAAAGTGTCTGCTTTGCGGTCATGTCGGCCCGGCGGGAGCCATTTTATCAAAAAGTAAAATGATATCGCTGCATTCGGTTACAATCCATCGAACCATTACGATTTCTATAAAAACATCCATAATTCGTAACTCTTTTTGTCGAAATAACGCGGAAAAACTGTTTGGCCGACAATACCTCTATGTCCCCACGTGCCGGTCGGGAGATTGACAAAGTGTCTGCTTTGCGGTCATGTCGGCCCGGCGGGAGCCATTTTGCCAAAAAGTAAAATGATATTCCAGCATTCGATTACAATTCGTCGAACCATTACGATTTCTATAAAAATATCCATAATTCATAACTCTTGTTATCGAAATAACGCGGAAAAATTGTTTGGCCGACAATTCTCCTATGTCCCCTCGTGCCGGTCAGGAAATTGACAAAGTTTGATCTTTGCCGTCATGTCGGTCCGGCGGCAGTCATTTTATCTATAAGTAAAATGATATCGTTGCATTTGGTTACAATTCATCGAACCATTACGATTTCTATAAAAATATCCATAATTCGTAACTCTTGTTATCGAAATAACGCGGAAAAATTGTTTGGCCGACAATTCTACTATGTCCCCTCGTGCCGATCGGGAAATTGACAAAGTTTGATCTTTGCCGTCAGGTCGGTCCGGCGGCAGCCTTTTTATCAAAAAGTAAAATGATATCGTTGCATTCGGTTACAATTCATCGAACCATTACCATTTCTATAAAAACATCCATATTTCGTAACTCTTGTTATCGAAATAACGCGGAATAACTGTTTGGACGACAATGCTTCTATGTCCCTGCGTACCGGTCAGGAGATTGACGAAGTTTCAGCTTTGCGGTCATGTCGGTCCGGCGTGAGCCATTTTATCAAAAAGTAAAATGATATCGCTTCATTCGGTTACAATCCATCGAACCATTACGATTTCTATAAAAACATCCATAATTCGTAACTCTTTTTGTCGAAATAACGCGGAAAAACTGTTTGGCCGACAATTCTCCTATGCCCCTCGTGCCGGTCGGGAAATTGACAAAGTTTGATCTTTGCCGTCATGTCGGTCCGGCGGGAGCCATTTTATCAAAAAGTAAAATGATATCGCTGCATTCGGTTACAATCCATCGAACCATTACGATTTCTATAAAAACATCCATAATTCGTAACTCTTTTTGTCGAAATAACGCGGAAAAACTGTTTGGCCGACAATTCTCCTATGTCCCCTCGTGCCGGTCGGGAAATTGACAAAGTTTGATCTTTGCCGTCATGTCGGTCCGGCGGCAGCCATTTTATCAAAAAGTAAAATGATATCGTTGCATTCGGTTACAATTCATCGAACCATTACGATTTCTATAAATACATCCATAATTCGTAACTCTTGTTATCGAAATAACGCGGAATAACTGTTTGGACGACAATGCTTCTATGTCCCTATGTACCGGTCAGGAGATTGACGAAGTTTCAGCTTTGCGGTCATGTCGGTCCGGCGGGAGCCATTTTATCCAAAAGTAAAATGACATCGCTGCATTCGGTTACAATCCATCGAACCATTACGATTTCTATAAAAACATCCATAATTCGTAACTCTTTTTGTCGAAATAACGCGGAAAAACTGTTTGGCCGACAATTCTCCTATGTCCCCTCGTGCCGGTCGGGAGATTGACAAAGTGTCTGCTTTGCGGTCATGTCGGCCCGGCGGGAGCCATTTTATCAAAAAGTAAAATGATATCGCTGCATTCGGTTACAATCCATCGAACCATTACGATTTCTATAAAAACATCCATAATTCGTAACTCTTTTTGTCGAAATAACGCGGAAAAACTGTTTGGCCGACAATACCTCTATGTCCCCACGTGCCGGTCGGGAGATTGACAAAGTGTCTGCTTTGCGGTCATGTCGGCCCGGCGGGACCCATTTTACCAAAAAGTAAAATGATATCGCTGCATTCGGTTACAATCCATCGAATCATTACCATTTCTATAAAAGCATCCATAATTCGTAACTCTTGTTATCGAAATAAAGCGGAAAAATTGTTTGGCCGACAATTCTCCTATGTCCCCTCGTGCCGGTCAGGAAATTGACAAAGTTTGATCTTTGCCGTCATGTCGGTCCGGCGGCAGCCATTTTATCAAAAAGTAAAACGATATCGTTGCATTCGGTTACAATTCATCGAACCATTACGATTTCTATAAAAACATCCATAATTCGTAACTCTTGATATCGAAATAACGCGGAAGAATTGTTTGGCCGACAATTCTCCTATGTCCCCTCGTGCCGATCGGGAAATTGACAAAGTTTGATCTTTGCCGTCAGGTCGGTCCGGCGGCAGCCTTTTTATCAAAAAGTAAAATGATATCGTTGCATTCGGTTACAATTCATCGAACCATTACCATTTCTATAAAAACATCCATATTTCGTAACTCTTGTTATCGAAATAACGCGGAATAACTGTTTGGACGACAATGCTTCTATGTCCCCACGTGCCGGTCGGGAGATTGACAAAGTGTCTGCTTTGCGGTCATGTCGGCCCGGCGGGAGCCATTTTATCAAAAAGTAAAATGATATCGCTGCATTCGGTTACAATCCATCGAACCATTACGATTTCTATAAAAACATCCATAATTCGTAACTCTTGTTATCGAAATAACGCGGAATAACTGTTTGGCCGACAATGCTTCTATGTCCCTACGTACCGGTCAGGAGATTGACGAAGTTTCAGCTTTGCGGTCATGTCGGTCCTGCGGGAGCCATTTTATCCGAAAGTAAAATGATATCGCTGCATTCGGTTACAATCCATCGAACCATTACGATTTCTATAAAAACATCCATAATTCGTAACTCTTTTTGTCGAAATAACGCGGAAAAACTGTTTGGCGGACAATTCTCCTACATCCCCTCGTGCCGGTCGGGAAATTGACAAAGTTTGATCTTTGCCGTCATGTCGGTCCGGCGGCAGCCATTTTATCAAAAAGTAAAACGATATCGTTGCATTCGGTTACAATTCATCGAACCATTACGATTTCTATAAAAACATCCATAATTCGTAACTCTTGATATCGAAATAACGCGGAAGAATTGTTTGGCCGACAATTCTCCTATGTCCCCTCGTGCCGGTCAGGAAGTTGACAAAGTTTGATCATTGCCGTCATGTCGGTCCGGCGGCAGTCATTTTATCAATAAGTAAAATGATATCGTTGCATTCGGTTACAATTCATCGAACCATTACGATTTCTATAAAAATATCCATAATTCGTAACTCTTGTTATCGAAATAACGCGGAAAAATTGTTTGGCCGACAATTCTACTATGTCCCCTCGTGCCGATCGGGAAATTGACAAAGTTTGATCTTTGCCGTCAGGTCGGTCCGGCGGCAGCCTTTTTATCAAAAAGTAAAATGATATCGTTGCATTCGGTTACAATTCATCGAACCATTACCATTTCTATAAAAACATCCATATTTCGTAACTCTTGTTATCGAAATAACGCGGAATAACTGTTTGGACGACAATGCTTCTATGTCCCTACGTACCGGTCAGGAGATTGACGAAGTTTCAGCTTTGCGGTCATGTCGGTCCGGCGGGAGCCATTTTATCAAAAAGTAAAATGCTATCGCTGCATTCGGTTACAATCCATCGAACCATTACGATTTCTATAAAAACATCCATAATTCGTAACTCTTTTTGTCGAAATAACGCGGAAAAACTGTTTGGCCGACAATTCTCCTATGTCCCCTCGTGCCGGTCGGGAGATTGACAAAGTGTCTGCTTTGCGGTCATGTCGGCCCGGCGGGAGCCATTTTATCAAAAAGTAAAATGATATCGCTGCATTCGGTTACAATCCATCGAACCATTACGATTTCTATAAAAACATCCATAATTCGTAACTCTTTTTGTCGAAATAACGCGGAAAAACTGTTTGGCCGACAATACCTCTATGTCCCCACGTGCCGGTCGGGAGATTGACAAAGTGTCTGCTTTGCGGTCATGTCGGTCCGGCGGCAGTCATTTTATCAATAAGTAAAATGATATCGTTGCATTCGGTTACAATTCATCGAACCATTACGATTTCTATAAAAATATCCATAATTCGTAACTCTTGTTTTCGAAATAACGCGGAAAAGTTGTTTGGCCGACAATTCTACTATGTCCCCTCGTGCCGATCGGGAAATTGACAAAGTTTGATCTTTGCCGTCATGTCGGTCCGGCGGCAGCCATTTTATCAAAAAGTAACATGATATGGCTGCATTCGGTTACAATCCATCGAACCATTACGATTTCTATAAAAACATCCATAATTCGTAACTCTTGTTATCGAAATAACGCGGAATAACTGTTTGGCCGACAATGCTTCTATGTCCCTACGTACCGGTCAGGAGATTGACGAAGTTTCAGCTTTGCGGTCATGTCGGTCCTACGGGAGCCATTTTATCCGAAAGTAAAATGATATCGCTGCATTCGGTTACAATCCATCGAACCATTACGATTTCTATAAAAACATCCATAATTCGTAACTCTTTCTGTCGAAATAACGCGGAAAAACTGTTTGGCCGACAATTCTCCTACGTCCCCTCGTGCCGGTCGGGAAATTGACAAAGTTTGATCTTTGCCGTCATGTCGGTCCGGCGGCAGCCATTTTATCAAAAAGTAAAACGATATCGTTGCATTCGGTTACAATTCATCGAACCATTACGATTTCTATAAAAACATCCATAATTCGTAACTCTTGATATCGAAATAACGCGGAAGAATTGTTTGGCCGACAATTCTCCTATGTCCCCTCGTGCCAGTCAGGAAGTTGACAAAGTTTGATCATTGCCGTCATGTCGGTCCGGCGGCAGTCATTTTTTCAATAAGTAAAATGATATCGTTGCATTCGGTTACAATCCATCGAATCATTACCATTTCTATAAAAGCATCCATAATTCGTAACTCTTGTTATCGAAATAAAGCGGAAAAATTGTTTGGCCGACAATTCTCCTATGTCCCCTCGTGCCGGTCAGGAAATTGACAAAGTTTGATCTTTGCCGTCATGTCGGTCCGGCGGCAGCCATTTTATCAAAAAGTAAAACGATATCGTTGCATTCGGTTACAATTCATCGAACCATTACGATTTCTATAAAAACATCCATAATTCGTAACTCTTGATATCGAAATAACGCGGAAGAATTGTTTGGCCGACAATTCTCCTATGTCCCCTCGTGCCGATCGGGAAATTGACAAAGTTTGATCTTTGCCGTCAGGTCGGTCCGGCGGCAGCCTTTTTATCAAAAAGTAAAATGATATCGTTGCATTCGGTTACAATTCATCGAACCATTACCATTTCTATAAAAACATCCATATTTCGTAACTCTTGTTATCGAAATAACGCGGAATAACTGTTTGGACGACAATGCTTCTATGTCCCCACGTGCCGGTCGGGAGATTGACAAAGTGTCTGCTTTGCGGTCATGTCGGCCCGGCGGGAGCCATTTTATCAAAAAGTAAAATGATATCGCTGCATTCGGTTACAATCCATCGAACCATTACGATTTCTATAAAAACATCCATAATTCGTAACTCTTGTTATCGAAATAACGCGGAATAACTGTTTGGCCGACAATGCTTCTATGTCCCTACGTACCGGTCAGGAGATTGACGAAGTTTCAGCTTTGCGGTCATGTCGGTCCTGCGGGAGCCATTTTATCCGAAAGTAAAATGATATCGCTGCATTCGGTTACAATCCATCGAACCATTACGATTTCTATAAAAACATCCATAATTCGTAACTCTTTTTGTCGAAATAACGCGGAAAAACTGTTTGGCGGACAATTCTCCTACATCCCCTCGTGCCGGTCGGGAAATTGACAAAGTTTGATCTTTGCCGTCATGTCGGTCCGGCGGCAGCCATTTTATCAAAAAGTAAAACGATATCGTTGCATTCGGTTACAATTCATCGAACCATTACGATTTCTATAAAAACATCCATAATTCGTAACTCTTGATATCGAAATAACGCGGAAGAATTGTTTGGCCGACAATTCTCCTATGTCCCCTCGTGCCGGTCAGGAAGTTGACAAAGTTTGATCATTGCCGTCATGTCGGTCCGGCGGCAGTCATTTTATCAATAAGTAAAATGATATCGTTGCATTCGGTTACAATTCATCGAACCATTACGATTTCTATAAAAATATCCATAATTCGTAACTCTTGTTATCGAAATAACGCGGAAAAATTGTTTGGCCGACAATTCTACTATGTCCCCTCGTGCCGATCGGGAAATTGACAAAGTTTGATCTTTGCCGTCAGGTCGGTCCGGCGGCAGCCTTTTTATCAAAAAGTAAAATGATATCGTTGCATTCGGTTACAATTCATCGAACCATTACCATTTCTATAAAAACATCCATATTTCGTAACTCTTGTTATCGAAATAACGCGGAATAACTGTTTGGACGACAATGCTTCTATGTCCCTACGTACCGGTCAGGAGATTGACGAAGTTTCAGCTTTGCGGTCATGTCGGTCCGGCGGGAGCCATTTTATCAAAAAGTAAAATGCTATCGCTGCATTCGGTTACAATCCATCGAACCATTACGATTTCTATAAAAACATCCATAATTCGTAACTCTTTTTGTCGAAATAACGCGGAAAAACTGTTTGGCCGACAATTCTCCTATGTCCCCTCGTGCCGGTCGGGAGATTGACAAAGTGTCTGCTTTGCGGTCATGTCGGCCCGGCGGGAGCCATTTTATCAAAAAGTAAAATGATATCGCTGCATTCGGTTACAATCCATCGAACCATTACGATTTCTATAAAAACATCCATAATTCGTAACTCTTTTTGTCGAAATAACGCGGAAAAACTGTTTGGCCGACAATACCTCTATGTCCCCACGTGCCGGTCGGGAGATTGACAAAGTGTCTGCTTTGCGGTCATGTCGGTCCGGCGGCAGTCATTTTATCAATAAGTAAAATGATATCGTTGCATTCGGTTACAATTCATCGAACCATTACGATTTCTATAAAAATATCCATAATTCGTAACTCTTGTTTTCGAAATAACGCGGAAAAGTTGTTTGGCCGACAATTCTACTATGTCCCCTCGTGCCGATCGGGAAATTGACAAAGTTTGATCTTTGCCGTCATGTCGGTCCGGCGGCAGCCATTTTATCAAAAAGTAACATGATATGGCTGCATTCGGTTACAATCCATCGAACCATTACGATTTCTATAAAAACATCCATAATTCGTAACTCTTGTTATCGAAATAACGCGGAATAACTGTTTGGCCGACAATGCTTCTATGTCCCTACGTACCGGTCAGGAGATTGACGAAGTTTCAGCTTTGCGGTCATGTCGGTCCTACGGGAGCCATTTTATCCGAAAGTAAAATGATATCGCTGCATTCGGTTACAATCCATCGAACCATTACGATTTCTATAAAAACATCCATAATTCGTAACTCTTTCTGTCGAAATAACGCGGAAAAACTGTTTGGCCGACAATTCTCCTACGTCCCCTCGTGCCGGTCGGGAAATTGACAAAGTTTGATCTTTGCCGTCATGTCGGTCCGGCGGCAGCCATTTTATCAAAAAGTAAAACGATATCGTTGCATTCGGTTACAATTCATCGAACCATTACGATTTCTATAAAAACATCCATAATTCGTAACTCTTGATATCGAAATAACGCGGAAGAATTGTTTGGCCGACAATTCTCCTATGTCCCCTCGTGCCAGTCAGGAAGTTGACAAAGTTTGATCATTGCCGTCATGTCGGTCCGGCGGCAGTCATTTTTTCAATAAGTAAAATGATATCGTTGCATTCGGTTACAATTCATCGAACCATTACGATTTCTATAAAAATATCAATAATTCGTAACTCTTGTTATCGAAATAACGCGGAAAAATTGTTTGGCCGACAATTCTACTATGTCCCCTCGTGCCGATCGGGCAATTGACAAAGTTTGATCTTTGCCGTCAGGTCGGTCCGGCAGCAGCCTTTTTATCAAAAAGTAAAATGATATCGTTGCATTCGGTTACAATTCATCGAACCATTACCATTTCTATAAAAACATCCATATTTCGTAACTCTTGTTATCGAAATAACGCGGAATAACTGTTTGGACGACAATGCTTCTATGTCCCTACGTACCGGTCAGGAGATTGACGAAGTTTCAGCTTTGCGGTCATGACGGTCCGGCGGGAGCCATTTTATCAAAAAGTAAAATGATATCGCTGCATTCGCTTACAATCCATCGAACCATTACGATTTCTATAAAAACATCCATAATTCGTAACTCTTTTTGTCGAAATAACGCGGAAAAACTGTTTGGCCGACAATTCTCCTATGTCCCCTCGTGCCGGTCGGGAAATTGACAAAGTTTGATCTTTGCCGTCATGTCGGTCCGGCGGGAGCCATTTTATCAAAAAGTAAAATGATATCGCTGCATTCGGTTACAATCCATCGAACCATTACGATTTCTATAAAAACATCCATAATTCGTAACTCTTTTTGTCGAAATAACGCGGAAAAACTGTTTGGCCGACAATTCTCCTATGTCCCCTCGTGCCGGTCGGGAAATTGACAAAGTTTGATCTTTGCCGTCATGTCGGTCCGGCGGCAGCCATTTTATCAAAAAGTAAAATGATATCGTTGCATTCGGTTACAATTCATCGAACCATTACGATTTCTATAAATACATCCATAATTCGTAACTCTTTTTGCTGAAATAATGCGGAAAAACTGTTTGGCCGACAATACCTCTATGTCCCCACGTGCCGGTCGGGAGATTGACAAAGTGTCTGCTTTGCGGTCATGTCGGCCCGGCGGGAGCCATTTTATCAAAAAGTAAAATGATATCGCTGCATTCGATTACAGTCCATCGAACCATTACGATTTCTATAAAAACATCCATAATTCGTAACTCTTTTTGTCGAAATAACGCGGAAAAACTGTTTGGCCGACAATACCTCTATGTCCCCACGTGCCGGTCGGGAGATTGACAAAGTGTCAGCTTAGCGGTCATGTCGGCCTGGCGGGAGCCATTTTACCAAAAAGTAAAATGATATTCGTGCATTCGATTACAATTCGTCGAACCATTGCGATTTCTATAAAAATATCCATAATTCGTAACTCTTGTTATCGAAATAACGCGGAATAACTGTTTGGCGACAATGCTTCTATGTCCCTACGTACCAGTCAGGAGATTGACGAAGTTTCAGCTTTGCGGCCATGTCGGCCCGGCGGCAGCCATTTTATCAAAAAGTAAAATGATATCGCTGCATTCGGTTACAATCCATCGATCCATTACGATTTCTATAAAAACATCCATAATTCGTAACTCTTTTTGTCGAAATAATGCGGAAAAACTGTTTGGCCGACAATACCTCTATGTCCCCACGTGCCGGTCGGGAGATTGACAAAGTGTCTGCTTTGCGGTCATGTCGGCCCGGCGGGAGCCATTTTATCAAAAAGTAAAATGATATCGCTGCATTCGGTTACAATCCATCGAACCATTACGATTTCTATAAAAACATCCATAATTCGTAACTCTTTTTGTCGAAATAACGCGGAAGAACTGTTTGGCCGACAATACCTCTATGTCCCCACGTGCCGGTCGGGAGATTGACAAAGTGTCTGCTTTGCGGTCATGTCGGCCCGGCGGGAGCCATTTTACCAAAAAGTAAAATGATATTCCAGCATTCGATTACAATTCGTCGAACCATTACGATTTCTATAAAAATATCCATAATTCATAACTCTTGTTATCGAAATAACGCGGAAAAATTGTTTGGCCGACAATTCTCCTATGTCCCCTCGTGCCGGTCAGGAAATTGACAAAGTTTGATCTTTGCCGTCATGTCGGTCCGGCGGCAGTCATTTTATCTATAAGTAAAATGATATCGTTGCATTTGGTTACAATTCATCGAACCATTACGATTTCTATAAAAATATCCATAATTCGTAACTCTTGTTATCGAAATAACGCGGAAAAATTGTTTGGCCGACAATTCTACTATGTCCCCTCGTGCCGATCGGGAAATTGACAAAGTTTGATCTTTGCCGTCAGGTCGGTCCGGCGGCAGCCTTTTTATCAAAAAGTAAAATGATATCGTTGCATTCGGTTACAATTCATCGAACCATTACCATTTCTATAAAAACATCCATATTTCGTAACTCTTGTTATCGAAATAACGCGGAATAACTGTTTGGACGACAATGCTTCTATGTCCCTACGTACCGGTCAGGAGATTGACGAAGTTTCAGCTTTGCGGTCATGTCGGTCCGGCGGGAGCCATTTTATCAAAAAGTAAAATGATATCGCTTCATTCGGTTACAATCCATCGAACCATTACGATTTCTATAAAAACATCCATAATTCGTAACTCTTTTTGTCGAAATAACGCGGAAAAACTGTTTGGCCGACAATTCTCCTATGCCCCTCGTGCCGGTCGGGAAATTGACAAAGTTTGATCTTTGCCGTCATGTCGGTCCGGCGGGAGCCATTTTATCAAAAAGTAAAATGATATCGCTGCATTCGGTTACAATCCATCGAACCATTACGATTTCTATAAAAACATCCATAATTCGTAACTCTTTTTGTCGAAATAACGCGGAAAAACTGTTTGGCCGACAATTCTCCTATGTCCCCTCGTGCCGGTCGGGAAATTGACAAAGTTTGATCTTTGCCGTCATGTCGGTCCGGCGGCAGCCATTTTATCAAAAAGTAAAATGATATCGTTGCATTCGGTTACAATTCATCGAACCATTACGATTTCTATAAATACATCCATAATTCGTAACTCTTGTTATCGAAATAACGCGGAATAACTGTTTGGACGACAATGCTTCTATGTCCCTATGTACCGGTCAGGAGATTGACGAAGTTTCAGCTTTGCGGTCATGTCGGTCCGGCGGGAGCCATTTTATCCAAAAGTAAAATGACATCGCTGCATTCGGTTACAATCCATCGAACCATTACGATTTCTATAAAAACATCCATAATTCGTAACTCTTTTTGTCGAAATAACGCGGAAAAACTGTTTGGCCGACAATTCTCCTATGTCCCCTCGTGCCGGTCGGGAGATTGACAAAGTGTCTGCTTTGCGGTCATGTCGGCCCGGCGGGAGCCATTTTATCAAAAAGTAAAATGATATCGCTGCATTCGGTTACAATCCATCGAACCATTACGATTTCTATAAAAACATCCATAATTCGTAACTCTTTTTGTCGAAATAACGCGGAAAAACTGTTTGGCCGACAATACCTCTATGTCCCCACGTGCCGGTCGGGAGATTGACAAAGTGTCTGCTTTGCGGTCATGTCGGCCCGGCGGGACCCATTTTACCAAAAAGTAAAATGATATTCCAGCATTCGATTACAATTCGTCGAACCATTACGATTTCTATAAAAATATCCATAATTCGTAACTCTTGTTATCGAAATAACGCGGAAAAATTGTTTGGCCGACAATTCTCCTATGTCCCCTCGTGCCGGTCAGGAAATTGACAAAGTTTGATCTTTGCCGTCATGTCGGTCCGGCGGCAGTCATTTTATCAATAAGTAAAATGATATCGTTGCATTCGGTTACAATTCATCGAACCATTACGATTTCTATAAAAATATCCATAATTCGTAACTCTTGTTTTCGAAATAACGCGGAAAAGTTGTTTGGCCGACAATTCTACTATGTCCCCTCGTGCCGATCGGGAAATTGACAAAGTTTGATCTTTGCCGTCATGTCGGTCCGGCGGCAGCCATTTTATCAAAAAGTAACATGATATGGCTGCATTCGGTTACAATCCATCGAACAATTACGATTTCTATAAAAACATCCATAATTCGTAACTCTTGTTATCGAAATAACGCGGAATAACTGTTTGGCCGACAATGCTTCTATGTCCCTACGTACCGGTCAGGAGATTGACGAAGTTTCAGCTTTGCGGTCATGTCGGTCCTACGGGAGCCATTTTATCCGAAAGTAAAATGATATCGCTGCATTCGGTTACAATCCATCGAACCATTACGATTTCTATAAAAACATCCATAATTCGTAACTCTTTTTGTCGAAATAACGCGGAAAAACTGTTTGGCCGACAATTCTCCTACGTCCCCTCGTGCCGGTCGGGAAATTGACAAAGTTTGATCTTTGCCGTCATGTCGGTCCGGCGGGAGCCATTTTATCAAAAAGTAAAATGATATCGCTGCATTCGGTTACAATCCATCGAACCATTACGATTTCTATAAAAACATCCATAATTCGTAACTCTTTTTGTCGAAATAACGCGGAAAAACTGTTTGGCCGACAATTCTCCTATGTCCCCTCGTGCCGGTCGGGAAATTGACAAAGTTTGATCTTTGCCGTCATGTCGGTCCGGCGGCAGCCATTTTATCAAAAAGTAAAATGATATCGTTGCATTCGGTTACAATTCATCGAACCATTACGATTTCTATAAATACATCCATAAATCGTAACTCTTTTTGTCGAAATAATGCGGAAAAACTGTTTGGCCGACAATACCTCTATGTCCCCACGTGCCGGTCGGGAGATTGACAAAGTGTCTGCTTTGCGGTCATGTCGGCCCGGCGGGAGCCATTTTATCAAAAAGTAAAATGATATCGCTGCATTCGATTACAGTCCATCGAACCATTACGATTTCTATAAAAACATCCATAATTCGTAACTCTTTTTGTCGAAATAACGCGGAAAAACTGTTTGGCCGACAATACCTCTATGTCCCCACGTGCCGGTCGGGAGATTGACAAAGTGTCAGCTTAGCGGTCATGTCGGCCTGGCGGGAGCCATTTTACCAAAAAGTAAAATGATATTCGTGCATTCGATTACAATTCGTCGAACCATTACGATTTCTATAAAAATATCCATAATTCGTAACTCTTGTTATCGAAATAACGCGGAATAACTGTTTGGCGACAATGCTTCTATGTCCCTACGTACCAGTCAGGAGATTGACGAAGTTTCAGCTTTGCGGCCATGTCGGTCCGGCGGCAGCCATTTTATCAAAAAGTAAAATGATATCGCTGCATTCGGTTACAATCCATCGAACCATTACGATTTCTATAAAGCATCCATAATTCGTAACTCTTTTTGTCGAAATAATGCGGAAAAACTGTTTGGCCGACAATACCTCTATGTCCCCACGTGCCGGTCGGGAGATTGACAAAGTGTCTGCTTTGCGGTCATGTCGGCCCGGCGGGAGCCATTTTATCAAAAAGTAAAATGATATCGCTGCATTCGGTTACAATCCATCGAACCATTACGATTTCTATAAAAACATCCATAATTCGTAACTCTTTTTGTCGAAATAACGCGGAAAAACTGTTTGGCCGACAATACCTCTATGTCCCCACGTGCCGGCCGGGAGATTGACAAAGTGTCTGCTTTGCGGTCATGTCGGCCCGGCGGGAGCCATTTTACCAAAAAGTAAAATGATATTCCAGCATTCGATTACAATTCGTCGAACCATTACGATTTCTATAAAAATATCCATAATTCATAACTCTTGTTATCGAAATAACGCGGAAAAATTGTTTGGCCGACAATTCTCCTATGTCCCCTCGTGCCGGTCAGGAAATTGACAAAGTTTGATCTTTGCCGTCATGTCGGTCCGGCGGCAGTCATTTTATCTATAAGTAAAATGATATCGTTGCATTCGGTTACAATTCATCGAACCATTACGATTTCTATAAAAATATCCATAATTCGTAACTCTTGTTTTCGAAATAACGCGGAAGAATTGTTTGGCCGACAATTCTCCTATGTCCCCTCGTGCCGGTCAGGAAGTTGACAAAGTTTGATCATTGCCGTCATGTCGGTCCGGCGGCAGTCATTTTATCAATAAGTAAAATGATATCGTTGCATTCGGTTACAATTCATCGAACCATTACGATTTCTATAAAAATATCCATAATTCGTAACTCTTGTTATCGAAATAACGCGGAAAAATTGTTTGGCCGACAATTCTACTATGTCCCCTCGTGCCGATCGGGAAATTGACAAAGTTTGATCTTTGCCGTCAGGTCGGTCCGGCGGCAGCCTTTTTATCAAAAAGTAAAATGATATCGTTGCATTCGGTTACAATTCATCGAACCATTACCATTTCTATAAAAACATCCATATTTCGTAACTCTTTTTGTCGAAATAACGCGGAAAAGTTGTTTGGCCGACAATTCTACTATGTCCCCTCGTGCCGGTCGGGAAATTGACAAAGTTTGATCTTTGCCGTCATGTCGGTCCGGCGGCAGCCATTTTATCAAAAAGTAAAATGATATCGTTGCATTCGGTTACAATTCATCGAACCATTACGATTTCTATAAATACATCCATAAATCGTAACTCTTTTTGTCGAAATAATGCGGAAAAACTGTTTGGCCGACAATACCTCTATGTCCCCACGTGCCGGTCGGGAGATTGACAAAGTGTCTGCTTTGCGGTCATGTCGGCCCGGCGGGAGCCATTTTATCAAAAAGTAAAATGATATCGCTGCATTCGATTACAGTCCATCGAACCATTACGATTTCTATAAAAACATCCATAATTCGTAACTCTTTTTGTCGAAATAACGCGGAAAAACTGTTTGGCCGACAATACCTCTATGTCCCCACGTGCCGGTCGGGAGATTGACAAAGTGTCAGCTTAGCGGTCATGTCGGCCTGGCGGGAGCCATTTTACCAAAAAGTAAAATGATATTCGTGCATTCGATTACAATTCGTCGAACCATTACGATTTCTATAAAAATATCCATAATTCGTAACTCTTGTTATCGAAATAACGCGGAATAACTGTTTGGCGACAATGCTTCTATGTCCCTACGTACCAGTCAGGAGATTGACGAAGTTTCAGCTTTGCGGCCATGTCGGTCCGGCGGCAGCCATTTTATCAAAAAGTAAAATGATATCGCTGCATTCGGTTACAATCCATCGAACCATTACGATTTCTATAAAGCATCCATAATTCGTAACTCTTTTTGTCGAAATAATGCGGAAAAACTGTTTGGCCGACAATACCTCTATGTCCCCACGTGCCGGTCGGGAGATTGACAAAGTGTCTGCTTTGCGGTCATGTCGGCCCGGCGGGAGCCATTTTATCAAAAAGTAAAATGATATCGCTGCATTCGGTTACAATCCATCGAACCATTACGATTTCTATAAAAACATCCATAATTCGTAACTCTTTTTGTCGAAATAACGCGGAAAAACTGTTTGGCCGACAATACCTCTATGTCCCCACGTGCCGGCCGGGAGATTGACAAAGTGTCTGCTTTGCGGTCATGTCGGCCCGGCGGGAGCCATTTTACCAAAAAGTAAAATGATATTCCAGCATTCGATTACAATTCGTCGAACCATTACGATTTCTATAAAAATATCCATAATTCATAACTCTTGTTATCGAAATAACGCGGAAAAATTGTTTGGCCGACAATTCTCCTATGTCCCCTCGTGCCGGTCAGGAAATTGACAAAGTTTGATCTTTGCCGTCATGTCGGTCCGGCGGCAGTCATTTTATCTATAAGTAAAATGATATCGTTGCATTCGGTTACAATTCATCGAACCATTACGATTTCTATAAAAATATCCATAATTCGTAACTCTTGTTTTCGAAATAACGCGGAAGAATTGTTTGGCCGACAATTCTCCTATGTCCCCTCGTGCCGGTCAGGAAGTTGACAAAGTTTGATCATTGCCGTCATGTCGGTCCGGCGGCAGTCATTTTATCAATAAGTAAAATGATATCGTTGCATTCGGTTACAATTCATCGAACCATTACGATTTCTATAAAAATATCCATAATTCGTAACTCTTGTTATCGAAATAACGCGGAAAAATTGTTTGGCCGACAATTCTACTATGTCCCCTCGTGCCGATCGGGAAATTGACAAAGTTTGATCTTTGCCGTCAGGTCGGTCCGGCGGCAGCCTTTTTATCAAAAAGTAAAATGATATCGTTGCATTCGGTTACAATTCATCGAACCATTACCATTTCTATAAAAACATCCATATTTCGTAACTCTTGTTATCGAAATAACGCGGAATAACTGTTTGGACGACAATGCTTCTATGTCCCTACGTACCGGTCAGGAGATTGACAAAGTGTCTGCTTTGCGGTCATGTCGGCCCGGCGGGAGCCATTTTATCAACAAGTAAAATGATATCGCTGCATTCGATTACAATTCGTCGAACCATTACGATTTCTATAAAAATATCCATAATTCGTAACTCTTGTTATCGAAATAACGCGGAATAACTGTTTGGCCGACAATGCTTCTATGTCCCTACGTACCAGTCTGGAGATTGACGAAGTTTCAGCTTTGCGGCCATGTCGGTCCGGCGGCAGCCATTTTATCAAAAAGTAAAATGATATCGCTGCATTCGGTTACAATCCATCGAACCATTACGATTTCTATAAAAACATCCATAATTCGTAACTCTTTTTGTCGAAATAATGCGGAAAAACTGTTTGGCCGACAATACCTCTATGTCCCCACGTGCCGGTCGGGAGATTGACAAAGTGTCTGCTTTGCGGTCATGTCGGCCCGGCGGGAGCCATTTTATCAAAAAGTAAAATGATATCGCTGCATTCGGTTACAATCCATCGAACCATTACGATTTCTATAAAAACATCCATAATTCGTAACTCTTTTTGTCGAAATAACGCGGAAAAACTGTTTGGCCGACAATACCTCTATGTCCCCACGTGCCGGTCGGGAGATTGACAAAGTGTCTGCTTTGCGGTCATGTCGGCCCGGCGGGAGCCATTTTACCAAAAAGTAAAATGATATTCCAGCATTCGATTACAATTCGTCGAACCATTACGATTTCTATAAAAATATCCATAATTCGTAACTCTTGTTATCGAAATAACGCGGAAAAATTGTTTGGCCGACAATTCTCCTATGTCCCCTCGTGCCGGTCAGGAAATTGACAAAGTTTGATCTTTGCCGTCATGTCGGTCCGGCGGCAGTCATTTTATCAATAAGTAAAATGATATCGTTGCATTCGGTTACAATTCATCGAACCATTACGATTTCTATAAAAACATCCATAATTCGTAACTCTTTTTGTCGAAATAACGCGGAAAAGTTGTTTGGCCGACAATTCTACTATGTCCCCTCGTGCCGATCGGGAAATTGACAAAGTTTGATCTTTGCCGTCATGTCGGTCCGGCGGCAGCCATTTTATCAAAAAGTAACATGATATCGCTGCATTCGGTTACAATCCATCGAACCATTACGATTTCTATAAAAACATCCATAATTCGTAACTCTTGTTATCGAAATAACGCGGAATAACTGTTTGGCCGACAATGCTTCTATGTCCCTACGTACCGGTCAGGAGATTGACGAAGTTTCAGCTTTGCGGTCATGTCGGTCCTGCGGGAGCCATTTTATCCGAAAGTAAAATGATATCGCTGCATTCGGTTACAATCCATCGAACCATTACGATTTCTATAAAAACATCCATAATTCGTAACTCTTTTTGTCGAAATAACGCGGAAAAACTGTTTGGCGGACAATTCTCCTACATCCCCTCGTGCCGGTCGGGAAATTGACAAAGTTTGATCTTTGCCGTCATGTCGGTCCGGCGGCAGCCATTTTATCAAAAAGTAGAACGATATCGTTGCATTCGGTTACAATTCATCGAACCATTACGATTTCTATAAAAACATCCATAATTCGTAACTCTTGATATCGAAATAACGCGGAAGAATTGTTTGGCCGACAATTCTCCTATGTCCCCTCGTGCCGGTCAGGAAGTTGACAAAGTTTGATCATTGCCGTCATGTCGGTCCGGCGGCAGTCATTTTATCAATAAGTAAAATGATATCGTTGCATTCGGTTACAATTCATCGAACCATTACGATTTCTATAAAAACATCCATAATTCGTAACTCTTTTTGTCGAAATAACGCGGAAAAATTGTTTGGCCGACAATACCTCTATGTCCCCACGTGCCGGTCGGGAGATTGACAAAGTGTCTGCTTTGCGGTCATGTCGGCCCGGCGGGAGCCATTTTACCAAAAAGTAAAATGATATTCCAGCATTCGATTACAATTCGTCGAACCATTACGATTTCTATAAAAATATCCATAATTCGTAACTCTTGTTATCGAAATAACGCGGAAAAATTGTTTGGCCGACAATTCTCCTATGTCCCCTCGTGCCGGTCAGGAAATTGACAAAGTTTGATCTTTGCCGTCATGTCGGTCCGGCGGCAGTCATTTTATCAATAAGTAAAATGATATCGTTGCATTCGGTTACAATTCATCGAACCATTACGATTTCTATAAAAACATCCATAATTCGTAACTCTTTTTGTCGAAATAACGCGGAAAAGTTGTTTGGCCGACAATTCTACTATGTCCCCTCGTGCCGATCGGGAAATTGACAAAGTTTGATCTTTGCCGTCATGTCGGTCCGGCGGCAGCCATTTTATCAAAAAGTAACATGATATCGCTGCATTCGGTTACAATCCATCGAACCATTACGATTTCTATAAAAACATCCATAATTCGTAACTCTTGTTATCGAAATAACGCGGAATAACTGTTTGGCCGACAATGCTTCTATGTCCCTACGTACCGGTCAGGAGATTGACGAAGTTTCAGCTTTGCGGTCATGTCGGTCCTGCGGGAGCCATTTTATCCGAAAGTAAAATGATATCGCTGCATTCGGTTACAATCCATCGAACCATTACGATTTCTATAAAAACATCCATAATTCGTAACTCTTTTTGTCGAAATAACGCGGAAAAACTGTTTGGCGGACAATCCTCCTACATCCCCTCGTGCCGGTCGGGAAATTGACAAAGTTTGATCTTTGCCGTCATGTCGGTCCGGCGGCAGCCATTTTATCAAAAAGTAAAACGATATCGTTGCATTCGGTTACAATTCATCGAACCATTACGATTTCTATAAAAACATCCATAATTCGTAACTCTTGATATCGAAATAACGCGGAAGAATTGTTTGGCCGACAATTCTCCTATGTCCCCTCGTGCCGGTCAGGAAGTTGACAAAGTTTGATCATTGCCGTCATGTCGGTCCGGCGGCAGTCATTTTATCAATAAGTAAAATGATATCGTTGCATTCGGTTACAATTCATCGAACCATTACGATTTCTATAAAAACATCCATAATTCGTAACTCTTTTTGTCGAAATAATGCGGAAAAACTGTTTGGCCGACAATACCTCTATGTCCCCACGTGCCGGTCGGGAGATTGACAAAGTGTCTGCTTTGCGGTCATGTCGGCCCGGCGGGAGCCATTTTATCAAAAAGTAAAATGATATCGCTGCATTCGGTTACAATCCATCGAACCATTACGATTTCTATAAAAACATCCATAATTCGTAACTCTTTTTGTCGAAATAACGCGGAAAAACTGTTTGGCCGCCAATTCTCCTATGTCCCCTCGTGCCAGTCAGGTAATTGACAAAGTTTGATCTTTGCCGTCATGTCGGTCCGGCGGCAGCCATTTTATCAAAAAGTAAAATGATATCGCTGCATTCGGTTACAATCCATCGAACCATTACGATTTCTATAAAAACATCCATAATTCGTAACTCTTTTTGTCGAAATAATGCGGAAAAACTGTTTGGCCGACAATACCTCTATGTCCCCACGTGCCGGTCGGGAGATTGACAAAGTGTCTGCTTTGCGGTCATGTCGGTCCGGCGGGAGCCATTTTATCAAAAAGTAAAATGATATCGCTGCATTCGGTTACAATCCATCGAACCATTACGATTTCTATAAAAACATCCATAATTCGTAACTCTTTTTGTCGAAATAACGCGGAAAAACTGTTTGGCCGCCAATTCTCCTATGTCCCCTCGTGCCAGTCAGGTAATAGACAAAGTTTGATCTTTGCCGTCATGTCGGTCCGGCGGCAGCCATTTTATCAAAAAGTAAAATGATATCGTTGCATTCGGTTACGATTCATCGAACCATTACGATTTCTATAAAAACATCCATAATTCGTAACTCTTGTTATCGAAATAACGCGGAAAAATTGTTTGGCCGACAATTCTCCTATGTCCCCTCGTGCCGGTCAGGAAATTGACAAAGTTTGATCTTTGCGGTCATGTCGGTCCGGCGGCAGTCATTTCATCAAAAAGTAAAATGATATCGCTGCATTCGGTTACAATCCATCGAACCATTGCGATTTCTATAAAAACATCCATAATTCGTAACTCTTTTTGTCGAAATAACGCGGAAAAACTGTTTGGCCGCCAATTCTCCTATGTCCCCTCGTGCCAGTCAGGAAATTGACAAAGTTTGATCTTTGCCGTCATGTCGGCCCGGCGGGAGCCATTTTATCAAAAAGTAAAATGATATCGCTGCATTCGGTTACAATCCATCGAACCATTACGATTTCTATAAAAACATCCATAATTCGTAACTCTTGTTATCGAAATAACGCGGAATAACTGTTTGGCCGACAATGCTTCTATGTCCCTACGTACCGGTCAGGAGATTGACGAAGTTTCAGCTTTGCGGTCATGTCGGTCCTGCGGGAGCCATTTTATCCGAAAGTAAAATGATATCGCTGCATTCGGTTACAATCCATCGAACCATTACGATTTCTATAAAAACATCCATAATTCGTAACTCTTTTTGTCGAAATAACGCGGAAAAACTGTTTGGCGGACAATTCTCCTACATCCCCTCGTGCCGGTCGGGAAATTGACAAAGTTTGATCTTTGCCGTCATGTCGGTCCGGCGGCAGCCATTTTATCAAAAAGTAAAACGATATCGTTGCATTCGGTTACAATTCATCGAACCATTACGATTTCTATAAAAACATCCATAATTCGTAACTCTTGATATCGAAATAACGCGGAAGAATTGTTTGGCCGACAATTCTCCTATGTCCCCTCGTGCCGGTCAGGAAGTTGACAAAGTTTGATCATTGCCGTCATGTCGGTCCGGCGGCAGTCATTTTATCAATAAGTAAAATGATATCGTTGCATTCGGTTACAATTCATCGAACCATTACGATTTCTATAAAAATATCCATAATTCGTAACTCTTGTTATCGAAATAACGCGGAAAAATTGTTTGGCCGACAATTCTACTATGTCCCCTCGTGCCGATCGGGAAATTGACAAAGTTTGATCTTTGCCGTCAGGTCGGTCCGGCGGCAGCCTTTTTATCAAAAAGTAAAATGATATCGTTGCATTCGGTTACAATTCATCGAACCATTACCATTTCTATAAAAACATCCATATTTCGTAACTCTTGTTATCGAAATAACGCGGAATAACTGTTTGGACGACAATGCTTCTATGTCCCTACGTACCGGTCAGGAGATTGACGAAAGTTCAGCTTTGCGGTCATGTCGGTCCGGCGGGAGCCATTTTATCAAAAAGTAAAATGCTATCGCTGCATTCGGTTACAATCCATCGAACCATTACGATTTCTATAAAAACATCCATAATTCGTAACTCTTTTTGTCGAAATAACGCGGAAAAACTGTTTGGCCGACAATTCTCCTATGTCCCCTCGTGCCGGTCGGGAGATTGACAAAGTGTCTGCTTTGCGGTCATGTCGGCCCGGCGGGAGCCATTTTATCAAAAAGTAAAATGATATCGCTGCATTCGGTTACAATCCATCGAACCATTACGATTTCTATAAAAACATCCATAATTCGTAACTCTTTTTGTCGAAATAACGCGGAAAAACTGTTTGGCCGACAATACCTCTATGTCCCCACGTGCCGGTCGGGAGATTGACAAAGTGTCTGCTTTGCGGTCATGTCGGTCCGGCGGCAGTCATTTTATCAATAAGTAAAATGATATCGTTGCATTCGGTTACAATTCATCGAACCATTACGATTTCTATAAAAATATCCATAATTCGTAACTCTTGTTATCGAAATAACGCGGAAAAATTGTTTGGCCGACAATTCTACTATGTCCCCTCGTGCCGATCGGGAAATTGACAAAGTTTGATCTTTGCCGTCAGGTCGGTCCGGCGGCAGCCTTTTTATCAAAAAGTAAAATGATATCGTTGCATTCGGTTACAATTCATCGAACCATTACCATTTCTATAAAAACATCCATATTTCGTAACTCTTGTTATCGAAATAACGCGGAATAACTGTTTGGACGACAATGCTTCTATGTCCCTACGTACCGGTCAGGAGATTGACGAAGTTTCAGCTTTGCGGTCATGTCGGTCCGGCGGGAGCCATTTTATCAAAAAGTAAAATGATATCGCTTCATTCGGTTACAATCCATCGAACCATTACGATTTCTATAAAAACATCCATAATTCGTAACTCTTTTTGTCGAAATAACGCGGAAAAACTGTTTGGCCGACAATTCTCCTATGCCCCTCGTGCCGGTCGGGAAATTGACAAAGTTTGATCTTTGCCGTCATGTCGGTCCGGCGGGAGCCATTTTATCAAAAAGTAAAATGATATCGCTGCATTCGGTTACAATCCATCGAACCATTACGATTTCTATAAAAACATCCATAATTCGTAACTCTTTTTGTCGAAATAACGCGGAAAAACTGTTTGGCCGACAATTCTCCTATGTCCCCTCGTGCCGGTCGGGAAATTGACAAAGTTTGATCTTTGCCGTCATGTCGGTCCGGCGGCAGCCATTTTATCAAAAAGTAAAATGACATCGTTGCATTCGGTTACAATTCATCGAACCATTACGATTTCTATAAATACATCCATAATTCGTAACTCTTGTTATCGAAATAACGCGGAATAACTGTTTGGACGACAATGCTTCTATGTCCCTATGTACCGGTCAGGAGATTGACGAAGTTTCAGCTTTGCGGTCATGTCGGTCCGGCGGGAGCCATTTTATCCAAAAGTAAAATGACATCGCTGCATTCGGTTACAATCCATCGAACCATTACGATTTCTATAAAAACATCCATAATTCGTAACTCTTTTTGTCGAAATAACGCGGAAAAACTGTTTGGCCGACAATTCTCCTATGTCCCCTCGTGCCGGTCGGGAGATTGACAAAGTGTCTGCTTTGCGGTCATGTCGGCCCGGCGGGAGCCATTTTATCAAAAAGTAAAATGATATCGCTGCATTCGGTTACAATCCATCGAACCATTACGATTTCTATAAAAACATCCATAATTCGTAACTCTTTTTGTCGAAATAACGCGGAAAAACTGTTTGGCCGACAATACCTCTATGTCCCCACGTGCCGGTCGGGAGATTGACAAAGTGTCTGCTTTGCGGTCATGTCGGCCCGGCGGGACCCATTTTACCAAAAAGTAAAATGATATTCCAGCATTCGATTACAATTCGTCGAACCATTACGATTTCTATAAAAATATCGATAATTCGTAACTCTTGTTATCGAAATAACGCGGAAAAATTGTTTGGCCGACAATTCTCCTATGTCCCCTCGTGCCGGTCAGGAAATTGACAAAGTTTGATCTTTGCCGTCATGTCGGTCCGGCGGCAGTCATTTTATCAATAAGTAAAATGATATCGTTGCATTCGGTTACAATTCATCGAACCATTACGATTTCTATAAAAATATCCATAATTCGTAACTCTTGTTTTCGAAATAACGCGGAAAAGTTGTTTGGCCGACAATTCTACTATGTCCCCTCGTGCCGATCGGGAAATTGACAAAGTTTGATCTTTGCCGTCATGTCGGTCCGGCGGCAGCCATTTTATCAAAAAGTAACATGATATGGCTGCATTCGGTTACAATCCATCGAACAATTACGATTTCTATAAAAACATCCATAATTCGTAACTCTTGTTATCGAAATAACGCGGAATAACTGTTTGGCCGACAATGCTTCTATGTCCCTACGTACCGGTCAGGAGATTGACGAAGTTTCAGCTTTGCGGTCATGTCGGTCCTACGGGAGCCATTTTATCCGAAAGTAAAATGATATCGCTGCATTCGGTTACAATCCATCGAACCATTACGATTTCTATAAAAACATCCATAATTCGTAACTCTTTTTGTCGAAATAACGCGGAAAAACTGTTTGGCCGACAATTCTCCTACGTCCCCTCGTGCCGGTCGGGAAATTGACAAAGTTTGATCTTTGCCGTCATGTCGGTCCGGCGGGAGCCATTTTATCAAAAAGTAAAATGATATCGCTGCATTCGGTTACAATCCATCGAACCATTACGATTTCTATAAAAACATCCATAATTCGTAACTCTTTTTGTCGAAATAACGCGGAAAAACTGTTTGGCCGACAATTCTCCTATGTCCCCTCGTGCCGGTCGGGAAATTGACAAAGTTTGATCTTTGCCGTCATGTCGGTCCGGCGGCAGCCATTTTATCAAAAAGTAAAATGATATCGTTGCATTCGGTTACAATTCATCGAACCATTACGATTTCTGTAAATACATCCATAATTCGTAACTCTTTTTGTCGAAATAATGCGGAAAAACTGTTTGGCCGACAATACCTCTATGTCCCCACGTGCCGGTCGGGAGATTGACAAAGTGTCTGCTTTGCGGTCATGTCGGCCCGGCGGGAGCCATTTTATCAAAAAGTAAAATGATATCGCTGCATTCGATTACAGTCCATCGAACCATTACGATTTCTATAAAAACATCCATAATTCGTAACTCTTTTTGTCGAAATAACGCGGAAAAACTGTTTGGCCGACAATACCTCTATGTCCCCACGTGCCGGTCGGGAGATTGACAAAGTGTCAGCTTAGCGGTCATGTCGGCCTGGCGGGAGCCATTTTACCAAAAAGTAAAATGATATTCGTGCATTCGATTACAATTCGTCGAACCATTACGATTTCTATAAAAATATCCATAATTCGTAACTCTTGTTATCGAAATAACGCGGAATAACTGTTTGGCGACAATGCTTCTATGTCCCTACGTACCAGTCAGGAGATTGACGAAGTTTCAGCTTTGCGGCCATGTCGGTCCGGCGGCAGCCATTTTATCAAAAAGTAAAATGATATCGCTGCATTCGGTTACAATCCATCGAACCATTACGATTTCTATAAAGCATCCATAATTCGTAACTCTTTTTGTCGAAATAATGCGGAAAAACTGTTTGGCCGACAATACCTCTATGTCCCCACGTGCCGGTCGGGAGATTGACAAAGTGTCTGCTTTGCGGTCATGTCGGCCCGGCGGGAGCCATTTTATCAAAAAGTAAAATGATATCGCTGCATTCGGTTACAATCCATCGAACCATTACGATTTCTATAAAAACATCCATAATTCGTAACTCTTTTTGTCGAAATAACGCGGAAAAACTGTTTGGCCGACAATACCTCTATGTCCCCACGTGCCGGCCGGGAGATTGACAAAGTGTCTGCTTTGCGGTCATGTCGGCCCGGCGGGAGCCATTTTACCAAAAAGTAAAATGATATTCCAGCATTCGATTACAATTCGTCGAACCATTACGATTTCTATAAAAATATCCATAATTCATAACTCTTGTTATCGAAATAACGCGGAAAAATTGTTTGGCCGACAATTCTCCTATGTCCCCTCGTGCCGGTCAGGAAATTGACAAAGTTTGATCTTTGCCGTCATGTCGGTCCGGCGGCAGTCATTTTATCTATAAGTAAAATGATATCGTTGCATTCGGTTACAATTCATCGAACCATTACGATTTCTATAAAAATATCCATAATTCGTAACTCTTGTTTTCGAAATAACGCGGAAGAATTGTTTGGCCGACAATTCTCCTATGTCCCCTCGTGCCGGTCAGGAAGTTGACAAAGTTTGATCATTGCCGTCATGTCGGTCCGGCGGCAGTCATTTTATCAATAAGTAAAATGATATCGTTGCATTCGGTTACAATTCATCGAACCATTACGATTTCTATAAAAATATCCATAATTCGTAACTCTTGTTATCGAAATAACGCGGAAAAATTGTTTGGCCGACAATTCTACTATGTCCCCTCGTGCCGATCGGGAAATTGACAAAGTTTGATCTTTGCCGTCAGGTCGGTCCGGCGGCAGCCTTTTTATCAAAAAGTAAAATGATATCGTTGCATTCGGTTACAATTCATCGAACCATTACCATTTCTATAAAAACATCCATATTTCGTAACTCTTGTTATCGAAATAACGCGGAATAACTGTTTGGACGACAATGCTTCTATGTCCCTACGTACCGGTCAGGAGATTGACGAAGTTTCAGCTTTGCGGTCATGTCGGTCCGGCGGGAGCCATTTTATCAAAAAGTAAAATGATACCGCTGCATTCGGTTACAATCCATCGAACCATTACGATTTCTATAAAAACATCCATAATTCGTAACTCTTTTTGTCGAAATAACGCGGAAAAACTGTTTGGCCGACAATTCTCCTATGCCCCTCGTGCCGGTCGGGAAATTGACAAAGTTTGATCTTTGCCGTCATGTCGGTCCGGCGGGAGCCATTTTATCAAAATGTAAAATGATATCGCTGCATTCGGTTACAATCCATCGAACCATTACGATTTCTATAAAAACATCCATAATTCGTAACTCTCTTTGTCGAAATAACGCGGAAAAACTGTTTGGCCGACAATACCTCTATGTCCCCACGTGCCGGTAGGGAGTTTGACAAAGTGTCAGCTTAGCGGTCACGTCGGCCCGGCGGGAGCCATTTTACCAAAAAGTAAAATGATATTCGTGCATTCGATTACAATTCGTCGAACCATTACGATTTCTATAAAAATATCCATAATTCGTAACTCTTGTTATCGAAATAACGCGGAAAAATTGTTTGGCCGACAATTCTCCTATGTCCCCTCGTGCCGGTCGGGAAATTGACGAAGATTGACCTTTGCCGTCATGTCGGTCCGGCGGCTGCCATTTTATCAAAAAGTAAAATGATATCGTTGCATTCGGTTACAATTCATCGAACCATTACCATTTCTGTAAAAACATCCATATTTCGTAACTCTTGTTATCGAAATAACACGGAAAAACTGTTTGGCCGACAATTCTCCTATGTCCCTACGTACCGGTCAGGAGATTGACGAAGTTTCAGCTTTGCGGTCATGTCGGTCCGGCGGGAGCCATTTTATCAAAAAGTAAAATGATATCGCTGCATTCGGTTACAATCCATCGAACCATTACGATTTCTATAAAAACATCCATAATTCGTAACTCTTTTTGTCGAAATAACGCGGAAAAACTGTTTGGCCGACAATTCTCCTATGTCCCCTCGTGCCGGTCGGGAAATTGACAAAGTTTGATCTTTGCCGTCATATCGGTCCGGCGGCAGCCATTATATCAAAAAGTAAAATGATATCGTTGCATTCGGTTACAATTCATCGAACCATTACGATTTCTATAAAAACATCCATAATTCGTAACTCTTGTTATCGAAATAACGCGGAAAGATTGTTTGGCCGACAATTCTCCTATGTCCCCTCGTGCCGGTCAGGAAATTGACAAAGTTTGATCTTTGCCGTCATTTCGGTCCGGCGGGAGTCATTTTATCAAAAAGTAAAATGATATCGCTGCATTCGGTTACAGACCATCGAACCATTACGATTTCTATAAAAACATCCATAATTCGTAACTCTTTTTGTCGAAATAACGCGGAAAAACTGTTTGGCCGACAATACCTCTATGTCCCCACGTGCCGGTCGGGAGCTTGACAAAGTGTCAGCTTAGCGGTCATGTCGGCCCGGCGGGAGCCATTTTACCAAAAAGTAAAATGATATTCGTGCATTCGATTACAATTCGTCGAACCATTACTATTTCTATAAAAATATCCATAATTCGTAACTCTTGTTATCGAAATAACGCGGAATAACTGTTTGGACGACAATGCTTCTATGTCCCTATGTACCGGTCAGGAGATTGACGAAGTTTCAGCTTTGCGGTCATGTCGGTCCGGCGGGAGCCATTTTATCCAAAAGTAAAATGACATCGCTGCATTCGGTTACAATCCATCGAACCATTACGATTTCTATAAAAACATCCATAATTCGTAACTCTTTTTGTCGAAATAACGCGGAGAAACTGTTTGGCCGACAATACCTCTATGTCCCCACGTGCCGGTCGGGAGTTTGACAGAGTGTCAGCTTAGCGGTCACGTCGGCCCGGCGGGAGCCATTTTACCAAAAAGTAAAATGATATTCGTGCATTCGATTACAATTCGTCGAACCATTACGATTTCTATAAAAATATCCATAATTCGTAACTCTTGTTATCGAAATAACGCGGAAAAATTGTTTGGCCGACAATTCTCCTATGTCCCCTCGTACCGGTCGGGAAATTGACAAAGTTTGATCTTTGCCGTCATGTCGGTCCGGCGGCAGCCATTTTATCAAAAAGTAAAATGATATCGTTGCATTCGGTTACATTTCATCGAACCATTACCATTTCTATAAAAACATCCATATTTCGTAACTCTTGTTATCGAAATAACACGGAAAAACTGTTTGGCCGACAATTCTCCTATGTCCCTACGTACCGGTCAGGAGATTGACGAAGTTTCAGCTTTGCGGTCATGTCGGTCCGGCGGGAGCCATTTTATCAAAAAGTAAAATGATATCGCTGCATTCGGTTACAATCCATCGAACCATTACGATTTCTATAAAAACATCCATAATTCGTAACTCTTGTTATCGAAATAACGCGGAAAAATTGTTTGGCCGACATTCTCCTATGTCCCCTCGTGCCGGTCAGGAAATTGACAAAGTTTGATCTTTGCCGTCATTTCGGTCCGGCGGGAGTCATTTTATCAAAAAGTAAAATGATATCGCTGCATTCGGTTACAGTCCATCGAACCATTACGATTTCTATAAAAACATCCATAATTCGTAACTCTTTTTGTCGAAATAACGCGGAATAACTGTTTGGCCGACAATACCTCTATGTCCCCACGTGCCGGTCGGGAGCTTGACAAAGTGTCAGCTTAGCGGTCATGTCGGCCCGGCGGGAGCCATTTTACCAAAAAGTAAAATGATATTCGTGCATTCGATTACAATTCGTCGAACCATTACGATTTCTATAAAAATATCCATAATTCGTAACTCTTGTTATCGAAATAACGCGGAATAACTGTTTGGCCGACAATTCTACTATGTCCCCTCATGCCGATCGGGAAATTGACAAAGTTTGATCTTTGCCGTCATGTCGGTCCGGCGGCAGCCATTTTATCAAAAAGTAAAATGATATCGCTGCATTCGGTTACAATCCATCGAATCATTACGATTTCTATAAAAACATCCATAATTCGTAACTCTTTTTGTCGAAATAACGCGGAAAAACTGTTTGGCCGACAATTCTCCTATGTCCCCTCGTGCCGGTCGGGAAATTGACGAAGTTTCAGCTTTGCGGTCATGTCGGTCCGGCGGGAGCCATTTTATCCAAAAGTAAAATGACATCGCTGCATTCGGTTACAATCCATCGAACCATTCCGATTTCTATAAAAACATCCATAATTCGTAACTCTTTTTGTCGAAATAACGCGGAAAAACTGTTTGGCCGACAATACCTCTATGTCCCCACGTGCCGGTCGGGAGTTTGACAAAGTGTCAGCTTAGCGGTCACGTCGGCCCGGCGGGAGCCATTTTACCAAAAAGTAAAATGATATTTGTGCATTCGATTACAATTCGTCGAACCATTACGATTTCTATAAAAATATCCATAATTCGTAACTCTTGTTATCGAAATAACGCGGAAAAATTGTTTGGCCGACAATTCTCCTATGTCCCCTCGTGCCGGTCGGGAAATTGACAAAGTTTGACCTTTGCCGTCATGTCGGTCCGGCGGCAGCCATTTTATCAAAAAGTAAAATGATATCGTTGCATTCGGTTACAATTCATCGAACCATTACCATTTCTATAAAAACATCCATATTTCGTAACTCTTGTTATCGAAATAACACGGAAAAACTGTTTGGCCGACAATACCTCTATGTCCCCACGTGCCGGTCGGGAGCTTGACAAAGTGTCAGCTTAGCGGTCATGTCGGCCCGGCGGGAGCCATTTTACCAAAAAGTAAAATGATATTCGTGCATTCGATTACAATTCGTCGAACCATTACGATTTCTATAAAAATATCCATAATTCGTAACTCTTGTTATCGAAATAACGCGGAATAACTGTTTGGACGACAATGCTTCTATGTCCCTATGTACCGGTCAGGAGATTGACGAAGTTTCAGCTTTGCGGTCATGTCGGTCCGGCGGGAGCCATTTTATCCAAAAGTAAAATGACATCGCTGCATTCGGTTACAATCCATCGAACCATTACGATTTCTATAAAAACATCCATAATTCGTAACTCTTTTTGTCGAAATCACGCGGAAAAACTGTTTGGCCGACAATACCTCTATGTCCCCACGTGCCGGTCGGGAGTTTGACGAAGTGTCAGCTTAGCGGTCACGTCGGCCCGGCGGGAGCCATTTTACCAAAAAGTAAAATGATATTCGTGCATTCGATTACAATTCGTCGAACCATTACGATTTCTATAAAAATATCCATAATTCGTAACTCTTGTTATCGAAATAACGCGGAAAAATTGTTTGGCCGACAATTCTCCTATGTCCCCTCGTACCGGTCGGGAAATTGACAAAGTTTGATCTTTGCCGTCATGTCGGTCCGGCGGCAGCCATTTTATCAAAAAGTAAAATGATATCGTTGCATTCGGTTACATTTCATCGAACCATTACCATTTCTATAAAAACATCCATATTTCGTAACTCTTGTTATCGAAATAACACGGAAAAACTGTTTGGCCGACAATTCTCCTATGTCCCTACGTACCGGTCAGGAGATTGACGAAGTTTCAGCTTTGCGGTCATGTCGGTCCGGCGGGAGCCATTTTATCAAAAAGTAAAATGATATCGCTGCATTCGGTTACAATCCATCGAACCATTACGATTTCTATAAAAACATCCATAATTCGTAACTCTTGTTATCGAAATAACGCGGAAAAATTGTTTGGCCGACATTCTCCTATGTCCCCTCGTGCCGGTCAGGAAATTGACAAAGTTTGATCTTTGCCGTCATTTCGGTCCGGCGGGAGTCATTTTATCAAAAAGTAAAATGATATCGCTGCATTCGGTTACAGTCCATCGAACCATTACGATTTCTATAAAAACATCCATAATTCGTAACTCTTTTTGTCGAAATAACGCGGAAAAACTGTTTGGCCGACAATACCTCTATGTCCCCACGTGCCGGTCGGGAGCTTGACAAAGTGTCAGCTTAGCGGTCATGTCGGCCCGGCGGGAGCCATTTTACCAAAAAGTAAAATGATATTCGTTCATTCGATTACAATTCGTCGAACCATTACGATTTCTATAAAAATATCCATAATTCGTAACTCTTGTTATCGAAATAACGCGGAATAACTGTTTGGCCGACAATTCTACTATGTCCCCTCGTGCCGATCGGGAAATTGACAAAGTTTGATCTTTGCCGTCATGTCGGTCCGGCGGCAGCCATTTTATCAAAAAGTAAAATGATATCGCTGCATTCGGTTACAATCCATCGAATCATTACGATTTCTATAAAAACATCCATAATTCGTAACTCTTTTTGTCGAAATAACGCGGAAAAACTGTTTGGCCGACAATACCTCTATGTCCCCACGTGCTGGTCGGGAGATTGACGAAGTTTCAGCTTTGCGGTCATGTCGGTCCGGCGGGAGCCATTTTATCAAAAAGTAAAATGATATCGCTGCATTCGGTTACAATCCATCGAACCATTACGATTGCTATAAAAACATCCATAATTCGTAACTCTTTTTGTCGAAATAACGCGGAAAAACTGTTTGGCCGACAATTCTGCTATGTCCCCTCGTGCCGGTCAGGAAATTGACAAAGTTTGATCTTTGCCGTCATGTCGGTCCGGCGGCAGCCATTTTATCAAAAAGTAAAATGATATCGTTGCATTCGGTTACAATTCATCGAACCATTACCATTTCTATAAAAATATCCATAATTCGTAACTCTTGTTATCGAAATAACGCGGAAAAATTGTTTGGCCGACAATTCTCCTATGTCCCCTCGTGCCGGTCGGGAAATTGACAAAGTTTGACCTTTGCCGTCATGTCGTCCGGCGGCAGCCATTTTATCAAAAAGTAAAATGATATCGTTGCATTCGGTTACAATTCATCGAACCATTACCATTTCTATAAAAACATTCATATTTCGTAACTCTTGTTATCGAAATAACACGGAAAAACTGTTTGGCCGACAATTCTCCTATGTCCCTACGTACCGGTCAGGAGATTGACGAAGTTTCAGCTTTGCGGTCATGTCGGTCCGGCGGGAGCCATTTTATCAAAAAGTAAAATGATATCGCTGCATTCGGTTACAATCCGTCGAACCATTACGATTTCTATAAAAACATCCATAATTCGTAACTCTTTTTGTCGAAATAACGCGGAAAAACTGTTTGGCCGACAATTCTCCTATGTCCCCTCGTGCCGGTCGGGAAATTGACAAAGTTTGATCTTTGCCGTCATGTCGGTCCGGCGGCAGCCATTTTATCAAAAAGTAAAATGATATCGTTGCATTCGGTTACAATTCATCGAACCATTACGATTTCTATAAAAACATCCATAATTCGTAACTCTTGTTATCGAAATAACGCGGAAAAATTGTTTGGCCGACAATTCTCCTATGTCCCCTCGTGCCGGTCAGGAAATTGACAAAGTTTGATCTTTGCCGTCATTTCGGTCCGGCGGGAGTCATTTTATCAAAAAGTAAAATGATATCGCTGCATTCGGTTACTGTCCATCGAACCATTACGATTTCTATAAAAACATCCATAATTCGTAACTCTTTTTGTCGAAATAACGCGGAAAAACTGTTTGGCCGACAATACCTCTATGTCCCCACGTGCCGGTCGGGAGCTTGACAAAGTGTCAGCTTAGCGGTCATGTCGGCCCGGCGGGAGCCATTTTACCAAAAAGTAAAATGATATTCGTGCATTCGATTACAATTCGTCGATCCATTACGATTTCTATAAAAATATCCATAATTCGTAACTCTTGTTATCGAAATAACGCGGAATAACTGTTTGGCCGACAATTCTCCTATGTCCCCTCGTGCCGGTCGGGAAATTGACAAAGTTTGATCTTTGCCGTCATGTCGGTCCGGCGGCAGCCATTTTATCAAAAAGTAAAATGATATCGCTGCATTCGGTTACAAACCATCGAATCATTACGATTTCTATAAAAACATCCATAATTCGTAACTCTTTTTGTCGAAATAACGCGGAAGAACTGTTTGGCCGACAATACCTCTATGTCCCCACGTGCCGGTCGGGAGATTGACAAAGTGTCAGCTTAGCGGTCATGTCGGCCCGGCGGGAGCCATTTTACCAAAACCTAAAATGATATTCGTGCATTCGATTACAATTCGTCGAACCATTACGATTTCTATAAAAATATCCATAATTCGTAACTCTTGTTATCGAAATAACGCGGAATAACTGTTTGGCCGACAATGCTTCTATGTCCCTACGTACCAGTCAGGAGATTGACGAAGTTTCAGCTTTGCGGTCATGTCGGTCCGGCGGCAGCCATTTTATCAAAAAGTAAAATGATATCGCTGCATTCGGTTACAATCCATCGAACCATTACGATTTCTATAAAAACATCCATAATTCGTAACTCTTTTTGTCGAAATAACGCGGAACAACTGTTTGGCCGACAATACCTCTATGTCCCCACATGCCGGTCGGGAGATTGACAAAGTGTCTGCTTTGCGGTCATGTCGGCCCGGCGGGAGCCATTTTATCAAAAAGTAAAATGATATCGCTGCATTCGGTTACAATCCATCGAACCCTTACGATTTCTATAAAAACATCCATAATTCGTAACTCTTTTTGTCGAAATAACGCGGAAAAACTGTTTGGCCGACAATTCTCCTATGTCCCCTCGTGCCGGTCAGGAAATTGACAAAGTTTGATCTTTGCCGTCATTTCGGTCCGGCGGGAGTCATTTTATCAAAAAGTAAAATGATATCGCTGCATTCGGTTACAATCCATCGAACCATTACGATTTCTATAAAAACATCCATAATTCGTAACTCTTTTTGTCGAAATAACGCGGAAAAACTGTTTGGCCGACAATACCTCTATGTCCCCACGTGCCGGTCGGGAGATTCACAAAGTGTCAGCTTAGCGGTCATGTCGAACCGGCGGGAGCCATTTTACCAAAAAGTAAAATGATATTCGTGCATTCGATTACAATTCGTCGAACCATTACGATTTCTATAAAAATATCCATAATTCGTAACTCTTGTTATCGAAATAACGCGGAATAACTGTTTGGCCGACAATTCTACTATGTCCCCTCGTGCCGATCGGGAAATTGACAAAGTTTGATCTTTGCCGTCATGTCGGTCCGGCGGCAGCCATTTTATCAAAAAGTAAAATGATATCGCTGCATTCGGTTACAATCCATCGAATCATTACGATTTCTATAAAAACATCCATAATTCGTAACTCTTTTTGTCGAAATAACGCGGAAAAACTGTTTGACCGACAATACCTCTATGTCCCCACGTGCCGGTCGGGAGATTGACAAAGTGTCAGCTTAGCGGTCATGTCGGCCCGGCGGGAGCCATTTTACCAAAACCTAAAATGATATTCGTGCATTCGATTACAATTCGTCGAACCATTACGATTTCTATAAAAATATCCATAATTCGTAACTCTTGTTATCGAAATAACGCGGAATAACTGTTTGGCCGACAATGCTTCTATGTCCCTACGTACCAGTCAGGAGATTGACGAAGTTTCAGCTTTGCGGTTATGTCGGTCCGGCGGCAGCCATTTTATCAAAAAGTAAAATGATATCGCTGCATTCGGTTACAATCCATCGAACCATTACGATTGCTATAAAAACATCCATAATTCGTAACTCTTTTTGTCGAAATAACGCGGAAAAACTGTTTGGCCGACAATTCTGCTATGTCCCCTCGTGCCGGTCAGGAAATTGACAAAGTTTGATCTTTGCCGTCATGTCGGTCCGGCGGCAGCCATTTTATCAAAAAGTAAAATGATATCGTTGCATTCGGTTACAATTCATCGAACCATTACCATTTCTATAAAAATATCCATAATTCGTAACTCTTGTTATCGAAATAACGCGGAAAAATTGTTTGGCCGACAATTCTCCTATGTCCCCTCGTGCCGGTCGGGAAATTGACAAAGTTTGACCTTTGCCGTCATGTCGTCCGGCGGCAGCCATTTTATCAAAAAGTAAAATGATATCGTTGCATTCGGTTACAATTCATCGAACCATTACCATTTCTATAAAAACATTCATATTTCGTAACTCTTGTTATCGAAATAACACGGAAAAACTGTTTGGCCGACAATTCTCCTATGTCCCTACGTACCGGTCAGGAGATTGACGAAGTTTCAGCTTTGCGGTCATGTCGGTCCGGCGGGAGCCATTTTATCAAAAAGTAAAATGATATCGCTGCATTCGGTTACAATCCGTCGAACCATTACGATTTCTATAAAAACATCCATAATTCGTAACTCTTTTTGTCGAAATAACGCGGAAAAACTGTTTGGCCGACAATTCTCCTATGTCCCCTCGTGCCAGTCGGGAAATTGACAAAGTTTGATCTTTGCCGTCATGTCGGTCCGGCGGCAGCCATTTTATCAAAAAGTAAAATGATATCGTTGCATTCGGTTACAATTCATCGAACCATTACGATTTCTATAAAAACATCCATAATTCGTAACTCTTGTTATCGAAATAACGCGGAAAAATTGTTTGGCCGACAATTCTCCTATGTCCCCTCGTGCCGGTCAGGAAATTGACAAAGTTTGATCTTTGCCGTCATTTCGGTCCGGCGGGAGTCATTTTATCAAAAAGTAAAATGATATCGCTGCATTCGGTTACAGTCCATCGAACCATTACGATTTCTATAAAAACATCCATAATTCGTAACTCTTTTTGTCGAAATAACGCGGAAAAACTGTTTGGCCGACAATACCTCTATGTCCCCACGTGCCGGTCGGGAGCTTGACAAAGTGTCAGCTTAGCGGTCATGTCGGCCCGGCGGGAGCCATTTTACCAAAAAGTAAAATGATATTCGTGCATTCGATTACAATTCGTCGATCCATTACGATTTCTATAAAAATATCCATAATTCGTAACTCTTGTTATCGAAATAACGCGGAATAACTGTTTGGCCGACAATTCTCCTATGTCCCCTCGTGCCGGTCGGGAAATTGACAAAGTTTGATCTTTGCCGTCATGTCGGTCCGGCGGCAGCCATTTTATCAAAAAGTAAAATGATATCGCTGCATTCGGTTACAAACCATCGAATCATTACGATTTCTATAAAAACATCCATAATTCGTAACTCTTTTTGTCGAAATAACGCGGAAGAACTGTTTGGCCGACAATACCTCTATGTCCCCACGTGCCGGTCGGGAGATTGACAAAGTGTCAGCTTAGCGGTCATGTCGGCCCGGCGGGAGCCATTTTACCAAAACCTAAAATGATATTCGTGCATTCGATTACAATTCGTCGAACCATTACGATTTCTATAAAAATATCCATAATTCGTAACTCTTGTTATCGAAATAACGCGGAATAACTGTTTGGCCGACAATGCTTCTATGTCCCTACGTACCAGTCAGGAGATTGACGAAGTTTCAGCTTTGCGGTCATGTCGGTCCGGCGGCAGCCATTTTATCAAAAAGTAAAATGATATCGCTGCATTCGGTTACAATCCATCGAACCATTACGATTTCTATAAAAACATCCATAATTCGTAACTCTTTTTGTCGAAATAACGCGGAACAACTGTTTGGCCGACAATACCTCTATGTCCCCACATGCCGGTCGGGAGATTGACAAAGTGTCTGCTTTGCGGTCATGTCGGCCCGGCGGGAGCCATTTTATCAAAAAGTAAAATGATATCGCTGCATTCGGTTACAATCCATCGAACCCTTACGATTTCTATAAAAACATCCATAATTCGTAACTCTTTTTGTCGAAATAACGCGGAAAAACTGTTTGGCCGACAATTCTCCTATGTCCCCTCGTGCCGGTCAGGAAATTGACAAAGTTTGATCTTTGCCGTCATTTCGGTCCGGCGGGAGTCATTTTATCAAAAAGTAAAATGATATCGCTGCATTCGGTTACAATCCATCGAACCATTACGATTTCTATAAAAACATCCATAATTCGTAACTCTTTTTGTCGAAATAACGCGGAAAAACTGTTTGGCCGACAATACCTCTATGTCCCCACGTGCCGGTCGGGAGATTCACAAAGTGTCAGCTTAGCGGTCATGTCGAACCGGCGGGAGCCATTTTACCAAAAAGTAAAATGATATTCGTGCATTCGATTACAATTCGTCGAACCATTACGATTTCTATAAAAATATCCATAATTCGTAACTCTTGTTATCGAAATAACGCGGAATAACTGTTTGGCCGACAATTCTACTATGTCCCCTCGTGCCGATCGGGAAATTGACAAAGTTTGATCTTTGCCGTCATGTCGGTCCGGCGGCAGCCATTTTATCAAAAAGTAAAATGATATCGCTGCATTCGGTTACAATCCATCGAATCATTACGATTTCTATAAAAACATCCATAATTCGTAACTCTTTTTGTCGAAATAACGCGGAAAAACTGTTTGACCGACAATACCTCTATGTCCCCACGTGCCGGTCGGGAGATTGACAAAGTGTCAGCTTAGCGGTCATGTCGGCCCGGCGGGAGCCATTTTACCAAAACCTAAAATGATATTCGTGCATTCGATTACAATTCGTCGAACCATTACGATTTCTATAAAAATATCCATAATTCGTAACTCTTGTTATCGAAATAACGCGGAATAACTGTTTGGCCGACAATGCTTCTATGTCCCTACGTACCAGTCAGGAGATTGACGAAGTTTCAGCTTTGCGGTTATGTCGGTCCGGCGGCAGCCATTTTATCAAAAAGTAAAATGATATCGCTGCATTCGGTTACAATCCATCGAACCATTACGATTGCTATAAAAACATCCATAATTCGTAACTCTTTTTGTCGAAATAACGCGGAAAAACTGTTTGGCCGACAATTCTGCTATGTCCCCTCGTGCCGGTCAGGAAATTGACAAAGTTTGATCTTTGCCGTCATGTCGGTCCGGCGGCAGCCATTTTATCAAAAAGTAAAATGATATCGTTGCATTCGGTTACAATTCATCGAACCATTACCATTTCTATAAAAATATCCATAATTCGTAACTCTTGTTATCGAAATAACGCGGAAAAATTGTTTGGCCGACAATTCTCCTATGTCCCCTCGTGCCGGTCGGGAAATTGACAAAGTTTGACCTTTGCCGTCATGTCGTCCGGCGGCAGCCATTTTATCAAAAAGTAAAATGATATCGTTGCATTCGGTTACAATTCATCGAACCATTACCATTTCTATAAAAACATTCATATTTCGTAACTCTTGTTATCGAAATAACACGGAAAAACTGTTTGGCCGACAATTCTCCTATGTCCCTACGTACCGGTCAGGAGATTGACGAAGTTTCAGCTTTGCGGTCATGTCGGTCCGGCGGGAGCCATTTTATCAAAAAGTAAAATGATATCGCTGCATTCGGTTACAATCCGTCGAACCATTACGATTTCTATAAAAACATCCATAATTCGTAACTCTTTTTGTCGAAATAACGCGGAAAAACTGTTTGGCCGACAATTCTCCTATGTCCCCTCGTGCCAGTCGGGAAATTGACAAAGTTTGATCTTTGCCGTCATGTCGGTCCGGCGGCAGCCATTTTATCAAAAAGTAAAATGATATCGTTGCATTCGGTTACAATTCATCGAACCATTACGATTTCTATAAAAACATCCATAATTCGTAACTCTTGTTATCGAAATAACGCGGAAAAATTGTTTGGCCGACAATTCTCCTATGTCCCCTCGTGCCGGTCAGGAAATTGACAAAGTTTGATCTTTGCCGTCATTTCGGTCCGGCGGGAGTCATTTTATCAAAAAGTAAAATGATATCGCTGCATTCGGTTACAGTCCATCGAACCATTACGATTTCTATAAAAACATCCATAATTCGTAACTCTTTTTGTCGAAATAACGCGGAAAAACTGTTTGGCCGACAATACCTCTATGTCCCCACGTGCCGGTCGGGAGCTTGACAAAGTGTCAGCTTAGCGGTCATGTCGGCCCGGCGGGAGCCATTTTACCAAAAAGTAAAATGATATTCGTGCATTCGATTACAATTCGTCGATCCATTACGATTTCTATAAAAATATCCATAATTCGTAACTCTTGTTATCGAAATAACGCGGAATAACTGTTTGGCCGACAATTCTCCTATGTCCCCTCGTGCCGGTCGGGAAATTGACAAAGTTTGATCTTTGCCGTCATGTCGGTCCGGCGGCAGCCATTTTATCAAAAAGTAAAATGATATCGCTGCATTCGGTTACAATCCATCGAATCATTACGATTTCTATAAAAACATCCATAATTCGTAACTCTTTTTGTCGAAATAACGCGGAAGAACTGTTTGGCCGACAATACCTCTATGTCCCCACGTGCCGGTCGGGAGATTGACAAAGTGTCAGCTTAGCGGTCATGTCGGCCCGGCGGGAGCCATTTTACCAAAACCTAAAATGATATTCGTGCATTCGATTACAATTCGTCGAACCATTACGATTTCTATAAAAATATCCATAATTCGTAACTCTTGTTATCGAAATAACGCGGAATAACTGTTTGGCCGACAATGCTTCTATGTCCCTACGTACCAGTCAGGAGATTGACGAAGTTTCAGCTTTGCGGTCATGTCGGTCCGGCGGCAGCCATTTTATCAAAAAGTAAAATGATATCGCTGCATTCGGTTACAATCCATCGAACCATTACGATTTCTATAAAAACATCCATAATTCGTAACTCTTTTTGTCGAAATAACGCGGAACAACTGTTTGGCCGACAATACCTCTATGTCCCCACATGCCGGTCGGGAGATTGACAAAGTGTCTGCTTTGCGGTCATGTCGGCCCGGCGGGAGCCATTTTATCAAAAAGTAAAATGATATCGCTGCATTCGGTTACAATCCATCGAACCCTTACGATTTCTATAAAAACATCCATAATTCGTAACTCTTTTTGTCGAAATAACGCGGAAAAACTGTTTGGCCGACAATTCTCCTATGTCCCCTCGTGCCGGTCGGGAAATTGACAAAGTTTGATCTTTGCCGTCATGTCGGTCCGGCGGCAGCCATTTTATCAAAAAGTAAAATGATATCGTTGCATTCGGTTACAATTCATCGAACCGTTACGATTTCTATAAATACATCCATAATTCGTAACTCTTGTTATCGAAATAACGCGGAATAACTGTTTGGACGACAATGCTTCTATGTCCCTATGTACCGGTCAGGAGATTGACGAAGTTTCAGCTTTGCGGTCATGTCGGTCCGGCGGGAGCCATTTTATCCAAAAGTAAAATGATATCGCTGCATTCGGTTACAATCCATCGAACCATTACGGTTTCTATAAAAACATCCATAATTCGTAACTCTTGTTATCGAAATAACGCGGAAAAATTGTTTGGCCGACAATTCTCCTATGTCCCCTCGTGCCGGTCAGGAAATTGACAAAGTTTGATCTTTGCCGTCATTTCGGTCCGGCGGGAGTCATTTTATCAAAAAGTAAAATGATATCGCTGCATTCGGTTACAATCCATCGAACCATTACGATTTCTATAAAAACATCCATAATTCGTAACTCTTTTTGTCGAAATAACGCGGAAAAACTGTTTGGCCGACAATACCTCTATGTCCCCACGTGCCGGTCGGGAGATTCAAAAAGTGTCAGCTTAGCGGTCATGTCGAACCGGCGGGAGCCATTTTACCAAAAAGTAAAATGATATTCGTGCATTCGATTACAATTCGTCGAACCATTACGATTTCTATAAAAATATCCATAATTCGTAACTCTTGTTATCGAAATAACGCGGAATAACTGTTTGGCCGACAATTCTACTATGTCCCCTCGTGCCGATCGGGAAATTGACAAAGTTTGATCTTTGCCGTCATGTCGGTCCGGCGGCAGCCATTTTATCAAAAAGTAAAATGATATCGCTGCATTCGGTTACAATCCATCGAATCATTACGATTTCTATAAAAACATCCATAATTCGTAACTCTTTTTGTCGAAATAACGCGGAAAAACTGTTTGACCGACAATACCTCTATGTCCCCACGTGCCGGTCGGGAGATTGACAAAGTGTCAGCTTAGCGGTCATGTCGGCCCGGCGGGAGCCATTTTACCAAAACCTAAAATGATATTCGTGCATTCGATTACAATTCGTCGAACCATTACGATTTCTATAAAAATATCCATAATTCGTAACTCTTGTTATCGAAATAACGCGGAATAACTGTTTGGCCGACAATGCTTCTATGTCCCTACGTACCAGTCAGGAGATTGACGAAGTTTCAGCTTTGCGGTCATGTCGGTCCGGCGGCAGCCATTTTATCAAAAAGTAAAATGATATCGCTGCATTCGGTTACAATCCATCGAACCATTACGATTTCTATAAAAACATCCATAATTCGTAACTCTTTTTGTCGAAATAACGCGGAACAACTGTTTGGCCGACAATACCTCTATGTCCCCACGTGCCGGTCGGGAGATTGACAAAGTGTCAGCTTTGCGGTCATGTCGGCCCGGCGGGAGCCATTTTATCAAAAAGTAAAATGATATCGCTGCATTCGGTTACAATCCATCGAACCATTACGATTTCTATAAAAACATCCATAATTCGAAACTCTTTTTGTCGAAATAACGCGGAAAAACTGTTTGGCCGACAATTCTCCTATGTCCCCTCGTGCCGGTCAGGAAATTGACAAAGTTTGATCTTTGCCGTCATGTCGGTCCGGCGGGAGCCATTTTATCAGAAAGTAAAATGATATCGCTGCATTCGGTTACAATCCATCGAACCATTACGATTTCTATAAAAACATCCATAATTCGTAACTCTTTTTGTCGACATAACGCGGAAAAACTGTTTGGCCGACAATTCTCCTATGTCCCCTCGTGCCGGTCGGGAAATTGACAAAGTTTGATCTTTGCCGTCATGTCGGTCCGGCGGCAGCCATTTTATCAAAAAGTAAAATGATATCGTTGCATTCGGTTACAATTCATCGAACCGTTACGATTTCTATAAATACATCCATAATTCGTAACTCTTGTTATCGAAATAACGCGGAATAACTGTTTGGACGACAATGCTTCTATGTCCCTATGTACCGGTCAGGAGATTGACGAAGTTTCAGCTTTGCGGTCATGTCGGTCCGGCGGGAGCCATTTTATCCAAAAGTAAAATGATATCGCTGCATTCGGTTACAATCCATCGAACCATTACGGTTTCTATAAAAACATCCATAATTCGTAACTCTTGTTATCGAAATAACGCGGAAAAATTGTTTGGCCGACAATTCTCCTATGTCCCCTCGTGCCGGTCAGGAAATTGACAAAGTTTGATCTTTGCCGTCATGTCGGTCCGGCGGCAGTCATTTTATCAAAAAGTAAAATGATATCGTTGCATCCGGTTACAATTCATCGAACCATAAAGATTTCTATAAAAACATCCATAATTCGTAACTCTTGTTATCGAAATAACGCGGAAAAATTGTTTGGCCGACAATTCTCCTATGTCCCCTCGTGCCGGTCAGGAAATTGACAAAGTTTGATCTTTGCCGTCATTTCGGGCCGGCGGGAGTCATTTTATCAAAAAGTAAAATGATATCGCTGCATTCGGTTACAATCCATCGAACCATTACGATTTCTATAAAAACATCCATAATTCGTAACTCTTTTTGTCGAAATAACGCGGAAAAACTGTTTGGCCGACAATACCTCTATGTCCCCACGTGCCGGTCGGGAGATTCACAAAGTGTCAGCTTAGCGGTCATGTCGAACCGGCGGGAGCCATTTTACCAAAAAGTAAAATGATATTCGTGCATTCGATTACAATTCGTCGAACCATTACGATTTCTATAAAAATATCCATAATTCGTAACTCTTGTTATCGAAATAACGCGGAATAACTGTTTGGCCGACAATTCTACTATGTCCCCTCGTGCCGATCGGGAAATTGACAAAGTTTGATCTTTGCCGTCATGTCGGTCCGGTGGCAGCCATTTTATCAAAAAGTAAAATGATATCGCTGCATTCGGTTACAATCCATCGAATCATTACAATTTCTATAAAAACATCCATAATTCGTAACTCTTTTTGTCGAAATAACGCGGAAAAACTGTTTGGCCGACAATACCTCTATGTCCCCACGTGCCGGTCGGGAGATTGACAAAGTGTCAGCTTAGCGGTCATGTCGGCCCGGCGGGAGCCATTTTACCAAAAAGTAAAATGATATTCGTGCATTCGATTACAATTCGTCGAACCATTACGATTTCTATAAAAATATCCATAATTCGTAACTCTTGTTATCGAAATAACGCGGAATAACTGTTTGGCCGACAATGCTTCTATGTCCCTACGTACCAGTCTGGAGATTGACGAAGTTTCAGCTTTGCGGTCATGTCGGTCCGGCGGCAGCCATTTTATCAAAAAGTAAAATGATATCGCTGCATTCGGTTACAATCCATCGAATCATTACCATTTCTATAAAAGCATCCATATTTCGTAACTCTTGTTATCGAAATAACGCGGAAAAATTGTTTGGCCGACAATTCTCCTATGTCCCCTCCTGCCGGTCAGGAAATTGACAAAGTTTGATCTTTGCCGTCATTTCGGCCCGGCGGGAGCCATTTTACCAAAAAGTAAAATGATATTCCAGCATTCGATTACAATTCGTCGAACCATTACGATTTCTATAAAAATATCCATAATTCGTAACTCTTGTTATCGAAATAACGCGGGAAAATTGTTTGGCCGACAATTCTCCTATGTCCCCTCGTGCCGGTCAGGAAATTGACAAAGTTTGATCTTTGCCGTCATGTCGGTCCGGCGGCAGTCATTTTATCAATAAGTAAAATGATATCGTTGCATTCGGTTACAATTCATCGAACCATTATGATTTCTATAAAAATATCCATAATTCGTAACTCTTGTTATCGAAATAACGCGGAAAAATTGTTTGGCCGACAATTCTACTATGTCCCCTCGTGCCGATCGGGAAATTGACAAAGTTTGATCTTTGCCGTCATGTCGGTCCGGCGGCAGCCATTTTATCAAAAAGTAAAATGATATCGCTGCATTCGGTTACAATCCATCGAATCATTACCATTTCTATAAAAGCATCCATAATTCGTAACTCTTGTTATCGAAATAAAGCGGAAAAATTGTTTGGCCGACAATTCTCCTATGTCCCCTCGTGCCGGTCAGGAAATTGACAAAGTTTGATCTTTGCCGTCATGTCGGTCCGGCGGCAGTCATTTTATCAATAAGTAAAATGATATCGTTGCACTCGGTTACAATTCATCGAACCATTACGATTTCTATAAAAATATCCATAATTCGTAACTCTTGTTATCGAAATAACGCGGAAAAATTGTTTGGCCGACAATTCTACTATGTCCCCTCGTGCCGATCGGGAAATTGACAAAGTTTGATCTTTGCCGTCATGTCGGTCCGGCGGCAGCCATTTTATCAAAAAGTAAAATGATATCGCTGCATTCGGTTACAATCCATCGAACCAATACGATTCCTATAAAAACATGCATAATTCGTAACTCTTTTTGTCGAAATAATGCGGAAAAACTGTTTGGCCGACAATACCTCTATGTCCCCACGTGCCGGTCGGGAGATTGACAAAGTGTCTGCTTTGCGGTCATGTCGGCCCGGCGGGAGCCATTTTACCAAAAAGTAAAATGATATTCCAGCATTCGGTTACAATCCATCGAACCATTACGATTTCTATAAAAACATCCGTAATTCGTAACTCTTTTTGTCGAAATAACGCGGAGAAACTGTTTGGCCGACAATAGCTCTATGTCCCCACGTGCCTGTCGGGAGATTGACAAAGTGTCAGCTTAGCGGTCATGTCGGCCCGGCGGGAGCCATTTTACCAAAAGGTAAAATGATATTCGTGCATTCGATTACAATTCGTCGAACCATTACGATTTCTATAAAAATATCCATAATTCGTAACTCTTGTTATCGAAATAACGCGGAAAAATTGTTTGGCCGACAATTCTCCTATGTCCCCTCGTGCCGGTCAGGAAATTGACAAAGTTTGATCTTTGCCGTCATGTCGGTCCGGCGGCAGTCATTTTATCAATAAGTAAAATGATATCGTTGCATTCGGATACAATTCATCGAACCATTACGATTTCTATAAAAATATCCATAATTCGTAACTCTTGTTATCGAAATAACGCGGAAAAATTGTTTGGCCGACAATTCTACTATGTCCCCGCGTGCCGATCGGGAAATTGACAAAGTTTGATCTTTGCCGTCATGTCGGTCCGGCGGCAGCCATTTTATCAAAAAGTAAAATGATATCGCTGCATTCGGTTACAATCCATCGAACCATTACGATTTCTATAAAAACATCCATAATTCGTAACTCCTTTTGTCGAAATAATGCGGAAAAACTGTTTGGCCGACAATACCTCTATGTCCCCACGTGCCGGTCGGGAGATTGACAAAGTGTCTGCTTTGCGGTCATGTCGGCCCGGCGGGAGCCATTTTACCAAAAAGTAAAATGATATTCCAGCATTCGATTACAATTCGTCGAACCATTACGATTTCTATAAAAATATCCATAATTCGTAACTCTTGTTATCGAAATAACGCGGAAAAATTCTTTGGCCGACAATTCTCCTATGTCCCCTCGTGCCGGTCAGGAAATTGACAAAGTTTGATCTTTGCCGTCATGTCGGTCCGGCGGCAGTCTTTTTATCAATAAGTAAAATGATATCGATGCATTCGGTTACAATTCATCGAACCATTACGATTTCTATAAAAATATCCATAATTCGTAACTCTTGTTATCGAAATAACGCAGAAAAATTGTTTGGCCGACAATTCTACTATGTCCCCTCGTGCCGATCGGGAAATTGACAAAGTTTGATCTTTGCCGTCATGTCGGTCCGGCGGCAGCCATTTTATCAAAAAGTAAAATGATATCGCTGCATTCGGTTACAATCCATCGAACCATTACGATTTCTATAAAAACATCCATAATTCGTAACTCTTGTAATCGAAATAACGCGGAATAACTGTTTGGCCGACAATGCTGCTATGTCCCTACGTACCGGTCAGGAGATTGACGAAGTTTCAGCTTTGCGGTCATGTCGGTCCGGCGGGAGCCATTTTATCCGAAAGTAAAATGATATCGCTGCATTCGGTTACAATCCATCGAACCATTACGATTTCTACAAAAACATCCATAATTCGTAACTCTTTTTGTCGAAATAACGCGGAAAAACTGTTTGGCCGACAATTCTCCTATGTCCCCTCGTGCCGGTCAGGAAATTGACAAAGTTTGATCTTTGCCGTCATGTCGGTCCGGCGGCAGTCATTTTATCAATAAGTAAAATGATATCGTTGCATTCGGTTACAATTCATCGAACCATTACGATTTCTATAAAAATATCCATAATTCGTAACTCTTGTTATCGAAACAACGCGGAAAAATTGTTTTGCCGACAATTCTACTATGTCCCCTCGTGCCGATCGGGAAATTGACAAAGTTTGATCTTTGCCGTCATGTCGGTCCGGCGGCAGCCATTTTATCAAAAAGTAAAATGATATCGCTGCATTCGGTTACAATCCATCGAACCAATACGATTTCTATAAAAACATGCATAATTCGTAACTCTTGTTATCGAAATAACGCGGAATACCTGTTTGGCCGACAATGCTTCTATGACCCTACGTACCGGTCAGGAGATTGACGAAGTTTCAGCTTTGCGGTTATGTCGGTCCTGCGGGAGCCATTTTATCCGAAAGTAAAATGATATCGCTGCATTCGGTTACAATCCATCGAACCATTACGATTTCTATAAAAACATCCACAATTCGTAACTCTTTTTGTCGAAATAACGCGGAGAAACTGTTTGGCCGACAATACCTCTATGTCCCCACGTGCCTGTCGGGAGATTGACAAAGTGTCAGCTTAGCGGTCATGTCGGCCCGGCGGGAGCCATTTTACCAAAAAGTAAAATGATATTCGTGCATTCGATTACAATTCGTCGAACCATTACGATTTCTATAAAAATATCCATAATTCATAACTCTTGTTATCGAAATAACGCGGAATAACTGTTTGGCCGACAATGCTTCTATGTCCCTACGTACCAGTCAGGAGATTGACGAAGTTTCAGCTTTGCGGTCATGTCGGTCCGGCGGCAGCCATTTTATCAAAAAGTAAAATGATATCGCTGCATTCGGTTACAATCCATCGAACCATTACGATTTCTATAAAAACATCCATAATTCGTAACTCTTTTTGTCGAAATAATGCGGAAAAACTGGTTGGCCGACAATACCTCTATGTCCCCACGTGCCGGTCGGGAGATTGACAAAGTGTCTGCTTTGCGGTCATGTCGGCCCGGCGGGAGCCATTTTACCAAAAAGTAAAATGATATTCCAGCATTCGATTACAATTCGTCGAACTATTACGATTTCTATAAAAATATATATAATTCGTAACTCTTGTTATCGAAATAAAGCGGAAAAATTGTTTGGCCGACAATTCTCCTATGTCCCCTCGTGCCGGTCAGGAAATTGACAAAGTTTGATCTTTGCCGTCGTGTCGGTCCGGCGGCAGTCATTTTATCAATAAGTAAAATGATATCGTTGCACTCGGTTACAATTCATCGAACCATTACGATTTCTATAAAAATATCCATAATTCGTAACTCTTGTTATCGAAATAACGCGGAAAAATTGTTTGGCCGACAATTCTACTATGTCCCCTCGTGCCGATCGGGAAATTGACAAAGTTTGATCTTTGCCGTCATGTCGGTCCGGCGGCAGCCATTTTATCAAAAAGTAAAATGATATCGCTGCATTCGGTTACAATCCATCGAACCAATACGATTTCTATAAAAACATGCATAATTCGTAACTCTTTTTGTCGAAATAAGGCGGAAAAACTGTTTGGCCGACAATACCTCTATGTCCCCACGTGCCGGTCGGGAGATTGACAAAGTGTCTGCTTTGCGGTCATGTCGGCCCGGCGGGAGCCATTTTACCAAAAAGTAAAATGATATTCCAGCATTCGGTTACAATCCATCGAACCATTACGATTTCTATAAAAACATCCGTAATTCGTAACTCTTTTTGTCGAAATAACGCGGAGAAACTGTTTGGCCGACAATAGCTCTATGTCCCCACGTGCCTGTCGGGAGATTGACAAAGTGTCAGCTTAGCGGTCATGTCGGCCCGGCGGGAGCCATTTTACCAAAAGGTAAAATGATATTCGTGCATTCGATTACAATTCGTCGAACCATTACGATTTCTATAAAAATATCCATAATTCGTAACTCTTGTTATCGAAATAACGCGGAATAACTGTTTGGCCGACAATGCTTCTATGTCCCTACGTACCAGTCAGGAGATTGACGAAGTTTCAGCTTTGCGGTCATGTCGGTCCGGCGGCAGCCATTTTATCAAAAAGTAAAATGATATCGCTGCATTCGGTTTCAATCCATCGAACCATTACGATTTCTATAAAAACATCCATAATTTGTAACCCTTTTTGTCGAAATAATGCGGAAAAACTGGTTGGCCGACAATACCTCTATGTCCCCACGTGCCGGTCGGGAGATTGACAAAGTGTCTGCTTTGCGGTCATGTCGGCCCGGCGGGAGCCATTTTACCAAAAAGTAAAATGATATTCCAGTATTCGATTACAATTCGTCGAACCATTACGATTTCTATAAAAATATCCATAATTCGTAACTCTTATTATCGAAATAACGCGGAAAAATTGTTTGGCCGACAATTCTCCTATGCCCCCTCGTGCCGGTCAGGAAATTGACAAAGTTTGATCTTTGCCGTCATGTCGGTCCGGCGGCAGTCATTTTATCAATATGTAAAATGATATCGTTGCATTCGGTTACAATTCATCGAACCATTACGATTTCTATAAAAATATCCATAATTCGTAACTCTTGTTATCGAAATAACGCGGAAAAATTGTTTGGCCGACAATTCTACTATGTCCCCGCGTGCCGATCGGGAAATTGACAAAGTTTGATCTTTGCCGTCATGTCGGTCCGGCGGCAGCCATTTTATCAAAAAGTAAAATGATATCGCTGCATTCGGTTACAATCCATCGAACCATTACGATTTCTATAAAAACATCCATAATTCGTAACTCCTTTTGTCGAAATAATGCGGAAAAACTGTTTGGCCGACAATACCTCTATGTCCCCACGTGCCGGTCGGGAGATTGACAAAGTGTCTGCTTTGCGGTCATGTCGGCCCGGCGGGAGCCATTTTACCAAAAAGTAAAATGATATTCCAGCATTCGATTACAATTCGTCGAACCATTACGATTTCTATAAAAATATCCATAATTCGTAACTCTTGTTATCGAAATAACGCGGAAAAATTGTTTGGCCGACAATTCTCCTATGTCCCCTCGTGCCGGTCAGGAAATTGACAAAGTTTGATCTTTGCCGTCATGTCGGTCCGGCGGCAGTCTTTTTATCAATAAGTAAAATGATATCGATGCATTCGGTTACAATTCATCGAACCATTACGATTTCTATAAAAATATCCATAATTCGTAACTCTTGTTATCGAAATAACGCAGAAAAATTGTTTGGCCGACAATTCTACTATGTCCCCTCGTGCCGATCGGGAAATTGACAAAGTTTGATCTTTGCCGTCATGTCGGTCCGGCGGCAGCCATTTTATCAAAAAGTAAAATGATATCGCTGCATTCGGTTACAATCCATCGAACCATTACGATTTCTATAAAAACATCCATAATTCGTAACTCTTGTAATCGAAATAACGCGGAATAACTGTTTGGCCGACAATGCTGCTATGTCCCTACGTACCGGTCAGGAGATTGACGAAGTTTCAGCTTTGCGGTCATGTTGGTCCGGCGGGAGCCATTTTATCCGAAAGTAAAATGATATCGCTGCATTCGGTTACAATCCATCGAACCATTACGATTTCTACAAAAACATCCATAATTCGTAACTCTTTTTGTCGAAATAACGCGGAAAATCTGTTTGGCCGACAATTCTCCTATGTCCCCTCGTGCCGGTCAGGAAATTGACAAAGTTTGATCTTTGCCGTCATGTCGGTCCGGCGGCAGTCATTTTATCAATAAGTAAAATGATATCGTTGCATTCGGTTACAATTCATCGAACCATTACGATTTCTATAAAAACATCCATGATTCGTAACTCTTTTTGTCGAAATAATGCGGAAAAACTGTTTGGCCGACAATACCTCTATGTCCCCACGTGCCGGTCGGGAGATTGACAAAGTGTCTGCTTTGCGGTCATGTCGGCCCGGCGGGAGCCATTTTACCAAAAAGTAAAATGATATTCGTGTATTCGATTACAATTCGTCGAACCATTACGATTTCTATAAAAATATCCATAATTCGTAACTCTTGTTATCGAAATAACGCGGAATAACTGTTTGGCCGACAATGCTTCTATGTCCCTACGTACCAGTCAGGAGATTGACGAAGTTTCAGCTTTGCGGTCATGTCGGTCCGGCGGCAGCCATTTTATCAAAAAGTAAAATGATATCGCTGCATTCGGTTACAATCCATCGAATCATTACGATTTCTATAAAAACATCCGTAATTCGTAACTCTTTTTGTCGAAATAACGCGGAGAAACTGTTTGGCCGACAATAGCTCTATGTCCCCACGTGCCTGTCGGGAGATTGACAAAGTGTCAGCTTAGCGGTCATGTCGGCCCGGCGGGAGCCATTTTACCAAAAAGTAAAATGATATTCGTGTATTCGATTACAATTCGTCGAACCATTACGATTTCTATAAAAATATCCATAATTCGTAACTCTTGTTATCGAAATAACGCGGAATAACTGTTTGGCTGACAATGCTTCTATGTCCCTACGTACCAGTCAGGAGATTGACGAAGTTTCAGCTTTGCGGTCATGTCGGTCCGGCGGCAGCCATTTTATCAAAAAGTAAAATGATATCGCTGCATTCGGTTACAATCCATCGAACCATTACGATTTCTATCAAAACATCCATAATTCGTAACCCTTTTTGTCGAAATAATGCGGAAAAACTGGTTGGCCGACAATACCTCTATGTCCCCACGTGCCGGTCGGGAGATTGACAAAGTGTCTGCTTTGCGGTCATGTCGGCCCGGCGGGAGCCATTTTACCAAAAAGTAAAATGATATTCCAGCATTCGATTACAATTCGTCGAACCATTACGATTTCTATAAAAATATCCATAATTCGTAACTCTTATTATCGAAATAACGCGGAAGAATTGTTTGGCCGACAATTCTACTATGTCCCCGCGTGCCGATCGGGAAATTGACAAAATTTGATCTTTGCCGTCATGTCGGTCCGGCGGCAGCCATTTTATCAAAAAGTAAAATGATATCGCTGCATTCGGTTACAATCCATCGAACCATTACGATTTCTATAAAAACATCCATAATTCGTAACTCCTTTTGTCGAAATAATGCGGAAAAACTGTTTGGCCGACAATACCTCTATGTCCCCACGTGCCGGTCGGGAGATTGACAAAGTGTCTGCTTTGCGGTCATGTCGGCCCGGCGGGAGCCATTTTACCAAAAAGTAAAATGGTATTCCAGCATTCGATTACAATTCGTCGAACCATTACGATTTCTATAAAAATATCCATAATTCGTAACTCTTGTTATCGAAATAACGCGGAAAAATTGTTTGGCCGACAATTCTCCTATGTCCCCTCGTGCCGGTCAGGAAATTGACAAAGTTTGATCTTTGCCGTCATGTCGGTCCGGCGGCAGTCTTTTTATCAATAAGTAAAATGATATCGATCCATTCGGTTACAATTCATCGAACCATTACGATTTCTATAAAAATATCCATAATTCGTAACTCTTGTTATCGAAATAACGCAGAAAAATTGTTTGGCCGACAATTCTACTATGTCCCCTCGTGCCGATCGGGAAATTGACAAAGTTTGATCTTTGCCGTCATGTCGGTCCGGCGGCAGCCATTTTATCAAAAAGTAAAATGATATCGCTGCATTCGGTTACAATCCATCGAACCATTACGATTTCTATAAAAACATCCATAATTCGTAACTCTTGTAATCGAAATAACGCGGAATAACTGTTTGGCCGACAATGCTGCTATGTCCCTACGTACCGGTCAGGAGATTGACGAAGTTTCAGCTTTGCGGTCATGTTGGTCCGGCGGGAGCCATTTTATCCGAAAGTAAAATGATATCGCTGCATTCGGTTACAATCCATCGAACCATTACGATTTCTACAAAAACATCCATAATTCGTAACTCTTTTTGTCGAAATAACGCGGAAAATCTGTTTGGCCGACAATTCTCCTATGTCCCCTCGTGCCGGTCAGGAAATTGACAAAGTTTGATCTTTGCCGTCATGTCGGTCCGGCGGCAGTCATTTTATCAATAAGTAAAATGATATCGTTGCATTCGGTTACAATTCATCGAACCATTACGATTTCTATAAAAACATCCATGATTCGTAACTCTTTTTGTCGAAATAATGCGGAAAAACTGTTTGGCCGACAATACCTCTATGTCCCCACGTGCCGGTCGGGAGATTGACAAAGTGTCTGCTTTGCGGTCATGTCGGCCCGGCGGGAGCCATTTTACCAAAAAGTAAAATGATATTCGTGTATTCGATTACAATTCGTCGAACCATTACGATTTCTATAAAAATATCCATAATTCGTAACTCTTGTTATCGAAATAACGCGGAATAACTGTTTGGCCGACAATGCTTCTATGTCCCTACGTACCAGTCAGGAGATTGACGAAGTTTCAGCTTTGCGGTCATGTCGGTCCGGCGGCAGCCATTTTATCAAAAAGTAAAATGATATCGCTGCATTCGGTTACAATCCATCGAATCATTACGATTTCTATAAAAACATCCGTAATTCGTAACTCTTTTTGTCGAAATAACGCGGAGAAACTGTTTGGCCGACAATAGCTCTATGTCCCCACGTGCCTGTCGGGAGATTGACAAAGTGTCAGCTTAGCGGTCATGTCGGCCCGGCGGGAGCCATTTTACCAAAAAGTAAAATGATATTCGTGTATTCGATTACAATTCGTCGAACCATTACGATTTCTATAAAAATATCCATAATTCGTAACTCTTGTTATCGAAATAACGCGGAATAACTGTTTGGCTGACAATGCTTCTATGTCCCTACGTACCAGTCAGGAGATTGACGAAGTTTCAGCTTTGCGGTCATGTCGGTCCGGCGGCAGCCATTTTATCAAAAAGTAAAATGATATCGCTGCATTCGGTTACAATCCATCGAACCATTACGATTTCTATCAAAACATCCATAATTCGTAACCCTTTTTGTCGAAATAATGCGGAAAAACTGGTTGGCCGACAATACCTCTATGTCCCCACGTGCCGGTCGGGAGATTGACAAAGTGTCTGCTTTGCGGTCATGTCGGCCCGGCGGGAGCCATTTTACCAAAAAGTAAAATGATATTCCAGCATTCGATTACAATTCGTCGAACCATTACGATTTCTATAAAAATATCCATAATTCGTAACTCTTATTATCGAAATAACGCGGAAGAATTGTTTGGCCGACAATTCTACTATGTCCCCGCGTGCCGATCGGGAAATTGACAAAATTTGATCTTTGCCGTCATGTCGGTCCGGCGGCAGCCATTTTATCAAAAAGTAAAATGATATCGCTGCATTCGGTTACAATCCATCGAACCATTACGATTTCTATAAAAACATCCATAATTCGTAACTCCTTTTGTCGAAATAATGCGGAAAAACTGTTTGGCCGACAATACCTCTATGTCCCCACGTGCCGGTCGGGAGATTGACAAAGTGTCTGCTTTGCGGTCATGTCGGCCCGGCGGGAGCCATTTTACCAAAAAGTAAAATGGTATTCCAGCATTCGATTACAATTCGTCGAACCATTACGATTTCTATAAAAATATCCATAATTCGTAACTCTTGTTATCGAAATAACGCGGAAAAATTGTTTGGCCGACAATTCTCCTATGTCCCCTCGTGCCGGTCAGGAAATTGACAAAGTTTGATCTTTGCCGTCATGTCGGTCCGGCGGCAGTCTTTTTATCAATAAGTAAAATGATATCGATCCATTCGGTTACAATTCATCGAACCATTACGATTTCTATAAAAATATCCATAATTCGTAACTCTTGTTATCGAAATAACGCAGAAAAATTGTTTGGCCGACAATTCTACTATGTCCCCTCGTGCCGATCGGGAAATTGACAAAGTTTGATCTTTGCCGTCATGTCGGTCCGGCGGCAGCCATTTTATCAAAAAGTAAAATGATATCGCTGCATTCGGTTACAATCCATCGAACCATTACGATTTCTATAAAAACATCCATAATTCGTAACTCTTGTAATGGAAATAACGCGGAATAACTGTTTGGCCGACAATGCTGCTATGTCCCTACGTACCGGTCAGGAGATTGACGAAGTTTCAGCTTTGCGGTCATGTCGGTCCGGCGGGAGCCATTTTATCCGAAAGTAAAATGATATCGCTGCATTCGGTTACAATCCATCGAACCATTACGATTTCTACAAAAACATCCATAATTCGTAACTCTTTTTGTCGAAATAACGCGGAAAAACTGTTTGGCCGACAATTCTCCTATGTCCCCTCGTGCCGGTCAGGAAATTGACAAAGTTTGATCTTTGCCGTCATGTCGGTCCGGCGGCAGTCATTTTATCAATAAGTAAAATGATATCGTTGCATTCGGTTACAATTCATCGAACCATTACGATTTCTATAAAAACATCCATGATTCGTAACTCTTTTTGTCGAAATAATGCGGAAAAACTGTTTGGCCGACAATACCTCTATGTCCCCACGTGCCGGTCGGGAGATTGACAAAGTGTCTGCTTTGCGGTCATGTCGGCCCGGCGGGAGCCATTTTACCAAAAAGTAAAATGATATTCCAGCATTCGATTACAATTCGTCGAACCATTACGATTTCTATAAAAATATCCATAATTCGTAACTCTTGTTATCGAAATAACGCGGAAAAATTGTTTGGCCGACAATTCTCCTATGTCCCCTCGTGCCGGTCAGGAAATTGACAAAGTTTGATCTTTGCCGTCATGTCGGTCCGGCGGCAGTCATTTTATCAATAAGTAAAATGATATCGTTGCATTCGGTTACAATTCATCGAACCATTACGATTTCTATAAAAATATCCATAATTCGTAACTCTTGTTATCGAAATAACGCGGAAAAATTGTTTGGCCGACAATTCTACTATGTCCCCTCGTGCCGATCGGGAAATTGACAAAGTTTGATCTTTGCCGTCATGTCGGTCCGGCGGCAGCCATTTTATCAAAAAGTAAAATGATATCGCTGCATTCGGTTACAATCCATCGAACCATTACGATTTCTATAAAAACATCCATAATTCGTAACTCTTGTTATCGAAATAACGCGGAATAACTGTTTGGCCGACAATGCTGCTATGTCCCTACGTACCGGTCAGGAGATTGACGAAGTTTCAGCTTTGCGGTCATGTCGGTCCGGCGGGAGCCATTTTATCCGAAAGTAAAATGATATCGCTGCATTCGGTTACAATCCTTCGAACCATTACGATTTCTATAAAAACATCCATAATTCGTAACTCTTTTTGTCGAAATAACGCGGAAAAACTGTTTGGCCGACAATACCTCTATGTCCCCACGTGCCGGTCGGGAGATTGACAAAGTGTCTGTTTTGCGGTCATGTCGGCCCGGCGGGAGCCATTTTACCAAAAAGTAAAATGATATTCCAGCATTCGATTACAATCTGTCGAACCATTACGATTTCTATAAAAATATCCATAATTCGTAATTCTTGTTATCGAAATAACGCGGAAAAATTGTTTGGCCGACAATTCTCCTATGTCCCCTCGTGCCGGTCAGGAAATTGACAAAGTTTGATCTTTGCCGTCATGTCGGTCCGGCGGCAGTCATTTTATCAAAAAGTAAAATGATATCGTTGCATTCGGTTACAATTCATCGAACCATTACGATTTCTATAAAAATATCCATAATTCGTAACTCTTGTTATCGAAACAACGCGGAAAAATTGTTTGGCCGACAATTCTCCTATGTCCCCTCGTGCCGGTCAGGAAATTGACAAAGTTTGATCTTTGCCGTCATGTCGGTCCGGCGGGAGCCATTTTATCAAAAAGTAAAATGATATCGCTGCACTCGGTTACAATCCATCGAACCATTACGATTTCTATAAAAACATCCATAATTCGTAACTCTTTTTGTCGAAATAACGCGGAAAAACTGTTTGGCCGACAATACCTCTATGTCCCCACGTGCCGGTCGGGAGATTGACAAAGTGTCTGCTTAGCGGTCATGTCGGCCCGGCGGGAGCCATTTTACCAAAAAGTAAAATGATATTCGTGCATTCGATTACAATTCGTCGAACCATTACGATTTCTATAAAAATATCCATAATTCGTAACTCTTTTTGTCGATATAACGCGGAAAAATTGTTTGGCCGACAATTCTCCTATGTCCCCTCGTGCCGGTCGGGAAATTGACAAAGTTTGATCTTTGCCGTCATGTCGGTCCGGCGGCAGTCATTTTATCAAAAAGTAAAATGATATCGTTGCATTCGGTTACAATTCATCGAACCATTACGATTTCTATAAAAATATCCATCATTCGTAACTCTTGTTATCGAAATAACGCGGAAAAATTGTTTGGCCGACAATTCTACTATGTCCCCTCGTGCCGATCGGGAAATTGACAAAGTTTGATCTTTGCCGTCATGTCGTTCCGGCGGCAGCCATTTTATCAAAAAGTAAAATGATATCGTTGCATTCGGTTACAATTCATCGAACCATTACGATTTCTATAAAAACATCCATAATTCGTAACTCTTGTTATCGAAATAACGCGGAATAGCTGTTTGGCCGACAATGCTTCTATGTCCCTACGTACCAGTCAGGAGATTGACGAAGTTTCAGCTTTGCGGTCATGTCGGCCCGGCGGGAGCCATTTTACCAAAAAGTAAAATGATATTCCAGCACTCGATTTCAATTCGTCGAACCATTACGATTTCTATAAAAATATCCATAATTCGTAATTCTTGTTATCGAAATAACGCGGAAAAATTGTTTGGCCGACAATTCTCCTATGTCCCCTCGTGCCGGTCAGGAAATTGACAAAGTTTGATCTTTGCCGTCATGTCGGTCCGGCGGCAGTCATTTTATCAAAAAGTAAAATGATATCGTTGCATTCGGTTACAATTCATCGAACCATTACGATTTCTATAAAAATATCCATAATTCGTAACTCTTGTTATCGAAATAACGCGGAAAAATTGTTTGGCCGACAATTCTACTATGTCCCCTCGTGCCGATCGGGAAATTGACAAAGTTTGATCTTTGCCGTCATGTCGTTCCGGCGGCAGCCATTTTATCAAAAAGTAAAATGATATCGTTGCATTCGGTTACAATTCATCGAACCATTACGATTTCTATAAAAACATCCATAATTCGTAACTCTTGTTATCGAAATAACGCGGAATAGCTGTTTGGCCGACAATGCTTCTATGTCCCTACGTACCAGTCAGGAGATTGACGAAGTTTCAGCTTTGCGGTCATGTCGGCCCGGCGGGAGCCATTTTACCAAAAAGTAAAATGATATTCCAGCATTCGATTTCAATTCGTCGAACCATTACGATTTCTATAAAAATATCCATAATTCGTAATTCTTGTTATCGAAATAACGCGGAAAAATTGTTTGGCCGACAATTCTCCTATGTCCCCTCGTGCCGGTCAGGAAATTGACAAAGTTTGATCTTTGCCGTCATGTCGGTCCGGCGGCAGTCATTTTATCAAAAAGTAAAATGATATCGTTGCATTCGGTTACAATTCATCGAACCATTACGATTTCTATAAAAATATCCATAATTCGTAACTCTTGTTATCGAAATAACGCGGAAAAATTGTTTGGCCGACAATTCTACTATGTCCCCTCGTGCCGATCGGGAAATTGACAAAGTTTGATCTTTGCCGTCATGTCGGTCCGGCGGCAGCCATTTTATCAAAAAGTAAATGATATCGCTGCATTCGGTTACAATCCATCGAACCATTACGATTTCTATAAAAACATCCATAATTCGTAACTCTTGTAATCGAAATAACGCGGAATAACTGTTTGGCCGACAATGCTTCTATGTCCCTACGTACCGGTCAGGAGATTGACGAAGTTTCAGCTTTGCGGTCATGTCGGTCCGGCGGGAGCCATTTTATCCGAAAGTAAAATGATATCGCTGCATTCGGTTACAATCCATCGAACCATTACGATTTCTACAAAGACATCCATAATTCGTAACTCTTTTTGTCGAAATAACGCGGAAAAACTGTTTGGCCGACAATTCTCCTATGTCCCCTCGTGCCGGTCAGGAAATTGACAAAGTTTGATCTTTGCCGTCATGTCGGTCCGGCGGCAGTCATTTTATCAATAAGTAAAATGATATCGTTGCATTCGGTTACAATTCATCGAACCATTACGATTTCTATAAAAACATCCATGAATCGTAACTCTTTTTGTCGAAATAATGCGGAAAAACTGTTTGGCCGACAATACCTCTATGTCCCCACGTGCCGGTCGGGAGATTGACAAAGTGTCTGCTTTGCGGTCATGTCGGCCCGGCGGGAGCCATTTTACCAAAAAGTAAAATGATATTCCAGCATTCGATTACAATTCGTCGAACCATTACGATTTCTATAAAAATATCCATAATTCGTAACTCTTGCTATCGAAATAACGCGGAAAAATTGTTTGGCCGACAATTCTCCTATGTCCCCTCGTGCCGGTCAGGAAATTGACAAAGTTTGATCTTTGCCGTCATGTCGGTCCGGCGGCAGTCATTTTATCAATAAGTAAAATGATATCGTTGCATTCGGTTACAATTCATCGAACCATTACGATTTCTATAAAAATATCCATAATTCGTAACTCTTGTTATCGAAATAACGCGGAAAAATTGTTTGGCCGATAATTCTACTATGTCCCCTCGTGCCGATCGGGAAATTGACAAAGTTTGATCTTTGCCGTCATGTCGGTCCGGCGGCAGCCATTTTATCAAAAAGTAAAATGATATCGCTGCATTCGGTTACAATCCATCGAACCATTACGATTTCTATAAAAACATCCATAATTCGTAACTCTTGTTATCGAAATAACGCGGAATAACTGTTTGGCCGACAATGCTTCTATGTCCCTACGTACCGGTCAGGAGATTGACGAAGTTTCAGCTTAGCGGTCATGTCGGCCCGGCGGGAGCCATTTTACCAAAAAGTAAAATGACATTCGTACATTCGATTACAATTCGTCGAACCATTACGATTTCTATAAAAATATCCATAATTCGTAACTCTTGTTATCGAAATAACGCGGAAAAATTGTTTGGCCGACAATTCTCCTATGTCCCCTCGTGCCGGTCAGGAAATTGACAAAGTTTGATCTTTGCCGTCATGTCGGTCCGGCGGCAGTCATTTTATCAATAAGTAAAATGATATCGTTGCATTCGGTTACAATTCATCGAACCATTACGATTTCTATAAAAACATCCATGATTCGTAACTCTTTTTGTCGAAATAATGCGGAAAAACTGTTTGGCCGACAATACCTCTATGTCCCCACGTGCCGGTCGGGAGATTGACAAAGTGTCTGCTTTGCGGTCATGTCGGCCCGGCGGGAGCCATTTTACCAAAAAATAAAATGATATTCCAGCATTCGATTACAATTCGTCGAACCATTACGATTTCTATAAAAATATCCATAATTCGTAACTCTTGTTATCGAAATAACGCGGAAAAATTGTTTGGCCGACAATTCTCCTATGTCCCCTCGTGCCGGTAAGGAAATTGACAAAGTTTGATCTTTGCCGTCATGTCGGTCCGGCGGCAGTCATTTTATCAAAAAGTGAAATGATACCGTTGCATTCGGTTACAATTCATCGAACCATTACGATTTCTATAAAAATATCCATAATTCGTAACTCTTGTTATCGAAATAACGCGGAAAAATTGTTTGGCCGACAATTCTACTATGTCCCCTCGTGCCGATCGGGAAATTGACAAAGTTTGATCTTTGCCGTCATGTCGGACCGCCGGCAGCCATTTTATCAAAAAGTAAAATGATATCGTTGCATTCGGTTACAATTCATCGAACCATTACGATTTCTATAAAAACATCCATAATTCGTAACTCTTGTTATCGAAATAACGCGGAATAAATCTTTGGCCGACAATGCTTCTATGTCCCTACGTACCGTTCAGGAGATTGACGAAGTTTCAGCTTTGCGGTCATGTCGGTCCGGCGGGAGCCATTTTATCCGAAAGTAAAATGATATCGCTGCATTTGGTTACAATCCATCGGACCATTACGATTTCTATAAAAACATCCATAATTCGTAACTCTTTTTGTCGAAATAACGCGGAAAAGCTGTTTGGCCGACAATACCTCTATGTCCCCACGTGCCGGTCGGGAGATTGACAAAGTGTCAGCTTAGCGGTCATGTCGGCCCGGCGGGAGCCATTTTTCCAAAAAGTAAAATGATATTCGTACATTCGATTACAATTCGTCGAACCATTACGATTTCTATAAAAATATCCATAATTCGTAACTCTTGTTATCGAAATAACGCGGAAAAATTGTTTGGCCGACAATTCTCCTATGTCCCCTCGTGCCGGTCGGGAAATTGACAAAGTTTGATCTTTGCCGTCATGTCGGTCCGGCGGCAGTCATTTTATCAAAAAGTAAAATGATATCGTTGCATTCGGTTACAATTCATCGAACCATTACGATTTCTATAAAAACATCCATAATTCGTAACTCTTGCTATCGAAATAACGCGGAAAAATTGTTTGGCCGACAATTCTCCTATGTCCCCTCGTGCCGGTCAGGAAATTGACAAAGTTTGATCTTTGCCGTCATGTCGGTCCGGCGGCAGTCATTTTATCAATAAGTAAAATGATATCGTTGCATTCGGTTACAATTCATCGAACCATTACGATTTCTATAAAAATATCCATAATTCGTAACTCTTGTTATCGAAATAACGCGGAAAAATTGTTTGGCCGACAATTCTACTATGTCCCCTCGTGCCGATCGGGAAATTGACAAAGTTTGATCTTTGCCGTCATGTCGGTCCGGCGGCAGCCATTTTATCAAAAAGTAAAATGATATCGCTGCATTCGGTTACAATCCATCGAACCATTACGATTTCTATAAAAACATCCATAATTCGTAACTCTTGTTATCGAAATAACGCGGAATAACTGTTTGGCCGACAATGCTTCTATGTCCCTACGTACCGGTCAGGAGATTGACGAAGTTTCAGCTTAGCGGTCATGTCGGCCCGGCGGGAGCCATTCTACCAAAAAGTAAAATGATATTCGTACATTCGATTACAATTCGTCGAACCATTACGATTTCTATAAAAATATCCATAATTCGTAACTCTTGTTATCGAAATAACGCGGAAAAATTGTTTGGCCGACAATTCTCCTATGTCCCCTCGTGCCGGTCAGGAAATTGACAAAGTTTGATCTTTGCCGTCATGTCGGTCCGGCGGCAGTCATTTTATCAATAAGTAAAATGATATCGTTGCATTCGGTTACAATTCATCGAACCATTACGACTTCTATAAAAATATCCATAATTCGTAACTCTTGTTATCGAAATAACGCGGAAAAATTGTTTGGCCGACAATTCTACTATGTCCCCGCGTGCCGATCGGGAAATTGACAAAGTTTGATCTTTGCCGTCATGTCGGTCCGGCGGCAGCCATTTTATCAAAAAGTAAAATGATATCGCTGCATTCGGTTACAATCCATCGAACCATTACGATTTCTATAAAAACATCCATAATTCGTAACTCCTTTTGTCGAAATAATGCGGAAAAACTGTTTGGCCGACAATACCTCTATGTCCCCACGTGCCGGTCGGGAGATTGACAAAGTGTCTGCTTTGCGGTCATGTCGGCCCGGCGGGAGCCATTTTACCAAAAAGTAAAATGATATTCCAGCATTCGATTACAATTCGTCGAACCATTACGATTTCTATAAAAATATCCATAATTCGTAACTCTTGCTATCGAAATAACGCGGAAAAATTGTTTGGCCGACAATTCTACTATGTCCCCTCGTGCCGATCGGGAAATTGACAAAGTTTGATCTTTGCCGTCATGTCGGACCGCCGGCAGCCATTTTATCAAAAAGTAAAATGATATCGTTGCATTCGGTTACAATTCATCGAACCATTACGATTTCTATAAAAACATCCATAATTCGTAACTCTTGTTATCGAAATAACGCGGAATAAATCTTTGGCCGACAATGCTTCTATGTCCCTACGTACCGGTCAGGAGATTGACGAAGTTTCAGCTTTGCGGTCATGTCGGTCCGGCGGGAGCCATTTTATCCGAAAGTAAAATGATATCGCTGCATTTGGTTACAATCCATCGGACCATTACGATTTCTATAAAAACATCCATAATTCGTAACTCTTTTTGTCGAAATAACGCGGAAAAACTGTTTGGCCGACAATACCTCTATGTCCCCACGTGCCGGTCGGGAGATTGACAAAGTGTCAGCTTAGCGGTCATGTCGGCCCGGCGGGAGCCATTTTTCCAAAAAGTAAAATGATATTCGTACATTCGATTACAATTCGTCGAACCATTACGATTTCTATAAAAATATCCATAATTCGTAACTCTTGTTATCGAAATAACGCGGAAAAATTGTTTGGCCGACAATTCTCCTATGTCCCCTCGTGCCGGTCGGGAAATTGACAAAGTTTGATCTTTGCCGTCATGTCGGTCCGGCGGCAGTCATTTTATCAAAAAGTAAAATGATATCGTTGCATTCGGTTACAATTCATCGAACCATTACGATTTCTATAAAAACATCCATAATTCGTAACTCTTGCTATCGAAATAACGCGGAAAAATTGTTTGGCCGACAATTCTCCTATGTCCCCTCGTGCCGGACAGGAAATTGACAAAGTTTGATCTTTGCCGTCATGTCGGTCCGGCGGCAGTCATTTTATCAATAAGTAAAATGATATCGTTGCATTCGGTTACAATTCATCGAACCATTACGATTTCTATAAAAATATCCATAATTCGTAACTCTTGTTATCGAAATAACGCGGAAAAATTGTTTGGCCGACAATTCTACTATGTCCCCTCGTGCCGATCGGGAAATTGACAAAGTTTGATCTTTGCCGTCATGTCGGTCCGGCGGCAGCCATTTTATCAAAAAGTAAAATGATATCGCTGCATTCGGTTACAATCCATCGAACCATTACGATTTCTATAAAAACATCCATAATTCGTAACTCTTGTTATCGAAATAACGCGGAATAACTGTTTGGCCGACAATGCTTCTATGTCCCTACGTACCGGTCAGGAGATTGACGAAGTTTCAGCTTAGCGGTCATGTCGGCCCGGCGGGAGCCATTTTACCAAAAAGTAAAATGATATTCGTACATTCGATTACAATTCGTCGAACCATTACGATTTCTATAAAAATATCCATAATTCGTAACTCTTGTTATCGAAATAACGCGGAAAAATTGTTTGGCCGACAATTCTCCTATGTCCCCTCGTGCCGGTCAGGAAATTGACAAAGTTTGATCTTTGCCGTCATGTCGGTCCGGCGGCAGCCATTTTATCAAGAAGTGAAATGATCTCGCTGCATTCGGTTACAATCCATCGAACCATTACGATTTCTATAAAAACATCCATAATTCGTAACTCTTTTTGTCGAAATAATGCGGAAAAGCTGGTTGGCCGACAATACCTCTATGTCCCCACGTGCCGGTCGGGAGATTGACAGAGTTTGATCTTTGCCGTCATGTCGGTCCGGCGGCAGTCATGTTATCAAAAAGTGAAATGATACCGTTGCATTCGGTTACAATTCATCGAACCATTACGATTTCTATAAAAATATCTATAATTCGTAACTCTTGTTATCGAAATAACGCGGAAAAATTGTTTGGCCGACAATTCTACTATGTCCCCTCGTGCCGATCGGGAAATTGACAAAGTTTGATCTTTGCCGTCATGTCGGACCGCCGGCAGCCATTTTATCAAAAAGTAAAATGATATCGTTGCATTCGGTTACAATTCATCGAACCATTACGATTTCTATAAAAACATCCATAATTCGTAACTCTTGTTATCGAAATAACGCGGAATAAATCTTTGGCCGACAATGCTTCTATGTCCCTACGTACCGGTCAGGAGATTGACGAAGTTTCAGCTTTGCGGTCATGTCGGTCCGGCGGGAGCCATTTTATCCGAAAGTAAAATGATATCGCTGCATTTGGTTACAATCCATCGGACCATTACGATTTCTATAAAAACATCCATAATTCGTAACTCTTTTTGTCGAAATAACGCGGAAAAACTGTTTGGCCGACAATACCTCTATGTCCCCACGTGCCGGTCGGGAGATTGACAAAGTGTCAGCTTAGCGGTCATGTCGGCCCGGCGGGAGCCATTTTTCCAAAAAGTAAAATGATATTCGTACATTCGATTACAATTCGTCGAACCATTACGATTTCTATAAAAATATCCATAATTCGTAACTCTTGTTATCGAAATAACGCGGAAAAATTGTTTGGCCGACAATTCTCCTATGTCCCCTCGTGCCGGTCGGGAAATTGACAAAGTTTGATCTTTGCCGTCATGTCGGTCCGGCGGCAGTCATTTTATCAAAAAGTAAAATGATATCGTTGCATTCGGTTACAATTCATCGAACCATTACGATTTCTATAAAAACATCCATAATTCGTAACTCTTGTTATCGAAATAACGGGGAATAACTGTTTGGACGACAATGCTTCTATGTCCCTACGTACCGGTCAGGAGATTGACGAAGTTTCAGCTTTGCGGTCATGTCGGCCCGGCGGGAGCCATTTTACCAAAAAGTAAAATGATATTCCAGCATTCGATTTCAATTCGTCGAACCATTACGATTTCTATAAAAATATCCATAATTCGTAATTCTTGTTATCGAAATAACGCGGAAACATTGTTTGGCCGACAATTCTCCTATGTCCCCTCGTGCCGGTCCGGAAATTGACAAAGTTTGATCTTTGCCGTCATGTCGGTCCGGCGGCAGTCATTTTATCAAAAAGTGAAATGATATCGTTGCATTCGGTTACAATTCAACGAACCATTACCATTTCTATAAAAATATCCATAATTCGTAACTCTTGTTATCGAAATAACGCGGAAAAATTGTTTGGCCGACAATTCTACTATGTCCCCTCGTGCCGATCGGGAAATTGACAAAGTTTGATCTTTGCCGTCATGTCGGACCGGCGGCAGCCATTTTATCAAAAAGTAAAATGATATCGTTGCATTCGGTACAATTCATCGAACCATTACGATTTCTATAAAAACATCCACAATTCGTAACTCTTGTTATCGAAATAACGCGGAATAAATCTTTGGCCGACAATGCTTCTATGTCCCTACGTACCGGTCAGGAGATTGACAAAGTTTGATCTTTGCCGTCATGTCGGTCCGGCGGCAGCCATTTTATCAAAAAGTAAAATGATATCATTGCATTCGGTTACAATTCATCGAACCATTATGATTTCTATAAAAACATCCATAATTCGTAACTCTTGTTATCGAAATAACGCGGAATAACTGTTTGGCCGACAATGCTTCTTTGTCCCTACGTACCAGTCAGGAGATTGACGAAGTTTCAGCTTTGCGGTCACGACGGTCCGGCGGCAGCCAGTTTATCAAAAAGTAAAATGATATCGCTGCATTCGGTTACAATCCATCGAACCATTACGATTTCTATAAAAATATCCATAATTCGTAACTCTTTTTGTCGATATAACGCGGAAAAATTGTTTGGCCGACAATTCTCCTATGTCCCCTCTTGCCGGTCGGGAAATTGACAAAGTTTGATCTTTGCCGTCATGTCGGTCCGGCGGCAGTCATTTTATCAAAAAGTAAAATGATATCGTTGCATTCGGTTACAATTCATCGAACCATTACGATTTCTATAAAAACATCCATAATTCGTAACTCTTGTTATCGAAATAACGCGGAATAACTGTTTGGACGACAATGCTTCTATGTCCCTACGTACCGGTCAGGAGATTGACGAAGTTTCAGCTTTGCGGTCATTTCGGTCTGGCGGGAGCCATTTTATCAAAAAGTAAAGTGATATCGCTGCATTCGGTTACAATCCATCGAACCATTACGATTTCTATAAAAATATCCATAATTCGTAATTCTTGTTATCGAAATAACGCGGAATAACTGTTTGGCCGACAATGCTTCTTTGTCCCTACGTACCAGTCAGGAGATTGACGAAGTTTCAGCTTTGCGGTCATGACGGTCCGGCGGCAGCCAGTTTATCAAAAAGTAAAATGATATCGCTGCATTCGGTTACAATCCATCGAACCATTACGATTTCTATAAAAATATCCATAATTCGTAACTCTTGTTATCGAAATACCGCGGAATAACTGTTTGGACGACAATGCTTCTATGTCCCTACGTACCGGTCAGGAGATTGACGAAGTTTCAGCTTTGCGGTCATTTCGGTCTGGCGGGAGCCATTTTATCAAAAAGTAAAGTGATATCGCTGCATTCGGTTACAATCCATCGAACCATTACGATTTCTATAAAAACATCCATAATTCGTAATTCTTGTTATCGAAATAACGCGGAAAAATTGTTTGGCCGACAATTCTCCTATGTCCCCTCGTGCCGGTCAGGAAATTGACAAAGTTTGATCTTTGCCGTCATGTCGGTCCGGCGGCAGTCATTTTATCAAAAAGTAAAATGATATCGTTGCATTCGGTTACAAATCATCGAACCATTACGATTTCTATAAAAATATCCATAATTCGTAACTCTTGTTATCGAAATAACGCGGAAAAATTGTTTGGCCGACAATTCTACTATGTCCCCTCGTGCCGATCGGGAAATTGACAAAGTTTGATCTTTGCCGTCATGTCGGTCCGGCGGCAGCCGTTTTATCAAAAAGTAAAATGATATCGTCGCATTCGGTTACAATTCATCGAACCATTACGATTTCTATAAAAACATCCATAATTCGTAACTCTTTTTGTCGAACTAACGCGGAAAAACTGTTTGGCCGACAATACCTCTATGTCCCCACGTGCCGGTCGGGAGATTGACAAAGTGTCTGCTTAGCGGTCATGTCGGCCCGGCGGGAGCCATTTTACCAAAAAGTAAAATGATATTCGTGCATTCGATTACAATTCGTCGAACCATTACGATTTCTATAAAAATATCCATAATTCGTAACTCTTTTTGTCGATATAACGCGGAAAAATTGTTTGGCCGACAATTCTCCTATGTCCCCTCGTGCCGGTCGGGAAATTGACAAAGTTTGATCTTTGCCGTCATGTCGGTCCGGCGGCAGCCATTTTATCAAAAAGTAAAATGATATCGTTGCATTCGGTTACAGTTCATCGAACCATTACGATTTCTATAAAAATATCCATAATTCGTAACTCTTGTTATCGAAACAACGCGGAAAAATTGTTTGGCCGACAATTCTCCTATGTCCCCTCGTGCCGGTCGGGAAATTGACAAAGTTTGATCTTTGCAGTCATGTCGGTCCGGTGGCAGCCATTTTATCAAAAAGTAAAATGGTATCGTTGCATTCGGTTACAATTCATCGAACCATTACGATTTCTATAAAAACATCCATAATTCGTAACTCTTGGTATCGAAATAACGCGGAATAAATCTTTGGCCGACAATGCTTCTATGTCCCTACGTACCGGTCAGGAGATTGACAAAGTTTGATCTTTGCCGTCATGTCGGTCCGGCGGCAGCCATTTTATCAAAAAGTAAAATGATATCGTTGCATTCGGTTACAATTCATCGAACCATTACGATTTCTATAAAAACATCCATAATTCGTAACTCTTGTTATCGAAATAACGCGGAATAACTGTTTGGCCGACAATGCTTCAATCCCCTACGTACCGGTCAGGAGATTGACGAAGTTTCAGCTTTGCGGTCATGTCGGTCCGGCGGGAGCCATTTTATCAAAAAGTAAAATGATATTCGTGCATTCGATTACAATTCGTCGAACCATTACGATTTCTATAAAAACATCCATAATTCGTAACTCTTTTTGTCGATATAACGCGAAAAAATTGTTTGGCCGACAATTCTCCTATGTCCCCTCGTGCCGGTCGGGAAATTGACAAAGTTTGATCTTTGCCGTCATGTCGGTCCGGCGGCAGCCATTTTATCAAAAAGTAAAATGATATCGTTGCATTCGGTTACAATTCATCGAACCATTACGATTTCTATAAAAATATCCATACTTCGTAACTCTTGTTATCGAAACAACGCGGAAAAATTGTTTGGCCGACAATTCTCCTATGTCCCTACGTACCGGTCAGGAGATTGACAAAGTTTGATCTTTGCCGTCATGTCGGTCCGGCGGCAGCCATTTTATCAAAAAGTAAAATGATATCGTTGCATTCGGTTACAATTCATCGAACCATTACGATTTCTATAAAAACATCCATAATTCGTAACTCTTGTTATCGAAATAACGCGGAAAAATTGTTTGGCAGACAATTCTACTATGTCCCCTCGTGCCGATCGGGAAATTGACAAAGTTTGATCTTTGCCGTCATGTCGGTCCGGCGGCAGCCATTTTATCAAAAAGTAAAATGATATCGTCGCATTCGGTTACAATTCATCGAACCATTACGATTACTATAAAGACATCCATAATTCGTAACTCTTTTTGTCGAAATAACGCGGAAAAACTGTTTGGCCGACAATACCTCTATGTCCCCACGTGCCGGTCGGGAGATTGACAAAGTGTCTGCTTAGCGGTCATCTCGGCCCGGCGGGAGCCATTTTACCAAAAAGTAAAATGATATTCGTGCATTCGATTACAATTCGTCGAACCATTACGATTTCTATAAAATTATCCATAATTCGTAACTCTTTTTGTCGATATAACGCGAAAAAATTGTTTGGCCGACAATTCTCCTATGTCCCCTCGTGCCGGTCGGGAAATTGACAAAGTTTGATCTTTGTCGTCATGTCGGTCCGGCGGCAGCCATTTTATCAAAAAGTAAAATAATATCGTTGCATTCGGTTACAATTCATCGAACCATTACGATTTCTATAAAAATATCCATAATTCGTAACTCTTGTTATCGAAACAACGCGGAAAAATTGTTTGGCCGACAATTCTCCTATGTCCCCTCGTGCCGGTCGGGAAATTGACAAAGTTTGATCTTTGCGGTCATGTCGGTCCGGTGGCAGCCATTTTATCAAAAAGTAAAATGATAGCGTTGCATTCGGTTACAATTCATCGAACCATTACGATTTCTATAAAAACATCCATAATTCGTAACTCTTGTTATCGAAATAACGCGGAATAACTGTTTTGCCGACAATGCTTCAATCCCCTACGTACCGGTCAAGAGATTGACGAAGTTTCAGCTTTGCGGTCATGTCGGTCCGGCGGGAGCCATTTTATCAAAAAGTAAAATGATATCGCTGCATTCGGTTACAATCCATCGAACCATTACGATTTCTATAAAAACATCCATAATTCGTAATTCTTGTTATCGAAATAACGCGAAAAATTGTTTGGCCGACAATTCTCCTATGTCCCCTCGTGCCGGTCAGGAAATTGACAAAGTTTGATCTTTGCCGTCATGTCGGTCCGGCGGCAGTCATTTTATCAAAAAGTAAAATGATATCGTTGCATTCGGTTACAATTCATCGAACCATTACGATTTCTATAAAAACATCCATAATTCGTAACTCTTGTTATCGAAATAACGCGGAATAACTGTTTGGACGACAATGTTTCTATGTCCCTACGTACCGGTCAGGAGATTGACGAAGTTTCAGCTTTGCGGTCATGTCGGTCCGGCGGGAGCCATTTTATCCGAAAGTAAAATGATATCGCTGCATTTGGTTACAATCCATCGGACCATTACGATTTCTATAAAAACATCCATAATTCGTAACTCTTTTTGTCGAAATAACGTGGAAAAACTGTTTGGCCGACAATACCTCTATGTCCCCACGTGCCGGTCGGGAGATTGACAAAGTGTCAGCTTAGCGGTCATGTCGGCCCGGCGGGAGCCATTTTACCAAAAAGTAAAATGATATTCGTACATTCGATTACAATTCGTCGAACCATTACGATTTCTATAAAAATATCCATAATTCGTAACTCTTGTTATCGAAATAACGCGGAAACATTGTTTGGCCGACAATTCTCCTATGTCCCCTCGTGCCGGTCAGGAAATTGACAAAGTTTGATCTTTGCCGTCATGTCGGTCCGGCGGCAGTCATTTTATCAAAAAGTGAAATGATATCGTTGCATTCGGTACAATTCATCGAACCATTACGATTTCTATAAAAACATCCATAATTCGTAACTCTTGTTATCGAAATAACGCGGAATAAATCTTTGGCCGACAATGCTTCTATGTCCCTACGTACCGGTCAGGAGATTGACAAAGTTTGATCTTTGCCGTCATTTCGGTCCGGCGGCAGCCATTTTATCAAAAAGTAAAATGATATCATTGCATTCGGTTACAATTCATCGAACCATTATGATTTCTATAAAAACATCCATAATTCGTAACTCTTGTTATCGAAATAACGCGGAATAACTGTTTGGCCGACAATGCTTCTTTGTCCCTACGTACCAGTCAGGAGATTGACGAAGTTTCAGCTTTGCGGTCATGTCGGTCCGGCGGGAGCCATTTTATCAAAAAGTAAAATGATATCGCTGCATTCGGTTACAATCCATCGAACCATTACGATTTCTATAAAAATATCCATAATTCGTAACTCTTTTTGTCGATATAACGTGGAAAAATTGTTTGGCCGACAATACCTCTATGTCCCCACGTGCCGGTCGGGAGATTGACAAAGTGTCTGCTTTGCGGTCATGTCGGCCCGGCGGGAGCCATTTTACCAAAAAGTAAAATGATATTCCAGCATTCGATTACAATTCGTCGAACCATTACGATTTCTATAAAAATATCCATAATTCGTAACTCTTTTTGTCGATATAACGCGGAAAAATTGTTTGGCCGACAATTCTCCTATGTCCCCTCGTGCCGGTCAGGAAATTGACAAAGTTTGATCTTTGCCGTCATGTCGGTCCGGCGGCAGTCATTTTATCAAAAAGTAAAATGATATCGTTGCATTCGGTTACAAATCATCGAACCATTACGATTTCTATAAAAATATCCATAATTCGTAACTCTTGTTATCGAAATAACGCGGAAAAATTGTTTGGCCGACAATTCTACTATGTCCCCTCGTGCCGATCGCGAAATTGACAAAGTTTGATCTTTGCCGTCATGTCGGTCCAGCGGCAGCCGTTTTATCAAAAAGTAAAATGATATCGTCGCATTCGGTTACAATTCATCGAACCATTACGATTTCTATAAAAACATCCATAATTCGTAACTCTTTTTGTCGAAATAACGCGGAAAAACTGTTTGGCCGACAATACCTCTATGTCCCCACGTGCCGGTCGGGAGATTGACAAAGTGTCTGCTTAGCGGTCATGTCGGCCCGGCGGGAGCCATTTTACCAAAAAGTAAAATGATATTCGTGCATTCGATTACAATTCGTCGAACCATTACGATTTCTATAAAAATATCCATAATTCGTAACTCTTTTTGTCGATATAACGCGGAAAAATTGTTTGGCCGACAATTCTCCTATGTCCCCTCGTGCCGGTCGGGAAATTGACAAAGTTTGATCTTTGCCGTCATGTCGGTCCGGCGGCAGCCATTTTATCAAAAAGTAAAATGATATCGTTGCATTCGGTTACAATTCATCGAACCATTACGATTTCTATAAAAATATCCATAATTCGTAACTCTTGTTATCGAAACAACGCGGAAAAATTGTTTGGCCGACAATTCTCCTATGTCCCCTCGTGCCGGTCGGGAAATTGACAAAGTTTGATCTTTGCAGTCATGTCGATCCGGTGGCAGCCATTTTATCAAAAAGTAAAATTGTATCGTTGCATTCGGTTACAATTCATCGAACCATTACGATTTCTATAAAAACATCCATAATTCGTAACTCTTGTTATCGAAATAACGCGGAATGACTGTTTGGCCGACAATGCTTCAATCCCCTACGTACCGGTCAGGAGATTGACGAAGTTTCAGCTTTGCGGTCATGTCGGCCCGGCGGGAGCCGTTTTATCAAAAAGTAAAATGATATCGCTGCATTCGGTTACAATCCATCGAACCATTACGATATCTATAAAAACATCCATAATTCGTAACTCTTTTTGTCGAAATAACGCGGAAAAGCTGTTTGGCCGACAATACCTCTATGTCCCCACGTGCCGGTCGGGAGATTGACAAAGTGTCTGCTTTGCGGTCATGTCGGCCCGGCGGGAGCCATTTTACCAAAAAGTAAAATGATATTCCAGCATTCGATTACAATTCGTCGAACCATTACGATTTCTATAAAAATATCCATAATTCGTAATTCTTGTTATCGAAATAAGGCGGAAAAATTGTTTGGCCGACAATTTTCCTATGTCCCCTCGTGCCGGTCAGGAAATTGACAAAGTTTGATCTTTGCCGTCATGTCGGTCCGGCGGCAGTCATTTTATCAAAAAGTAAAATGATATCGTTGCATTCGGTTACAATTCATCGAACCATTACGATTTCTATAAAAATATCCATAATTCGTAACTCTTGTTATCGAAATAACGCGGAAAAATTGTTTGGCAGACAATTCTACTATGTCCCCTCGTGCCGATCGGGAAATTGACAAAGTTTGATCTTTGCCGTCATGTCGGTCCGGCGGCAGCCACTTTATCAAAAAGTAAAATGATATCGTCGCATTCGGTTACAATTCATCGAACCATTACGATTTCTATAAAAACATCCATAATTCGTAACTCTTTTTGTCGAAATAACGCGGAAAAACTGTTTGGCCGACAATACCTCTATGTCCCCACGTGCCGGTCGGGAGATTGACAAAGTGTCTGCTTAGCGATCATGTCGGCCCGGCGGGAGCCATTTTACCAAAAAGTAAAATGATATTCGTGCATTCGATTACAATTCGTCGAACCATTACGATTTCTATAAAAATATCCATAATTCGTAACTCTTTTTGTCGATATAACGCGAAAAAATTGTTTGGCCGACAATTCTCCTATGTCCCCTCGTGCCGGTCGGGAAATTGACTAAGTTTGATCTTTGCCGTCATGTCGGTCCGGCGGCAGCCATTTTATCAAAAAGTAAAATGATATCGTTGCATTCGGTTACAATTCATCGAACCATTACGATTTCTATAAAAATATCCATACTTCGTAACTCTTGTTATCGAAACAACGCGGAAAAATTGTTTGGCCGACAATTCTCCTATGTCCCTACGTACCGGTCAGGAGACTGACAAAGTTTGATCTTTGCCGTCATGTCGGTCCGGCGGCAGCCATTTTATCAAAAAGTAAAATGATATCGTTGCATTCGGTTACAATTCATCGAACCATTACGATTTCTATAAAAACATCCATAATTCGTAACTCTTGTTATCGAAATAACGCGGAAAAATTGTTTGGCAGACAATTCTACTATGTCCCCTCGTGCCGATCGGGAAATTGACAAAGTTTGATCTTTGACGTCATGTCGGTCCGGCGGCAGCCATTTTATCAAAAAGTAAAATGATATCGCTGCATTCGGTTACAATCCATCGAACCATTACGATTTCTATAAAAACATCCATAATTCGTAACTCTTTTTGTCGAAATAACGCGGAAAATCTGTTTGGCCGACAATACCTCTATGTCCCCACGTGCCGGTCGGGAGATTGACAAAGTGTCTGCTTAGCGGTCATGTCGGCCCGGCGGGAGCCATTTTACCAAAAAGTAAAATGATATTCGTGCATTCGATTACAATTCGTCGACCCATTACGATTTCTATAAAAATATCCATAATTCGTAACTCTTTTTGTCGAAATAACGCGGAAAAACTGTTTGGCCGACAATACCTCTATGTCCCCCCGTGCCGGTCAGGAAATTGACAAAGTTTGATCTTTGCCGTCATGTCGGTCCGGCGGCAGTCATTTTATCAAAAAGTAAAATGATATCGTTGCATTCGGTTACAATTCATCGAACCATTACCATTTCTATAAAAATATCCATAATTCGTAACTCTTGTTATCGAAATAACGCGGAAAAATTGTTTGGCCGACAATTCTACTATGTCCCCTCGTGCCGATCGGGAAATTGACAAAGTTTGATCTTTGCCGTCATGTCGAACCGGCGGCAGCCATTTTATCAAAAAGTAAAATGATATCGTTGCATTCGGTACAATTCATCGAACCATTACGATTTCTATAAAAACATCCATAATTCGTAACTCTTGTTATCGAAATAACGCGGAATAACTGTTTGGACGACAATGCTTCTATGTCCCTACGTACCGGTCAGGAGATGGACGAAGTTTCAGCTTTGCGGTCATGTCGGTCCGGCGGGAGCAATTTTATCAAAAAGTAAAATGATATCGCTGCAGTCGGTTACAATCCATCGAACCATTACGATTTCTATACAAACATCCATAATTCGTAACTCTTTTTGTCGAAGTAACGCGGAAAAACTGTTTGGCCGACAATACCTCTATGTCCCCACGTGCCGGTCGGGAGATTGACAAAGTTTGATCTTTGCCGTCATGTCGGTCCGGCGGCAGTCATTTTATCAAAAAGTAAAATGATATCGTTGCATTCGGTTACAATTCATCGAACCATTACGATTTCTATAAAAATATCCATAATTCGTAACTCTTGTTATCGAAATAAAGCGGAAAAATTGTTTGGCCGACAATTCTACTATGTCCCCTCGTGCCGATCGGGAAATTGACAAAGTTTGATCTTTGCCGTCATGTCGGTCCGGCGGCAGTCATTTTATCAAAAAGTAAAATGATATCGTTGCATTCGGTTACAATTCATCGAACCATTACGATTTCTATAAAAATATCCATAATTCGTAACTCTTGTTATCGAAATAAAGCGGAAAAATTGTTTGGCCGACAATTCTACTATGTCCCCACGTGCCGGTCGGGAGATTGACAAAGTGTCTGCTTTGCGGTCATATCGGCCCGGCGGGAGCCATTTTACCAAAAAGTAAAATGATATTCCAGCATTCGATTACAATTCGTCGAACCATTACGATTTCTATAAAAATATCCATAACTCGTAATTCTTGTTATCGAAATAACGTGGAAAAATTGTTTGGCCGACAATTCTCCTATGTTCCCTCGTGCCGGTCAGGAAATTGACAAAGTTTGATCTTTGCCGTCATGTCGGTCCGGCGGCAGTCATTTTATCAAAAAGTAAAGTGATATCGTTGCATTCGGTTACAATTCATCGAACCATTACGATTTCTATAAAAATATCCATAATTCGTAACTCTTGTTATCGAAATAACGCGGAATAATTGTTTGGCCGACAATTCTACTATGTCCCCTCGTGCCGATCGGGAAATTGACAAAGTTTGATCTTTGCCGTCATGTCGGTCCGGCGGCAGCCATTTTATCAAAAAGTAAAATGATATCGTTGCATTCGGTTACAATTCATCGAACCATTACGATTTCTATAAAAATATCCATAATTCGTAACTCTTGTTATCGAAACAACGCCGAAAAATTGTTTGGCCGACAATTCTCCTATGTCCCCTCGTGCCGGTCGGGAAATTGACAAAGTTTGATCATTGCGGTCATGTCGGTCCGGTGGCAGCCATTTTATCAAAAAGTAAAATGATATCGTTGCATTCGGTTACAATTCATCGAACCGTTACGATTTCTATAAAAACATCCATAATTCGTAACTCTTGTTATCGAAATAACGCGGAATAGCTGTTTGGCCGACAATGCTTCTATGTCCCTACGTACCAGTCAGGAGATTAACGAAGTTTCAGCTTTGCGGTCATGTCGGCCCGGCGGGAGCCATTTTACCAAAAAGTAAAATGATATTCCAGCATTCGATTACAATTCGTCGAACCATTACGATTTCTATAAAAATATCCATAATTCGTAATTCTTGTTATCGAAATAACGCGGAAAAATTGTTTGGCCGACAATTCTCCTATGTCCCCTCGTGCCGGTCAGGAAATTGACAAAGTTTGATCTTTGCCGTCATGTCGGTCCGGCGGCAGTCATTATATCAAAAAGTAAAATGATATCGTTGCATTCGGTTACAATTCATCGAACCATTACGATTTCTATAAAAATATCCATAATTCGTAACTCTTGTTATCGAAATAACGCGGAAAAATTGTTTGGCCGACAATTCTACTATGTTCCCTCGTGCCGATCGGGAAATTGACAAAGTTTGATCTTTGCCGTCATGTCGGTCCGGCGGCAGCCATTTTATCAAAAAGTAAAATGATATCGTTGCATTCGGTTACAATTCATAGAACCATTACGATTTCTATAAAAACATCCATAATTCGTAACTCTTGCTATCGAAATAACGCGGAATAGCTGTTTGGCCGACAATGCTTCTATGTCCCTACGTACCAGTCAGGAGATTGACGAAGCTTCAGCTTTGCGGTCATGTCGGTCCGGCGGGAGCCATTTTATCAAAAAGTAAAATGATATCGCTGCATTCGGTTACAATCCATCGAACCATTACGATTTCTATAAAAACATCCATAATTCGTAACTCTTTTTGTCGAAATAACGCGGAAAAACTGTTTGGCCGACAATACCTCTATGTCCCCACGTGCCGGGCGGGAGATTGACAAAGTGTCTGCTTTGCGGTCATGTCGGCCCGGCGGGAGTCATTTTACCAAAAAGTAAAATGATATTCCAGCATTCGATTACAATTCGTCGAACCATTACGATTTCCATAATTCGTAATTCTTGTTATCGAAATAACGCGGAAAAACTGTTTGGCCGACAATTCTCCTATGTCCCCTCGTGCCGGTCAGGAAATTGACAAAGTTTGATCTTTGCCGTCATGTCGGTCCGGTGGCAGTCATTTTATCAAAAAGTAAAATGATATCGTTGCATTCGGTTACAATTCATCGAACCATTACGATTTCTATAAAAATATCCATAATTCGTAACTCTTTTTGTCGATATAACGCGGAAAAATTGTTTGGCCGACAATTCTCCTATGTCCCCTCGTGCCGGTCGGGAAATTGACAAAGTTTGATCTTTGCGTCATGTCGGTCCGGCGGCAGCCATTTTATCAAAAAGTAAAATGATATCGTTGCATTCGGTTACAATTCATCGAACCATTACAATTTCTATAAAAATATCCATAATACGTAACTCTTGTTATCGTAACAACGCGGAAAAATTGTTTGGCCGACAATTCTCCTATGTCCCGTCGTGCCGGTCGGGAAATTGACAAAGTTTGATCTTTGCGGTCATGTCGGTACGGTGGCAGCCATTTTATCAAAAAGTAAAATGGTATCGTTGCATTCGGTTACAATTCATCGAACCATTACGATTTCTATAAAAACATCCATAATTCGTAACTCTTGTTATCGAAATAACGCGGAATAAATCTTTGGCCGACAATGCCTCTATGTCCCTACGTACCGGTCAGGAGATTGACAAAGTTTGATCTTTGCCGTCATGTCGGTCCGGCGGCAGCCATTTTATCAAAAAGTAAAATGATATCGCTGCATTCGGTTACAATCCATCGAACCATTACGATTTCTATAACAACATCCATAATTCGTAACTCTTTTTGTCGAAATAACGCGGAAAAACTGTTTGGCCGACAATACCTCTATGTCCCCACGTGCCGGTCGGGAGATTGACAAAGTGTCTGCTTTGCGGTCATGTCGGCCCGGCGGGAGCCATTTTACCAAAAAGTAAAATGATACTCCAGCATTCGATTACAATTCGTCGAACCATTACGATTTCCATAATTCGTAATTCTTGTTATCGAAATAACGCGGAAAAACTGTTTGGCCGACAATTCTCCTATGTCCCCTCGTGCCGGTCAGGAAAGTGACAAAGTTTGATCTTTGCCGTCATGTCGGTCCGGCGGCAGCCATTTTATCAAAAAGTAAAATGATATTCGTGCATTCGATTACAATTCGTCGAACCATTACGATTTCTATAAAAATATCCATAATTCGTAACTCTTTTTGTCGATATAACGCGGAAAAATTGTTTGGCCGACAATTCTCCTATGTCCCCTCGTGCCGGTCGGGAAATTGACAAAGTTTGATCTTTGCCGTCATGTCGGTCCGGCGGCAGCCATTTTATCAAAACGTAAAATGATATTCGTGCATTCGATTACAATTCGTCGAACCATTACGATTTCTATAAAAATATCCATAATTCGTAATTCTTGTTATCGAAATAACGCGAAAAAATTATTTGGCCGACAATTCTCCTATGTCCCCTCGTGCCGGTCAGGAAATTGACAAAGTTTGATCTTTGCCGTCATGTCGGTCCGGCGGCAGTCATTTTATCAAAAAGTAAAATGATATCGTTGCATTCGGTTACAATTCATCGAACCATTACGATTTCTATAAAAACATCCATAATTCGTAACTCTTGTTATCGAAATAACGCGGAATAGCTGTTTGGCCGACAATGCTTCTATGTCCCTACGTACCAGTCAGGAGATTGACGAAGTTTCAGCTTTGCGGTCATGTCGGCCCGGCGGGAGCCATTTTACCAAAAAGTAAAATGATATTCGTGCATTCGATTACAATTCGTCGAACCATTACGATTTCTATAAAAATATCCATAATTCGTAACTCTTTTTGTCGATATAACGCGGAAAAATTGTTTGGCCGACAATTCTCCTATGTCCCCTCGTGCCGGTCGGGAAATTGACAAAGTTTGATCTTTGCCGTCATGTCGGTCCGGCGGCAGCCATTTTATCAAAAAGTAAAATGATATCGTGGCATTCGGTTACTATTCATCGAACCATTACGATTTCTATAAAAATATCCATAATTTGTAACTCTTGTTATCGAAACAACGCGGAAAAATTGTTTGGCCGACAATTCTCCTATGTCCCCTCGTGCCGGTCGGGAAATTGACAAAGTTTGATCTTTGCCGTCATGTCGGTCCGGCGGCAGCCATTTTATCAAAAAGTAAAATGATATCGTTGCATTCGGTTACAATTCATCGAACCATTAGGATTTCTATAAAAACATCCATAATTCGTAACTCTTGTTATCGAAATAACGCGGAAAAATTGTTTGGCCGACAATTCTACTATGTTCCCTCGTGCCGATCGGGAAATTGACAAAGTTTGATCTTTGCCGTCATGTCGGTCCGGCGGCAGCCATTTGATCAAAAAGTAAAATGATATCGTTGCATTCGGTTACAATTCATCGAACCATTACGATTTCTATAAAAATATCCATAATTCGTAACTCTTGTTATCGAAATAACGCGGAAAAACTGTTTGGCCGACAATTCTACTATGTCCCCTCGTGCCGATCGGGAAATTGACAAAGTTTGATCTTTGCCGTCATGTCGGTCCGGCGGCAGCCATTTTATCAAAAAGTAAAATGATATCGTTGCATTCGGTTACAATTCATCGAACCGTTACGATTTCTATAAAAACATCCATAATTCGTAACTCTTGTTATCGAAATAACGCGGAATAGCTGTTTGGCCGACAATGCTTCTATGTCCCTACGTACCAGTCAGGAGATTGACGAAGTTTTAGCTTTGCGGTCATGTCGGCCCGGCGGGAGCCATTTTACCAAAAAGTAAAATGATATTCCAGCATTCGATTACAATTCGTCGAACCATTACGATTTCTATAAAAATATCCATAATTCGTAATTCTTGTTATCGAAATAACGCGGAAAAATTGTTTGGCCGACAATTCTCCTATGTCCCCTCGTGCCGGTCAGGAAATTGACAAAGTTTGATCTTTGCCGTCATGTCGGTCCGGCGGCAGTCATTATATCAAAAAGTAAAATGATATCGTTGCATTCGGTTACAATTCATCGAACCATTACGATTTCTATAAAAATATCCATAATTCGTAACTCTTGTTATCGAAATAACGCGGAAAAATTGTTTGGCCGACAATTCTACTATGTTCCCTCGTGCCGATCGGGAAATTGACAAAGTTTGATCTTTGCCGTCATGTCGGTCCGGCGGCAGCCATTTTATCAAAAAGTAAAATGATATCGTTGCATTCGGTTACAATTCATAGAACCATTACGATTTCTATAAAAACATCCATAATTCGTAACTCTTGTTATCGAAATAACGCGGAATAGCTGTTTGGCCGACAATGCTTCTATGTCCCTACGTACCAGTCAGGAGATTGACGAACCTTCAGCTTTGCGGTCATGTCGGTCCGGCGGGAGCCATTTTATCAAAAAGTAAAATGATATCGCTGCATTCGGTTACAATCCATCGAACCATTACGATTTCTATAAAAACATCCATAATTCGTAACTCTTTTTGTCGAAATAACGCGGAAAAACTGTTTGGCCGACAATACCTCTATGTCCCCACGTGCCGGTCGGGAGATTGACAAAGTGTCTGCTTTGCGGTCATGTCGGCCCGGCGGGAGCCATTTTACCAAAAAGTAAAATGATATTCCAGCATTCGATTACAATTCGTCGAACCATTACGATTTCCATAATTCGTAATTCTTGTTATCGAAATAACGCGGAAAAACTGTTTGGCCGACAATTCTCCTATGTCCCCTCGTGCCGGTCAGGAAATTGACAAAGTTTGATCTTTGCCGTCATGTCGGTCCGGTGGCAGTCATTTTATCAAAAAGTGAAATGATATCGTTGCATTCGGTTACAATTCATCGAACCATTACGATTTCTATAAAAATATCCATAATTCGTAACTCTTTTTGTCGATATAACGCGGAAAAATTGTTTGGCCGACAATTCTCCTATGTCCCCTCGTGCCGGTCGGGAAATTGACAAAGTTTGATCTTTGCGTCATGTCGGTCCGGCGGCAGCCATTTTATCAAAAAGTAAAATGATATCGTTGCATTCGGTTACAATTCATCGAACCATTACGATTTCTATAAAAATATCCATAATTCGTAACTCTTGTTATCGAAACAACGCGGAAAAATTGTTTGGCCGACAATTCTCCTATGTCCCGTCGTGCCGGTCGGGAAATTGACAAAGTTTGATCTTTGCGGTCATGTCGGTACGGTGGCAGCCATTTTATCAAAAAGTAAAATGGTATCGTTGCATTCGGTTACAATTCATCGAACCATTACGATTTCTATAAAAACATCCATAATTCGTAACTCTTGTTATCGAAATAACGCGGAATAAATCTTTGGCCGACAATGCCTCTATGTCCCTACGTACCGGTCAGAAGATTGACAAAGTTTGATCTTTGCCGTCATGTCGGTCCGGCGGCAGCCATTTTATCAAAAAGTAAAATGATATCGCTGCATTCGGTTACAATCCATCGAACCATTACGATTTCTATAACAACATCCATAATTCGTAACTCTTTTTGTCGAAATAACGCGGAAAAACTGTTTGGCCGACAATACCTCTATGTCCCCACGTGCCGGTCGGGAGATTGACAAAGTGTCTGCTTTGCGGTCATGTCGGCCCGGCGGGAGCCATTTTACCAAAAAGTAAAATGATACTCCAGCATTCGATTACAATTCGTCGAACCATTACGATTTCCATAATTCGTAATTCTTGTTATCGAAATAACGCGGAAAAACTGTTTGGCCGACAATTCTCCTATGTCCCCTCGTGCCGGTCAGGAAAGTGACAAAGTTTGATCTTTGCCGTCATATCGGTCCGGTGGCAGTCATTTTATCAAAAAGTAAAATGATATCGTTGCATTCGGTTACAATTCATCGAACCATTACGATTTCTATAAAAATATCCATAATTCGTAACTCTTTTTGTCGATATAACGCGGAAAAATTGTTCGGCCGACAATTCTCCTATGTCCCCTCGTGCCGGTCGGGAAATTGACAAAGTTTGATCTTTGCCGTCATGTCGGTCCGGCGGCAGCCATTTTATCAAAAAGTAAAATGATATTCGTGCATTCGATTACAATTCGTCGAACCATTACGATTTCTATAAAAATATCCATAATTCGTAACTCTTTTTGTCGATATAACGCGGAAAAATTGTTTGGCCGACAATTCTCCTATGTCCCCTCGTGCCGGTCGGGAAATTGACAAAGTTTGATCTTTGCCGTCATGTCGGTCCGGCGGCAGCCATTTTATCAAAAAGTAGAATGATATCGTTGCATTCGGTTACAATTCATCGAACCATTACGATATCTATAAAAATATCCATAATTCGTAACTCTTGTTATCGAAACAACGCGGAAAAATTGTTTGGCCGACAATTCTCCTATGTCCCCTCGTGCCGGTCGGGAAATTGACAAAGTTTGATCTTTGCGGTCATGTCGGTACGGTGGCAGCCATTTTATCAAAAAGTAAAATGGTATCGTTGCATTCGGTTACAATTCATCGAACCATTACGATTTCTATAAAAACATCCATAATTCGTAACTCTTGTTATCGAAATAACGCGGAATAAATCTTTGGCCGACAATGCTTCTATGTCCCTACGTACCGGTCAGGAGATTGACAAAGTTTGATCTTTGCCGTCATGTCGGTCCGGCGGCAGCCATTTTATCAAAAAGTAAAATGATATCGTTGCATTCGGTTACAATTCATCGAACCATTACGATTTCTATAAAAACATCCATAATTCGTAACTCTTTTTGTCGAAATAACGCGGAATAGCTGTTTGGCCGACAATGCTTCTATGTCCCTACGTACCAGTCAGGAGATTGATGAAGTTTCAGCTTTGCGGTCATGTCGGCCCGGCGGGAGCCATTTTACCAAAAAGTAAAATGATATTCGTGCATTCGATTACAATTCGTCGAACCATTACGATTTCTATAAAAATATCCATAATTCGTAATTCTTGTTATCGAAATAACGCGAAAAAATTATTTGGCCGACAATTCTCCTATGTCCCCTCGTGCCGGTCAGGAAATTGACAAAGTTTGATCTTTGCCGTCATGTCGGTCCGGCGGCAGTCATTTTATCAAAAAGTAAAATGATATCGTTGCATTCGGTTACAATTCATCGAACCATTACGATTTCTATAAAAACATCCATAATTCGTAACTCTTGTTATCGAAATAACGCGGAATAGCTGTTTGGCCGACAATGCTTTTATGTCCCTACGTACCAGTCAGGAGATTGACGAAGTTTCAGCTTTGCGGTCACGTCGGCCCGGCGGGAGCCATTTTACCAAAAAGTAAAATGATATTCGTGCATTCGATTACCATTCGTCGAACCATTACGATTTCTATAAAAATATCCATAATTCGTAACTCTTTTTGTCGATATAACGCGGAAAAATTGTTTGGCCGACAATTCTCCTATGTCCCCTCGTGCCGGTCGGGAAATTGACAAAGTTTGATCTTTGCCGTCATGTCGGTCCGGCGGCAGCCATTTTATCAAAAAGTAAAATGATATCGTGGCATTCGGTTACTATTCATCGAACCATTACGATTTCTATAAAAATATCCATAATTTGTAACTCTTGTTATCGAAACAACGCGGAAAAATTGTTTGGCCGACAATTCTCCTATGTCCCCTCGTGCCGGTCGGGAAATTGACAAAGTTTGATCTTTGCCGTCATGTCGGTCCGGCGGCAGCCATTTTATCAAAAAGTAAAATGATATCGTTGCATTCGGTTACAATTCATCGAACCATTAGGATTTCTATAAAAACATCCATAATTCGTAACTCTTGTTATCGAAATAACGCGGAATAACTGTTTGTACGACAATGTTTCTATGTCCCTACGTACCGGTCAGGAGATTGACGAAGTTTCAGCTTTGCGGTCATGTCGGCCCGGCGGGAGCCATTTTATCAAAAAGTAAAATGATATCGCTGCATTCGGTTACAATCCATCGAACCATTACGATTTCTATACAAACATCCATAATTCGTAACTCGTTTTGTCGAAATAACGCGGAAAAACTGTTTGTCCGACAATACCTCTGTGTCCCCTCGTGCCGATCGGGAAATTGACAAAGTTTGATCTTTGCCGTCATGTCGGTCCGGCGGCAGTCATTATATCAAAAAGTAAAATGATATCATTGCATTCGGTTACAATTCATCGAACCATTACGATTTCTATAAAAATATCCATAATTCGTAACTCTTGTTATCGAAATAACGCGGAAAAATTGTTTGGCCGACAATTCTACTATGTTCCCTCGTGCCGATCGGGAAATTGACAAAGTTTGATCTTTGCCGTCATGTCGGTCCGGCGGCAGCCATTTTATCAAAAAGTAAAATGATATCGTTGCATTCGGTTACAATTCATAGAACCATTACGATTTCTATAAAAACATCCATAATTCGTAACTCTTGTTATCGAAATAACGCGGAATAGCTGTTTGGCCGACAATGCTTCTATGTCCCTACGTACCAGTCAGGAGATTGACGAAGCTTCAGCTTTGCGGTCATGTCGGTCCGGCGGGAGCCATTTTATCAAAAAGTAAAATGATATCGCTGCATTCGGTTACAATCCATCGAACCATTACGATTTCTATAAAAACATCCATAATTCGTAATTCTTGTTATCGAAATAACGCGGCAAAACTGTTTGGCCGACAATTCTCCTATGTCCCCTCGTGCCGGTCAGGAAATTGACAAAGTTTGATCTTTGCCGTCATATCGGTCCGGTGGCAGTCATTTTATCAAAAAGTAAAATGATATCGTTGCATTCGGTTACAATTCATCGAACCATTACGATTTCCATAAAAATATCCATAATTCGTAACTCTTTTTGTCGATATAACGCGGAAAAATTGTTTGGCCGACAATTCTCCTATGTCCCCTCGTGCCGGTCGGGAAATTGACAAAGTTTGATCTTTGCCGTCATGTCGGTCCGGCGGCAGCCATTTTATCAAAAAGTAAAATGATATTCGTGCATTCGATTACAATTCGTCGAACCATTACGATTTCTATAAAAATATCCATAATTCGTAACTCTTTTTGTCGATATAACGCGGAAAAATTGTTTGGCCGACAATTCTCCTATGTCCCCTCGTGCCGGTCGGGAAATTGACAAAGTTTGATCTTTGCCGTCATGTCGGTCCGGCGGCAGCCATTTTATCAAAAAGTAGAATGATATCGTTGCATTCGGTTACAATTCATCGAACCATTACGATTTCTATAAAAATATCCATAATTCGTAACTCTTGTTATCGAAACAACGCGGAAAAATTGTTTGGCCGACAATTCTCCTATGTCCCCTCGTGCCGGTCGGGAAATTGACAAAGTTTGATCTTTGCGGTCATGTCGGTACGGTGGCAGCCATTGTATCAAAAAGTAAAATGGTATCGTTGCATTCGGTTACAATTCATCGAACCATTACGATTTCTATAAAAACATCCATAATTCGTAACTCTTGTTATCGAAATAACGCGGAATAAATCTTTGGCCGACAATGCTTCTATGTCCCTACGTACCGGTCAGGAGATTGACAAAGTTTGATCTTTGCCGTCATGTCGGTCCGGCGGCAGCCATTTTATCAAAAAGTAAAATGATATCGTTGCATTCGGTTACAATTCATCGAACCATTACGATTTCTATAAAAACATCCATAATTCGTAACTCTTGTTATCGAAATAACGCGGAATAACTGTTTGGCCGACAATGCTTCAATCCCCTACGTACCGGTCAGGAGATTGACGAAGTTTCAGCTTTGCGGTCATGTCGGTCCGGCGGGAGCCATTTTATCAAAAAGTAAAATGATATCGCTGCATTCGGTTACAATCCATCGAACCATTACGATTTCTATAAAAACATCCATAATTCGTAACTCTTTTTGTCGAAATAACGCGGAATAGCTGTTTGGCCGACAATGCCTCTATGTCCCTACGTACCAGTCAGGAGATTGACGAAGTTTCAGCTTTGCGGTCATGTCGGCCCGGCGGGAGCCATTTTACCAAAAAGTAAAATGATATTCGTGCATTCGATTACAATTCGTCGAACCATTACGATTTCTATAAAAATATCCATAATTCGTAATTCTTGTTATCGAAATAACGCGAAAAAATTATTTGGCCGACAATTCTCCTATGTCCCCTCGTGCCGGTCAGGAAATTGACAAAGTTTGATCTTTGCCGTCATGTCGGTCCGGCGGCAGTCATTTTATCAAAACGTAAAATGATATCGTTGCATTCGGTTACAATTCATCGAACCATTACGATTTCTATAAAAACATCCATAATTCGTAACTCTTGTTATCGAAATAACGCGGAATAGCTGTTTGGCCGACAATGCTTCTATGTCCCTACGTACCAGTCAGGAGATTGACGAAGTTTCAGCTTTGCGGTCATGTCGGCCCGGCGGGAGCCATTTTACCAAAAAGTAAAATGATATTCGTGCATTCGATTACAATTCGTCGAACCATTACGATTTCTATAAAAATATCCATAATTCGTAACTCTTTTTGTCGATATAACGCGGAAAAATTGTTTGGCCGACAATTCTCCTATGTCCCCTCGTGCCGGTCGGGAAATTGACAAAGTTTGATCTTTGCCGTCATGTCGGTCCGGCGGCAGCCATTTTATCAAAAAGTAAAATGATATCGTGGCATTCGGTTACTATTCATCGAACCATTACGATTTCTATAAAAATATCCATAATTTGTAACTCTTGTTATCGAAACAACGCGGAAAAATTGTTTGGCCGACAATTCTCCTATGTCCCCTCGTGCCGGTCGGGAAATTGACAAAGTTTGATCTTTGCCGTCATGTCGGTCCGGCGGCAGCCATTTTATCAAAAAGTAAAATGATATCGTTGCATTCGGTTACAATTCATCGAACCATTAGGATTTCTATAAAAACATCCATAATTCGTAACTCTTGTTATCGAAATAACGCGGAATAACTGTTTGGACGACAATGTTTCTATGTCCCTACGTACCGGTCAGGAGATTGACGAAGTTTCAGCTTTGCGGTCATGTCGGCCCGGCGGGAGCCATTTTATCAAAAAGTAAAATGATATCGCTGCATTCGGTTACAATCCATCGAACCATTACGATTTCTATACAAACATCCATAATTCGTAACTCTTGTTATCGAAATAACGCGGAAAAATTGTTTGGCCGACAATTCTCCTATGTCCCCTCGTGCCGGTCAGGAAATTGACAAAGTTTGATCTTTGCCGTCATGTCGGTCCGGCGGCAGTCATTATATCAAAAAGTAAAATGATATCGTTGCATTCGGTTACAATTCATCGAACCATTACGATTTCTATAAAAATATCCATAATTCGTAACTCTTGTTATCGAAATAACGCGGAAAAATTGTTTGGCCGACAATTCTACTATGTTCCCTCGTGCCGATCGGGAAATTGACAAAGTTTGATCTTTGCCGTCATGTCGGTCCGGCGGCAGCCATTTTATCAAAAAGTAAAATGATATCGTTGCATTCGGTTACAATTCATAGAACCATTACGATTTCTATAAAAACATCCATAATTCGTAACTCTTGTTATCGAAATAACGCGGAATAGCTGTTTGGCCGACAATGCTTCTATGTCCCTACGTACCAGTCAGGAGATTGACGAAGCTTCAGCTTTGCGGTCATGTCGGTCCGGCGGGAGCCATTTTATCAAAAAGTAAAATGATATCGCTGCATTCGGTTACAATCCATCGAACCATTACGATTTCTATAAAAACATCCATAATTCGCAATTCTTGTTATCGAAATAACGCGGCAAAACTGTTTGGCCGACAATTCTCCTATGTCCCCTCGTGCCGGTCAGGAAATTGACAAAGTTTGATCTTTGCCGTCATATCGGTCCGGTGGCAGTCATTTTATCAAAAAGTAAAATGATATCGTTGCATTCGGTTACAATTCATCGAACCATTACGATTTCTATAAAAATATCCATAATTCGTAACTCTTTTTGTCGATATAACGCGGAAAAATTGTTTGGCCGACAATTCTCCTATGTCCCCTCGTGCCGGTCGGGAAATTGACAAAGTTTGATCTTTGCCGTCATGTCGGTCCGGCGGCAGCCATTTTATCAAAAAGTAAAATGATATTCGTGCATTCGATTACAATTCGTCGAACCATTACGATTTCTATAAAAATATCCATCATTCGTAACTCTTTTTGTCGATATAACGCGGAAAAATTGTTTGGCCAACAATTCTCCTATGTCCCCTCGTGCCGGTCGGGAAATTGACAAAGTTTGATCTTTGCCGTCATGTCGGTCCGGCGGCAGCCATTTTATCAAAAAGTAGAATGATATCGTTGCATTCGGTTACAATTCATCGAACCATTACGATTTCTATAAAAATATCCATAATTCGTAACTCTTGTTATCGAAACAACGCGGAAAAATTGTTTGGCCGACAATTCTCCTATGTCCCCTCGTGCCGGTCGGGAAATTGACAAAGTTTGATCTTTGCGGTCATGTCGGTACGGTGGCAGCCATTTTATCAAAAAGTAAAATGGTATCGTTGCATTCGGTTACAATTCATCGAACCATTACGATTTCTATAAAAACATCCATAATTCGTAACTCTTGTTATCGAAATAACGCGGAATAAATCTTTGGCCGACAATGCTTCTATGTCCCTACGTACCGGTCAGGAGATTGACAAAGTTTGATCTTTGCCGTCATGTCGGTCCGGCGGCAGCCATTTTATCAAAAAGTAAAATGATATCGTTGCATTCGGTTACAATTCATCGAACCATTACGATTTCTATAAAAATATCCATAATTCGTAACTCTTTTTGTCGATATAACGCGGAAAAATTGTTTGGCCGACAATTCTCCTATGTCCCCTCGTGCCGGTCGGGAAATTGACAAAGTTTGATCTTTGCCGTCATGTCGGTCCGGCGGCAGCCATTTTATCAAAAAGTAGAATGATATCGTTGCATTCGGTTACAATTCATCGAACCATTAAGATTTCTATAAAAATATCCATAATTCGTAACTCTTGTTATCGAAACAACGCGGAAAAATTGTTTGGCCGACAATTCTCCTATGTCCCCTCGTGCCGGTCGGGAAATTGACAAAGTTTGATCTTTGCGGTCATGTCGGTACGGTGGCAGCCATTTTATCAAAAAGTAAAATGGTATCGTTGCATTCGGTTACAATTCATCGAACCATTACGATTTCTATAAAAACATCCATAATTCGTAACTCTTGTTATCGAAATAACGCGGAATAAATCTTTGGCCGACAATGCTTCTATGTCCCTACGTACCGGTCAGGAGATTGACAAAGTTTGATCTTTGCCGTCATGTCGGTCCGGCGGCAGCCATTTTGTCAAAAAGTAAAATGATATCGTTGCATTCGGTTACAATTCATCGAACCATTACGATTTCTATAAAAACATCCATAATTCGTAACTCTTGTTATCGAAATAACGCGGAATAACTGTTTGGCCGACAATGCTTCAATCCCCTACGTACCGGTCAGGAGATTGACGAAGTTTCAGCTTTGCGGTCATGTCGGTCCGGCGGGAGCCATTTTATCAAAAAGTAAAATGATATCGCTGCATTCGGTTACAATCCATCGAACCATTACGATTTCTATAAAAACATCCATAATTCGTAACTCTTTTTGTCGAAATAACGCGGAAAAACTGTTTGGCCGACAATACCTCTATGTCCCCACGTGCCGGTCGGGAGATTGACAAAGTGTCTGCTTTGCGGTCATGTCGGCCCGGCGGGAGCCATTTTACCAAAAAGTAAAATGATATTCCAGCATTCGATTACAATTCGTCGAACCATTACGATTTCTATAAAAATATCCATAATTCGTAATTCTTGTTATCGAAATAACGCGGAAAAATTGTTTGGCCGACAATTCTCCTATGTCCCCTCGTGCCGGTCAGGAAATTGACAAAGTTTGATCTTTGCCGTCATGTCGGTCCGGCGGCAGTCATTTTATCAAAAAGTAAAATGATATCGTTGCATTCGGTTACAATTCATCGAACCATTACGATTTCTATAAAAACATCCATAATTCGTAACTCTTGTTATCGAAATAACGCGGAATAGCTGTTTGGCCGACAATGCTTCTATGTCCCTACGTACCAGTCAGGAGATTGACGAAGTTTCAGCTTTGTGGTCATGTCGGCCCGGCGGGAGCCATTTTACCAAAAAGTAAAATGATATTCGTGCATTCGATTACAATTCGTCGAACCATTACGATTTCTATAAAAATATCCATAATTCGTAACTCTTTTTGTCGATATAACGCGGAAAAATTGTTTGGCCGACAATTCTCCTATGTCCCCTCGTGCCGGTCGGGAAATTGACAAAGTTTGATCTTTGCCGTCATGTCGGTCCGGCGGCAGCCATTTTATCAAAAAGTAAAATGATATCGTGGCATTCGGTTACTATTCATCGAACCATTACGATTTCTATAAAAATATCCATAATTTGTAACTCTTGTTATCGAAACAACGCGGAAAAATTGTTTGGCCGACAATTCTCCTATGTCCCCTCGTGCCGGTCGGGAAATTGACAAAGTTTGATCTTTGCCGTCATGTCGGTCCGGCGGCAGCCATTTTATCAAAAAGTAAAATGATATCGTTGCATTCGGTTACAATTCATCGAACCATTAGGATTTCTATAAAAACATCCATAATTCGTAACTCTTGTTATCGAAATAACGCGGAATAACTGTTTGGACGACAATGTTTCTATGTCCCTACGTACCGGTCAGGAGATTGACGAAGTTTCAGCTTTGCGGTCATGTCGGCCCGGCGGGAGCCATTTTATCAAAAAGTAAAATGATATCGCTGCATTCGGTTACAATCCATCGAACCATTACGATTTCTATACAAACATCCATAATTCGTAACTCTTGTTATCGAAATAACGCGGAAAAATTGTTTGGCCGACAATTCTCCTATGTCCCCTCGTGCCGGTCAGGAAATTGACAAAGTTTGATCTTTGCCGTCATGTCGGTCCGGCGGCAGTCATTATATCAAAAAGTAAAATGATATCGTTGCATTCGGTTACAATTCATCGAACCATTACGATTTCTATAAAAATATCCATAATTCGTAACTCTTGTTATAGAAATAACGCGGAAAAATTGTTTGGCCGACAATTCTACTATGTTCCCTCGTGCCGATCGGGAAATTGACAAAGTTTGATCTTTGCCGTCATGTCGGTCCGGCGGCAGCCATTTTATCAAAAAGTAAAATGATATCGTTGCATTCGGTTACAATTCATCGAACCATTACGATTTCTATAAAAACATCCATAATTCGTAACTCTTTTTGTCGAAATAACGCGGAAAAACTGTTTGGCCGACAATACCTCTATGTCCCCACGTGCCGGTCGGGAGATTGACAAAGTGTCTGCTTTGCGGTCATGTCGGCCCGGCGGGAGCCATTTTACCAAAAAGTAAAATGATATTCCAGCATTCGATTACAATTCGTCGAACCATTACGATTTCCATAATTCGTAACTCTTGTTATCGAAATAACGCGGAAAAACTGTTTGGCCGACAATTCTCCTATGTCCCCTCGTGCCGGTCGGGAAATTGACAAAGTTTGATCTTTGCCGTCATATCGGTCCGGTGGCAGTCATTTTATCAAAAAGTAAAATGATATCGTTGCATTCGGTTACAATTCATCGAACCATTACGATTTCTATAAAAATATCCATAATTCGTAACTCTTTTTGTCGATATAACGCGGAAAAATTGTTTGGCCGACAATTCTCCTATGTCCCCTCGTGCCGGTTGGGAAATTGACAAAGTTTGATCTTTGCCGTCATGTCGGTCCGGCGGCAGCCATTTTATCAAAAAGTAAAATGATATTCGTGCATTCGATTACAATTCGTCGAACCATTACGATTTCTATAAAAATATCCATAATTCGTAACTCTTTTTGTCGATATAACGCGGAAAAATTGTTTGGCCGACAATTCTCCTATGTCCCCTCGTGCCGGTCGGGAAATTGACAAAGTTTGATCTTTGCCGTCATGTCGGTCCGGCGGCAGCCATTTTATCAAAAAGTAGAATGATATCGTTGCATTCGGTTACAATTCATCGAACCATTACGATTTCTATAAAAATATCCATAATTCGTAACTCTTGTTATCGAAACAACGCGGAAAAATTGTTTGGCCGACAACTCTCCTATGTCCCCTCGTGCCGGTCGGGAAATTGACAAAGTTTGATCTTTGCGGTCATGTCGGTACGTTGGCAGCCATTTTATCAAAAAGTAAAATGGTATCGTTGCATTCGGTTACAATTCATCGAACCATTACGATTTCTATAAAAACATCCATAATTCGTAACTCTTGTTATCGAAATAACGCGGAATAACTGTTTGGCCGACAATGCTTCAATCCCCTACGTACCGGTCAGGAGATTGACGAAGTTTCAGCTTTGCGGTCATGTCGGTCCGGCGGGAGCCATTTTATCAAAAAGTAAAATGATATCGCTGCATTCGGTTACAATCCATCGAACCATTACGATTTCTATAAAAACATCCATAATTCGTAACTCTTTTTGTCGAAATAACGCGGAAAAACTGTTTGGCCGACAATTCCTCTATGTCCCCACGTGCCGGTCGGGAGATTGACAAAGTGTCTGCTTTGCGGTCATGTCGGCCCGGCGGGAGCCATTTTACCAAAAAGTAAAATGATATTCCAGCATTCGATTACAATTCGTCGAACCATTACGATTTCTATAAAAATATCCATAATTCGTAATTCTTGTTATCGAAATAACGCGGAAAAATTGTTTGGCCGACAATTCTCCTATGTCCCCTCGTGCCGGTCAGGAAATTGACAAAGTTTGATCTTTGCCGTCATGTCGGTCCGGCGGCAGTCATTTTATCAAAAAGTAAAATGATATCGTTGCATTCGGTTACAATTCATCGAACCATTACGATTTCTATAAAAACATCCATAATTCGTAACTCTTGTTATCGAAATAACGCGGAATAGCTGTTTGGCCGACAATGCTTCTATGTCCCTACGTACCAGTCAGGAGATTGACGAAGTTTCAGCTTTGCGGTCATGTCGGCCCGGCGGGAGCCATTTTACCAAAAAGTAAAATGATATTCGTGCATTCGATTACAATTCGTCGAACCATTACGATTTCTATAAAAATATCCATAATTCGTAACTCTTTTTGTCGATATAACGCGGAAAAATTGTTTGGCCGACAATTCTCCTATGTCCCCTCGTGCCGGTCGGGAAATTGACAAAGTTTGATCTTTGCCGTCATGTCGGTCCGGCGGCAGCCATTTTATCAAAAAGTAAAATGATATCGTGGCATTCGGTTACTATTCATCGAACCATTACGATTTCTATAAAAATATCCATAATTTGTAACTCTTGTTATCGAAACAACGCGGAAAAATTGTTTGGCCGACAATTCTCCTATGTCCCCTCGTGCCGGTCGGGAAATTGACAAAGTTTGATCTTTGCCGTCATGTCGGTCCGGCGGCAGCCATTTTATCAAAAAGTAAAATGATATCGTTGCATTCGGTTACAATTCATCGAACCATTAGGATTTCTATAAAAACATCCATAATTCGTAACTCTTGTTATCGAAATAACGCGGAATAACTGTTTGGACGACAATGTTTCTATGTCCCTACGTACCGGTCAGGAGATTGACGAAGTTTCAGCTTTGCGGTCATGTCGGCCCGGCGGGAGCCATTTTATCAAAAAGTAAAATGATATCGCTGCATTCGGTTACAATCCATCGAACCATTACGATTTCTATACAAACATCCATAATTCGTAACTCGTTTTGTCGAAATAACGCGGAAAAACTGTTTGTCCGACAATACCTCTGTGTCCCCTCGTGCCGATCGGGAAATTGACAAAGTTTGATCTTTGCCGTCATGTCGGTCCGGCGGCAGCCATTTTATCGAAAAGTAAAATGATATCGTTGCATTCGGTTACAATTCATCGAACCATTACGATTTCTATAAAAACATCCATAATTCGTAACTCTTGTTATCGAAATAACGCGGAATAACTGTTTGGACGACAATGCTTCTATGTCCCTACGTACCGGTCAGGAGATTGACGAAGTTTCAGCTTTGCTGTCATGTCGGTCCGGCGGGAGCCATTTTATCAAAAAGTAAAATGATATCGCTGCACTCGGTTACAATCCATCGAACCATTACGATTTCTATAAAAACATCCATAATTCGTAACTCTTTTTGTCGAAATAACGCGGAAAAACTGTTTGGCCGACAATACCTCTATGTCCCCACGTGCCGGTCGGGAGATTGACAAAGTGTCTGCTTTAAGGTCATGTCGGCCCGGTGGGAGCCATTTTACCAAAAAGTAAAATGATATTCCAGCATTCGATTACAATTCGTCGAACCATTACGATTTCTATAAAAATATCCATAATTCGTAATTCTTGTTATCGAAATAACGCGGAAAAATTGTTTGGCCGACAATTCTCCTATGTCCCCTCGTGCCGGTCAGGGAATTGACAAAGTTTGATCTTTGCCGTCATGTCGGTCCGGCGGCAGTCATTTTATCAAAAAGTAAAATGATATCGTTGCATTCGGTTACAATTCATCGAACCATTACGATTTCTATAAAAACATCCATAATTCGTAACTCTTGTTATCGCAATAACGCGGAATAGCTGTTTGGCCGACAATGCTTCTATGTCCCTACGTACCAGTCAGGAGATTGACGAAGTTTCAGCTTTGCGGTCATGTCGGTCCGGCGGGAGCCATTTTATCAAAAAGTAAAATGATATCGCTGCATTCGGTTACAATCCATCGAACCATTACGATTTCTATACAAACATCCATAATTCGTAACTCTTATTGTCGAAATAACGCGGAAAAACTGTTTGTCCGACAATATCTCTATGTCCCCTCGTGCCGATCGGGAAATTGACAAAGTTTGATCTTTGCCGTCATGTCGGTCCGGCGGCAGCCATTTTATCAAAAAGTAAAATGATATCGTTGCATTCGGTTACAATTCATCGAACCATTACGATTTCTATAAAAACATCCATAATTCGTAACTCTTGTTATCGAAATAACGCGGAATATCTGTTTGGACGACAATGCTTCTATGTCCCTACGTACCGGTCAGGAGATTGACGAAGTTTCAGCTTTGCTGTCATGTCGGTCCGGCGGGAGCCATTTTATCAAAAAGTAAAATGATATCGCTGCACTCGGTTACAATCCATCGAACCATTACGATTTCTATAAAAACATCCATAATTCGTAACTCTTTTTGTCGAAATAACGCGGAAAAACTGTTTGGCCGACAATACCTCTATGTCCCCACGTGCCGGTCGGGAGATTGACAAAGTGTCTGTTTTGCGGTCATGTCGGCCCGGCGGGAGCCATTTTACCAAAAAGTAAAATGATATTCCAGCATTCGATTACAATCTGTCGAACCATTACGATTTCTATAAAAATATCCATAATTCGTAATTCTTGTTATCGAAATAACGCGGAAAAATTGTTTGGCCGACAATTCTCCTATGTCCCCTCGTGCCGGTCAGGAAATTAACAAAGTTTGATCTTTGCCGTCATGTCGGTCCGGCGGCAGTCATTTTATCAAAAAGTAAAATGATATCGTTGCATTCGGTTACAATTCATCGAACCATTACGATTTCTATAAAAATATCCATAATTCGTAACTCTTGTTATCGAAATAACGCGGAAAAATTGTTTGGCCGACAATTCTACTATGTCCCCTCGTGCCGATCGGGAAATTGACAAAGTTTGATCTTTGCCGTCATGTCGGTCCGGCGGCAGCCATTTTATCAAAAAGTAAAATGATATCGTTGCATTCGGGTACAATTCATCGAACCATTACGATTTCTATAAAAACATCCATAATTCGTAGCTCTTTTTGTCGAAATAACGCGGAAAAACTGTTTGGCCGACAATACCTCTATGTCCCCACGTGCCGGTCGGGAGATTGACAAAGTGTCTGCTTAGCGGTCATGTCGGCCCGGCGGGAGCCATTTTACCAAAAAGTAAAATGATATTCGTGCATTCGATTACAATTCGTCGAACCATTACGATTTCTATAAAAATATCCATAATTCGTAACTCTTTTTGTCGATATAACGCGGAAAAATTGTTTGGCCGACAATTCTCCTATGTCCCCTCGTGCCGGTCGGGAAATTGACAAAGTTTGATCTTTGCCGTCATGTCGGTCCGGCGGCAGCCATTTTATCAAAAAGTAAAATGATATCGTTGCATTCGGTTACAATTCATCGAACCATTACGATTTCTATAAAAATATCCATAATTCGTAACTCTTGTTATCGAAACAACGCGGAAAAATTGTTTGGCCGACAATTCTCCTATGTCCCCACGTGCCGGTCAGGAAATTGACAAAGTTTGATCTTTGCCGTCATGTCGGTCCGGCGGGAGCCATTTTATCAAAAAGTAAAATGATATCGCTGCACTCGGTTACAATCCATCGAACCATTATGATTTCTATAAAAACATCCATAATTCGTAACTCTTTTTGTCGAAATAACGCGGAAAAACTGTTTGGCCGACAATACCTCTATGTCCCCACGTGCCGGTCGGGAGATTGACAAAGTGTCTGTTTTGCGGTCATGTCGGCCCGGCGGGAGCCATTTTACCAAAAAGTAAAATGATATTCCAGCATTCGATTACAATCTGTCGAACCATTACGATTTCTATAAAAATATCCATAATTCGTAATTCTTGTTATCGAAATAACGCGGAAAAATTGTTTGGCGCACAATTCTCCTATGTCCCCTCGTGCCGGTCAGGAAATTGACAAAGTTTGATCTTTGCCGTCATGTCGGTCCGGCGGCAGTCATTTTATCAAAAAGTAAAATGATATCGTTGCATTCGGTTACAATTCATCGAACCATTACGATTTCTATAAAAATATCCATAATTCGTAACTCTTGTTATCGAAAGAACGCGGAAAAATTGTTTGGCCGACAATTCTACTATGTCCCCTCGTGCCGATCGGGAAATTGACAAAGTTTGATCTTTGCCGCCATGTCGGTCCGGCGGCAGCCGTTTTATCAAAAAGTAAAATGATATCGTTGCATTCGGGTACAATTCATCGAACCATTACGATTTCTATAAAAACATCCATAATACGTACCTCTTTTTGTCGAAATAACGCGGAAAAACTGTTTGGCCGACAATACCTCTATGTCCCCACGTGCCGGTCGGGAGATTGACAAAGTGTCTGCTTAGCGGTCATGTCGGCCCGGCGGGAGCCATTTTACCAAAAAGTAAAATGATATTCGTGCATTCGATTACAATTCGTCGAACCATTACGATTTCTATAAAAATATCCATAATTCGTAACCATTTTTGTCGATATAACGCGGAAAAATTGTTTGGCCGACAATTCTCCTATGTCCCCTCGTGCCGGTCGGGAAATTGACAAAGTTTGATCTTTGCCGTCATGTCGGTCCGGCGGCAGCCATTTTATCAAAAAGTAAAATGATATCGTTGCATTCGGTTACAATTCATCGAACCATTACGATTTCTATAAAAACATCCATAATTCGTAACTCTTTTTGTCGAAATAACGCGGAAAAACTGTTTGGCCGACAATACCTCTATGTCCCCACGTGCCGGTCGGGAGATTGACAAAGTGTCTGCTTTGCGGTCATGTCGGCCCGGCGGGAGCCATTTTACCAAATAGTAAAATGATATTCCAGCATTCGATTACAATTCGTCGAACCATTACGATTTCTATAAAAATATCCATAATTCGTAATTCTTGTTATCGAAATAACGCGGAAAAATTGTTTGGCCGACAATTCTCCTATGTCCCCTCGTGCCGGTCAGGAAATAGACAAAGTTTGATCTTTGCCGTCATGTCGGTCTGGCGGCAGCCATTTTATCAAAAAGTAAAATGATATCGTTGCATTCGGTTACAATTCATCGAACCATTACGATTTCTATAAAAACATCCATAATTCGTAACTCTTGTTATCAAAATAACGCGGAATAACTGTTTGGACGACAATGCTTCTATGTCCCTACGTAGCGGTCAGGAGATTGACGAAGTTTCAGCTTTGCTGTCATGTCGGTCCGGCGGGAGCCATTTTATCAAAAAGTAAAATGATATCGCTGCACTCGGTTACAATCCATCGGACCATTACGATTTCTATAAAAACATCCATAATTCGTAACTCTTTTTGTCGAAATAACGCGGAAAAACTGTTTGGCCGACAATACCTCTATGTCCCCACGTGCCGGTCGGGAGATTGACAAAGTGTCTGTTTTGCGGTCATGTCGGCCCGGCGGGAGCCATTTTACCAAAAAGTAAAATGATATTCCAGCATTCGATTACAATCCGTCGAACCATTACGATTTCTATAAAAATATCCATAATTCGTAATTCTTGTTATCGAAATAACGCGGAAAAATTGTTTGGCCGACAATTCTCCTATGTCCCCTCGTGCCGGTCGGGAAATTGACAAAGTTTGATCTTTGCCGTCATGTCGGTCGGGCGGCAGTCATTTTATCAAAAAGTAAAATGATATCGTTGCATTCGGTTACAATTCATCGAACCATTTCGATTTCTATAAAAATATCCATAATTCGTAACTCTTGTTATCGAAATAACGCGGAAAAATTGTTTGGCCGACAATTCTACTATGTCCCCTCGTGCCGATCGGGAAATTGACAAAGTTTGATCTTTGCCGTCATGTCGGTCCGGCGGCAGCCATTTTATCAAAAAGTAAAATGATATCGTTGCATTCGGTTACAATTCATCGAACCATTACGATTTCTATAAAAACATCCATAATTCGTAACTCTTTTTGTCGAAATAACGCGGAAAAACTGTTTGGCCGACAATACCTCTATGTCCCCACGTGCCGGTCGGGAGATTGACAAAGTGTCTGCTTAGCGGTCATGTCGGCCCGGCGGGAGCCATTTTACCAAAAAGTAAAATGATATTCGTGCATTCGATTACAATTCGTCGAACCATTACGATTTCTATAAAAATATCCATAATTCGTAACTCTTTTTGTCGATATAACGCGGAAAAATTGTTTGGCCGACAATTCTCCTATGTCCCCTCGTGCCGGTCGGGAAATTGACAAAGTTTGATCTTTGCCGTCATGTCGGTCCGGCGGCAGTCATTTTATCAAAAAGTAAAATGATATCGTTGCATTCGGTTACAATTCATCGAACCATTACGATTTCTATAAAAATATCCATCATTCGTAACTCTTGTTATCGAAATAACGCGGAAAAATTGTTTGGCCGACAATTCTACTATGTCCCCTCGTGCCGATCGGGAAATTGACAAAGTTTGATCTTTGCCGTCATGTCGTTCCGGCGGCAGCCATTTTATCAAAAAGTAAAATGATATCGTTGCATTCGGTTACAATTCATCGAACCATTACGATTTCTATAAAAACATCCATAATTCGTAACTCTTGTTATCGAAATAACGCGGAATAGCTGTTTGGCCGACAATGCTTCTATGTCCCTACGTACCAGTCAGGAGATTGACGAAGTTTCAGCTTTGCGGTCATGTCGGCCCGGCGGGAGCCATTTTACCAAAAAGTAAAATGATATTCCAGCACTCGATTTCAATTCGTCGAACCATTACGATTTCTATAAAAATATCCATAATTCGTAATTCTTGTTATCGAAATAACGCGGAAAAATTGTTTGGCCGACAATTCTCCTATGTCCCCTCGTGCCGGTCAGGAAATTGACAAAGTTTGATCTTTGCCGTCATGTCGGTCCGGCGGCAGTCATTTTATCAAAAAGTAAAATGATATCGTTGCATTCGGTTACAATTCATCGAACCATTACGATTTCTATAAAAATATCCATAATTCGTAACTCTTGTTATCGAAATAACGCGGAAAAATTGTTTGGCCGACAATTCTACTATGTCCCCTCGTGCCGATCGGGAAATTGACAAAGTTTGATCTTTGCCGTCATGTCGTTCCGGCGGCAGCCATTTTATCAAAAAGTAAAATGATATCGTTGCATTCGGTTACAATTCATCGAACCATTACGATTTCTATAAAAACATCCATAATTCGTAACTCTTGTTATCGAAATAACGCGGAATAGCTGTTTGGCCGACAATGCTTCTATGTCCCTACGTACCAGTCAGGAGATTGACGAAGTTTCAGCTTTGCGGTCATGTCGGCCCGGCGGGAGCCATTTTACCAAAAAGTAAAATGATATTCCAGCATTCGATTTCAATTCGTCGAACCATTACGATTTCTATAAAAATATCCATAATTCGTAATTCTTGTTATCGAAATAACGCGGAAAAATTGTTTGGCCGACAATTCTCCTATGTCCCCTCGTGCCGGTCAGGAAATTGACAAAGTTTGATCTTTGCCGTCATGTCGGTCCGGCGGCAGTCATTTTATCAAAAAGTAAAATGATATCGTTGCATTCGGTTACAATTCATCGAACCATTACGATTTCTATAAAAATATCCATAATTCGTAACTCTTGTTATCGAAATAACGCGGAAAAATTGTTTGGCCGACAATTCTACTATGTCCCCTCGTGCCGATCGGGAAATTGACAAAGTTTGATCTTTGCCGTCATGTCGGTCCGGCGGCAGCCATTTTATCAAAAAGTAAAATGATATTGTTGCATTCGGTTACAATTCATCGAACCATTACGATTTCTATAAAAACATCCATAATTCGTAACTCTTATTGTCGAAATAACGCGGAAAAACTGTTTGGCCGACAATACCTCTATGTCCCCACGTGAGGGTCGGGAGATTGACAAAGTGTCTGCTTAGCGGTCATGTCGGCCCGGCGGGAGCCATTTTACCAAAAAGTAAAATGATATTCGTGCATTCGATTACAATTCGTCGAACCATTACGATTTCTATAAAAATATCCATAATTCGTAACTCTTTTTGTCGATATCACGCGGAAAAATTGTTTGGCCGACAATTCTCCTATGTCCCCTCGTGCCGGTCGGGAAATTGACAAAGTTTGATCTTTGCCGTCATGTCGGTCCGGCGGCAGCCATTTTATCAAAAAGTAAAATGATATCGTGGCATTCGGTTACAATTCATCGAACCATTACGATTTCTATAAAAACATCCATAATTCGTAACTCTTGTTATCGAAATAACGCGGAATAGCTGTTTGGCCGACAATGCTTCTATGTCCCTACGTACCAGTCAGGAGATTGACGAAGTTTCAGCTTTGCGGTCATGTCGGCCCGGCGGGAGCCATTTTACCAAAAAGTAAAATGATATTCCAGCATTCGATTTCAATTCGTCGAACCATTACGATTTCTATAAAAATATCCATAATTCGTAATTCTTGTTATCGAAATAACGCGGAAAAATTGTTTGGCCGACAATTCTCCTATGTCCCCTCGTGCCGGTCAGGAAATTGACAAAGTTTGATCTTTGCCGTCATGTCGGTCCGGCGGCAGTCATTTTATCAAAAAGTAAAATGATATCGTTGCATTCGGTTACAATTCATCGAACCATTACGATTTCTATAAAAATATCCATAATTCGTAACTCTTGTTATCGAAATAACGCGGAAAAATTGTTTGGCCGACAATTCTACTATGTCCCCTCGTGCCGATCGGGAAATTGACAAAGTTTGATCTTTGCCGTCATGTCGGTCCGGCGGCAGCCATTTTATCAAAAAGTAAAATGATATTGTTGCATTCGGTTACAATTCATCGAACCATTACGATTTCTATAAAAACATCCATAATTCGTAACTCTTATTGTCGAAATAACGCGGAAAAACTGTTTGGCCGACAATACCTCTATGTCCCCACGTGAGGGTCGGGAGATTGACAAAGTGTCTGCTTAGCGGTCATGTCGGCCCGGCGGGAGCCATTTTACCAAAAAGTAAAATGATATTCGTGCATTCGATTACAATTCGTCGAACCATTACGATTTCTATAAAAATATCCATAATTCGTAACTCTTTTTGTCGATATCACGCGGAAAAATTGTTTGGCCGACAATTCTCCTATGTCCCCTCGTGCCGGTCGGGAAATTGACAAAGTTTGATCTTTGCCGTCATGTCGGTCCGGCGGCAGCCATTTTATCAAAAAGTAAAATGATATCGTGGCATTCGGTTACTATTCATCGAACCATTACGATTTCTATAAAAATATCCATAATTTGTAACTCTTGTTATCGAAACAACGCGGAAAAATTGTTTGGCCGACAATTCTCCTATGTCCCCTCGTGCCGGTCGGGAAATTGACAAAGTTTGATCTTTGCCGTCATGTCGGTCCGGCGGCAGCCATTTTATCAAAAAGTAAAATGATATCGTTGCATTCGGTTAAAATTCATCGAACCATTAGGATTTCTATAAAAACATCCATAATTCGTAACTCTTGTTATCGAAATAACGCGGAATAACTGTTTGGACGACAATGTTTCTATGTCCCTACGTACCGGTCAGGAGATTGACGAAGTTTCAGCTTTGCGGTCATGTCGGCCCGGCGGGAGCCATTTTACCAAAAAGTAAAATGATATTCCAGCATTCGATTACAATTCGTCGAACCATTACGATTTCTATAAAAATATCCATAATTCGTAATTCTTGTTATCGAAATAACGCGGAAAAATTGTTTGGCCGACAATTCTCCTATGTCCCCTCGTGCCGGTCAGGGAATTGACAAAGTTTGATCTTTGCCGTCATGTCGGTCCGGCGGCAGTCATTTTATCAAAAAGTAAAATGATATCGTTGCATTCGGTTACAATTCATCGAACCATTACGATTTCTATAAAAACATCCATAATTCGTAACTCTTGTTATCGAAATAACGCGGAATAGCTGTTTGGCCGACAATGCTTCTATGTCCCTACGTACCAGTCAGGAGATTGACGAAGTTTCAGCTTTGCGGTCATGTCGGTCCGGCGGGAGCCATTTTATCAAAAAGTAAAATGATATCGCTGCATTCGGTTACAATCCATCGAACCATTACGATTTCTATACAAACATCCATAATTCGTAACTCTTTTTGTCGAAATAACGCGGAAAAACTGTTTGTCCGACAATACCTCTATGTCCCCTCGTGCCGATCGGGAAATTGACAAAGTTTGATCTTTGCCGTCATGTCGGTCCGGCGGCAGCCATTTTATCAAAAAGTGAAATGATATCGTTGCATTCGGTTACAATTCATCGAACCATTACGATTTCTATAAAAACATCCATAATTCGTAACTCTTGTTATCGAAATAACGCGGAATATCTGTTTGGACGACAATGCTTCTATGTCCCTACGTACCGGTCAGGAGATTGACGAAGTTTCAGCTTTGCTGTCATGTCGGTCCGGCGGGAGCCATTTTATCAAAAAGTAAAATGATATCGCTGCACTCGGTTACAATCCATCGAACCATTACGATTTCTATAAAAACATCCATAATTCGTAACTCTTTTTGTCGAAATAACGCGGAAAAACTGTTTGGCCGACAATACCTCTATGTCCCCACGTGCCGGTCGGGAGATTGACAAAGTGTCTGTTTTGCGGTCATGTCGGCCCGGCGGGAGCCATTTTACCAAAAAGTAAAATGATATTCCAGCATTCGATTACAATCTGTCGAACCATTACGATTTCTATAAAAATATCCATAATTCGTAATTCTTGTTATCGAAATAACACGGAAAAATTGTTTGGCCGACAATTCTCCTATGTCCCCTCGTGCCGGTCAGGAAATTGACAAAGTTTGATCTTTGCCGTCATGTCGGTCCGGCGGCAGTCATTTTATCAAAAAGTAAAATGATATCGTTGCATTCGGTTACAATTCATCGAACCATTACGATTTCTATAAAAATATCCATAATTCGTAACTCTTGTTATCGAAACAACGCGGAAAAATTGTTTGGCCGACAATTCTCCTATGTCCCCTCGTGCCGGTCAGGAAATTGACAAAGTTTGATCTTTGCCGTCATGTCGGTCCGGCGGCAGCCATTTTATCAAAAAGTAAAATGATATCGTTGCATTCGGTTACAATTCATCGAACCATTACGATTTCTATAAAAACATCCATAATTCGTAACTCTTGTTATCGAAATAACGCGGAATAGCTGTTTGGCCGACAATGCTTCTATGTCCCTACGTACCAGTCAGGAGATTGACGAAGTTTCAGCTTTGCGGTCATGTCGGCCCGGCGGGAGCCATTTTACCAAAAAGTAAAATGATATTCCAGCACTCGATTTCAATTCGTCGAACCATTACGATTTCTATAAAAATATCCATAATTCGTAATTCATGTTATCGAAATAACGCGGAAAAATTGTTTGGCCGACAATTCTCCTATGTCCCCTCGTGCCGGTCAGGAAATTGACAAAGTTTGATCTTTGCCGTCATGTCGGTCCGGCGGCAGTCATTTTATCAAAAAGTAAAATGATATCGTTGCATTCGGTTACAATTCATCGAACCATTACGATTTCTATAAAAATATCCATAATTCGTAACTCTTGTTATCGAAATAACGCGGAAAAATTGTTTGGCCGACAATTCTACTATGTCCCCTCGTGCCGATCGGGAAATTGACAAAGTTTGATCTTTGCCGTCATGTCGTTCCGGCGGCAGCCATTTTATCAAAAAGTAAAATGATATCGTTGCATTGGGTTACAATTCATCGAACCATTACGATTTCTATAAAAACATCCATAATTCGTAACTCTTGTTATCGAAATAACGCGGAATAGCTGTTTGGCCGACAATGCTTCTATGTCCCTACGTACCAGTCAGGAGATTGACGAAGTTTCAGCTTTGCGGTCATGTCGGCCCGGCGGGAGCCATTTTACCAAAAAGTAAAATGATATTCCAGCATTCGATTTCAATTCGTCGAACCATTACGATTTCTATAAAAATATCCATAATTCGTAATTCTTGTTATCGAAATAACGCGGAAAAATTGTTTGGCCGACAATTCTCCTATGTCCCCTCGTGCCGGTCAGGAAATTGACAAAGTTTGATCTTTGCCGTCATGTCGGTCCGGCGGCAGTCATTTTATCAAAAAGTAAAATGATATCGTTGCATTCGGTTACAATTCATCGAACCATTACGATTTCTATAAAAATATCCATAATTCGTAACTCTTGTTATCGAAATAACGCGGAAAAATTGTTTGGCCGACAATTCTACTATGTCCCCTCGTGCCGATCGGGAAATTGACAAAGTTTGATCTTTGCCGTCATGTCGGTCCGGCGGCAGCCATTTTATCAAAAAGTAAAATGATATTGTTGCATTCGGTTACAATTCATCGAACCATTACGATTTCTATAAAAACATCCATAATTCGTAACTCTTATTGTCGAAATAACGCGGAAAAACTGTTTGGCCGACAATACCTCTATGTCCCCACGTGAGGGTCGGGAGATTGACAAAGTGTCTGCTTAGCGGTCATGTCGGCCCGGCGGGAGCCATTTTACCAAAAAGTAAAATGATATTCGTGCATTCGATTACAATTCGTCGAACCATTACGATTTCTATAAAAATATCCATAATTCGTAACTCTTTTTGTCGATATAACGCGGAAAAATTGTTTGGCCGACAATTCTCCTATGTCCCCTCGTGCCGGTCGGGAAATTGACAAAGTTTGATCTTTGCCGTCATGTCGGTCCGGCGGCAGTCATTTTATCAAAAAGTAAAATGATATCGTTGCATTCGGTTACAATTCATCGAACCATTACGATTTCTATAAAAATATCCATCATTCGTAACTCTTGTTATCGAAATAACGCGGAAAAATTGTTTGGCCGACAATTCTACTATGTCCCCTCGTGCCGATCGGGAAATTGACAAAGTTTGATCTTTGCCGTCATGTCGTTCCGGCGGCAGCCATTTTATCAAAAAGTAAAATGATATCGTTGCATTCGGTTACAATTCATCGAACCATTACGATTTCTATAAAAACATCCATAATTCGTAACTCTTGTTATCGAAATAACGCGGAATAGCTGTTTGGCCGACAATGCTTCTATGTCCCTACGTACCAGTCAGGAGATTGACGAAGTTTCAGCTTTGCGGTCATGTCGGCCCGGCGGGAGCCATTTTACCAAAAAGTAAAATGATATTCCAGCACTCGATTTCAATTCGTCGAACCATTACGATTTCTATAAAAATATCCATAATTCGTAATTCTTGTTATCGAAATAACGCGGAAAAATTGTTTGGCCGACAATTCTCCTATGTCCCCTCGTGCCGGTCAGGAAATTGACAAAGTTTGATCTTTGCCGTCATGTCGGTCCGGCGGCAGTCATTTTATCAAAAAGTAAAATGATATCGTTGCATTCGGTTACAATTCATCGAACCATTACGATTTCTATAAAAATATCCATAATTCGTAACTCTTGTTATCGAAATAACGCGGAAAAATTGTTTGGCCGACAATTCTACTATGTCCCCTCGTGCCGATCGGGAAATTGACAAAGTTTGATCTTTGCCGTCATGTCGTTCCGGCGGCAGCCATTTTATCAAAAAGTAAAATGATATCGTTGCATTCGGTTACAATTCATCGAACCATTACGATTTCTATAAAAACATCCATAATTCGTAACTCTTGTTATCGAAATAACGCGGAATAGCTGTTTGGCCGACAATGCTTCTATGTCCCTACGTACCAGTCAGGAGATTGACGAAGTTTCAGCTTTGCGGTCATGTCGGCCCGGCGGGAGCCATTTTACCAAAAAGTAAAATGATATTCCAGCATTCGATTTCAATTCGTCGAACCATTACGATTTCTATAAAAATATCCATAATTCGTAATTCTTGTTATCGAAATAACGCGGAAAAATTGTTTGGCCGACAATTCTCCTATGTCCCCTCGTGCCGGTCAGGAAATTGACAAAGTTTGATCTTTGCCGTCATGTCGGTCCGGCGGCAGTCATTTTATCAAAAAGTAAAATGATATCGTTGCATTCGGTTACAATTCATCGAACCATTACGATTTCTATAAAAATATCCATAATTCGTAACTCTTGTTATCGAAATAACGCGGAAAAATTGTTTGGCCGACAATTCTACTATGTCCCCTCGTGCCGATCGGGAAATTGACAAAGTTTGATCTTTGCCGTCATGTCGGTCCGGCGGCAGCCATTTTATCAAAAAGTAAAATGATATTGTTGCATTCGGTTACAATTCATCGAACCATTACGATTTCTATAAAAACATCCATAATTCGTAACTCTTATTGTCGAAATAACGCGGAAAAACTGTTTGGCCGACAATACCTCTATGTCCCCACGTGAGGGTCGGGAGATTGACAAAGTGTCTGCTTAGCGGTCATGTCGGCCCGGCGGGAGCCATTTTACCAAAAAGTAAAATGATATTCGTGCATTCGATTACAATTCGTCGAACCATTACGATTTCTATAAAAATATCCATAATTCGTAACTCTTTTTGTCGATATCACGCGGAAAAATTGTTTGGCCGACAATTCTCCTATGTCCCCTCGTGCCGGTCGGGAAATTGACAAAGTTTGATCTTTGCCGTCATGTCGGTCCGGCGGCAGCCATTTTATCAAAAAGTAAAATGATATCGTGGCATTCGGTTACTATTCATCGAACCATTACGATTTCTATAAAAATATCCATAATTTGTAACTCTTGTTATCGAAACAACGCGGAAAAATTGTTTGGCCGACAATTCTCCTATGTCCCCTCGTGCCGGTCGGGAAATTGACAAAGTTTGATCTTTGCCGTCATGTCGGTCCGGCGGCAGCCATTTTATCAAAAAGTAAAATGATATCGTTGCATTCGGTTAAAATTCATCGAACCATTAGGATTTCTATAAAAACATCCATAATTCGTAACTCTTGTTATCGAAATAACGCGGAATAACTGTTTGGACGACAATGTTTCTATGTCCCTACGTACCGGTCAGGAGATTGACGAAGTTTCAGCTTTGCGGTCATGTCGGCCCGGCGGGAGCCATTTTACCAAAAAGTAAAATGATATTCCAGCATTCGATTACAATTCGTCGAACCATTACGATTTCTATAAAAATATCCATAATTCGTAATTCTTGTTATCGAAATAACGCGGAAAAATTGTTTGGCCGACAATTCTCCTATGTCCCCTCGTGCCGGTCAGGGAATTGACAAAGTTTGATCTTTGCCGTCATGTCGGTCCGGCGGCAGTCATTTTATCAAAAAGTAAAATGATATCGTTGCATTCGGTTACAATTCATCGAACCATTACGATTTCTATAAAAACATCCATAATTCGTAACTCTTGTTATCGAAATAACGCGGAATAGCTGTTTGGCCGACAATGCTTCTATGTCCCTACGTACCAGTCAGGAGATTGACGAAGTTTCAGCTTTGCGGTCATGTCGGTCCGGCGGGAGCCATTTTATCAAAAAGTAAAATGATATCGCTGCATTCGGTTACAATCCATCGAACCATTACGATTTCTATACAAACATCCATAATTCGTAACTCTTTTTGTCGAAATAACGCGGAAAAACTGTTTGTCCGACAATACCTCTATGCCCCCTCGTGCCGATCGAGAAATTGACAAAGTTTGATCTTTGCCGTCATGTCGGTCCGGCGGCAGCCATTTTATCAAAAAGTGAAATGATATCGTTGCATTCGGTTACAATTCATCGAACCATTACGATTTCTATAAAAACATCCATAATTCGTAACTCTTGTTATCGAAATAACGCGGAATATCTGTTTGGACGACAATGCTTCTATGTCCCTACGTACCGGTCAGGAGATTGACGAAGTTTCAGCTTTGCTGTCATGTCGGTCCGGCGGGAGCCATTTTATCAAAAAGTAAAATGATATCGCTGCACTCGGTTACAATCCATCGAACCATTACGATTTCTATAAAAACATCCATAATTCGTAACTCTTTTTGTCGAAATAACGCGGAAAAACTGTTTGGCCGACAATACCTCTATGTCCCCACGTGCCGGTCGGGAGATTGGCAAAGTGTCTGTTTTGCGGTCATGTCGGCCCGGCGGGAGCCATTTTACCAAAAAGTAAAATGATATTCCAGCATTCGATTACAATCTGTCGAACCATTACGATTTCTATAAAAATATCCATAATTCGTAATTCTTGTTATCGAAATAACGCGGAAAAATTGTTTGGCCGACAATTCTCCTATGTCCCCTCGTGCCGGTCAGGAAATTGACAAAGTTTGATCTTTGCCGTCATGTCGGTCCGGCGGCAGTCATTTTATCAAAAAGTAAAATGATATCGTTGCATTCGGTTACAATTCATCGAACCATTACGATTTCTATAAAAATATCCATAATTCGTAACTCTTGTTATCGAAACAACGCGGAAAAATTGTTTGGCCGACAATTCTCCTATGTCCCCTCGTGCCGGTCAGGAAATTGACAAAGTTTGATCTTTGCCGTCATGTCGGTCCGGCGGCAGCCATTTTATCAAAAAGTAAAATGATATCGTTGCATTCGGTTACAATTCATCGAACCATTACGATTTCTATAAAAACATCCATAATTCGTAACTCTTGTTATCGAAATAACGCGGAATAGCTGTTTGGCCGACAATGCTTCTATGTCCCTACGTACCAGTCAGGAGATTGACGAAGTTTCAGCTTTGCGGTCATGTCGGCCCGGCGGGAGCCATTTTACCAAAAAGTAAAATGATATTCCAGCACTCGATTTCAATTCGTCGAACCATTACGATTTCTATAAAAATATCCATAATTCGTAATTCATGTTATCGAAATAACGCGGAAAAATTGTTTGGCCGACAATTCTCCTATGTCCCCTCGTGCCGGTCAGGAAATTGACAAAGTTTGATCTTTGCCGTCATGTCGGTCCGGCGGCAGTCATTTTATCAAAAAGTAAAATGATATCGTTGCATTCGGTTACAATTCATCGAACCATTACGATTTCTATAAAAATATCCATAATTCGTAACTCTTGTTATCGAAATAACGCGGAAAAATTGTTTGGCCGACAATTCTACTATGTCCCCTCGTGCCGATCGGGAAATTGACAAAGTTTGATCTTTGCCGTCATGTCGTTCCGGCGGCAGCCATTTTATCAAAAAGTAAAATGATATCGTTGCATTCGGTTACAATTCATCGAACCATTACGATTTCTATAAAAACATCCATAATTCGTAACTCTTGTTATCGAAATAACGCGGAATAGCTGTTTGGCCGACAATGCTTCTATGTCCCTACGTACCAGTCAGGAGATTGACGAAGTTTCAGCTTTGCGGTCATGTCGGCCCGGCGGGAGCCATTTTACCAAAAAGTAAAATGATATTCGTGCATTCGATTACAATTCGTCGAACCATTACGATTTCTATAAAAATATCCATAATTCGTAACTCTTTTTGTCGATATCACGCGGAAAAATTGTTTGGCCGACAATTCTCCTATGTCCCCTCGTGCCGGTCGGGAAATTGACAAAGTTTGATCTTTGCCGTCATGTCGGTCCGGCGGCAGCCATTTTATCAAAAAGTAAAATGATATCGTGGCATTCGGTTACTATTCATCGAACCATTACGATTTCTATAAAAATATCCATAATTTGTAACTCTTGTTATCGAAACAACGCGGAAAAATTGTTTGGCCGACAATTCTCCTATGTCCCCTCGTGCCGGTCGGGAAATTGACAAAGTTTGATCTTTGCCGTCATGTCGGTCCGGCGGCAGCCATTTTATCAAAAAGTAAAATGATATCGTTGCATTCGGTTAAAATTCATCGAACCATTAGGATTTCTATAAAAACATCCATAATTCGTAACTCTTGTTATCGAAATAACGCGGAATAACTGTTTGGACGACAATGTTTCTATGTCCCTACGTACCGGTCAGGAGATTGACGAAGTTTCAGCTTTGCGGTCATGTCGGCCCGGCGGGAGCCATTTTACCAAAAAGTAAAATGATATTCCAGCATTCGATTACAATTCGTCGAACCATTACGATTTCTATAAAAATATCCATAATTCGTAATTCTTGTTATCGAAATAACGCGGAAAAATTGTTTGGCCGACAATTCTCCTATGTCCCCTCGTGCCGGTCAGGGAATTGACAAAGTTTGATCTTTGCCGTCATGTCGGTCCGGCGGCAGTCATTTTATCAAAAAGTAAAATGATATCGTTGCATTCGGTTACAATTCATCGAACCATTACGATTTCTATAAAAACATCCATAATTCGTAACTCTTGTTATCGAAATAACGCGGAATAACTGTTTGGACGACAATGTTTCTATGTCCCTACGTACCGGTCAGGAGATTGACGAAGTTTCAGCTTTGCGGTCATGTCGGCCCGGCGGGAGCCATTTTACCAAAAAGTAAAATGATATTCCAGCATTCGATTACAATTCGTCGAACCATTACGATTTCTATAAAAATATCCATAATTCGTAATTCTTGTTATCGAAATAACGCGGAAAAATTGTTTGGCCGACAATTCTCCTATGTCCCCTCGTGCCGGTCAGGGAATTGACAAAGTTTGATCTTTGCCGTCATGTCGGTCCGGCGGCAGTCATTTTATCAAAAAGTAAAATGATATCGTTGCATTCGGTTACAATTCATCGAACCATTACGATTTCTATAAAAACATCCATAATTCGTAACTCTTGTTATCGAAATAACGCGGAATAGCTGTTTGGCCGACAATGCTTCTATGTCCCTACGTACCAGTCAGGAGATTGACGAAGTTTCAGCTTTGCGGTCATGTCGGTCCGGCGGGAGCCATTTTATCAAAAAGTAAAATGATATCGCTGCATTCGGTTACAATCCATCGAACCATTACGATTTCTATACAAACATCCATAATTCGTAACTCTTTTTGTCGAAATAACGCGGAAAAACTGTTTGTCCGACAATACCTCTATGTCCCCTCGTGCCGATCGGGAAATTGACAAAGTTTGATCTTTGCCGTCATGTCGGTCCGGCGGCAGCCATTTTATCAAAAAGTGAAATGATATCGTTGCATTCGGTTACAATTCATCGAACCATTACGATTTCTATAAAAACATCCATAATTCGTAACTCTTGTTATCGAAATAACGCGGAATAGCTGTTTGGCCGACAATGCTTCTATGTCCCTACGTACCAGTCAGGAGATTGACGAAGTTTCAGCTTTGCGGTCATGTCGGTCCGGCGGGAGCCATTTTATCAAAAAGTAAAATGATATCGCTGCATTCGGTTACAATCCATCGAACCATTACGATTTCTATACAAACATCCATAATTCGTAACTCTTTTTGTCGAAATAACGCGGAAAAACTGTTTGTCCGACAATACCTCTATGTCCCCTCGTGCCGATCGGGAAATTGACAAAGTTTGATCTTTGCCGTCATGTCGGTCCGGCGGCAGCCATTTTATCAAAAAGTGAAATGATATCGTTGCATTCGGTTACAATTCATCGAACCATTACGATTTCTATAAAAACATCCATAATTCGTAACTCTTGTTATCGAAATAACGCGGAATATCTGTTTGGACGACAATGCTTCTATGTCCCTACGTACCGGTCAGGAGATTGACGAAGTTTCAGCTTTGCTGTCATGTCGGTCCGGCGGGAGCCATTTTATCAAAAAGTAAAATGATATCGCTGCACTCGGTTACAATCCATCGAACCATTACGATTTCTATAAAAACATCCATAATTCGTAACTCTTTTTGTCGAAATAACGCGGAAAAACTGTTTGGCCGACAATACCTCTATGTCCCCACGTGCCGGTCGGGAGATTGACAAAGTGTCTGTTTTGCGGTCATGTCGGCCCGGCGGGAGCCATTTTACCAAAAAGTAAAATGATATTCCAGCATTCGATTACAATCTGTCGAACCATTACGATTTCTATAAAAATATCCATAATTCGTAATTCTTGTTATCGAAATAACGCGGAAAAATTGTTTGGCCGACAATTCTCCTATGTCCCCTCGTGCCGGTCAGGAAATTGACAAAGTTTGATCTTTGCCGTCATGTCGGTCCGGCGGCAGTCATTTTATCAAAAAGTAAAATGATATCGTTGCATTCGGTTACAATTCATCGAACCATTACGATTTCTATAAAAATATCCATAATTCGTAACTCTTGTTATCGAAACAACGCGGAAAAATTGTTTGGCCGACAATTCTCCTATGTCCCCTCGTGCTGGTCAGGAAATTGACAAAGTTTGATCTTTGCCGTCATGTCGGTCCGGCGGGAGCCATTTTATCAAAAAGTAAAATGATATCGCTGCACTCGGTTACAATCCATCGAACCATTACGATTTCTATAAAAACATCCATAATTCGTAACTCTTTTTGTCGAAATAACGCGGAAAAACTGTTTGGCCGACAATACCTCTATGTCCCCACGTGCCGGTCGGGAGATTGACAAAGTGTCTGTTTTGCGGTCATGTCGGCCCGGCGGGAGCCATTTTACCAAAAAGTAAAATGATATTCCAGCATTCGATTACAATCTGTCGAACCATTACGATTTCTATAAAAATATCCATAATTCGTAATTCTTGTTATCGAAATAACGCGGAAAAATTGTTTGGCCGACAATTCTCCTATGTCCCCTCGTGCCGGTCAGGAAATTGACAAAGTTTGATCTTTGCCGTCATGTCGGTCCGGCGGCAGTCATTTTATCAAAAAGTAAAATGATATCGTTGCATTCGGTTACAATTCATCGAACCATTACGATTTCTATAAAAATATCCATAATTCGTAACTCTTGTTATCGAAAGAACGCGGAAAAATTGTTTGGCCGACAATTCTACTATGTCCCCTCGTGCCGATCGGGAAATTGACAAAGTTTGATCTTTGCCGTCATGTCGGTCCGGCGGCAGCCATTTTATCAAAAAGTAAAATGATATTGTTGCATTCGGTTACAATTCATCGAACCATTACGATTTCTATAAAAACATCCATAATTCGTAACTCTTATTGTCGAAATAACGCGGAAAAACTGTTTGGCCGACAATACCTCTATGTCCCCACGTGAGGGTCGGGAGATTGACAAAGTGTCTGCTTAGCGGTCATGTCGGCCCGGCGGGAGCCATTTTACCAAAAAGTAAAATGATATTCGTGCATTCGATTACAATTCGTCGAACCATTACGATTTCTATAAAAATATCCATAACTCGTAATTCTTGTTATCGAAATAACGTGGAAAAATTGTTTGGCCGACAATTCTCCTATGTTCCCTCGTGCCGGTCAGGAAATTGACAAAGTTTGATCTTTGCCGTCATGTCGGTCCGGCGGCAGTCATTTTATCAAAAAGTAAAGTGATATCGTTGCATTCGGTTACAATTCATCGAACCATTACGATTTCTATAAAAATATCCATAATTCGTAACTCTTGTTATCGAAATAACGCGGAATAATTGTTTGGCCGACAATTCTACTATGTCCCCTCGTGCCGATCGGGAAATTGACAAAGTTTGATCTTTGCCGTCATGTCGGTCCGGCGGCAGCCATTTTATCAAAAAGTAAAATGATATCGTTGCATTCGGTTACAATTCATCGAACCATTACGATTTCTATAAAAATATCCATAATTCGTAACTCTTGTTATCGAAACAACGCCGAAAAATTGTTTGGCCGACAATTCTCCTATGTCCCCTCGTGCCGGTCGGGAAATTGACAAAGTTTGATCATTGCGGTCATGTCGGTCCGGTGGCAGCCATTTTATCAAAAAGTAAAATGATATCGTTGCATTCGGTTACAATTCATCGAACCGTTACGATTTCTATAAAAACATCCATAATTCGTAACTCTTGTTATCGAAATAACGCGGAATAGCTGTTTGGCCGACAATGCTTCTATGTCCCTACGTACCAGTCAGGAGATTAACGAAGTTTCAGCTTTGCGGTCATGTCGGCCCGGCGGGAGCCATTTTACCAAAAAGTAAAATGATATTCCAGCATTCGATTACAATTCGTCGAACCATTACGATTTCTATAAAAATATCCATAATTCGTAATTCTTGTTATCGAAATAACGCGGAAAAATTGTTTGGCCGACAATTCTCCTATGTCCCCTCGTGCCGGTCAGGAAATTGACAAAGTTTGATCTTTGCCGTCATGTCGGTCCGGCGGCAGTCATTATATCAAAAAGTAAAATGATATCGTTGCATTCGGTTACAATTCATCGAACCATTACGATTTCTATAAAAATATCCATAATTCGTAACTCTTGTTATCGAAATAACGCGGAAAAATTGTTTGGCCGACAATTCTACTATGTTCCCTCGTGCCGATCGGGAAATTGACAAAGTTTGATCTTTGCCGTCATGTCGGTCCGGCGGCAGCCATTTTATCAAAAAGTAAAATGATATCGTTGCATTCGGTTACAATTCATAGAACCATTACGATTTCTATAAAAACATCCATAATTCGTAACTCTTGCTATCGAAATAACGCGGAATAGCTGTTTGGCCGACAATGCTTCTATGTCCCTACGTACCAGTCAGGAGATTGACGAAGCTTCAGCTTTGCGGTCATGTCGGTCCGGCGGGAGCCATTTTATCAAAAAGTAAAATGATATCGCTGCATTCGGTTACAATCCATCGAACCATTACGATTTCTATAAAAACATCCATAATTCGTAACTCTTTTTGTCGAAATAACGCGGAAAAACTGTTTGGCCGACAATACCTCTATGTCCCCACGTGCCGGTCGGGAGATTGACAAAGTGTCTGCTTTGCGGTCATGTCGGCCCGGCGGGAGTCATTTTACCAAAAAGTAAAATGATATTCCAGCATTCGATTACAATTCGTCGAACCATTACGATTTCCATAATTCGTAATTCTTGTTATCGAAATAACGCGGAAAAACTGTTTGGCCGACAATTCTCCTATGTCCCCTCGTGCCGGTCAGGAAATTGACAAAGTTTGATCTTTGCCGTCATGTCGGTCCGGTGGCAGTCATTTTATCAAAAAGTAAAATGATATCGTTGCATTCGGTTACAATTCATCGAACCATTACGATTTCTATAAAAATATCCATAATTCGTAACTCTTTTTGTCGATATAACGCGGAAAAATTGTTTGGCCGACAATTCTCCTATGTCCCCTCGTGCCGGTCGGGAAATTGACAAAGTTTGATCTTTGCGTCATGTCGGTCCGGCGGCAGCCATTTTATCAAAAAGTAAAATGATATCGTTGCATTCGGTTACAATTCATCGAACCATTACAATTTCTATAAAAATATCCATAATACGTAACTCTTGTTATCGTAACAACGCGGAAAAATTGTTTGGCCGACAATTCTCCTATGTCCCGTCGTGCCGGTCGGGAAATTGACAAAGTTTGATCTTTGCGGTCATGTCGGTACGGTGGCAGCCATTTTATCAAAAAGTAAAATGGTATCGTTGCATTCGGTTACAATTCATCGAACCATTACGATTTCTATAAAAACATCCATAATTCGTAACTCTTGTTATCGAAATAACGCGGAATAAATCTTTGGCCGACAATGCCTCTATGTCCCTACGTACCGGTCAGGAGATTGACAAAGTTTGATCTTTGCCGTCATGTCGGTCCGGCGGCAGCCATTTTATCAAAAAGTAAAATGATATCGCTGCATTCGGTTACAATCCATCGAACCATTACGATTTCTATAACAACATCCATAATTCGTAACTCTTTTTGTCGAAATAACGCGGAAAAACTGTTTGGCCGACAATACCTCTATGTCCCCACGTGCCGGTCGGGAGATTGACAAAGTGTCTGCTTTGCGGTCATGTCGGCCCGGCGGGAGCCATTTTACCAAAAAGTAAAATGATACTCCAGCATTCGATTACAATTCGTCGAACCATTACGATTTCCATAATTCGTAATTCTTGTTATCGAAATAACGCGGAAAAACTGTTTGGCCGACAATTCTCCTATGTCCCCTCGTGCCGGTCAGGAAAGTGACAAAGTTTGATCTTTGCCGTCATGTCGGTCCGGCGGCAGCCATTTTATCAAAAAGTAAAATGATATTCGTGCATTCGATTACAATTCGTCGAACCATTACGATTTCTATAAAAATATCCATAATTCGTAACTCTTTTTGTCGATATAACGCGGAAAAATTGTTTGGCCGACAATTCTCCTATGTCCCCTCGTGCCGGTCGGGAAATTGACAAAGTTTGATCTTTGCCGTCATGTCGGTCCGGCGGCAGCCATTTTATCAAAACGTAAAATGATATTCGTGCATTCGATTACAATTCGTCGAACCATTACGATTTCTATAAAAATATCCATAATTCGTAATTCTTGTTATCGAAATAACGCGAAAAAATTATTTGGCCGACAATTCTCCTATGTCCCCTCGTGCCGGTCAGGAAATTGACAAAGTTTGATCTTTGCCGTCATGTCGGTCCGGCGGCAGTCATTTTATCAAAAAGTAAAATGATATCGTTGCATTCGGTTACAATTCATCGAACCATTACGATTTCTATAAAAACATCCATAATTCGTAACTCTTGTTATCGAAATAACGCGGAATAGCTGTTTGGCCGACAATGCTTCTATGTCCCTACGTACCAGTCAGGAGATTGACGAAGTTTCAGCTTTGCGGTCATGTCGGCCCGGCGGGAGCCATTTTACCAAAAAGTAAAATGATATTCGTGCATTCGATTACAATTCGTCGAACCATTACGATTTCTATAAAAATATCCATAATTCGTAACTCTTTTTGTCGATATAACGCGGAAAAATTGTTTGGCCGACAATTCTCCTATGTCCCCTCGTGCCGGTCGGGAAATTGACAAAGTTTGATCTTTGCCGTCATGTCGGTCCGGCGGCAGCCATTTTATCAAAAAGTAAAATGATATCGTGGCATTCGGTTACTATTCATCGAACCATTACGATTTCTATAAAAATATCCATAATTTGTAACTCTTGTTATCGAAACAACGCGGAAAAATTGTTTGGCCGACAATTCTCCTATGTCCCCTCGTGCCGGTCGGGAAATTGACAAAGTTTGATCTTTGCCGTCATGTCGGTCCGGCGGCAGCCATTTTATCAAAAAGTAAAATGATATCGTTGCATTCGGTTACAATTCATCGAACCATTAGGATTTCTATAAAAACATCCATAATTCGTAACTCTTGTTATCGAAATAACGCGGAAAAATTGTTTGGCCGACAATTCTACTATGTTCCCTCGTGCCGATCGGGAAATTGACAAAGTTTGATCTTTGCCGTCATGTCGGTCCGGCGGCAGCCATTTGATCAAAAAGTAAAATGATATCGTTGCATTCGGTTACAATTCATCGAACCATTACGATTTCTATAAAAATATCCATAATTCGTAACTCTTGTTATCGAAATAACGCGGAAAAACTGTTTGGCCGACAATTCTACTATGTCCCCTCGTGCCGATCGGGAAATTGACAAAGTTTGATCTTTGCCGTCATGTCGGTCCGGCGGCAGCCATTTTATCAAAAAGTAAAATGATATCGTTGCATTCGGTTACAATTCATCGAACCGTTACGATTTCTATAAAAACATCCATAATTCGTAACTCTTGTTATCGAAATAACGCGGAATAGCTGTTTGGCCGACAATGCTTCTATGTCCCTACGTACCAGTCAGGAGATTGACGAAGTTTTAGCTTTGCGGTCATGTCGGCCCGGCGGGAGCCATTTTACCAAAAAGTAAAATGATATTCCAGCATTCGATTACAATTCGTCGAACCATTACGATTTCTATAAAAATATCCATAATTCGTAATTCTTGTTATCGAAATAACGCGGAAAAATTGTTTGGCCGACAATTCTCCTATGTCCCCTCGTGCCGGTCAGGAAATTGACAAAGTTTGATCTTTGCCGTCATGTCGGTCCGGCGGCAGTCATTATATCAAAAAGTAAAATGATATCGTTGCATTCGGTTACAATTCATCGAACCATTACGATTTCTATAAAAATATCCATAATTCGTAACTCTTGTTATCGAAATAACGCGGAAAAATTGTTTGGCCGACAATTCTACTATGTTCCCTCGTGCCGATCGGGAAATTGACAAAGTTTGATCTTTGCCGTCATGTCGGTCCGGCGGCAGCCATTTTATCAAAAAGTAAAATGATATCGTTGCATTCGGTTACAATTCATAGAACCATTACGATTTCTATAAAAACATCCATAATTCGTAACTCTTGTTATCGAAATAACGCGGAATAGCTGTTTGGCCGACAATGCTTCTATGTCCCTACGTACCAGTCAGGAGATTGACGAAGCTTCAGCTTTGCGGTCATGTCGGTCCGGCGGGAGCCATTTTATCAAAAAGTAAAATGATATCGCTGCATTCGGTTACAATCCATCGAACCATTACGATTTCTATAAAAACATCCATAATTCGTAACTCTTTTTGTCGAAATAACGCGGAAAAACTGTTTGGCCGACAATACCTCTATGTCCCCACGTGCCGGTCGGGAGATTGACAAAGTGTCTGCTTTGCGGTCATGTCGGCCCGGCGGGAGCCATTTTACCAAAAAGTAAAATGATATTCCAGCATTCGATTACAATTCGTCGAACCATTACGATTTCCATAATTCGTAATTCTTGTTATCGAAATAACGCGGAAAAACTGTTTGGCCGACAATTCTCCTATGTCCCCTCGTGCCGGTCAGGAAATTGACAAAGTTTGATCTTTGCCGTCATGTCGGTCCGGTGGCAGTCATTTTATCAAAAAGTGAAATGATATCGTTGCATTCGGTTACAATTCATCGAACCATTACGATTTCTATAAAAATATCCATAATTCGTAACTCTTTTTGTCGATATAACGCGGAAAAATTGTTTGGCCGACAATTCTCCTATGTCCCCTCGTGCCGGTCGGGAAATTGACAAAGTTTGATCTTTGCGTCATGTCGGTCCGGCGGCAGCCATTTTATCAAAAAGTAAAATGATATCGTTGCATTCGGTTACAATTCATCGAACCATTACGATTTCTATAAAAATATCCATAATTCGTAACTCTTGTTATCGAAACAACGCGGAAAAATTGTTTGGCCGACAATTCTCCTATGTCCCGTCGTGCCGGTCGGGAAATTGACAAAGTTTGATCTTTGCGGTCATGTCGGTACGGTGGCAGCCATTTTATCAAAAAGTAAAATGGTATCGTTGCATTCGGTTACAATTCATCGAACCATTACGATTTCTATAAAAACATCCATAATTCGTAACTCTTGTTATCGAAATAACGCGGAATAAATCTTTGGCCGACAATGCCTCTATGTCCCTACGTACCGGTCAGAAGATTGACAAAGTTTGATCTTTGCCGTCATGTCGGTCCGGCGGCAGCCATTTTATCAAAAAGTAAAATGATATCGCTGCATTCGGTTACAATCCATCGAACCATTACGATTTCTATAACAACATCCATAATTCGTAACTCTTTTTGTCGAAATAACGCGGAAAAACTGTTTGGCCGACAATACCTCTATGTCCCCACGTGCCGGTCGGGAGATTGACAAAGTGTCTGCTTTGCGGTCATGTCGGCCCGGCGGGAGCCATTTTACCAAAAAGTAAAATGATACTCCAGCATTCGATTACAATTCGTCGAACCATTACGATTTCCATAATTCGTAATTCTTGTTATCGAAATAACGCGGAAAAACTGTTTGGCCGACAATTCTCCTATGTCCCCTCGTGCCGGTCAGGAAAGTGACAAAGTTTGATCTTTGCCGTCATATCGGTCCGGTGGCAGTCATTTTATCAAAAAGTAAAATGATATCGTTGCATTCGGTTACAATTCATCGAACCATTACGATTTCTATAAAAATATCCATAATTCGTAACTCTTTTTGTCGATATAACGCGGAAAAATTGTTCGGCCGACAATTCTCCTATGTCCCCTCGTGCCGGTCGGGAAATTGACAAAGTTTGATCTTTGCCGTCATGTCGGTCCGGCGGCAGCCATTTTATCAAAAAGTAAAATGATATTCGTGCATTCGATTACAATTCGTCGAACCATTACGATTTCTATAAAAATATCCATAATTCGTAACTCTTTTTGTCGATATAACGCGGAAAAATTGTTTGGCCGACAATTCTCCTATGTCCCCTCGTGCCGGTCGGGAAATTGACAAAGTTTGATCTTTGCCGTCATGTCGGTCCGGCGGCAGCCATTTTATCAAAAAGTAGAATGATATCGTTGCATTCGGTTACAATTCATCGAACCATTACGATATCTATAAAAATATCCATAATTCGTAACTCTTGTTATCGAAACAACGCGGAAAAATTGTTTGGCCGACAATTCTCCTATGTCCCCTCGTGCCGGTCGGGAAATTGACAAAGTTTGATCTTTGCGGTCATGTCGGTACGGTGGCAGCCATTTTATCAAAAAGTAAAATGGTATCGTTGCATTCGGTTACAATTCATCGAACCATTACGATTTCTATAAAAACATCCATAATTCGTAACTCTTGTTATCGAAATAACGCGGAATAAATCTTTGGCCGACAATGCTTCTATGTCCCTACGTACCGGTCAGGAGATTGACAAAGTTTGATCTTTGCCGTCATGTCGGTCCGGCGGCAGCCATTTTATCAAAAAGTAAAATGATATCGTTGCATTCGGTTACAATTCATCGAACCATTACGATTTCTATAAAAACATCCATAATTCGTAACTCTTTTTGTCGAAATAACGCGGAATAGCTGTTTGGCCGACAATGCTTCTATGTCCCTACGTACCAGTCAGGAGATTGACGAAGTTTCAGCTTTGCGGTCATGTCGGCCC